>JAODUO010000024.1:0-717500 GCA_025642075.2 Ridgeia piscesae | reverse complement strand
ATAATTATTATATTCTCAGTTGGTCATTCAAATGTGGTTTAGCGAATCACAGTGTGCTTAGCTTTTGTTCAGGTAATGTGACCAATAACAAATCAAGCACGCCTAATAGACAAATCAGTATAGACAGACCAGTACAATATATCATACGAACCAGAGCAGCAGCCTAATAGAGGGATAAGTACATTCTAATAGACAGGTCAGGTGAGTCCAACAGACGGACCGGTTGAATCAGTTGATCGATGCAATGTATTAGAATAAATTTTGAAAAAGGGTCAATATCACAAGATTTATGTCGACACTGTTGCGATATAGTACGAACTTCACTAGTAATTGTGATTGTAAAACTGAGAGAATGTAGACAATCGTATCTGAGAAGTATTTGAAAAAAGACTGCATAAACTATAAAACAAAGAGAAATCAAGCTGTACTTTAGGTGTGTCCCAATGAAACATAGTATTCGAGGATTTCAACAATTGGCGAGAGTTTTCAGAATGAATTTGCCTTATACATCATATGATTGCATATGTACCGGTGGACGAACGTTTGTACGTTTTGGTTGTTTTGGGGCATGTTTGTCAAGAAGGCTACTTAGTGTAACATATTACTGATTAACTAGGTCACATAGCGTATATTATCAAATTTTTGTTTTGTATAGGTCGGAATGTTATAGGGCGGACGGACGGACGGACGGACGGACGGACGGACGGACGGACGGACGGACGGACGGACGGACGGACGGACGGACGGACGGACGGACGGACGGACGGACGGACGGACGGACGGACGGACGGACGGACGGACGGACGGACGGACGGACGGACGGACGGACGGACGACGGACGGACGGACGGACGACGACAGGACAGACGGACGGACGGACGGACGGACGGACGGACGGACGGACGGACGGACGGACGGACGGACGGACGGACGACGGACGGACGACGACGGACGGACGGAACGAGACGGACGGACGACGGACGAAGACGACGGACGGACGGACGGACGACGGACGGACGAGGACAGACGACGACGGACGACACGGACGGACGACAGAGACGGACGGACGACAGGACGGACAGACGGACGGACGGACGGACGGACGGACGGACGGACGGACGACGGACGGACGGACGGACGGACGGACGGACGGACGGACGACGACGACGGACGACGACGGACGGACGACGACGGACGGACGGACGGACAGACAGACGACGGACGGACGGACGGACGGACGGACGGACGGACGGACGGACGGACGGACGGACGGACGGACGGACGGACGGACGGACGGACGGACGGACGGACGGACGGACGGACGGACGGACGGACGGACGGACGGACGGACGGACGGACGGACGGACGGACGGACGGACGGACGGACGGACGGACGGACGACGACGGACGGACGGACGGACGACGAGACGGACGGACGATCTGAGGACAAGGAGTCCTGACCTAGCATGACGACGGACGGACGGACGGACGGAATTGATTCTTGGGCGCAGTTCTCTGCCTGTCATTGCCCGCAGCTGGTCAAGGCTGCCAACAACGTTTACACTTGATATTTCTGACAGTGTGCCAATGAACAAACGCCACCTTGGCGATACACATAACAACTTCGTTGCCCTACGCTGGAATCGCATTTAAGCTCTGATCTACAGGTGGCTTTGGTTAGAAAACATCAACTATTGTCAGCGCACCGAACATAAAAACAATAAATATAACGATGGGACAACGTGTGAGATTCCTAAAACAGATATGGCTTTTTATATAACGTTTAATCCGAAGCCGACCTTTAGCCACTCTGAAATGCCATGGCAATTCAACATAAATTACGATATGTTTGATGTAATAAGACTATGGCCGGGAAAGCGACCCACGTTTAACATGTATACACGCACGCATGCATGCACGCACGGACGCATGCACGCACGCACGCACGCACGCACGCACATACACATATACATATACACACATGAACAAACAAAATTAATATATAATAGGGAAATAATATTTTAATGGCATAAATGTATCGGTTAAGGAGAAAACATGGTAACAAATCTGAAATAAACAATAACAAATAAACACTGCAATAATAAAAATGTCAATTGTGTTTGGCCCGGGAGTGCCAGGACATCGCACCACTGAACCCACTGTCGTTCAGCGCCGTTTGGGAATTGGCCAGCAGAAATATTGGTACTCTAGAAACTATTGTACGCAGACGACTTGACAGTGATAGCGGAGGGGGAGGCACATCTCCAAGAACAACTAATATAGTGGAAAGATATGTTCAGCAGACACGGATTGAGAGTAAATATGGGAAACACGGAGGTACTTGGTTGGAGCAGAGCTGGCAATACATCTAAGGAAGAAGACTAAAAAGGTCAAGCAACCGAAATTCGCACGAGAACACAGCAGGGCAAATGCTTAGAGTTAAGACGAAGATGTGATGTGATATGTGCTATGTTCACGTATTACCACCGCATACACGTAAGGCCTAGAGACGACGGCACTGACAGAGAAACAACAAGACAACATGCATGTTTGTGAAAACAACTGGGTAAGAAGATTGCGGGAGTGAAGAGAACTAATAAGAGAAGAATGGAGGAACTAAAGTTGGAGTGGAGGAAATCTTTAAGGAGACACTGGTGAGAGGTAAGTTAAAATGTACCGGAAACGTGGAGAAAATTGGAGGCGAAAAGCTAGGAAAGAGAGCAGATGAAATGAAAGGCAGGTGAAGAAGACCGAGATTGCGAAGGAGGACTGCACGAACAGAGACCAGGAATATCCAAACGTCCCATGTGTTTGGTAACCCCATCCGTCCCTCCGTCCCTCCGTCCCTCCGTCCCTCCGTCCCTCCGTCGCTCCGTCCCTCCGTCCCTCCGTCCCTCCGTCCCTCCGTCCGTCCGTCCGTCCGTCTGTCCGGTCGTCCCTGCCTCTCTCCCTCCCTCACACATTCACACGTGGTCGATCAGACTCAAAATCACCAGAACCAAAGACATCGTGCTGAGAACGCTTGTGTTGGGATTTTTTATTAGTCAGTCTCGACAGCGGAGAAAGAGAGAGAGAGAGAGAGAGAGAGAGAGAGAGAGAGAGAGAGAGAGAGAGAGAGAGAGAGGGAGGGGAGAGGGCGACAGAGAGAGAGAGAGAGAGAGAGAGAGAGAGAGAGAGAGAGAGAGAGAGAGAGAGAGAGAGAGAGAGAGAGAGAGAGAGAAGAGGTAGATGGATACAGATACAAATACAGATATAGACACAGACACATATACAGAAACAGAAAGAGCATATACAAATAACCATTGCCATTGTACAAAAATATAAAGGATTTACGCCCTTTTTATCCAGTAACAATCACCGTAGAGTGGAGCGTGTTATGTGTTACACAAGTGTGCTGGTCACCAGCTCGAACGACTTAATGTAGGTTCATATTGATTGTGTATGTAAGGGTTTACTTACTGTTCATATTAAACAATATGTGTAATTAGCATTTAAAAGTTGTCCCTTTGTAGTAGCAAGCCAATTTTAGTTATGTATGTCACCTATTTGCTCGTATATAATATTCTTACTGATGATGTTGATCTTTGCTAAATTAACAAGAATTTTAACAAGGATTTAAAAGATTGTCGTCCAGACGGCGGGCGGACAAAGAAGCCTTTGGCTTATCGACATTTTTACCAACTAGGTATAACATGCCCTTGTAAGATAACTTTTAATTTTATTTTTGAACAGATTTGCCCTGCTAGCATTAATACAATTGTCACTTAATTTGTTCCAGTCATCTAGAGTCCTCTGAGCGAATGAGTACTTTCTTATATATAATTTACACTCTTCTAATACTGCTTTGTGCCATCTGATTATACTACCATATTTCAGTTTGAAGATTATAATTTATATCAATATCCTCATAACCATTCAACATATTAAGCACCTACATTTTATCTTCTCTTTGTCTCCTAGTTTATAGTTTTCTCAAACCACATTCTAATAGATGTTATTTTATAGCCAAAATATTTCAGTTCAGGAATCAGTTTAGTTGCTCTTCGTAGCACGTTTCGTTTCTTATCGGTGTCCTTCTCACGGCATGCCCTCCATGCTTGTATACAATGTTCCAAATGTGACCTAACTATTGCTTTGTACAGTGGTAGAATTGGCTGTTTCTCTTTATATGTGATATTTCTCCTAATTATTCTTTATATTTGGTTATCCTTAGAAGCAGCAATGGCACATTGCTCTGAAACTATCATATCGCATTAACTGCTACTCCTAAGTTCTTTCCTTTTAGAGTTGTAACTAATATAGTATCTCCCATTAAAAAGTACATTCTTTGTTCACATTTCCATGTCGTAAGTGGATGCATTTACACTTCCCAAAATTAAATGGCATTTGTCATTTTTTTCAGGTTAGATCATCCTGCAAGGTGTGTTTACCTGCATATATTTAACCGTTATGAACACTTGTGTCGAATGCAAATTTCTGTACTGATCTATACATTACATCAAAATAATATATTAATGTGTGTATATTACATTTATCTCATAAAACGTTCCATTTGTTATTAAGCGAATGGGCAGCGAATCGTATACACCACAATAATAGTTGTATTCATATAAATTAAATACAGACACTAGTAGCTGGTACATAGAGGTAAATTGTGGGTCATTGTTCAGTTTTTGGTATCAGGTATCACTGGAACGGTTAGATCATGGTTTTGTTAGATAGCTTTGGCAGTGTTCACTTATGAATATTTTAACACTCTGCGTGCAGCTGTTCTTGTTTCTAGATTATCTCTGCCAGTGCACGTAAACCTACGCTGCATTTTCGGATAATACAGATGTTACAAGCATGCTGTATAAGTTAGCGGTTTTCTTCTTCTAAAAGGTACGGAATATTTTGCAGGTATTAATATTATATTATTAAAAATCTATAAACGCGAGGGACATATATTACTGTAAAATACTTACCATTCGTTAAAACACTCCAACTTGTATGCTGATTAGTGATCATTGGTCATAGGTTAGCACTCACATATTTACCTGTAGATTCGTATACTGGTGTATTTCTTGCTTACTTGAAACTTAGTTTTGATACAATGCATTCCAGCACAGTTACCCATGTAACATTTCGAATATGCGAATGGAACGCAGGTTGTCGTATAAATAGAAACAATTTGGAAATATGACACAATCCATATTTTAACGACATATGTGTACGTTAAGAAATGTGTATCATTTCAATTTGAAGTAAATATTTATTTTGCCCTGCAATGGTTTTAATGACAAACGCGAACATTTGTGTAATAAAGAAGACGTATATCACAATGATATTATGTTTGGTCTGTGTCTAGACTACCAGGTACAGTGTACTTACTGTGTTAACCTCAAGCTAGTTTTGTCGCCATGTTTTCGCAATTTGTTTTGATAAGTGACTTCACGTGTCCACGCTACAAATCAGAATCGAGTAGCCCTATTCGTAAAACCGTGAATAAAAACTGTTTGGTAGGGGTGTCATTTGGTTTAAGTTTAGAAGTTGTTGCTGAAAGTAGCTATAGTTTAAGATGAATTAAAAAAGATGTAGCCCCAAAGTATTTTGTTCATGTTCTTAGTAGGGTGCTAACATTTGGGGGTTAATTTGACGACATTCGTTAACGATAGACTGGATCAATATTCAACAGTGCATCTACATATATAATCTATAATATCATGGTTGAATTCAGCCATCGATGTTCTTACTGCTATTGTAATCTAGTGTAATTCATATTTCTGGATCTATTGTTGCAGGTGCGATGCATGTTTTAGCTTATTTAAATGTTTTCTGGTTTTTTTTTAATAAATGTACCGTAATTATATCTAGAGTTTTATTAACCGTCACGAAATATATTACAAATAGCATCCGCGTTAAACAAGTGTCGATACACTTACTTGCTCCGATGAAGGGTTATTTTCAAACCGCGCCACGCCACAACTGGTTATCGCCTGCGTTATCGAAAAAACCCCACGATTATGACCTGAATTGCACTTGTCTGACACTACACCAGCAGAGTCGATGCTTAATATGCCGTCATGGCAACAACACGCTATTCACCGCGCGCCTACAATACAATAATCGATGTTAACGCAATGCCAATGCGATGATGCCACCTACAACGGGAACGATACTACTTCGAAATAAACGATAACCCGTCTATAATCCCCAGACAGGCGACGTCTACAGCCGGGCAGTGAGGTCCCGACAAGCTGCTATCATTGTTACTATCACGCAGCTAACGCCAGCGTTGTTATAATTGGATAGTTTAAGCCTGTTGCTTGGCATGAAGGGGATAACGACTCTTCCAAAAGTCACGGCAAGGTGGGGTGAACGAAGTTGCTATATTAAGACTACCTATGATACAATAAGGAAAGAACTGGGTATCTCTCATGTAATGACCGAGTCATTGCTGCTCACAAACACAACGTCCCCGGTCCGACTTACGCTGTACTCCTTACAGCAGGAGTCAACTGTACACAGAACTTATTGCCCCCTCTGGACGAATTGCTGCACACACACGTGCTAGTGCACATCCACAGAGTGAATGACATGCCGGGCAGCGTCGTTGGCATGGCTAGTGTCGCTATTACAATACATGACAGATGTGTCGTCACTCTCTTAACAGCCCATGCTTTAAAATGATCGATATTCCTTTTTGGATAAATTAACTGACATAGCCTACCAGGAAATACAAGGAACACGTAACATAATCATCATCTTACCGTGACTCGGCAGATGGTAAGACAGAACTGGCCGTGTCGGGATTACGTTGGCTTTCTGTCAGATCTTCAGGTAGCAAGCGTAACTAAGTATAACACTTACGCTTTTTTACACTGTCTCGAGTGAGGTACATAATGGTCAGGTACCCAGCGACCCGTGGGTCCAACAGAACAGACCTCGCTACCGGACTCGTGCAGATGGTCTCTTTCAGGTTAACTCAGTATGGATTTACGATTAGGAGGACGCGTCTCGATAGGACAGATTATTTGGGAATTCGAAAGAGACACGAGCAGGAATGATAACAATTGCAGTATTGATTACCGATTATCGATCAAAGCTTCAATATGTTAACGATATCGGTGACCTAGAAATGAGAGAGATAATTATAATAGTCCGAGTGGGAGTCTGACTCATTCTTACCTAGGTATGTGACTGAACTTCAATACATTGATCACAGCATTAATTATTAATCAAGGCACTAAACATTTTTTTAATTGCCGCAACGGTTTCTAAAATATTCTTTATAAACGGTCACACACATACGCATGCATGCACCTGCGCACAGTGGTAACCACGTGAGCAGATGCACGTATGCACGTATGCACGCGCGCACAAACACGCGCGACGTGCGCGTGCACACACACGCGGATACACTCATACGCAGAGGCAGTCTCACACACACACACACACACACACACACACACACACACACACACACACACACACACACACACACACACACACACACACACACACACACACACACACACACACACACACACACACACACACACACACACACACACACACACACACACACACACACACACACACACACACACACACACACACACACACACACACACACACACACACACACACACACACACACACACACACACACACACACACACACACACACACACACACACACACACACACACACACACACACACGCACGCATGCATAGAAACAAACACATACACTGACACGTACACACCCACACAAGCGCGCGCACACACGCATACATTCATACACATGCACACATGCACACACGAACATATACGCACACATGCATGCGCAATATTATATATATATATATATATATATATATATATATATATATATATATATATATCAGACAGTAAAATGTAACACCGTAACGACCCAAATTACATTCCCTATCCACAGCAAATACATATGTCGTACACTGTTGAAAGGTGTTGTGAGACTGACTTTAACCGATGCGTAGTCGTTGGTAAAGAAGCGTGACCAAATGTGTATTTATAAAACAAGTTTACAGTTGAAATGTACCATTGTCATGCATTTGCCTGCTCATTTTCATCAGTGCATGTGAACATACATTAACTTAAACACTTTTATTAAAGGGAGTGAGAGCACTTTCGCGTAGTGGTACGACAAGTTGATATACAGAAATACAGCAAACAGGGGGGAGGGACAAAATGCCCCCTGAATATGGTATTGTGCAGCATCTTTCAAAACAGCTAATTTTGTTTTCATGAACTGCCTTATTTAATAAATAACTAATTTCAGTCATACAATCATATATATAAATAAATATATATATATATATATATATATATATATATATATATATATATATATATATATAAATGTATATCGTTATCAATAGTACGGCGAACATGCACCGTACAATAATAAACACTAGAAAATACCCGTACACCAAAACCTAGTCATAAGTGAATTCCTGATTTTGTCTTATTTATTCTCGATGACGCCGGCAACGCAGCGATCACTTAGCTTGCTGTAGGTAGGCTTCAGACAAACGCATAATACAGTTATCGGAGCCAAACACATACTATTTCTGTCTAGTGATTTTCATATATATTTTAGTGTTTTATCATAATCTTTGTTTGTTTGTGATACGGTACGCACACACAAACGCAAACGCAAACGCAAACGCACACGCACACGCACACGCAAACGCAAACGCAAACGCAAACGCAAACACAAACACAAACACAAACACAAACACAAACACAAACACAAACACAAACACAAACACAAACACAAACACAAACACACACATATATATATATATATATATATATATATATATATATATATATATATATATATATATACACATATATTACAACACACATACGTATAGATAGGTATAGATAGACTTAATAAGACAGCCATTAATTACAGTAATGACACGTTGGGTGGGGATTTGCATTGAATGTTTGTTGTCGTGGTTGTTAGCGTGCAGTGCACTATAGAGTTAAATACAATATTATGTCTATATTTAAACGCGCTTAGTTGCTTTCGGTGAAGCAGACGCTATGATTAAAATGAAGGCAAACTGTGATTAAGTGCACTACTTCATTATGCTGTTAATACGTTGTTACAAAGACCTTTGACTTTACACCGGCACCTGCCAACCCGTGCGGCCACCACGTACCGACAGCTCTGTTAGTCCTGAACCTTCCCTATAGGCACATATACATTCTGTTTTTAAGAAAGTGTGACTGCTGGTTTGAGATATCTATTTTATATATATATATATATATATATATATATATATATATATATATATATATATATATATATATATATATAGCTTTACATTTTCACTAGGTGAAATTTACAAATACCATGCATAACTTGGGGACGCCCATTTTTCAAAACCGCTTCCAAATTCAATTTCATGTATTTTAATAACTATGTTAGAGAAATAATTTTGGTAAGTAGGTATTATGGTTTAGGGGACAATGATTTCAAATATACCTTTTACCTCTGACGTCTGCTATTTTAAAAGATGACGATCGTTAATACAACTGTTACAATATCTCAAACACTACGTCACATAGAGCAGTTACGGCTAAAGGTTGGGATAGCTTGATGGATAGCGATGACAACATTGGTATTTAGACCTTCAATGACATTAACGTGTCAGCCATTTCGCAGCCATTTTGAATAAAATAGCCATCCCCATGTTATGTTTAGTTTTTAAAAATTCTACTAAATGGAATTTTAAACGTATATGTATTTATTACTAAAATAAATATTCATACTTTCTTGGTTACCGATTACGGGCCTGTTGGCCACGTCCAGGACTGTATCACTTTACCAAGTGTACACGCAAGTTGTCTACCAGCGTTCCATTTGATCTTATCAGTCTAGTGGAAAGCATCCTCGCGTCCCAGCTGTCGCTGCGGCTGATTACCAGTGCCAGCTCCTCATTGGTCAATTGCCCCTCTCAATCCCCAGCTCTACGGAGACGATCAGACAGGGGTAGTAGCGTAGGTACAACCCCTGGCTTGCGAGGATGGTGGAAAACGTTATTTGGGATGGGGGGTAAAGACTATGTGATGTTAAGGTATTAAAAACGTTGCTTTAGATATAATGTTCATTTATTCTGAATAAAGTTATGTTAACAATAATTAGCTCACGAAACAAAATTCAAATGAACACAAAAACGTGTTCACATTTTCCAGACCAATACATGTGCCTCAGTCTAGATTTACTTATCTTACCACAGACTCTGACAGACATTAATACAGCATGATCGACTACAAACACAGCATGATCGACTACAAACATAGCGTGATCGACTACAAACATAGCGTGATCGACTACAAACACAGCATGATCGACTATAAACACAACGTGATCGACTAAAAACACAGCATGATCGACTACAAACACAGCGTGATCGACTACAAACACAGTATGATCGACTATAAACACAACGTGATCGACTACAAACATAGCATGATCGACTACAAACACAGTGATCGACTTCAAACACAACGTGATCGACTACAAACTCAACGTGGTCGACAACAAACACAGCGTGATCGACTACAAACACAGCGTGATCGACTACAAACACAATGTGGTCGACTACAAACACAACATAATAGACTACAAGCACAGGGTGACCGACTACAAACACAACGTGACCGACTATAAAAAATACAGCGTGGTCGCCTACAAACGCAGTATGATATCAACTACAAACACAGCGTGAGTCACCAAGGTCAAAAGACGCCTAAAACATATCTACTAAACAAATAGTTCGGGGAAATGGTCACAATACAACGCGTCAACAATACAATGCGTATATTACTTTTATTTATGTAATATAAACATTAAGATAATATAAACTAGACGCCCGTAAGCATGTCTATCACACAAAGGCGGTTGGCCCAATACTGTTTCACTTGTCGTCTTGCAGGTAATGGTAAGTCTGATTTGCTCATTCAATAATTAGCTTAAATAACTAGCGTTTCCTGCGTGTAGAGGTGCATTGTAAATAATTCAGCTTATGCAAAGTCTTAACCGTATTGAAGGTCGACGAGTGCTGTCAAAAGCAAGAGCTTGTCTGGACGTGCAGAGCCACGCTTGATCTGCCCGACGTATTAAACTGTGCCGTCAGTATTGCGTGCCTGCGGACACAACGGCGTTTTTATATTAAAATGTCGGACGTTCCAAGACAATACGAGTTTATGAGCAGCAGCAGCGATAGAACGGTGATACAATGCAGTAATTTAGGAAACCTGTTGGCTGTTGAAAGTCTCGTTAACTGAACATCGTAAAATTACTGCTTTTATTCGATTATGTAAATATCCGGGTTTGATATGTTTACATAACACTCCTACTGATAAATATACTCAGTGACATGATACACAGTTACTGAGTAACGGTATTGCGGGTAACTCTGCTCGCCTCTGCATTATTGCCAATCAATTTTGTTTTGAAACTGGATGTTTTGTTTACAAATTGGCAGGCAGTAAACCGTCAGCATGTTGTAGCAATATGACTGTAGGATGTACTATTAAATAAGAAGTACAACCTAGGAGCTGGCTCCCGTGCTTTAGTGGCGATACAATTATCTTAGCGTTTCCATCCAAGATATTTTGCATCATGGGTGCCAATCATTCCAGGATTAATCGCTCCTCGGAAGTTCAGTTACAGGTTAAGTTAATAAGACGATGATGATGATGAAGACTAAGAAGACGAATAATTATTAGTGTGCATATTTATTAGGGCGCGCGTGTATGTTCACATGTGTATGAGTGAATGTGCGTGCGTCTTGACTTGAGTGCGTGCGTACGAGTGTGTCATAGGTATTTGAAGTAAATAAAATCAGTTTGGGAATTGTCAGCGTATGCGGCTGGACAGGGAGGAACACGGCTGGACAGGGAGAAACACGGCTGGACAGGGAGAAACACGGCTGGACATGGAGGAACACGGCTGGACAGGGAGGAACACGGCTGGACAGGGAGAAACACGGCTGGACAGGGAGGAACACGGCTGGACATGGAGGAACACGGCTGGACAGGGAGGAACACGGCTGGACAGGGAGGAACACGGTTGGACAGGGAGGAACACGGTTGGACAGGGAGGAACACGGCTGGACAGGGAGGAACACGGTTGTACAGGGAGGAACACGGCTGGACATGAAGGAACACGGTTGTACAGGGAGGAACACGGCTGGACATGAAGGAACACGGTTGGACAGGGAGGAACACGGCTGGACATGAAGGAACACGGTTGTACAGGGAGGAACACGGCTGGACAGGGAGGAACACGGTTGTACATGGAGGAACACGGCTGGACAGGGAGGAACACGGTTGGACATGGAGGAACACGGTTGGACAAGGAGGAACACGGCTGGACATGAAGGAACACGGTTGTACAGGGAGGAACACGGCTGGACATGAAGGAACACGGTTGGACAGGGAGGAACACGGTTGGACATGGAGGAACACGGCTGGACAGGGAGGAACACGGTTGGACATGGAGGAACACGGCTGGACATGGAGGAACACGGCTGGACATGGAGGAACACGGCTGGACAGGGAGGAACACGGTTGGACATGGAGGAACACGGCTGGACATGGAGGAACACGGCTGGACATGGAGGAACACGGCTGGACATGGAGGAACACGGCTGGACATGGAGGAACACGGCTGGACATGAAGGAACACGGTTGTACAGGGAGGAACACGACTGGACAGGGAGGAACACGGCTGGACATGGAGGAACACGGCTGGACATGAAGGAACACGGTTGTACAGGGAGGAACACGGCTGGACATGAAGGAACACGGTTGGACAAGTAGGAACACGGCTGGACAGGGAGGAACACGGTTGGACAGGGAGGAACACGGTTGTACAGGGAGGAACACGGCTGGACAGGGAGGAACACGGCTGGACAGGGAGGAACACGGTTGGACAGGGAGGAACACGGTTGTACAGGGAGGAACACGGTTGGACAGGGAGGAACACGGCTGGACATGGAGGAACACGGCTGGACAGGGAGGAACACGGTTGGACAGGGAGGAACACGGCTGGACAGGGAAGAACACGGCTGGACATGAAGGAACACGGTTGGACAAGGAGGAACACGGCTGGACATGGAGGAACACGGTTGGACATGAAGGAACACGGTTGTACAGGGAGGAACACGGTTGGACATGGAGGAACACGGCTGGACAGGGAGGAACACGGCTGGACAGGGAGGAACACGGTTGTACAGGGAGGAACACGGTTGTACAGGGAGGAACACGGCTGGACATGAAGGAACACGGTTGGACAAGGAGGAACACGGCTGGACATGGAGGAACACGGTTGTACAGGGATGAACACGGCTGGACATGAAGGAACACGGTTGGACAAGGAGGAACACGGCTGGACATGAAGGAACACGGTTGTACAGGGAGGAACACGGCTGGACATGGAGGAACACGGTTGTACAGGGATGAACACGGCTGGACATGAAGGAACACGGTTGGACAAGGAGGAACACGGCTGGACATGAAGGAACACGGTTGGACAAGGAGGAACACGGTTGTACAGGGAGGAACACGGCTGGACATGAAGGAACACGGTTGGACAAGGAGGAACACGGCTGGACAGGGAGGAACACGGTTGGACAGGGAGGAACACGGTTGTACAGGGAGGAACACGGCTGGACATGAAGGAACACGGTTGGACAAGGAGGAACACGGCTGGACAGGGAGGAACACGGCTGGACAGGGAGGAACACGGTTGTACAGGGAGGAACACGGTTGGACAGGGAGGAACACGGTTGGACAGGGAGGAACACGGCTGGACAAGGAGGAACACGGTTGTACAGGGAGGAACACGGCTGGACATGAAGGAACACGGTTGGACAAGGAGGAACACGGCTGGACAGGGAGGAACACGGTTGGACAGGGAGGAACACGGTTGTACAGGGAGGAACACGGTTGGACAGGGAGGAACACGGTTGTACAGGGAGGAACACGGCTGGACAGGGAGGAACACGGTTGGACAGGGAGGAACACGGTTGTACAGGGAGGAACACGGTTGGACATGAAGGAACACGGCTGGACAGGGAGGAACACGGTTGTACAGGGAGGAACACGGCTGGACATGAAGGAACACGGTTGGACAAGGAGGAACACGGCTGGACATGAAGGAACACGGCTGGACAGGGAGGAACACGGTTGTACCGGGAGGAACAAGGTTGGACAGGGAGAAACACGGTTGGACAGGGAGGAACACGGCTGGACAGGGAGGAACACGGCTGGACAGGGAGGAACACGGCTGGACAGGGAGGAACACGGCTGGACAGGGAGAAACACGGTTGTATAGGGAGGAACACGGTTGGACAGGGAGGAACACGGCTGGACAGGGAGGAACACGGTTGTACAGGGAGGAACACGGTTGGACAGGGAGGAACACGGCTGGACAGGGAGGAACACGGCTGGACAGGGAGGAATACGGCTGGACAGGGAGGAACACGGCTGGACAGGGAGAAACACGGTTGTATAGGGATGAACACGGCTGGACATGAAGGAACACGGTTGGACATGGAGGAACACGGCTGGACATGAAGGAACACGGCTGGACCTGGAGGAACACGGTTGTACAGGGAGGAACACGGCTGGACAGGGAGAAACACGGTTGTATAGGGAGGAACACGGCTGGACATGAAGGAACACGGCTGGACAGGGAGGAACACGGTTTGTACAGGGAGGAACACGGCTGGACAGGGAGGAACACGGCTGGACAGGGAGAAACACGGTTGGACGAGGAGGAACACGGCTGGACATGAAGGAACACGGCTGGACATGGAGGAACACGGCTGGACAGTGAGGAACACGGTTGTACAGGGAGGAACACGGTTGTACAGGGAGCAACACGGCTGGACATGGAGGAACACGGCTGGACAGGGAGGAACACGGCTGGACAGGGAGGAACACGGCTGGACAGGGAGGAACACGGCTGGACAGGGAGGAACACGGCGGGACAGGGAGGAACACGGCTGGACAGGGAGGAACACGGCTGGACAGGGAGGAACACGGCTGGACAGGGAGGACATGACTGGACATGGAGGAACACGGCTGGACAGGGAGGAACACGGCTGGACAGGGAGGAACACGACAGGAAAGGGAGGAACACAGCGGCATTGAGAGGAACACAGCGGAATACAGAGGAACAATACGGAACAGGGAGGAACACGGCAGGACAAGGAAGGACACGGCTGGACAGAGAGGACAGGGTCGGACAGTACACGGCGGGACAGGAAAGAACACAGCAGAATTGGGGGGACACTGCGGGACACGGAGGAAAACGGCGGGACAGAGAGGAATACAGAGGAACAGAGAGGAACACGGTCGAACAGGGAGGAAAATGGTGGAACAGGGAAGAACAGAGGGAGATACGAACACAGCGGAAAAGGGAGGAACACAGCGGAAAGAGAGGAACACAGCGGGACATGGAAGAACACGACGGGACAGAGCGGGACACGGTAGGACATGGAGGAACACAGTGGAACGTGGAGGAGTACGACAGAGCAGGGAGGAAAATGGCAGAAGAGGGAGGAACTCGGCGGGACAGGGAGGAATATGGCGGGACAGGGAGGAATACGGCGGGACAGGAAGGAACACTGCGGCACCGGGAGGAACATGGCGGGACATGGAGGAATACGGCGGGACAGGAAGGAACATGGCGAGATAAAGAGACACACAGTATAATAGAGAGGAACACGGCGGAACAGAGAGGAACACGGCGGGACGGGAAGAACTCGGCGGGACAGGGAGAAACATGGCGGGACAGGAGGGAATACGGCGGGACAGGGAGGAACACGGCAGGACAGGGAGGAACATGGCGGGACAGGGAGGACCGAGACACGGAGAACACGGTGTGACTCGAAGGACGCAGCGGAACAGGGAGGAACATGGCGGAACTGGGACGAACAAAGCGGTACAGGGAGAAACATGGGGAATAGGGAGGAACACAGTGACAGAACACGGCGGGACAGGGAGGAACACGGTGGGACAGAGAGAAACACAGCGGAATAGAGAGGAACACGGCGGAACAGGGAGGAACACGGCGGAACAGGGAGGAACACGGCGGAACAGGGAGGAACACGGCGGAACAGGGAGAACACGGCGGAACAGGGGGAAACGGCGGAACAGGGGGAACACGGCGTGACTCGAAGGACGCAGCGGAACAGGGAGGAACATGGCGGAACTGGGACGAACAAAGCGGTACAGGGAGGAACATGGGGAATAGGGAGGAACACAGTGACAGAACACGGCGGGACAGGGAGGAACACGGTGGGACAGAGAGAAACACAGCGGAATAGAGAGGAACACGGCGGAACAGGGAGGAACACGGCGGAACAGGGAGGAACACGGCGGAACAGGGAGGAACACGGCGGAACAGGAAGGAACACGGCGGAACAGGGGGAACACGGCGGAACAGGGGAACACGGCGGAACAGGGAGGAACACGGCGGAACAGAGGGAACACGGCGGAACAGGGAGGAACACGACGGAACAGAGGGAACACGGCGGAACAGGGGGAACTCGCCGGAACAGGGGGAACACGGCGGAACAGGGGGAACACGGCGGAACAGGGGAAACACGGCGGAACAGGGAGGAACAAGGTGGAACAGGGGGAACACGGCGGGACTGGGCAGAACAAAGCGGAATAGGGAGGATCACATCCGAACAGAGAGGACACGGCGGAGCAGGTAAAACAGTTGCGTGACATGTGGGGCTAGAAGAAGCAGGACTTTGAATGAGCATGAGGGTGAATTAGTTTGAACGACTGAGCGTAATGCACATGAGCGGGCAACGTTTAATAAAACTGACAAGAGGACACCTAAATCATCGGGAGCGATATCGCCCCTTACCTATGTGTGCACCAGATTGTGTGGGCAGCAAGAGAAATTTCACCTTTTCGGGCTAAGACAGGTGCTTCGGGTGGGCCAGTGAGCCCAAGACAGACGTGGCCCATATATTGGGTGGCTCGGTGCGCCTAAGACGAACGCGGGCCATTATTTGGGCGGACCGGCGGGCCGAAATCGAATCGCATTCTGTAAACCAAACACTGTTGAATTATTAACACTCATGACGCGTTTCATGATCGCTGCCAGTTTCCCGGCAGACATGTCAGTTTTACATCGGCCGCGAAACAACGCGATGTAGGAAAGCGCAATTGTAGACAACAAAGAGAATTATTGATGCGATGGGCATTAACTATTGATTGCCGTGATGACACCTTTCATAAAGGCGGTTTTTTGTTACACTATGTTGCCTCCGTGTCCATGGCAGTCCGTGCAAACAACGATATGGCCAGGAAGTTCACCTTTCGTTAGAACAATGGTGCGGCATTAACAATAAGACAGTTGAACGTCGGGTCACAGTGCCGGGTGGCGCGGTCAGAGCAAGTGCAAGGCCCATCTCAGGCGCCGATGTCACATGAAATAAGCACCCGCATGAAATATTGACTCCATCGTTATAATTCATAATGAGATTGCACCGCCCACCATGGCTACATATAAATAATGTTAATAATGGTATTAATCGTTTCGTCTCTATTATTGCATTATGGCGGCGTGCGTTAGTCCTGTGTGTGTGTGTGTGTGTGTGTGTGTGTGTGTGTGTGTGTGTGTGTGTGTGTGTGTGTGTGCGTGCGTGCGTGCGTGCGTGTGTGCGTGTGTGTGTTTGTGTGTGTGTTTATGTGTTTGTGTGTGTATGAGAGAGAGAGTGTATATATATATATATATATATATATATATATATATATATATATATATATATATATATATATATATATATATATATGTGTGCGTGTGCGTGTGCGTGTGCGTGTGATGTATATATATATATATATATATATATATATATATATATATATATAGTGTGTGTATATATGTATATATATATATATATATATATATATATATATATATATATATATATATATAATAGATAGATAGATAGATAGATAGATAGATAGATAGATAGATAGATAGATAGACAGACAGATAGATAGATAGTTAGAGAGAGAGAGAGAGGGAGAGAGAGAGAGAAAGAGTGAGAGAGAGAGAGAGAGAGAGAGAGAGAGAGAGAGAGAGAGAGAGAGAGAGAGAGAGAAGAGAGAGGGGGAGAGAGAGAGGGATAGAGAGAGAGAGAGAGAGCGAGCGACAGCGACAGCGACAGCGACAGCGACAGCGACAGCGACAGCGACAGCGACAGCGACAGCGACAGCGACAGCGACAGCGACAGCGACAGCGACAGCGACAGCGACAGCGACAGCGACAGCGACAGCGACAGCGAGATTTGGGAAAACCATCTAAAAGTCAACATAAAATGCTGCAACAAAAACTCAGGTATTTTTTGTCCTTTACAATCAAATGTATGCACGCACTGAAAATATGAATTAAACTGCTTTAATTGGGTAATAATAATTATTTTTAATGTCTCCGTAGTATATCATGTTGGGTGAACTGGGTACAAGAAATACATTTTAAATGACTGTCACGCCTCAATCTCTATTACCAGGTTTTATCGTACCCTTAATAACAACTCGGTTTATGTGTGTAATGTTCCAATCTTCTGCACCGGTGCAACTACATTGTGCGACCTCGTGTTATCTGTTGTACTTCACTATGCTTGTGTACGATCATGTTCGTCGAGAAAACGATCTGTTGAAATTAGCATTCTTCATGAACGGCATGGGACCGGGGAACAAGACTGACCGATCTATAGACTCATGGAACAAGACTAACCATTCAGTGGAACCAAGAGAAGGACTGACCATTCCGTGAGACCAGGAAACACGATTTATTATTCCATGTGAACAGGAAACAAGATTGATTATCCTGTGGGACCAGGAAACAAGACAGGTCATTCGGTAGGACCAGGGAAACAACACAGACCATCATGCGGAACCAGCGGACATGACTGTTTATGTGTGAGGGTGGTCCGTTGGGTCAGACATGACTGTCTATTTGTGAGGGTGGTCCGTTGGGTCAGACATGACTGTCTATATGTGAGGGTGGTCCGATCAGACATGACTGTCTATATGTGAGGGTGGTCCGTTGGGTCAGACATGACTGTCTATTTGTGAGGGTGGTCCGTTGGATCAGACATGACTGTCTATTTGTGAGGGTGGTCCGTTGGGTCAGACATGACTGTCTATTTGTGAGTGTGGTCCGTTGGATCAGACATGACTGTCTATTTGTGAGTGTGGTCCGTTGGGTCAGACATGACTGTCTATTTGTGAGGGTGGTCCGTTGGATCAGACATGACTGCCTATTTGTGAGGGTGGTTCGTTGGGTCAGACATGACTGTCTATTTGTGAGGGTGGTCCGTTGGATCAGACATGAATGTCTATGTGTGAGGGTCGTCAGTTGGGTCAGACGTGACTGTCTATTTGTGAGGGTGGTCCGTTGGATCAGACATGAATGTCTATGTGTGAGGGTGGTCCGTTGGGTCAGACATGACTGTCTATGTGTCAGGGTGGGCCGTTGGGTCAGACATGACTGTCTAGGTGTGAAGGTGGTCCGTTGGATGAGACATGACTGTCTATGTGTGAGGATGGTCCGTTGGATGAGACATGACTGTCTATGTGTGAGGGTGGTCCGTTGGATGAAACATGACTGTCTATTTGTGAGGGTAGTCCGTTGGATGAGACATGACTGTCTATGTGTGAGGGTGGTCCGTTGGATGAAACATGACTGTCTAGGTGTGAGGGTGGTCCGTTGGATGAGACATGACTGTCTATTTGTGAGGGTAGTCCGTTGGATGAGACATGACTGTCTATGTGTGAGGGTGGTCCGTTGGATGCGACATGACTGTCTATATGTGAGGGTGGTCCGTTGGATCAGACATGACTGGTCCTTCCTGGGAGCTCGTTCGTTCGATCCACTCTAAATTAGTCGCCTTCAGCAACCTCTGTCCCGCTGCACAAATACTGCTGCTATTGTATCAACATTCATGGTTAGCTTATTGTGTATTGTTCGAAACATTAGTTCCGTTCGTCTTTTGGCCACCAATACGTACACGTGTACACTATGGAGAAACGTCCACTATGGAGAAACGTTTGATCCAATGACCAGGTCAGCGTAACGTAGTCTATGATAATTTATGATATGGTAAAATACAACCAACCAATGGGTGTCTCGTCTCTAGTGTTGTTTCTTCTGGCATTGCTACACACGAATTGTTGTACTTGCGCAAGGCGCCAATTCCTTGGCTGATTCGTGTGCACAACATTTGAGTAGTACTAATTCCATTATACATGATACAGCGGTGATACACATATCGGTCCTTCTTTCCTAGGATTTCTGGCGTTAGCCCGCAGGGAGCCCAGTCTTTTGGGCCTAGGTTGTGCAAGACGGGTTACCAGTATGTGCCACAGAAGGTAGATGAATCATCATACGTGTTTCCAGTTGTACGTTGAACGAGCCACGAAGTACAGCAGATTCCTTTCGTCAGCACCAGTCCCCCTGAGGTGGCAGGCAGTAGCTGTGTCTCCAATATTTTGAACCGTTTTCTCTTGTTTTGAGTGTTACTTTAGTAGTTTCTTCTCTTTGTTAAATAATTGTCACACTATTTTTTAAATTGTCGTAAATGCAAATTATGCCCATGAGAAAGGAAGTGTTAACTCCTTCCTTTTATTTGATATCCGCCGGGAAAATCGCCTTCCTCGTCATTATTTAACTGCTGACCCACTGACCCAAAGACACATCTAGAAACATACCGGACACGGAACTGCCACAACTATTGCAAAAAAACGACAACGACTGCGCTGACTATATGATGCATTTCCGTGTTGTGGTCAGCCAAACTGACCACAGTACCCTGGGGGCTGGCAGGAAGACAACTTTAGCGTTGATGGCTACAGCTCTATACGTCATGGATGACACGCATGGGAGCAGTGGCCCGAGAGAGCGCCATGTGCCGATTGTTGGTACGCTCCAGGCGTATAACACGACGATCAAGGGACATGTGGTAGATCCTACTTCAAATGTAAACAAGACAAAGAACACTATGACAAGCTGCAGCGGAAACAAGCTCTAGGAAATTGTCCCCGACTTCGTATATGGCGCAGGCGAGTATTAAGATGAAACTCTGGCGATGAATGTAACTGGAGTAGCGCCCAAACCCGTGTGGCGCGCACTGAGGACGTGTTATTTAATTACACATATCACGGAATTCCATCGTTAATACGTCTCTCGAGACCAGACGTCTGTAGCCGTGTTGGGTTTGTTGGTGTTGAGAGGCCCGGGGCACGCTAGCGTCTTGTACGTTCTCAAACGGCACAGACCGAGGTGTCCTCACAGACCGAGGTGTCCTCACAGACCGAGGTGTCCTCACTACTGAGAGGAAGGTCGAGGAATTTGGACTTAAACTAAAATAATCGACACCTTATCCGAACCAATATAGTTATTACTTAATTTATATTTTCTATGCGTAACACAATTTCGAAAAAGAATCGACACCTTATCCGAACAATACGATGTTATTAACTAATTTATATTTGTATGCGTAACACAATTCTGAAGTATACCGCTTCTATCGACCATGTTTAAACAAACTGAATAATAATATCTCTTGAAGACCCGACGATTTATGTCAGGTTTTATGCCCAGGAACAAGTACAACAAACTCCCGCCTTGTAACATGTCAACGTGCTCAAAGTACCATTCCTCTCAATATACTTGTTCTTAGCAATACAATAACTTACTTATTTTTACGGCAATACCCTATACAACATGAATGACTGAGGCGCTACTGACCGTAAGATACGCATTAATTCAGTTCCCTGACCACACGCATCGACCCAATTCCCTGAACATTCGCATTGATCCAAATCCTTGACCATACGCATTGACCCAATTCCCTGACCATACGCATTGATCCAAATCCTTGACCACACGCAATGACCCAATTCCCTGACCATACGCATTGATCCAGTTCCCTGACTATAGCTCGACCATATGCGTCTGATCAAAAAAGTAGTTCTAGATTATTATGTTTTGTTTGTTATTTTTGTTTACATGTTGAAAATGCTGTATCTTTAAATAATGGGATGATGTAATTGTATTATGTTGTTGTTGGAACTAAATGACATACTGGATGCTACACGGGCGGCACACCGTCACTCGTGATGGCATCAAACAAGAAGAACACCGTAAAGAATAACCTCGCCCATGACTACTGTGCCTAGGATATGATATATAGTTTACTCCCTGATAAACCTGTTTAATCAAACACACACTAAATGTCTCAGGAAAACATTTAATCACGGTCTAATTAATACGCCAAGGGTATTCGTATAGATTCATTCATTCACTGGCTTTTATTTAACAAAATCCAAACATGATAATAAAAAGTCAGTGTACAAATTTACTTCCTAACACAATTCACGACACACCAAGGTCAAAACCACGCGATATTCTTATTTTCGTAGCAATGCAATCTAATCTGCAGACTATATCGACGCATCCAGCTCCTGCTGTATTGATAGAGACCACACATCACACAGCACTAGACACACCAGTAACGGCGACTGACGCTGCAGATCGATGGTTGCGAGCCGCTGTAGGTGAGCTGGTGGCGAGTGGTAGCGAGGCGTGCACCGAGCGACCTGGTTTCAGATACCGTAGCCCACGGCCTTTCACGGCGGCGGTGTCGTCATTGGTATCGACAAACGAGTCAAAACTAAACCCAATCACCCTCGCCTGTCACGGCCATGCATGTAGGTCCTAGTTCTGCATGTGCACAAGTAGCCAACGGCAATAGTAAGTAATAAGCAAAAACAAATTAACTATGTAGCGGCTCGTAGCGTAATTACAGACGCCGCGCACAAAACTGGTACGTTTAATATACTGACAATTACAGACTGGCTGGTAGGTTGCAAGTGATCAGATAAATGCGTTAATTACATAAAATGTTCGAGTGATTAGAACTAAATTATATCACATCATGATTTCAAATAATGACGTATTTTAATTAATTAGTCTATATTATTGAATACAATTAAAACGTATACAAAAAGTGTTTACCAGAATACTGCACTATACAAGAACTTACATTTACCTTACGTAACTTTAGTACTTTATTGAAATATATAACGTGATATCACATTAAACTTTTAATCCAACAGCTGTTTTATTGCGATCACCACCCTTTAAAACGTAGAAAAACAATATCTTGTATAGGAAGTTGTCTATGCGCTTGAACGACTTCTCGTTAACAGAAAGTACACTACAGTTTGCTAAATGCTTTACCTCATGGGTACTGATTAATTTGAGGTTTTGTCGCATATGCAAATGATAAAATATGTCACACTTAGAGCTGTTCCAAGCTGTCAACTAATAAAGGCCCACAAGATTAATCCGCCGACGATACCTACTAATATATTCGATTCATAGGCAATAAGTACAAACACATAAAAGCGCTCCTGGGAGTTCCCATAATATTGTTATAGTGATGGTAATGAAATATTTATTTACTGTTAAATACAATAATACCCGGTTTAAACTACTATTTTATACTCCAAAAGAATAAGCTCATTAATAAAGTCCAATACCATCACTGTTTTTGAAAGTATGTGCGAATGCAAGCAGTCGTATTGAACCTAATTAAGACTGAATGCTACTGACCTTGAATGACAAGGTCAAATATAATTAGTTGTGAAATATCAAGGTCAAATATGAACAATAACTAAACTCCTATTTTTCAATAGCATGGCTGTAAATGACAAGGTCAAACGGCAATTGTACGAAATGTGTATTCTTTAGCGGAGCCAGTGTTAGTGTGCACTTACGCAACCTAGGTTTAAGTGCATGTTTAATTTGTTTTACTACAACGCCAGAGTTTGCAGGGTTCTTTCAGGAATTTGACTCACATATATCACCCGCAGCACAAGAAGCAGCAAGTTGCGAACGAAAACGGTTAAACCTTGACTACATAGGAAATGTTCCATTTTGATATGTCTGCACTCGTCGGTGCCAGTCGTCTATACGGAAATACCTTTCAAACTTGAGAGTGGCAACCTATTTGTGCTGCAGAATCAAGCATGCGTTTGCGACCCGTGGTGGAGACAGGCTCACTGCGAAGCTTCCTGGTCTTACACGAAAGACGCACACCATTGAGCACACCGACCAAGACAAAACGCTTTACCGGAAGTGGAGATAAAGGAAGGCTGTTGAACATCAGCTGTTGAACATCAAATTAGTTGCAACATTGTTTGGCAAATTGTGCATTGCAAATCAAGTCCAAGGTGGTGACGGCAACCTCTCTGTCATCATTTGGAGAAGTTTCCACAATACGTTTTCGGCGGTTCCATACTACACTGACGATTTGTGCCTGTCCCCGTTTATGATTACGCCAAATGATTTTGTTTGTTGCACACCTTAGCTTGAATTTTCATGGATATAAGCGCTATAAAAAAGGGTTATAATAATAATTATTATTATTACATAAATGAAACTTGTTGTTTTGTCTTGATATTTCCGACCTAGCAGAGGAACCATCATTTGCAGACGGACGCAACAATTTTGATGGAACTGTCCTAATTCACACGGTGACTTCCATAGGCTGCGCAACGTTCCATGAATATGCCGAACAAGTGTTCATACCATACATCAAGAGGGAGTCTGAATTGACATTGGATATTGTATGTGATAAACACGTTAGTACCAGCTTAAAACTAACAACCAGAGGTTCCAACGAATGACGCTGGAGTAAAAGTATTATATATATATATATATATATATATATATATATATATATATATATATATATATATATATATATATATATATTATATATAATAATTTATTATAAATAATACTCACATTTTTGTTTATTTTGTTAAATACAAACAGTGCATAATTGTATAACATTATTTGGTTTATATTACTTAGTAAACATGTAAATAAAAAACAGTCAAAAACAATAACCATGTCAGGCATGAACCGGCGTTCCCCGATTGTCGGCCTACTACAATGATCCATAATATAATTTATACCAATGACACTTTTAAATTAACTTTACTTTCTCTAGTTCAGTTCCAGACAACCGTGCGTTAGATATACGTATTCATACGTTTTACCTGTACTTTTATTATATTTATTTCTTACAGTTTAGCGACTATTGTCAACACCACTGAACAAAGTTTACTTCGGGTTTTAGTGTCCAACTAAAATTATAATGAATATAATTTCAAGAGATGGCAACAAACCCACGTATCTACCGACTGACTTACTGTCACAAACTGGATTGCACTTACTGATTGAAATTATTATGTTAAATTGTATAACTCCTCCTTCATATGTGAACATTCTAGTGATATTATGGATTCTACTACGTTTCATTTTGAAGCTGAATACAATATATGCTATATACTGTTGTAGATTGTCTCTCCTGGGCTGCATTCAATACAATTACTCTAAGATATGTACTATTATTTACCATACACGTTCCTGTTAGCAATCATCCTATTTACACTCATTGCTTACTCCTGTAAGAAAAAGAAAACCTACCCAGCTTCGATCATCTAGTTCTTATTTACTTGTTATCCCTAATAGTAATACCAATATTGGGCCTAGCCGCACCTAGTCTTTGGAATATGTATCCTTCTAGTGTTAGATCAGTTGAACATGTTTATAATGTTAAATGAGGGCGGAATCGTCGATATTTAAAACACATCTTTATAACAGTGCTTATATATCGATTACCCTTTTATGTTTTATGCCTCTGAGTTTGGTTCCTAGGTATTTAGGCGCAACAGAAGTTATCTTATTATTATAAATATTATTAAAACGGGCCGAAAGGCGGCGAAGCACAGCGAAACCTCTAGCTTGCTTGGTTTATTTGTATCAACAACATTATATTCATGTGGAACCGTAAGATGATTATTACATTTTGTTGTATTGTACTATTATTGTATTTCTATTGCATCGGAATATCGCACAATAACTCATTCTGACGCTCGATTCGATCCAAAAGTTAATTTTGTAAAGCTGCATGCATTGAAAGGATGGCTTGGTGTATTTTTCGCTTCCTACGTCACAGTACCACGTGATCACAGAGTTAATGAAATCTCAAATTGCATCAGTGGAGCCATATACTGAGTGGAACAAATAATGCACATTGATGCTATCGTGGATGTCAGACCAAGGCAGCACAGCAGGCACTGCGTCGACCAACACAGTCAGATGTACCCAGTTACTATTGGTGGTGGTCGCTCAAAATCTGAAGTTACACGCCACTTATTGGTGGTGGTAGTTGGCATCATTATAATTCGCAATATGTTTATTTACTTTGTGGATTTATGAGAATTTATGCGTAGACCTGAAGCCAGCAACAGTGCTGAATTTCACACGTGTGAAACTACGTGTAAAATTCGGCGATTGTTAAATGCAGCAGAATTTCACCCACAAAGTATGCAGCCGTCTGTTTCTCACCACGCTTGTTGTACCTGCTGTAACTCTGTCACCTGTGTGCATTGGCGTGTGCCCTGTTACTCGGGTTGCGGCCGAGGCAGGCCCAATTACTGGCAAGTCGGTCGAGTGTGGTGTATTGCATGAGTGGGGCCGCACGGCGTGAGAATTTCGTTCGGAGTGACTCGACCGTGCTAACGGCTCCACAAACGAAGGCCGGGATCATCGACAACATCTGTTCATATTTTACTTATAAATCCTCAAGCACATATTACAGGCCTCGGCTATCAAGTCCTTGATGTTCACACCATTCATCCGATAATCATTCCTTGTGTTCCACGAACACATGTCAATTACAAACACGGGAAAGAATCACAGATGGGCTGCTGCTGGTGCACAGATTGTTCAAACTGCGTCAGTTCCCAATGCAGCCACATTTCGTCGGGGGCACGATACAAAATTGAATGCCGGTTGAATAGGATTATAATGAAAAGACGGATGAATACAATTAATGCCGTTTCAGGCGAAATGGGTTAACATACCATGTATCGCATTAACATGAACACTTCTTATCACAATGCGAAATCACCAAAGTATATACCTATAACAATAGGATAATAAACCCCCGCAAGGGTGCTGGCTAATTTAGAAACAGTCAAGGCATCAGAATGATTGTTTGGCATATAAACACAACAATGTCACATAAGAGGCTTACACCTCTTGTGCTTTCTATTTACAAGTAACAACATTTAGCTTTCTTACACAGTCACGCAGACTACACCATCGATGAAATACGCTGGTTTAGACTTGTCTTGTAGGTCGGAAAACAACAATTCCAGACGGAAAGAAGACAGTAAGGAGACCACAACCTCACAACAAAGAGTTCTTAGTAGAGATCTGAAAGTATGTGTGTACGTTCCACTTGAACTATTGATAGTTGTTGTCACGGACCAAACCAAGACCAAACAATATTTTATTAACAAACCAAAACGAACGTACGGTGCCACACAAGGACCAGCAGAATATGTATTGTTCTCTAGACTGAGGCAGCCACAACGAAAGAGAAACAACGAACACCATACTGGCTGGACTAATGAGACAGATAGGCATCTCATTGTTTTGAAGTCTCATATATAAGCTGACAAAATATGTACTTATTGATGGTTTCCATAGTTAAGTATGTTTGTTTTATTAATTAAATTGAGAGTCAGCTGTTGCTAAAGTTAGCGGCGAACGGAAACGGCTGCAGGCTTCCGGTGCACGTGAACACGGGCCGCTGCCAACACTTCCAGCGTGACCTAGTCTCCGTGCGGCGTACGCCCAGATTTCTAATTCAGGGCCAGCATCTACGCGCGTTCATTATCAGGCAGGTCAGACGGGCTAATAAGACGTGACCTTGTTTCCGGGGAGACCGTTGATTCATGCAAGAAACCACACTCAAACACGGTCATGTACTAGAACTCCAATATTGCGTTTGCATCACAAACACGAGCTTACGTGCACATGCATTTGTTGGAATTAGCCAGCGCAGAATAATTATTACAAATACTAACATTCAATATTATTATTATTCAATAATATCTGCGACATGTGTATTACTTTAAGTAATAACTTATGCTTTTATTTAGAAAAAAGGCGTGTCGAGCTGGTGTCTTCCGGAACTGGTATCTTTATGGAGATGCGGTTGCAAACAGGGGCTGTTGTATGTAGCGGGGATGGCGGTGTCTGAGTGCAAGCGGGTGTTTGAAAGGACGCGGGTACCTATACTATAGACACGCGGGTGTCTGGGTGGGGAAGCTGTGGGGATATAGCTGTCTGTAGGAACGCGAGTGTTTGTGTGAACACGGGCACGTGCAAGGGATAACCAAGGCCATTTTCTAGACAGTCGTTCGTCGTAGGTGTGTTTCTGCAATGCTGGTTCTCCATGCAGACGCCAGGTGATTGAGGTCATAAGTAAATCCCATCGCAGACAATTGTCTCGATGTGTCTAACGGTGGAGCAAAAAACAATTGACCAGATACTAAACTGTTCAAAGAACACGGCCAGATCATTTGTTTTGATCATGATTCAACATCAACTGGTCGCGTGGCTTTACCGTAGTAAGGCCGCGCCGAGACGCTTCGAGCTAATGGATTTTTATTTATGCGCGAGATGAATGAGGCGAGGTCGATTGGTGCACGGCCGAGCGCGGGCTGTGTTTGACGCATATCTAACTCTGTGTGGTTTGACGGCAACTGTCGTCTGCTGCTCGCGCGCTCCCGCCAGACTGCCTACAGCCGACACGCTGATTCTGCCGAAACCTCGGTTTACGGGTTACCTGGCCATTTAGGACCTGCACCTATACACGGCTTTGTCCGTTAAATCCGTTACACTTGATCGAACTGTATGAACAGTGTGCTTTTCAGAATAATTATATTCATGTTTCCGGGTCCACCAAACCTTATCAAATGTAACGGACACAACGTAATTGTTCGTGTGACATGAGAAAATAATTCTGCATAAATGAAAACAGAAGAACAAAGAGGTATTGAACCCCGACTTAAAAAATAGGGAGGGAGGGAGGGGGAGGAAGGAAGGGAGGGAGGGGCAGGGAGGCAGGGACACAGGGAGGCAGGCAGGCAGGGAGTAAGGCAGGGAGGCAGTGAGGCGGGGAGGCGGGGAGGCAGGGAGGCAGAGAGGCAAGGAGGCAAGGAAACGGGAAGGCGGGGAGGCAGAGAGGCAAGGAGGCAGTGAGGCAGGGAGGCAGGGAGGCAGTGAGGTGGGGAGGCGGGGAGGCAGGGAGGCAGAGAGGCAGTGAGGCGGGGAGGCAGGGAGGCAGAGAGGCAAGGAGGCGGGGAGGCAGGCAGGTACGCAGGCAGGCAGGCAGGTACGCAGGCAGGCAGGCAGGCAGGCAGGCAGGCAGGCAGGCAGGCAGGCAGGCAGGCAGGCAGGCAGGCAGGCAGGCAGGCAGGCAGGCAGGCAGGCAGGCAGGCAGGCAGGCAGGCAGGCAGGCAGGCAGGCAGGCAGGCAGGCAGGCAGGCAGGCAGGCAGGCAGGGAAGGGGTCAGGGAGGGAGGCAAGGAAGCAGGGAAGGAGGCAGGGAAGGAAGCAGGGAAGGAGGCAGGGAAGGAGGCTGGGACGCAGGGAGGGAGGCAGGGAAAGAGACAGGGAATGAGGCAGGGAGCTAGGCATGGAGGCAGGGAGGCGGGAAAGAGGGACGGTAGGAGGGAGGGACGGAAAGAGGGAAAGAGGGAAAGAGGGAAAGAGGGAAAGAGGGAAATCTTCTTGCCAGCATCTTCTTGCCAGCAGTTCGTGTTGACCATGCATGTATTGATCATCAGTCCGTGTTTAGCATGAAGTTAGTTGTCTTTGATACATTGTTTTCGACAAAACACAATTTGTCATCATGTTAGCCTCCAGACTTCCATCAGCTCGGTGCGCTTTTAACTCCTTTGTAAGAAATGTACTTTGTATCATTTTATGATTTCTAAAAAAATTGTTTTGTTCTACGTATGTATACATATCGATGCATAATTTGTATCTTTTGTCTGCCCCAAAAGCCGATAATTGTAGTATTTACGCGAATAATGTTGTGTGTGCTGCCACGTGGATGATTCATTGTGCGGTCAGATTTTAGTGACTACTTATTCAAGCGCAGTTAACCTCGCAAAGACCATTGACAAAACATACGCTTGTTGGTGATGTATAACACGCATTTCTTGAAATATAAAACAGCTAGCGGAGGGTACCGAATGTTCATGACCATCCCTAATATGGCTAACAAACTATTTTTTATATACTGCTAAGGTCATTAATTATTAATAACCCACAATTTTAATGAAATAATGGCATAGCAGTACGTGAACTAATGATATTAACAGGATTAATGAAAAAATCCGTTCATTACAAGTGTTAGGAGTTTTAAATTCCCGAATAATTCGTGTAGTTGTAGTAATAGTAATAGTAGTAGTAGTAGTAGTAGTAGTAGTAGTAGTAGTAGTAGTAGTAGTAGTAGTAGTAGTAGTTAGTAGTAGTAGTAGTAGTAGTAGTAGTAGTAGTAGTAGTAGTAGTAGTAGTAGTAGTAGTAGTAGTAGTATGTAGTAGTAGTAGTAGTAGTAGTAGTAGTAGTAGTAGTAGTAGTAGTTGAGTACTAGTAGTAGTAGTAGTAGTAGTAGTAGTAGTAGTAGAATAATAGTAGTAGTTGTAGTAGTAGTAGTAGTTGTTGTAGTAGTAGTTGTAGTACTAGTAGTAGTAGTAGTAGTAGTAGTAGTAGTAGTAGTAGTTGTAGTACTACTAGTAGTAGTAGTAGTAGTAGTAGTAGTAGTAGTAGTAGTAGTAGCAGTAATAATAGTAGTAGTTGTTGTAGTAATAGTAGTAGTTGTAGTAGTAGTAGTAGTAGTAGTAGTAGTAGTAGTTGTTGTTGTTGTAGTAGTAGTGCTAGCAGTAGTAGTCCAAATAGTAGTAGTAGCAGTAGTGATTGCATTGTCGTCGTAGTCGTTATAGTCGTCGCTGTGTCGTTGATACGATACGTGGTGCAGTTCGGCCGAGCGTCGATCGATGTCAACCTGACATGTGTAGTGACGTGAGAGAAATCTGACTAGGGGCAGGTGTCTCATCGGCAGCAATCGATAACTTGAAATGATCGTCGTGAGTACGACACCTGTGCACCGAGTTACTTCTTTCATGTTGACGGGCCTATGGAACCACCAATCAAAGAATACACCCTTGTTTACTCTTAAGTCATAATTTTAAAAAGAATTCACAATTCAACCATATCTGTTTGCGAAATAGTTACTAATTTCAAAATAATGTAAAATAAGTACCTAATAGACTACCTATTCACGCGCTTGGTCTGTCCTGTCAAACATAGAGGAAAGAGTCCGGTAATATAAACCACCAAATAATATTGGCCGCTTCCCTAACTCAGAAATGGTACTAGAAACTTTGCCATCTATCGTTTACATACTGAATTAAGGAAGGTAGCGGAGCAGGCCGCCAAAATTTGAAGTGATATGACGACAAAATATACAAATATTTACGTTAATAACAATTCATACAATTTCTTACGATATCTGTAGATTGGATTAATGCATAATATAAATCATACATTAAAAAATATGTATCAAAATGAATGACGTTATATGACGTTTTAGTTAAATAGTTTTAATTCGTGTCATGCGCGATAATGCAACCACATCGAATAATGTGCCGCCTCTAGCAAAAAGGAAAGTGATATATATTCTGGGTAATATGAGTCACATGAAGTTCATGTAATATCAGCATATGCTCATATTACCTTTGCTGATTAATATCACATTGAGATCCAGTCGAGTGCATTCGCAGAGATCATACCATACCCCAAAGCCCACAGGAAAGCAGCAACAAAGAAAAGGAAGGCGGCTCGTGCTGAAATCCTCAATAGGTTCTTTACTAAATCACAACTTGAAACAAGTGAAACCGTTACATCCAAGACAAATTATAAGTATACATAAATTATTATATTACCAGAATTGTTTAACACTAGTTTGCCACTGCACCTTTCGCGTCATAGTTTCACAAAGCACATAACTAGTCACACGGTTCCAGAATGTCAGTGTGAAAGCAGTGGCTCATATTACCCGACTTTCCCCTACTACCAGACATACGTGTCTAGTGCGCAACAACCCTTTCGTCTTGTGGTGGAATAAAGAGTATAATCGCATTTTCTGGAAATACCATTGCGGCTGGAACTACTTTACAGGGAGCTAGTCCACTTCCGATATTGGAATTTTACATGGAGCTAGTCCATTTCCGATACTGGAACTTTAGAGGGAGCTAATCCACTTCCGATACTGGAACTTTAGAGGGAGCTAGTCCACTTCCGATATTGGAATTTTACATGGAGCTAGTCCATTTCCGATACTGGAACTTTAGAGGGGCTAATCCACTTCCGATACTGGAACTTTAGAGGGAGCTAGTCCATTTCCGATACTGGAACTTTAGAGGGAGCTAGTCCACTTCCGATACTGGAACTTTAGAGGGAGCTAGTCCACTTCCGATATTGGAACTTTACATGGAGCTAGTCCACTTCCGATACTGGAATGTTAGAGGGAGCTAGTCCACTTCCGATATTGGAACTTTACAGGGAGCTAGTCCACTTCCGATACTGGAAATTTACAGGGAGCTAGTCCACTTCCGATATTGGAACTTTACATGGAGCTAGTCCACTTCCGATACTGGAACTTTAGAGGGATCTAGTCCACTTCCGATTCTGGAACTTTAGAGGGAGCTAGTACACTTCCGATTCTGGAACTTTAGAGGGAGCTAGTCCACTTCCGATACTGGAACTTTACAGGGAGCTAGTCCACTTCCGATATTGGAACTTTACAGGGAGCTAGTCCACTTCCGATATTGGAACTTTACAGGGAGCTAGTCCACTTCCGATACTGGAACTTTACAGGGAGCTAGTCCACTTCCGATATTGGAACTTTACATGGAGCTAGTCCACTCCCGATACTGGAACTTTAGAGGGAGCTAGTCCACTTCCAACACTGAAATCTTACAGGGAGCTAGTCCACTTCCGATACTATAACTTTAGAGGAAGGTAGTCCACTTCCGATATTGGAATTTTACAGGGAGGTGGTCAACTGTCGACACTGGAATTTTACAGGGAGCTAGTCCACCTCCGATATTATAACTTTAGAGGGAGGTACTCCTCTTCCGATACTGGAACTTTACAGGGAGCTAGTCCACTTCCGATATTGGAACTTTAGAGGGAGGTAGTCCACTTCCGATACTGCAACTTTAGAGGGAGCTAGTCCACTTCCGATACTGGAACTTTAGAAGGAGGTAGTCCACTTCCGATTCTGGAACTTTACAGGGATCTAGTCCACTTCTGATACTGGAACTTTAGAGGGAGGTAGTCCACTTCCGATATTGACACTTTAGAGGGATCTAGTCCACTTCCGATTCTGGAACTCTACAGGGAGCTAATCCACTTCCGATACTGGAACTTTAGAGGGATCTAGTCCATTTCCGATTCTGGAACTTTAGAGGGATCTAGTCCACTTCCGATTCTGGAACTTTAGAGGGAGCTAGTCCACTTCCGATAGTGGAACTTTACAGGGAGCTAGTCCACTTCCGATACTGGAACTTTACAGGGAGATAGTCCACTTCCGATACTGGAACTTTACAGGGAGCTAGTCCACTTCCGATATTGGAACTTTACATGGAGCTAGTCCACTTCCGATTCTGGAACGTTAGAGGGAGCTAGTCCACTTCCGATTCTGGAACTCTACAGGGAGCTAGTCCACTTCCGATATTGGAACTTTACAGGGAGCTAGTCCACTTCCGATACTGGAACTTTAGAGGGACCTAGTCCATTTCCGATTCTGGAACTTTAGAGGGAGCTAGTCCACTTCCGATTCTGGAACTTTAGAGGGAGCTAGTCCACTTCCGATATTGGAAATTTAGAGGGAGGTAGTCCACTTCCGATACTGGAACTTTACAGGGAGCTAGTCCACTTCCGATACTGGAACTTTAGAGGGAGCTAGTCCACTTCCGATACTGGAACTTTACAGGGAGCTAGTCCACTTCCGATACTGGAACTTTACAGGGAGCTAGTCCACTTCCGATACTGGAACTTTAGAGGGAGCTAGTCCATTTCCAACACTGAAATCTTACAGGGAGCTAGTCCACTTCCGATACTATAACTTTAGAGGAAGGTAGTCCACTTCCGATATTGGAATTTTACAGGGAGGTGTTCAACTGTCGACCCTGGAATTTTACAGGGAGCTAGTCCACTTCCGATACTGGAACTTTAGAGGGACCTAGTCCACTTCCGATACTGGAACTTTACAGAGAGCTAGTCCACTTCCGATATTGGAACTTTACATGAAGCTAGTCCGCTTCCGATACTGGAACTTTACAGGGAGCTAGTCCACTTCCGATACTATAACTTTAGAGGAAGGTAGTCCACTTCCGATACTGGAATGCTACATGAAGCTAGTCCACTTCCGATACTGGAACTTTACAGGGATCTAGTCCACTTCCGATTCTGGAACTTTACGGGGAGCTAGTCCACTTCCGATACTGGAACTTTAGAGGGAGGTAGTCCACTTCCGATTCTGGAACTTTACAGGGAGCTAGTCCACTTCCGATACTATAACTTTAGAGGAAGGTAGTCCACTTCCGATACTGGAATTTTACATGGAGCTAGTCCACTTCCGATACTGGAACTTTACAGGGATCTAGTCCACTTCCGATTCTGGAACTTTACAGGGAGGTGTTCAACTGTCGACACTTGAATTTTACAAGGAACTAGTCCACTTCCGATACTGGAATTTAGAGGGAGGTAGTCCTCTTCCGATATTGGAACTTTACAGGGCGCTAGTCCACTTCCGATTCTGGAACTTTACAGGAAGGTGTTCAACTGTCGACACTGGAATTTTACAAGGAGCTAGTCCACTTCCGATACTGGAATTTACAGGGACGTAGTCCTCTTCCGATACTAGAACTTTATAGGGATCTAGTCCACTTCTGATACTGGAACTTTAGAGGGAGGTAGTCCACTTCCGATACTATAACTTTAGAGGAAGGTAGTCCACTTCCGATATTGGAATTTTACAGGGAGGTGTTCAACTGTCGACACTGGAATTTTACAGGGAGCTAGTCCACTTCCGATATTATAACTTTAGAGGGAGGTACTCCTCTTCCGATACTGGAACTTTACAGGGAGCTAGTCCACTTCCGATACTGGAACTTTAGAGGGAGGTAGTCCACTTCCGATACTGGAACTTTAGAGGGATCTAGTCCACTTCAGATATTGGAACTTTACAGGGAACTAGTCCACTTCCGATACTGGAACTTTAGAGGGAGGTAGTCCACTTCCGATACTGGAACTTTAGAAGGATGTAGTCTACTTCCGATACTGGAACTTTAGAAGGAGGTAGTCCACTTCCGATACTGGAACTTTAGAAGGAGGTAGTCCACGTCCGATACTAGAATTTTGAAGGGACCTAGTTCACTTCCGATACTGGAACTTTAGAGGGAGCTAGTCCACTTCCGATGCTGGGTAATTAAGAGCATATGCTAAATGTTCAACACTATGGCGCAGTTTTCCTTATTATACTAGTTAGTCAGAGTTACCTTTTCTGGATAACGTGGGAAGGTCACGTTGTAAAAGGTATGCAGACGATATGAAACAAAACAAAGATGGTGAACACCAAGGCAACTTAACAAGAAGAAGATCACAGATGGGAAGATTGCGAGAAACGTATTTGAGCGAGACAGATGAAGATGAAAGGTGGATAGGTGCATAGTTGGGATATAGGAAGAGAACGTTGTTGGAAAGTAGATAGAGAGCATTGTTGGAAGGTAGTTAGAGAGCGTTGTTCGAAGGTAGATAGAGAGCGTTGTTGGACGGTAGATAGAGAGCGTTGTTGGAAGGTAGACAGAGAACGTTGTTGGAAGATAGACAGAGAGCGTTGTTGAAAGGTAGATAGAGAGCGGGGGTCAGAATGTAGATAGATAGCGGAAGTTGGAAGGTAGTTAGAGAAAGTTGTTGGGAGGTAGACAGAGAACGTTGTTGGAAGGTAGATAGAGAGCATTGTTAGATAGAAAGCCTTGTTGGAAGGTAGTTTGAGAGTGTTGTTGGAAGGTAGATAGATAACGTTGTTGGAAGGTACATAAAGAGCATTGTTTGGAAGGTATGTTGAAAGCGTTATTGGAAGGTAGATATAGAGCATTGTTAGAAGGTAGATAGAGAGCATTGTTAGAAGGTAGACAGACAGAATTGTTGAAAGGTAGATAGAGAGCGTTGTTGGAATGTAGGTAGAGAGCGTTGTTGGAAAGTAGATAAAATGCACTGTTGGAAGGTATGTTGAGAGCGTTGTTGGAAGGCAGCTAGAGAGCGTTGTTGGAAGGTAGATAGAGAGCGTCGTTGGAAGGTAGATAGAGAGCGGAAGTTGGAAGGTAGTTAGAGAGCGTTGTTGGAAGGTAGATTGAGAGCGTTGTTGGAATGTAGTTAGAGAGCGTTGTTGGAAAGTAAACAGAGAATGTTGTTGGAAGATAGACAGAGAGCGTTGTTGAAAGGTAGATAGAGAGCGGGGGTCGGAAGGTAGATAGAGAGCGGAAGTTGGAAGGTAGTTAGAGAAAGTTGTTGGAAGGTAGATAGAGAGCGTTGTTAGATGGTAGATAGAGAGCCTTGTTGGAAGGTAGTTTGAGAGTGTTATTGGAAGGTAGATAGATAACGTTGTTGGAAGGTACATAAAGAGCATTGTTTGGAAGGTATGTTGAAAGCGTTGTTGGAAGGTAGATATAGAGCGTTGTTAGAAGGTAGATAGAGAGCGTTGTTGGAAGGTAGTTAGAGAGCGTTGTTGGAAGGTAGATAGAGAGCGTTGTTGGAAGGTAGATAGAGAGCTATTGTTGGAAGTAGTAGAGAGCGTTGTTGGAAGGTAGATAGAGAGCGTTGTTGGAAGGTAGATAGAGAGCGTTGTTGGAAGGTAGACTAGAGAGCGTTGTTGGAATGTAGGTAGAGAGCGTTGTTGGAATGTAGGTAGAGAGCGTTGTTGGAAGTAGGTAGAGAGCGTTGTTGGAAGGTAGGTAGAGAGCGTTGTTGGAAGGTAGATAGAGAGCGTTGTTGGAAGGTAGGTAGAGAGCGTTGTTGGAAGGTAGATAGAGAGCGTTGTTGGAAGGTAGGTAGAGAGCGTTGTTGGAAGGTAGATAGAGAGCGTTGTTGGAAGGTAGATAGAGAGCGTTGTTGGAAGGTAGGTAGAGAGCGTTGTTGGAAGGTAGGTAGAGAGCGTTGTTGGAAGGTAGGTAGAGAGCGTTGTTGGAAGGTAGGTAGAGAGCGTTGTTGGAAGGTAGATAGAGAGCGTTGTTGGAAGGTAGGTAGAGAGCGTTGTTGGAATGTAGGTAGAGAGCGTTGTTGGAAGGTAGATAGAGAGCGTTGTTTGAAGGTAGATAGAGAGCGTTGTTGGAAGATAGATAGAGAGCGGAGGTTAGAAGGTAGATAGAGAGCGGAGATTGGAAGGTAGTTAGAGAACGTTGTTGGAAGGTAGACAGAGAGCGTTGTTTGAATGTAGTTAGAGAGCGTTGTTGGACGGTAGATAGAGAGCGTTGTTGGAAGGTAGACAGAGAACGTTGTTGGAAGATAGACAGAGAACGTTGTTGAAAGGTAGATAAGAGAGCGGGGGTTGGAAGGTATAATAGAGAGCGGAAGTTGGAAGGTAGTTAGAGAAAGTTGTTGGGAGGTAGACAGAGAACGTTGTTGGAAGGTAGATAGAGAGCGTTGTTAGATGATAGATAGAGAGCCTTGTTGGAAGGTAGTTTGAGAGTGTTGTTGGAAGGTAGATAGAGAACGTTGTTGGAAGGTAATAAAGAGCATTGTTTGGAAGGTATGTTGAAAGCGTTGTTGGAAGGTAGATATAGAGCGTTGTTAGAAGGTAGATAGAGAGCGTTGTTAGAAGGTAGACAGAGGTAGTTGTTGAAAGGTAGGTAGAGAGCGTTGTTGGAATGTAGGTAGAGAGCGTTGTTGGAAGGTAGATAAAGTGCATTGTTGGAAGGTATGTTGAGAGCGTTGTTGGAAGGTAGCTAGAGAGCGTTGTTGGAAGGTAGATAGAGAGCGTTGTTGGAAGGTAGCTAGAGAGCGTTGTTGGAAGGTAGGTAGAGAGCGTTGTTGGAAGGTAGATAGAGAGTCGTTGTTGGAAGGTAGGTAGAGAGCGTTGTTGGAAGGTAGGTAGAGAGCGTTGTTGGAAGGTAGGTAGAGAGCGTTGTTGGAAGGTAGATAGAGAGCGTTGTTGGAAGGTAGATAGAGAGCGTTGTTGGAAGGTAGATAGAGCGTTGTTGGAAGGTAGATAGAGGCGTTGTTGGAATGATAGAGGCGTTGTTGGAAGGTAGAGAGCGTTGTTGGAAGGTAGATAGAGGGCGTTGTTGGAATGTAGGTAGAGAGCGTTGTTGGAAGGTAGATAGAGGGCGTTGTTGGAATGTAGGTAGAGAGCGTTGTTGGAAGGTAGATAGAGGGCGTTGTTGGAATGTAGGTAGAGAGCGTTGTTGGAAGGTAGATAGAGGGCGTTGTTGGAATGTAGGTAGAGAGCGTTGTTGGAAGGTAGATAGAGAGCGTTGTTGGAAGGTAGATAGAGGGAGTTGTTGGAAGGTAGATAGAGGGCGTTGTTGGAAGGTAGATAGAGAGCGTTGTTGGAAGGTAGATAGAGGGCGTTGTAGGAATGTAGGTAGAGAGCGTTGTTGGAAGGTAGATAGAGGGCGTTGTTGGAATGTAGGTAGAGAGCGTTGTTGGAAGGTAGATAGAGAGCGTTGTTAGAAGGTAGACAGAGGTAGTTGTTGAAAGGTAGGTAGAGAGCGTTGTTGGAATGTAGGTAGAGAGCGTTGTTGGAAGGTAGATAAAGTGCATTATTGGAAGGTATGTTGAGAGCGTTGTTGGAAGGTAGCTAGAGAGCGTTGTTGGAAGGTAGACAGAGAGCGTTGTTGGAAGGTAGCTAGAGAGCGTTGTTGGAATGTAGGTAGAGAGCGTTATTGGAAGGTAAATAGAGTGTGTTGTTGGAATGTAGGTAGAGAGCGTTGTTGGAAGGTAGGTAGAGAGCGTTGTTGGAAGGTAGGTAGAGAGCGTTGTTGGAAGGTAGATAGAGAGCGTTGTTGGAAGGTAGATAGAGAGCGTTGTTGGAAGGTAGATAGAGGGCGTTGTTGGAAGGTAGATAGAGGGCGTTGTTGGAATGTAGGTAGAGAGCGTTGTTGGAAGGTAGATAGAGGGCGTTGTTGGAATGTAGGTAGAGAGCGTTGTTGGAAGGTAGATAGAGGGCGTTGTTGGAATGTAGGTAGAGAGCGTTGTTGGAAGGTAGATAGAGGGCGTTGTTGGAATGTAGGTAGAGAGCGTTGTTGGAAGTAGATAGAGGGCGTTGTTGGAATGTAGGTAGAGAGCGTTGTTGGAAGGTAGATAGAGAGCGTTGTTGGAAGGTAGATAGAGGGAGTTGTTGGAAGGTAGATAGAGGGCGTTGTTGGAAGGTAGATAGAGAGCGTTGTTGGAAGGTAGATAGAGGGCGTTGTAGGAATGTAGGTAGAGAGCGTTGTTGGAAGGTAGATAGAGGGCGTTGTTGGAATGTAGGTAGAGAGCGTTGTTGGAAGGTAGATAGAGGGCGTTTTTGGAATGTAGGTAGAGAGCGTTGTTGGAAGGTAGATAGAGGGCGTTGTTGGAATGTAGGTAGAGAGCGTTGTTGGAAGGTAGATAGAGGGCGTTGTTGGAATGTAGGTAGAGAGCGTTGTTGGAAGGTAGGTAGAGAGCGTTGTTGGAAGATAGGTAGAGGGCGTTGTTGGAAGGTAGATAGAAGGCGTTGTTGTAAGGTAGGTAGAGAGCGTTGTTGGAAGGTAGATAGAGGGCGTTGTTGGAAGGTAGGTAGAGGGCGTTGTTAAAAGGTAGATAGAGGGCGTTGTTGGAAGGTAGATAGAGGGCGTTGTTGGAAGGTAGATAGAGGGCGTTGTTGGAAGGTAGATAGAAGGCGTTGTTGGAAGGTAGATAGAGGGCGTTGTTGGAAGGTAGATAGAGGGCGTTGTTGGAAGGTAGATAGAGGGCGTTGTTGGAAGGTAGATAGAGGGCGTTGTTGGAAGGTAGATAGAGGGCGTTGTTGGAATGTAGGTAGAGAGCGTTGTTGGAAGGTAGATAGAGGGCGTTGTTGGAATGTAGGTAGAGAGCGTTGTTGGAAGGTAGATAGAGAGCGTTGTTGGAAGGTAGGTAGAGAGCGTTGTTGGAAGGTAGATAGAGAGCGTTGTTGGAAGGTAGATAGAGGGCGTTGTTGGAATGTAGGTAGAGAGCGTTGTTGGAAGGTAGATAGAGGGCGTTTTTGGAATGTAGGTAGAGAGCGTTGTTGGAAGGTAGATAGAGGGCGTTGTTGGAATGTAGGTAGAGAGCGTTGTTGGAAGGTAGATAGAGGGCGTTGTTGGAATGTAGGTAGAGAGCGTTGTTGGAAGGTAGATAGAGGGCGTTGTTGGAATGTAGGTAGAGAGCGTTGTTGGAAGGTAGGTAGAGGGCGTTGTTGGAAGGTAGGTAGAGAGCGTTGTTGGAAGGTAGGTAGAGAGCGTTGTTGGAAGGTAGGATTGGGAAGGGGAGCGTTGTTGGAAGGTAGGTAGAGAGCGTTGTTGGAAGGTAGGTAGAGAGCGTTGTTGGAAGGTAGATAGAGGGCGTTGTTGGAAGGTAGATAGAGGGCGTTGTTGGAATGTAGGTAGAGAGCGTTGTTGGAAGGTAGATAGAGGGCGTTGTTGGAATGTAGGTAGAGAGCGTTGTTGGAAGGTAGATAGAGAGCGTTGTTGGAAGGTAGATAGAGGGAGTTGTTGGAAGGTAGATAGAGGGCGTTGTTGGAAGGTAGATAGAGAGCGTTGTTGGAAGGTAGATAGAGGGCGTTGTAGGAATGTAGGTAGAGAGCGTTGTTGGAAGGTAGATAGAGGGCGTTGTTGGAATGTAGGTAGAGAGCGTTGTTGGAAGGTAGATAGAGGGCGTTGTTGGAATGTAGGTAGAGAGCGTTGTTGGAAGGTAGATAGAGGGCGTTGTTGGAATGTAGGTAGAGAGCGTTGTTGGAAGGTAGATAGAGGGCGTTGTTGGAATGTAGGTAGAGAGCGTTGTTGGAAGGTAGGTAGAGAGCGTTGTTGGAAGATAGGTAGAGGGCGTTGTTGGAAGGTAGATAGAAGGCGTTGTTGTAAGGTAGGTAGAGAGCGTTGTTGGAAGGTAGATAGAGGGCGTTGTTGGAAGGTAGGTAGAGGGCGTTGTTAAAAGGTAGATAGAGGGCGTTGTTGGAAGGTAGATAGAGGGCGTTGTTGGAAGGTAGATAGAGGGCGTTGTTGGAAGGTAGATAGAGGCGTTGTTGGAAGGTAGATAGAGGGCGTTGTTGGAAGGTAGATAGAGGGCGTTGTTGGAAGGTAGATAGAGGGCGTTGTTGGAAGGTAGATAGAGGGCGTTGTTGGAAGGTAGATAGAGGGCGTTGTTGGAATGTAGGTAGAGAGCGTTGTTGGAAGGTAGATAGAGGGCGTTGTTGGAATGTAGGTAGAGAGCGTTGTTGGAAGGTAGATAGAGAGCGTTGTTGGAAGGTAGGTAGAGAGCGTTGTTGGAAGGTAGATAGAGAGCGTTGTTGGAAGGTAGATAGAGGGCGTTGTTGGAATGTAGGTAGAGAGCGTTGTTGGAAGGTAGATAGAGGGCGTTGTTGGAATGTAGGTAGAGAGCGTTGTTGGAAGGTAGATAGAGGGCGTTGTTGGAATGTAGGTAGAGAGCGTTGTTGGAAGGTAGATAGAGGGCGTTGTTGGAATGTAGGTAGAGAGCGTTGTTGGAAGGTAGATAGAGGGCGTTGTTGGAATGTAGGTAGAGAGCGTTGTTGGAAGGTAGGTAGAGGGCGTTGTTGGAAGGTAGGTAGAGAGCGTTGTTGGAAGGTAGGTAGAGAGCGTTGTTGGAAGGTAGGTAGAGAGCGTTGTTGGAAGGTAGGTAGAGAGCGTTGTTGGAAGGTAGATAGAGGGCGTTGTTGGAAGGTAGATAGAGGGCGTTGTTGGAAGGTAGATAGAGGGCGTTGTTGGAAGGTAGGTAGAGAGCGTTGTTGGAAGGTAGATAGAGGGCGTTGTTGGAATGTAGGTAGAGAGCGTTGTTGGAAGGTAGATAGAGGGCGTTGTTGGAATGTAGGTAGAGAGCGTTGTTGGAAGGTAGATAGAGGGCGTTGTTGGAATGTAGGTAGAGAGCGTTGTTGGAAGGTAGATAGAGGGCGTTGTTGGAATGTAGGTAGAGAGCGTTGTTGGAAGGTAGATAGAGGGCGTTGTTGGAATGTAGGTAGAGGGCGTTGTTGGAAGGTAGGTAGAGAGCGTTGTTGGAAGGTAGGTAGAGGGCGTTGTTGGAAGGTAGGTAGAGAGCGTTGTTGGAAGGTAGGTAGAGGGCGTTGTTGGAAGGTAGATAGAGGGCGTTGTTGGAAGGTAGGTAGAGAGCGTTGTTGGAAGGTAGATAGAGGGCGTTGTTGGAAGGTAGATAGAGGGCGTTGTTGGAAGGTAGATAGAGGGCGTTGTTGGAAGGTAGATAGAGGGCGTTGTTGGAAGGTAGATAGAGGGCGTTGTTGGAAGGTAGATAGAGGGCGTTGTTGGAAGGTAGATAGAGGGCGTTGTTGGAAGGTAGATAGAGAGTATTGTTCTACATTGGTGTAGCTGGTGCGAAAAGGGAAGAGTAGCACAGCGACTGAACTTAGCCCTGCTTAACACAACAAAGAGTAAGAACAGAAACATAGAAGGCCCTAACATGTTTTAAAATACAGGGCACACCGACACCATTTTCACCGTATGATTGAAGTTCCATGTTATTTATTTGTTGTTGGAACAGCTGTCAAAGACATGGAAAATCTATAGTGTTACTGTAGAGCATGAACATTAACCGGCTAATGTGCGAGGCGTATTTAATGGGTAAGTTGTTGAGATGCAATGGGCGCTGGTGAAGTATCTATGGAGCAGGTCGCAACGCGAGATCGAATTACTGCTGACGCGACACAATCAATGAGACAGTTATACGTGGGCGTATCGGCTATGCTTTCCCGTTTTAGCTAACTCAACACTCCGTCAGCCCAACGCGGAATCGTTGTCACTTTGACATGCATAAACGATTAATTATATTTACTTTGTTTTCAACATAAAATGAGAACATATTAAAATACATATATGTTCATTGTTTGCATAACGCGCATTGATGCGACGTTAGCGTGTGACTTCCCGGTACACACACGCACACGCACACACGCACACACACACACGCACGCACGCACACGCACACGCACACGCACACGCACACGCACACGCACACGCACACGCACACGCACACGCACACGCACACGCACACGCACACGCACACGCACACGCACACGCACACGCACACGCACACGCACACGCACACGCACACGCACACACACACCCTTGAGTAACCTCAGTGACCTCGTAAGGAAGCTGTTCCTGTACAGCGTCCACGTCTCACAGCTATAGAGGAGACTCATGAGCACGACCGCCTTGTTCGTTTCGATGTTCCTGTGAGTAATAATTGTAACATTTCTAAATCCTTTAAAATGTTTAAGCTCAGAGGCGCAACAAACAAAATCATTTACACGGGGACAGGCAAAAGACGTCATTGGAGCATGGAACCGTATATATATATATATATATATATATATATATATATATATATATATATATATATATATATTGTTTCCACGTGTTTGGTTTAATCCATACTGTTTAATTTTCTTCGGTAGCCTAAGCGTGTCTTTGGCCTGAATAAAGAATAGGACATCAATTTGACATGTTTCTTTTACCAGAGTCTATCCAACGGGTCCCATGCAAAGACTACACACACACACAATATATATATATATATATATATATATATATATATATATATATATATATATTGTTTTCCACGTGTTTGGTTTAATCCATACTGTTTAATTTTCTTCGGTAGCCTAAGCGTGTCTTTGGCCTGAATAAAGAATAGGACATCAATTTGACATGTTTCTTTTACCAGAGTTATCCAAGGGTCCCATGCAAACTACGTATATATATATATATATATATATATATATATATATATATATATATATATATATATATATATATATATATATATATATATATATATATATTGTTTTCCACGTGCTTGGTTTAATCCATACTGTTTAATTTTCTTCGGTAGCCTAAGCGTGTCTTTGGCCTGAATAAAGAATAGGACATCAATGCGTATGTGCGTATGTGCGTATGTGCATGTGTGCGTGTGTGTGCTTGTGCGTGTGCGCGTCCGTGTGTGTGTGCGCGCGCGCGCGTGTGTGTGTGCTTGTGCGCGTGCGTGCGTGCGTGCGTGCGTGCGTGCGTGTGTGTGTGTGTGTGTGTGTGTGTGTGTGTGTGTGTGTGTGTGTGTGTGTGTGTGTGTGTGTGTGTGTGTGTGTGTGTGTGTGTGTGTGTGTGTGTGTGCGTGCGTGTATATGTGTGTGTCAGTGCTCTCCTGCAAACGACGCGGCAATCATTGGCCGTCTATGGTGTTTGTCAACTTTTAATGAGTGTACTCGACGCTCTGGCTCTACGTCTGTGCCTGATTACCTCGTCCGGATTATGTTTCTATTTACCCGAACTTCTTCCTGTGCTAACATTAAATGATTGTCGATTGTAGTGTCAGTCTGGATGTGGATAAAGTCTGCCTCCGGCCAATTATTAGTTTAGTCTAGTCTGCATGCCTGACAAACAACCCCCGCGGTAGCGCGTATTTATAGTGAAAGACGGAAACATTGGGACAAAACAATCTTTTACTGCAAAAGTACTATCAGGCAGATCGACACTGGGAATTGCTTGTTAGAAACGTTGTTAAATGCCAGTTAATGTTCCATAATATATTTGTTCTTAACACACTTTAAATGGTTAGCTAACTTATTAACAACACAAACAACATGCAACTCACGTATGGTAACCGCGTTGAGCCAATAGGGATCTGGTACATTCAAAAGCATATATGTTTATGCAGCAGCTAACTGAAAGTATACTGCTGAAATGTGTGTGGTCCCGTACTCCCGATGTATGGCATTCATTAATTAGCAACTGATTCGATTGTAAGCATAGTCATAAACTTTTGTTTAACTCCACAAGCCAAAGTTGCCCAGGAAACGCATATCATTAATGCCATAAACATGAATGAACTGCCCCAAAGTTTCAACGTAGATATAGAACAGGTTTTATTTACTGCGTTGGCTCTCCATTCATTCGCAATGCAAGTAGGGGAGACTGGGGCTAGTTGTATACACGAACGCACTAGAGACGTTGGCACTAACATGGACACAACGGGAGAAGTTCCAGGTTTGCAATAACAACTTGGTAAGAAGAATCTTGGGAGTTAAAAGAGCTGATAAGAAAAGAATGGAAGAGCTGAGAGTGGAGGTTGGAGTAAAATAAAGTTTTAAGAAGAAATTTGTTGAGTAATAGGTTTAACAAGATTTAACAAGATTGCCACATGGAGAATCCACTCTAGATGGCAGGTGGACTAAGAAGCCCTTTGGCTTATCGAGAGACCAATCTCTCTAGCTAAATCTTCTTAGGTATATACCAGTTGAAATGGGTATATGGCGGTTGAAATGGGCTGGCCATGTGAACAAAAAGGGAGATGAAAACTGGGAGAGCAAATGTCCAGAAAATGGAGGGGAAAAGAGTTGAGGAAGACTTAAATTGCATAAAGAGATCTAGAAAGAATGGGAGAAGAATTGGTAAAAAGAGCAACAGGTAGAAGGAATTGGAGACTGTCGATAGAGAACGTGGTAGCAGAAAAGTGAGAGGAAGAAAATGGAAACGGAAATCATAGTCAACTCACCTTGATGACAGCGGTGCCAAGAAAAGGATTACAACAACATGTAATATAGTAGCAACTATAAATTTGAATAACCATTAATATACCAATAATATAAATATTATTAATATAATCTTAATAAGCATTAGCCATCGCGCACATTGAAACTTATAACATTTTATTGCCCTGTCACCTCTTGAGCTGTAGTCAGCTACAGAAGTGGAGAATTGGTAACTCAATCCTATTTATATGACGGAAATGTCTGCGAAAGGATTGGAATGGGAAGGAAAGTCTATGAATCAAGCAGCCATTTTAATGGTCCTCCGTTCCCAACCATCCTAATTTTCCGGGATTGGGGGACATGGCCCCCTGCCCCCGTCTGGCTACGCCACTGACAGATTTGAGCATGTTACCTGTAATATTACGTGAATCTAACGACACGCCATCAAGTTACGCCATTTTAAAGAAAACAGATACTATTCTCGACTTATTCTATGCCTAAAAGTTAAGCGTGTGTGAATCCATAATTATCGTTGACAGATGTAGTTATGAGTATATTGTTGTAAATCTTACATAAACCAGTAAACATGATTTGAAGTGCGTTTTTTACAATCGCGTGTTTTGTGAGCGAGATGGTGTCGGGGCAAGTTATAAAGCCCGGCGCACAAGAGAGCTATCAGCTGAGCTAACAGCCACGCGTGCCTGTCTGCTGAGCTGATAGCTCTCGTGTGCACTGCGCTTTTCGAGAGCAAAGTGCCACGCGAGGCGGTGAGCAAGATATCTATCGTGTTTAATATTTTCCGCCTCGCGAGGCGAAAGTCTCACCGTGTGCGCTGAACGTGAGCTATGTGCTCAGCGGCAAAAATAAACTGGCCAATGAACATCCGTATATTTTACGGCATTTCAAAAATGTGACTTGATGTGTCAAGTACGTTGCAGCTTGCTTACTTCATGACCCAAATTTTGCGGCGAACTACATAATAGATTTGGCTTCGGCTTTGCCATGCTGACAATGCTGATAACGGTTATATATTTGAACCAAAATTACAAATGTTGCACGACACTCATAAATCAAACAATCCTGCATGCTGTTGTAACAATGGTTCACAATGTTGAGTTGTTTTTGTCGTAAAGAAACACAATTTTAAGAAAGCATTCGTTGGAATGTTTGAGTATTCCACGTATTTTTTGATAGTTTAGGTGTAATTTGCTCGGCAACCAGACGACGTGATGGATAAGTCACTTGACATGAAGCGGTTAGCTCAGCATCTTTCTCACCGAGTGCGCTGAAACGCGGCGTGAGCTATCAGCTGAGCCAACAGGCACGCGTGCCTGATAGGTCTCGTGTGCGCCGGGCTTAACGTTCATCTCGGGGCAAATTGTAACACTGTTACAACATGCCCCCACGGTCTATGTTTTCCCGAATGACCTTTAAAATTACCTTTAAATTCTAAAACGAGGATGACATCGTCCATAATGTTTTTCCTCGCCATACGGGTTGTTGATCCAGCATATATGTCCACTAATTAAAACAATTGCAGTTATAAAATTCAATAGGACAGTTCAATTTTAGTTGGCCATCTATAAATAGTAACGTGGTGGGGGGATCTTATTCAATTCCCTTCATATACTTATATACATCAGGGCATGACATACATATTTTTGAAGGGTTGCATGGCGCACATTCATCATTTGAAAGTGATCACGTTTATTAAAAAAAAAAACATTATCATAGTTTAAGTTTAAATTCACTCTAGGTAATCATAGAGATTGAAATGTGTACATAAAACATGCAAAGTAAAAAATAGATTGAAATAAGATATAATTTAAGATATTAGCATAAATATAAGTTATAATATCGAAAATATACAATTTGTATCTATGAAACTAATTTAAATAATTTAAGACATTAAAACATGTTTTCTGTGGTTATTTAATTAAACTTATTAAAAAAACTTTTTTAAACATTAAAATAAATAGATCTAAAAAATATTTAGGGCATTACAATATTTTACACATATCCATATCAACATGCACGTTTTGAGTTTGTTTGATTGAACAGACACCAGTTAATGAAACAATTCTTGGTCCTGCTGGTTTTTACTTTAGGCAAAGAATATCGAGTACGACAACGCGTATTATGTGTTGTAGCCCTTGCGTTTGATAGTAGTTTGTCGATTTGTGTGAAGAAATGTTCACATGACTGCGCACGTCTCTCTTTCACAGAAGTCAGCTGTACATTCGCTAATGCTTCGATATAGGGAGTGTTCGGGTATATGATGTTCATAGCACGTTTTTGTACACGCTCCATATATACTTTGGAGACCCAATGTGAATGAGGTTGACCATGCTGGACATGCGTATTCCACAGTAGGCCGGACCACCGTTTGACCTTCATATTAACTTAATGCACCAGCCGATAGCGCTCTGGCGTAGCCACGGTATTTACAGGCTTTCTAATTTCTAAAGGTGTATCTTAGTTGACAGCTCCGTTGTGGGGTATACATTATTCTTTCACATCGTTTGTAATTTATTCGTAGAAATGGACACGACGCAGAGTCAATGTAATTTGATGACGTTCACAGCTTTCTACAAAAGTCGAATATTCTTCCGTCATTTCACTCTTAGCATAGCAGGTAACCGTACCTGGTTTTGACGGGGAGAGAGTAAGCTTTCAAAAAAATAAGTGACGAGGCCATTTTGTAAATCAAGGAAGTATATATTGTTATATTAAGACATTTTGATGACGCGTACAGTATGACTGCGCAATCATTCGACTTTTGATTCACATTTGGTAATTCTACGACACGATTCGTTTGGATACGAGATGTGGGCTTTCAAAATGGTTTAGCTTTTTTGTGTGTATCGGACATTTAAACTCTAACGAAACTTTGTTTGGGTGTTTGTCCTGTTTGTGTCACCTGTGCGAATTGCACAGCGAGTAGCTATGTAACTCGATGGCATGTATACATGTTTAGAATATTCACAATAACTGTCAAATCATTACGTTTTTAAATCTACGTGAAGATTTTGCTTGAACAGTTACAAATTCTACTCTATGGGTTTTTGTAATTGATATAGTTATGTTACTGCGTGTTTTTTTTTTTTTGGTAATTAAAATGGTTTTGTTAAATGCAATATTTAAAAGATGAATTTATATACAAAATGTACTAAATTATGTGCTTGTACGTTATGGTTTATATAGTTATTGTCAAGTAGCAAGCTACTTGTATAGCCTAAATTATATGAAAAGAAATAACTTATACCAATTGTGTAATTTTCTATATTATAACAATTAGCACCAATGCTTAACAGACATGTTACAATTTATTTTTTGGCAATTAGGCTGGTACAACTTGCCCTGTTTCGGAGTAAATTGTAACATTTTAGGACACCTCATATAACTCATTATACCATAAATGTGTAATATGCCGGACAATTAATTATGCCCTAATTATCTGCCGGAGATATGTGGGGGACCATTTGGCATGAAAAAAGTGTTTATTGTTATTACACCCGTCACCCCTATGATAGCTGCTTGTGAGCACAAGACCGTGCCCCGGTCACCCCTATGATAGCTGCTGGTGAACACAAGACCGTGCCCCGGTCACCCCTATGATAGCTGCTGGTGAACACAAGACCGTGACCCGGTCACCCCTGTGATAGCTGCTGGTGAGCACAAGACCGTGCCCCGGTCACCCCTATGATAGCTGCTGGTGAACACAAGACCGTGACCCGGTCACCCCTATGATAGCTGCTGGTGAACACAAGACCGTGCCCCGGTCACCCCTGTGATAGCTGCTGGTGAACACAAGACCGTGCCCCGGTCACTCCTATGATAGCTGCTGGTGAACACAAGACCGTGCCCCGGTCACCCCTATGATAGCTACTGGTGAACACAAGACCGTGACCCGGTCACCCCTATGATAGCTGCTGGTGAACACAAGACCGTGCCCCGGTCACCCCTGTGATAGCTGCTGGTGAACACAAGACCGTGCCCCGGTCACCCCTATGATAGCTGCTGGTGAACACAAGACCGTGACCCGGTCACCCCTGTGATAGCTGCTGGTGAACACAAGACCGTGCCCCGGTCACTCCTATGATAGCTGCTGGTGAACACAAGACCGTGCCCCGGTCACCCCTATGATAGCTGCTGGTGAACACAAGACCGTGCCCCGGTCACCCCTATGATAGCTACTGGTGAACACAAGACCGTGACCCGGTCACCCCTGTGATAGCTGCTGGTGAACACAAGACCGTGCCCCGGTCACCCCTATGATAGCTACTGGTGAACACAAGACCGTGCCCCGGTCACCCCTATGATAGCTGCTGGTGAACACAAGACCGTGCCCCGGTCACCCCTATGATAGCTGCTGGTGAACACAAGACCGTGCCCCGGTCACCCCTGTGATAGCTGCTGGTGAACACAAGACCGTGCCCCGGTCACCCCTATGATAACTGCTGGTGAACACAAGACCGTGCCCCTGTCACCCCTATGATAGCTGCTGGTGAACACAAGACCGTGCCCCGGTCACCCCTATGATAGCTGCTGGTGAACACAAGACCGTGCCCCGGTCACCCCTGTGATAGCTGCTGGTGAACACAAGACCGTGCCCCGGTCACCCCTATGATAGCTGCTGGTGAACACAAGACCGTGCCCCGGTCACCCCTGTGATAGCTGCTGGTGAACACAAGACCGTGACCCGGTCACCCCTGTGATAGCTGCTGGTGAACACAAGACCGTGCCCCGGTCACCCCTATGATAGCTGCTGGTGAACACAAGACCGTGCCCCGGTCACCCCTGTGATAGCTGCTGGTGAACACAAGACCGTGCCCCGGTCACCCCTGTGATAGCTGCTGGTGAACACAAGACCGTGCCCCGGTCACCCCTGTGATAGCTGCTGGTGAACACAAGACCGTGCCCCGGTCACCCCTATGAGAGCTGCTGGTGAACACAAGACCGTGCCCCGGTCACCCCTGTGATAGCTGCTGGTGAACACAAGACCGTGCCCCGGTCACCCCTATGATAGCTGCTGGTGAACACAAGACCGTGACCCGGTCACCCCTGTGATAGCTGCTGGTGAACACAAGACCGCGCCCCGGTCACCCCTGTGATAGCTGCTGGTGAACACAAGACCGCGCCCCGGTCACCCCTGTGATAGCTGCTGGTGAACACAAGACCGCGCCCCGGTCACCCCTGTGATAGCTGCTGGTGAACACAAGACCGCGCCCCGGTCACCCCTGTGATAGCTGCTGGTGAACACAAGACCGTGCCCCGGTCACCCCTATGATAACTGCTGGTGAACACAAGACCGTGCCCCGGTCACCCCTGTGATAGCTGCTGGTGAACACAAGACCGTGCCCCGGTCACCCCTGTGATAGCTGCTGGTGAACACAAGACCGTGCCCCGGTCACCCCTGTGATAGCTGCTGGTGAACACAAGACCGTGCCCCGGTCACCCCTGTGATAGCTGCTGGTGAACACAAGACCGTGCCCCGGTCACCCCTGTGATAACTGCTGGTGAACACAAGACCGTGCCCCGGTCACCCCTGTGATAGCTGCTGGTGAACACAAGACCGTGCCCCGGTCACCCCTATGATAGCTGCTGGTGAACACAAGACCGTGCCCCGGTCACCCCTATGATAGCTGCTGGTGAACACAAGACCGTGCCCCGGTCACCCCTGTGATAGCTGCTGGTGAACACAAGACCGTGACCCGGTCACCCCTATGATAACTGCTGGTGAACACAAGACCGTGCCCCGGTCACCCCTATGATAGCTGCTGGTGAACACAAGACCGTGCCCCGGTCACCCCTATGATAGCTGCTGGTGAACACAAGACCGTGCCCCGGTCACCCCTATGATAGCTGCTGGTGAACACAAGACCGTGCCCCGGTCACCCCTATGATAGCTGCTGGTGAACACAAGACCGTGACCCGGTCACCCCTGTGATAGCTGCTGGTGAACACAAGACCATGCCCCGGTCACCCCTGTGATAGCTGCTGGTGAACACAAGACCGTGCCCCGGTCACCCCTATGATAACTGCTGGTGAACACAAGACCGTGCCCCGGTCACCCCTGTGATAGCTGCTGGTGAACACAAGACCGTGCCCCGGTCACCCCTATGATAGCTGCTGGTGAACACAAGACCGTGCCCCGGTCACACCTGTGATAGCTGCTGGTGAACACAAGACCATACAGTAACTCTAAGGGCTCATGTCTTTCTATTTCATGGTGATGTCGTCGCCGTTATAGTCCTAAATGTAGGACTGCCTCGAATTTGATAACATACTACGCATACTAATCTTCGTTTAAAAGGTTTCCGTTTTATATAAAATATATTTCTGGATATTCAGGAATTCATTTATAAAAATCGTTTTAATTTTCAATTGAGGACCTTGTAGGTCGGTGTAAGTTTCCTATAGTGACTGAATGTGACATTACTTCACGGACTTATATGCACTGGACTGCTGTCTCCGGGTTCAAGGCCGCTAGAGTAGCGCAGCAAGGTCAACCTAGCACAAGATGTATAAGTTACTTCCGGTTGTCTGCTGGTTGCCGGCAATTTCGCAGTTGACCGCAGGAAAACATCGTTTTAATAAGACATTTGGATAAACTCTTACATGACACGTATGTTTAATAAAATCCTAGCAAATACATTGTTTGGAAAGTTGTTTAGAGTGAAGTATTGACGATTTTAAACGGCGAAAATGCGTTGCCGCGAAAAAAATCATCGACCCAACTTGGCAACTACGAAGTACTAGTCCGTGTTGCAATTTATCAGTAAATGAAACCGTGGCTGCTTCGGTGGTTGGGGCAAACCCAGACTAGGGAAGGAAACAATTCATCAGTTTTAATCAAAATGAATGACTTGGGATTTAGTTACAGCCACGAGATGGACTTTAGGACCAGGGCCAACAGTATACAGATGGTCCCGAGACAACCCTCCCCCTCCACACCCCATGATCGTTACGGAAAATATAGTAGGTAGCCCTGCTGTAGGCACTTCAAAAAATTACCACAGGATTTAGGCTTAAATGAAAGGTAATAAGTTACAGATCACGTAACTGTTAATTTTATTACGATACCTTTATTAGATCCAAAATTATTGCAATTTAAAAACGAAACAATTGCGCTAAATTTGTGTATCTTATAATGGTAAAATAAACTCATTTTTGTTTCTGTTGGTAAATATTCGAATAAGTGACTTGAAAATGGCATAACGTTGTAATTTATAGAACTATTAAAATATTGTTTGAACATTTTAAAATACATTGAATGGAGTGATAAATTTTCAATACTGATGTTTTTCATACTAATTAATCCAGTTAATTAGCTAATATTAGTTAAGTAGTGCACCAAGTTAACAGGCCGAAACATTCTAATTATGACCAGCCGAGTCCATAAATATGAAGATATTTATACATAATATTATTATGCAGTGTGCATAACCACATTTATTATGAGAATAAATATATATTAACTAGTCATGTAATAATAAATTAGTTAATAGGTGATAATTGGCATACAATATGTATTAACTAGTCATGTAATAATAAATTAGTTAATAGGTGATAATTAGCAGGCAACCTCAACAGACAGAAACTTTTTTTGTAAAATGCCACAATGTCCATGAATATGTTTATATTATATAAACATGAAATTTGTAAAACCACCTTACTTATGGTAAGAGATATAAATTAAATAATTATGTAATAAAAAATCATTAATAATAAATTAATGAAAAAATCAATATATAATTAGCAGCCGTACTTTGTATATACACATGAATAAACGGCCATAATGTCCATAATTATTAAGACATGTCCACATTAATTACGGTAGTAAATATACATTAGCCAGAAATTTCATATTAACACCAACTTAATTAATAAGTTAAAATTGGCTAATGTTAGCATGCTAACTCGGCAAAGGGTTATGTTTTGATGAAAGCCAGCAGTAAATAATTATGAAGTAAATATAATTTATGCAATGTTTAGAACCATATGAAACATTATGATCAACCATCAATAAATACATGTCATTAAATAATAATAACTTTATTAATAAATATTATCTAAATAACAAACTCAACAGATTAATGCATGACAATGAAGCACAGTTGTCATACTTCACTTGTTTATGGGTGACCGTGTGTTTACAGGTTGGACAAATACTGCAGGCTCAGTAGAGACCAGTAATAAATGTTTACCATTTCATAATATTCTGCATTTCAACATGAACTTGATGAAGTAATGTTTATAAATGTTAACAGTGTTTCGTCACCGACTCCAACATCTCGTGTGCCAAATGCTGCTTTCTGGGTTACCCTCCATAGGGATAAAGTGCACGGTGAAGAAGCTGCTCACATTACTCCACCTCACAAATCTTGTTGCAATATTCACAATATTCTGCAAGATCTACGCAGGAATGTTCATAATCCAGTGTGTCCTGTGTCGTACAGAAACCATCTAATTCCAGTGCTTTGTAATTAAGTTGTAAAGTGATGTCTGTATTATTCAATGTGTATTATGTGTCACATTCAGCGAGATAAATTGTGTAAAATTATTTAGTGTATGCAGATGATGCCTATGATATATTGACGACTTTGTAGGCTATGTACCTTGAACTACTACCTTCACAGTTAACTGACAGATAGTTTTGTTCAGGCAATGCAATAATGCTGTGTTCTTGTCTATTAAAACTGCAGTGTATATGTCATGTTCACAGGGACTGTATCTTTAGGCAGCGTAGATATGTTGCTGTGTCATCTTCAGCCAAATGAAGCTTGTAATCATGCATACACGTAATGTGTGTAACTTTCAGGTGCGAGATTTCTGAAATAAAACAATTCAAAGTGCATGTAATAACTACAATAATTAATCAAACACAGAATTATTGTATATCCATGCCAAGCATTTAAATACATATACTAGAAATAACAAATACACAATTCTTAGTAATGCTTAAATTTCTAGAAGTAAAATGCATTATTATTAATTATAATTAGGAATAGTTGTAGTGATATTTTATTCACAATAATAAAACAGGATCAGAATAAATAAATTGCACATGAACAATCATCAAAATATAAATAACACAAATCAATAATAAATACAAGCGAATGGCAGTAAATATTGAAAACAGTTATCAATGCCTAACTGGGCTTGGGCCTAGGCCAAGCAAGGGCTGGTATAAACTGACAGCACAGAATGACAGATCGGTTAAATGATCGGCTGTTGTTAAACTGGCTTGAGATTAACAAATTATTATGAATATTTAAACATTACATATAATTCCAATCTATGAACTTACACCCATAGCAAGACTAGTTAAAACTTGCGTCACTTGCCCAAGAAAAAGTTAGCCTTGCCTTCGGTATTGTTTACGCCATTACGCCGACACCCCGATGCATATTATACGTCATGTACGACGAAAATAGAATTAAATAAACCATTTAGAACTACACTGGAGATAGCCACAACATTTACCAAACTAGGTACAGTCATCGTTTAGGAAAATTATCACTATTATTGAATTAAACAGTTATATTCACCGCAAGAATCCTGTCGATGTTTGGCATCTCCATCGCAGTGGCTAGTAGACCGGAAGTGGGGAGTACATCTTGTGCGCTCGTGACCTTTGCAGCCAACTCCGCCGCTCGCGAAGCGCCGCGAGCGGCGGAGACAGCAGTCCAGTGCATATAAGTCCGTGGTTTCATCAGAGTCACTCGTACGAGTCTATCGAACGTGTATCACCACCTAAAGGCCCTATATTTCGGGCAATAACATGAGTGATTCAACAAGCTTTAGCCCATACACTCGTTGTAACTTCTTCTCACTCGGGGCATAGATTTATTGCAACAACTGCCAACACATTTCTTTACTGATTAGAAATCGTAAGTTTCCAAATATGTTTACAAGTGCGGGTTCGCAGTTTGCTGCGCCCTCTGTCGGCGGCAGCCGCAGCGTCGTGAAACGTCGCTGACACATTATCGGCGCCCATTTTCGCTAAATCACCAAATAAATGACAATCCATTTGATACTATGTTGTCGTTTTTAGTAATATTAAATATGTATTATTTAACGCTGAATGAACGATGTAAAGACTGCTTGACCGAAGACTTGTCGCAGTTTAGCATCAGATCCAGTCGCTGCTAACAGGTGTAAACAATGATCGCGTGAACAATAATTATTATTTGTGTGGTCCTTGTCGCGGTTGACAGGTAGTCAGTCGTTCGTTGCGGGTACATTTTAATAAGAAACAATCCGTGCCTAGGAAAATGGTCGTTCAAGACAGGTTTTACTGTATAATTTATTCACGTATGTATGTATGTATGTATGTGTGTATGTGTGTATGTGTGTATGTGTGTATGTGTGTATGTGTGTATGTGTGTATGTGTGTATGCATGTATGCATGTATGCATGTATGTATGTATGCATGTATGTATCTATGTATCTATGTATGTATCTATGTATCTATGTATGTAAGCATGTATGTAAGCATGTATATATGTATGTATGTATGTATGTATGTATGTATGTATGTATGTATGTATGTATGTATGTATGTATGTATGTATGTATGTATGTACGTACATATGTATGTATGTATGTATGTATGTATGTATGTATGTATGTATGTATGTATGTATGTATGTATGTATGTATGTATGTATGTATGTATGTATATATGTATGTATATATGTATGTATGTATGTATATATGTATGTATATATGTATGTATATATGTATACGTGTATGTATATGTATGTATACGGATTTTGAATTTACCGATGATATCATGCTACTTATCCGAAGTGATGGATCAGGCATACGAATGAAAACATAACGTGCAAAGATTGGTTTAACGATCAATCCTGGAAAGACCAAATATAATTTTTGTTCAACCAATTAGGTAACAACAGCATCGTTATCAGAAGGTTTAGAGAAGGTTGAAGACTACTGATACATTGGGTCTTCGGCCTGGACAACAGACAAATACATCAACACTAGGAAGGCATGGCATGGAAAACGCTCAACCTACTTAACTTAATATGGAAGTCTACACTCTCGCGCAAAATCGAGCAACGACTGTTTATCGTAACACTACAGTTTGTATGGGTGCACAATTTGGGCTATGACCATAAAAACATAACAAACAACTAGACGGATATTACACATGAATGAATCGAGTCGAATGTAACGTACACTGGCAACAATATCTCACGAACAGAGAACCGTGGTGGAATGTGTAAAGTCACCGAAAAAAAGAAAACAGGGACTAAGATTTGCCTGACATTGCTACAGACATAAAGATGAAATGGCATCTAGAACGATCTTGTGGCAACCGTCACATGGAATGGCCAAGAGGGGAAGTGATATGTTTAACATACTTCTTTCCATCTTTGTTTGTGCGGCTGGTGAGTGCCTGTTTCCGCGCGGTATGCTGGAACTACGCATTGGTTGTAGATTTTGTTCAAGCAAATTCCAGTGTTATTCTTGAAGATGAATATATATATATATATATATATATATATATATATATATATATTATGCCATACTACCTATATGAACGTAGTCTCGTTTGCCTTCAAACTTCTACAGTGAGCTTGATGGCTGATGCATTTGTTATAACACATTTGTTAATTTTGAAAGGTATTCAGAACGAATTTAGTTACCAGTCTCAAGAGTTATCTTTCTCTAGAATGAGTGAGTCCACTACAGGTTACACATTTACCCCCTGTGGGTGATCTTTTACTTCCCCTGGCTTAGACAGCAGATAGAAGGTTAGCTTTATTTTAATTTCTTTCATCAAAATAAAACTAGCATTGGATTCCTCATACGTCAAAACATATAAAACGACTCCGAGTTTAAGTTTCTATACCAGTTTTGATGCCGGTAGCGGCCATCTTGAATTTTCCGACGAAAACTGGACGAAAAATTGAAACCGTTTTTTTCCTCAGTTCTTTATGGTCAATATAAGTGAAAAAACACTATTATTTAACATCTATATGAAACAGTCGCAGAATGACACAATGACACAATGACACACATTAACTTGTTAAACGCATCTCAACATGGGTTTCTAAAATCGAGGTCATGCTTAACAAAATTAATGTTATATTTTTTGGAAGATGTCACGAAATGGATAGATGAGGGATCTACTTAGATTTTAAAAAAGCCTTTGACAAAATGCCACATCAAAGATTACTACTTAAACTAAAGGCCCACGGTATAGGAAATTGTATGGTTAACTGGGTAGAAAACTGGCTTATTGATAGAAAACAAAGAGTTGTATTTGATGGGGAGGTTTCAAACTAGAAATCGGTTTTGAGTGGAATACCGCAGGGATCAGTAGTGGGACCTATTTTATTCTTAATAAATATCAATGATTAAAAATTGTGGATGATGATATAACAAGCAAGGTGTTGTAGTTTGCGGACGATACAAAAGTGCTTAGAAAAATTTAAAGTTATGGAAATAGACACCATTTACACGATGACCTTAATAAGTTGACCGAATGGTCTGATAAGTGGCAAATGCTGTTTAATTTTGGGAAGTGTAAGTGCCTCCACACAGGACAGAAGAAGACGCACAATATACAATGGGCGGTACTGTACTAAATACTACCGCAAAGGAAAAGGACTTAGGGTTAACTATTAGTGCTATTATGAAGGCATCAGAGCAGTGTGGAATTGCAGCATGCAGCGATGGGAAACCGCATTTATGGATTCATTAGGCGAAATATAATGTACAAGGAAAATGAACTAATAATACCGCTGTACAAAACAATAGTTAGTCCTCATTTAGAATAGTGTATATAAGCATGTGGACCATATCGCAAGTAGGATATTAATATGCTAGAAACAGTACAAAGGAGAGCAACCAAAACGATACCAAAACTCAGCAATACTAGTTATGAAACGCGTCTAAAAGAATGTGGTTTAACAACACTAGAAACCAGGAGATTGAGAGATCAGATAGAGGTGTTTAAAATACTGAATGGGTATGAAACTATCGACAGAAATATTTTTTCTCTGTTAGGACTAGAGGACATGGAGTTACATTAGCAAAGAAGCAGTGTAGGCTAGATATTAGAAAATTCTTATTTTCACAAAGAACCGTAAATGAATGGGACAGATTATCAGCTGATTGTGTAGGTGCTAGTAGTGTTAATATGTTTAAAAATAAAATCGACATATACCTAAGCAGGGCGGGGTACATTTAGATAGATAGGTTGAACTCTCGATAAGCCAAAGGGCTTCCATGTCCGTCTGCCATCTTCAGTTGATTCTCCAGGTGGCAATCTTGTTAAATATGGTTAAAGTGAAACTCGTCTGGTTAAGAAAACAAATTCGGGCGGTAAAAACAAAATTTGAAATAAGACATCATAAACAGAAATATATAACATTATAATACGTTAAAAGAAGTTGGGGTGTATCACTTTCCGACGTTACTCGGCGTTTCCGCTGGAGGTGATTTGCTTGCGTTGGTTGACTGTTCCCCTGGACAGACAGTGTCAGAGAGCTTCGTGAGGTCTGTCGGCATCGGGCGAGTTGCTAGCTTGCAGCGGCGTAGCCCGCTCCCGCGTCTGTCATGTTTAGCCTGTTGCGTATCACAACACCCGCAGGAGTGTCGACGACGTATGATCATTCATTTAGTCGACCAGTCCTCTCAGCCAAGCCTGAAAGTTCGGACGGTGTTACCGTCGTGTAGGACAGTTGTCTGCGGAACCTCGCTTGAAATAGTTTGGTCAAGCCATGCTTGATGTTTCGTTTCGGGTTTTTTGCGTTGACGACCTCTGGCCTGAGCACAGTGGCGTAGACAGACAGCGGCCCAGGGGGGCATGGCCCCCAATCCCGGAACAAAATTAGGATGGTGTGGAACGGAGGACCAAAAACTGGCTGCTTGATTGATAGAATCACAAAGTACAATAGGTTTCAGGATGCATGTATAAGATTTTCTTTCCCAGTCCTACCCTTTCGCAACAAAATGTCATAATTAAAATAGGATTAAGTCAGGAATTCTCCACTTCTGTCGCTGGCTGTACCAAAAGAGTTGACAGACCAACGGAAATGTCATTATTCTCACTGTGCATGATTGATAATGGTTATTAAGGATTCAGAATAGTAGTTGCCCGGTTACTAAGCTAGCATTATTAATATTATTATTGTCTTGAATATGAATTCCAGTCAAGATTCAAGAAAATAAAACCATTAATTCCTTTTCCATTGTGTTTTTTCGTCTTCTCACTTTTTGCTTACTACGTTCTCTGTCAGTTGTCTCCAATTCCTACATTTTCATTCTTCTCCCACTCTTTCGATGTCTCTTAATGCAATCCCCCATCACAATTTTGATCTTCCTCGCCTCCACTTCCCCTCCATTTTCTGGGCATCTGCTCTGCCAGTCTTCATCTCCCATTTTTCTACATGACCAGCCCATGTACTCCTCACCAATTTGTCTTAAAACTTTCCTTCACTCCAACCTCCACTCTCATTTCATCCATTTTCTCTGATCAGCTCTCTTAACTCCCACGATTATTCTTCCCAGGTTGTTTTTCGCAAACCTGTGGACCTCCTGTTGTTTCTATGTTAGTGCCACCGTCTCTAGTCCATTCGTGTATGCCGGAGTAACACATGAGCTGAGCACATTTCCTTTACGTTTACGTGATATGCGTTTATCTCCCATCACACCTTCGACTTTCATCCAAGCATTTGGCCTGGCGTTTGAACTAGGAAAATTCCACTTCCTATCTTGAATTTATAAATTGCTATGCGCAACGTTACATGTTGTGAAGTTACTGGTTGAACGCCAAGGCCACGTCATCTATGTTGAGGTAGGGATGTTTCTTTAATAATGTGACGTTTCTCTCTTACTTTGTAATGATGACGCCTTCTGTGAATGGTATTCCTGTACTGCCAGCTACAATAGTATGTGATTGGTTGTCATGTCGGTATTCATTTTAAGCGAGTTCGGTTTTAATTATATATATTATATTATATATATATATATATATATATATATATATATATATATATATATATATATATATATATATATATATATATATATATATATATATAGAGTTTACTTGGTTGTTGGGTGGCCCCCTCCAATTCAAAATTCTGGCTACGCCACTGGTGACACGCCAAATTGCAGCAAATATCTAGAAAGCACGTCTCCCCATGGTCCCTGGATTTGCCCATGGGTCTTGGAGTTTAAATCATGCGCTGTGGCATCAATTCCTACTCCAGGAGCGACCTTGTCGACAAGGCAAATCGCCAGGTGGCGTAATCGACGCGTGTCCACTTGATGCACCGATCATCGCAAGTGATGCGTGCACGGACAGTTTGCACTCGACCAGTCGCACGCGTCATAAACACATGCCAGTGTCTCCTTTTTAGTAAGTCAAATCAATGATGCGACAGGCATGCACTAACTTGCATGCAACACGACCTTTCCCCGGGGACTCGCTCGTAGCAAGCGATTCTTCTTCATATATTATGCAGACATTGAAACACTGTAGCGCAGCACGTAGTTGAGTGTGGGTCGAAGCAGCGTTGTACGAGTACATCTAGGGGCTACGGCAGCACTCAACGCCCGGGTAGCAACCGGGATGCCAATAAAGTCACGCAATAGAAAACGGCAATAAACCGATTGCGACCCAAGCCCGTATCACGTGACAACACCTTAGCTCAGGATTCTCACGAATTTACTGCTGCATCTCGCGATTTTATGACATCTCCTCTCCTCTACAATCTGCTATCGGCATGTTCTGCGTTGAATGTTGCTTAGGCACGGGGATTGGTTTCCTTAAGTCATGCAATGTGCGTTCACGGTGACATTTGCAGCATATGTTTTTAGAAATTGCTGCTCTTTGTGCTCGCCCTTTGAGCTGCCACAACGATATCCGGCTGGCAAATCAACACCATAAAGAAACGAGTTATACGACCATTTTATTAGGGGCATCGGGGACACATTCGTTTCATTAGCCGACACGAAGTGCTATATAAAAAGCTAACTAAACATAGTTGGTTAGTAGAATGAGCACATCGAGCACTTCGATAACTTTTAACTAGGTGTAGGCTGAAAAAATAGATGTGGGTCGAGGTGTGATTGGCCGACTCGTTCATTTCGGCACCGTCGCCATTTCAGTCGAATTAAAGTAGACAATAAAAAGACAATATTATTTTATGTCTTACCAACTGTATCACTTCCTGCGATCAAAGGTGTTCCGTGAAGTTCCGTTCTTGCGTTGTTACAACCATCTTTCAATTTACTTAGTGCTAATCTCAACTACTTTGCCGTTATTTAAGTGCGACTGCAGGAAGGCGTCGCAGATGTTAAATACAATAACACCTGCTTTGAGAGACCGCCTCTTCTTCCTTCAGCGCAGCACAACCGGTCTCTCAAGACAGGTCGTCTCTCATAATAGGTATTACAAACAAACTCATGTCAATATAATTCTGAATATATACATGTTTTACTAACTATTACATTACTGACACCGTTTTGTTTGATAAATTAACAAATATTAAGAAAATATGACTACGATATGCACAACGCCATGAATAAAACTATAAACCATTATGCTATTCGTAATCAATTGGAACGTGTTGTTTACTACTACATATTAATTCTTAAATCCTTAAGTACTGCAAAGAGTTCAACAGCTCGACTAATATCGTTAATTTGTTTAATCCTGATCTATGCTTGCAAAACCGTTATTTTAAATGCAGCAAATAAAAACGATTGTTTTTCTTACAAATGCAGTTGTTTGTTTGTTTGCTTGACAGTAAAACTCACACAAAGCCTTAGACTCGCTTAAACGACTCTTGCTTGGCTGCGTGAGTCGCCAAGAAGACAGTCTGGTGACACATGTGCAGTGCTACTCCTCGGACCAGAGCTAGCTATGCTCGAACTTCGACGCAGCCGCCAGACGGCTTCATTGTTTTGGATTAATTAACAGGTGTACGTGTATAATAATAATTAATGTCTGTATAGTAGGTATGCTTTTGATGACGAATTTTTTAAAAATATCTATATACATTAAAAATGTAGAAATTAACAACAATTATATGAAAAACTAACAACGATATAGTTTTTTGTGTGACATGCTTAAGTATAAGTTTAATTTTGAATTTAATTTATAATATAGTAGTACCTGATAAAAAATGTACATCCTTATTTGATTTATTATTTCAAAGGCAGTCTGAACTGCGAGCCAATCATCGTCTCTATAAGGTCTTTTGGCACGCATAAAACTCCTCTAGTCTTTTCTCGATACCAGTTTGCCTGTAAATAATTCACGCTCTCCTTTAGTTGTATGGTTGACAACTGGTAGACACTACTCTGTGCTCATTGTTACAAAAAGTCCTTCGATCAACACAAAACGAAACCACCAACATAACATACACTATCCTGCTCCTTCTCTGCTTCTGCTAAGATGTATCCCGATGAGCTCCCGCGTGACCTTAAATATAATGAACGAGTTGTGTATTGTTAATGATACGATTGACAGGTGCAAGTAATATGCCTCGACAACAATGAAACTCCGTCCACGATTTATCTTTTGACGATGATGAGAAGACCCTAAATTTCAAACACCTGTTCAGCGGTGATGCTATCACTGTGGTCACCCAAACATAGAATATAAGTAATATAACTATAATACTAATATTAAAGTGAAATGATATATTTTAAATATAGTAACTGTGTGTAGGCCTACACACATACAATATGTTATAATCTACGAGAAATAAGCACAAGGAAGTGTTAATTGTTTAGCGCCACATAATATTAGATATACACTTGTATGTGCATGTAGAGTCGTGTTGTAGGTCTACACACGAATCGAAAGACAAACAATTGGTTTGACACTGTATTATGACAATACTACATATGGTACATGCTTAATTGGTTACATTTAGGATATGCACAAGTAGTGTAGTGTCCAGTATATCTGACCGAGCGATAGTGATACCCACAATATTGCTCGTATTGTTTTGGTCTTTCGCATGTCTTCGTTTTAAAATAAAAATTGACAAATAAAATATCCATAATATGTTGTTTTTCCGATTTAATCTTACCTCAAGTACTTGCTGGAGCCCATATTTCACCCGCCATTCGGAGTAGGCGATCCCTCTGTTTTATAACTATGTCATTTCAGTCACCAGCAGGAACTTTATGGTTGATAACTCTGGGTGCAGTCCATGTTGCACATGTCAGTGATGACACTAAACCAAATATTCGACGAGACTCATCGAAAGGCACCGATAAAAATATATAACCTGGCAGTGCGATATGCGCGTCTCCTAAGATGTGTAACTCGGTCTGCTCAGGTATGTGAATCTCTGGAAATTTGTAAGTCGGTCTCCTCAGGTTCATAACACGCAGAAAGGCGTAGGCATCTGCACTCATGCAGTGCAAATACAAATGATCAAATACTGAGAAAAACATAGCTGCAATAGATTGTTTAATTTTACTATTAACACACATCATATATTATTTATATATTTATTAATTATGTATTTATGTATTTTGTTTCTTAAAATTTAAGAAACAAAATACATAAATACATAATTAATTATTTTTATATATTATATTTAATTATTAATGTTTTTATGATGACCTCATTGGAAATAAGTATACGTTTGTGTGCTTTAATGTGTTTATCCTAGGTAATATTATATATATGCTTATTCTTTTATTGGCTTTTGCATCTTAGCTATGTTTAATTGTCATGTATATAATAGTTATCAAATAAACTCAATCAATCAATCAATCAATCAATCATAAAAACTCGTATGATGTTTATAGAGTGAAGGTGTATGAACTAATCCACGTCTTAGCTACGCCCTCATGACAGCTAACAATCGGGATTCATTGTTTTTGAAAACTGACCTTCATTCTATTTATTACTAAAGTAAAGCTGTTTATATGTCGTTGGATACCATAATCAATGTGTGCAAAACATGCATGAAACGCGCAAAGAAATACATAACGCGTGCCCCTACATGTCACTATGCCAACAGGTGACCTGCAGCAACTACAGAAAATTAGTTATCATCGTCACAAATTGCAATGTTCCACCAAGTAGACTTCAGTTGACTTTTTTGTAGTAATATAGACATGAAGTACCTGGTAAAAATGCCATTATAACTGCTACTGTAGTTTGTTTGGGGTATAACCAACGGGATAGACCAAAATTCGGCGTACGCATTCATTACGATAACCTGACAACATGTTTAGAATAACGTTATGGCTTTAATAATCGTTGAAAGCAAACTTTTTATGGACCATTAAATGTACTTATTCAACGGTATATAGACTCGTTATAATGTATTTACCAAGAATAAATACCTGACAACTTCGGCAGACACTCTCGCTAAATTGACGACTGTCCTGAAGACATAGTTATTTAAACTAGCTACTTCCACCGAGGAACGGTTTGTGTGACTCTCTCACGACAATGTATTCATTTTTATGAATTGTTAAAATTTTAAGTATAGTTAATTTATTATTTGTTTACTTAATTTCTTTATTATTATTTCTATTGTGTAATAATTATAACATTTTACTTTTTACTTTTATTCATATTTACGCAATTGTGTTAATATCTTAGAAACAATATAATATATCTTAATTACTTGGCATACAATATTTATATAGATATTTCTTACTTTTTATTTATTGTTATTATTATTATTATTTTATTATAACATTTACCATGACATAAATTTTTAGAACTTTTTCTTTTAAGCTTACTGCGCTTTACAAATGCTTGTAATAATAATAATAATAATAATAATAATAATAATAATAATAATAATAATAAAATAGTATTAATAACAAGTTATACAACATGAACTATGTGCATGTACCCCATACATTTCAATTAGACTTACGATCATTTAGCAACATGTCAAAATGACGATGTTCCACTAAGTGGATTTCGGGGACTTGTTTCTGGTAATAAGACCATACCACAAAATCTAAAATTAACTTCGACCCGTTTCGGGGCGTAGAATAACAAGATTAAAATGCACACGAGAAGCGCAGATACAGCGCGCAGATGCACCAAATATGATAAATGAACTGTATCTAGCTTTGGGACGCAGATGCAGCTGCAATGGCCGGAATCAGTGTTCAGTCGTGTGTAAGAGCAAGAAAGGATGTGAACATGCAGTCAAGCAGGACATATCTGAACTGATAATTGGTATTACGATTATCCATACTATCAGCACAAACGAAGTAAACACACTCTTCTTAACTCAGATGCGCATTAAAATGACGCTACGTCGACAGAGCACTACTTTCGTCACCCACCACAGTTCTGCAGATGTGGGACAAGTTTCTGAAGACTCCGATTGACGACTGCCGGCAGCACTAGAACTGCCCTGTCATGTGAGACTTGTGCCTCGGGCTGCTGCCATCACTATCAACAAGGTAACAACATTTTTAAACACATTCGCGCAAGTGAATATGATGCTATGACCGAATCGAGGCCTGAGGTAATTCGGACAGTCACAGAAATAGACCAGGTGATGACCGCTCTCAAGCAAGTAATCTTACATGATTGGCCAGAGGATGGTTCTTAACGAACAGACCTGGGCGTCGATGGATGGCTACGGAGAGCAAACGCATGTCCGTTTTGGTCGACCATGACCTCAAAGATAAGAGAATATACATCTACATGCTGTTTATGCAGAACATATGAAACAGCAAATCAAAAGAAAAACATGATGAGTCATGACATACCGGACCGACCCTCGGCACAAGTTGGCACCGATTCTCAAAGGACGGAAGAGACTATCTCATCAGCGTCGACTATTATAAAAAAAAAACGTTTGGGAAGTCGACTTACTCCCGAACACAGAAGCCGCGTTTGTCATCAACAAATTCAAGAACCACTTTGCTCGATACGGCATTCCGGACTCTATCGTTTCTGGTAATGGCCTACATAATGGTTGACTGGTAATTGTGGGACATCGTCCAGGTAACAAGCAGCCCGGTGAACAGCAAGGCAAACGGGAAAGTCAGCGGTGAAGACCATCAAACAGATCACACGAAAGAGTAATGACTGGAGCAGTGATAATTTTCTCGCTATATTGTACTACCGAAACACTTCATCGCAAGGACTGCTGTCCAGCCCGGCTTATCGGTCATTGAGCATGAAAACAAAGACATTGCTAACCACAACGTCAGTTTTTCTCAGGCTGTGGTGTGTCCAGAATGTTTAATTGAAAGGAGCCACCTAACAACCAAGTAAACTCTGTACTGTCTCTCTCTCTCTCTCTCTCTCTCTCTCTCTCTCTCTCTCTCTCTCTCTCTCTCTCTCTCTCTCTCTCTCTCTCTCTCTCTCTCTCTCTCTCTCTCTCTCTCTCTCTCTCTCTCTCTCTCTCTCTCTCTCTCTCTCTCTCTCTCTCTCTCTCTCTCTCTCTCTCTCTCTCTCTTTTTTCCCCTCTCTCTCTTTATATATATATATATATATATATATATATATATATATATATATATATATATATATAATTCAAATCCAACTCGCTTATAATGAATACCGACATATGAATGTAGCTGGCAGTTCAGGAATACCTTTCACAGAAGGCGTCATAGTTAGAGAGTAAGAGAGAAACGACACATTATTAAAGAGTCGCGAACCCAAAGCCCCTACATGACATTAGCCTTTAGCCGGCCACCACATTCCTCACGCTACTCTCCCAAACATACTGACAAAGACCATGACAAATACCAACATCTAGTCACTCACTCTGATAAAACAATAATTAAACATCCCTACCTTAACATAGATGATGTGGTTTTGGCGTTCAACCAGTAACTTCACAACATGTAACGTTGCGTATTACAATTTATAAATTCACGATAGGAAGTGGCATTTTCCTAGTGCAAACGCCAGGCCAAACGCTTGGATGAAAGTCGAAGGTGTGATGGGAGATAAACGCATATCACGTAAATGTAAAAGATAAGGATAAACGATAAATTTATTATGTGGCAACTTTACAGTTGGATTGTACATGTACATTCATACTAAAATCAACAATTCCATACAATATCATATTAATGTACAATGTTAGTATATTTTGTTAAAAATTAAAATCACCATTGGAAACCTACGTAAATATTAAAACATATACATTAAAATATACTTTACATAAACATTGTTATAAAAAAGTTAAATTAAATTAAACTGTCTGTTAAAATACATGTACATTACAAGCCGATCTGAAAATGCTCTAAACACCACGGAATTAAGGATTTTTTATAGTGATTAGTGTTTGCCTTTGGGATAGGTAACTTGTTACACAACCTAAAGGCATATGGCACACTTCGACCATTTGGTACTAACGCATTCAGTTTGTGTTCAATAATTTTCATTTTAGCGAAATACTGTCTACACAATTCACAGATCCACAAATTCTAATAAAATCGTTTGGGTTGATACCAGCACGTTTCAATTGATAAATCATGTACATTCTCTTTCTTGCCTTTGAAATAATTTCATCTACATGTGCATTCCAACTTAAGTCAGATGATATAGTTACACCGACAACCTTTGCTTCATACACTCTTTCGATATAATTTACATTCATATAAATATATGGCAGAGACTCTACAAATGTTCTGTCTCTTCTGAAACATATAACCATTTCTTTGGTCTTAGTCGTATTGAGACGCATGTCATTATTACAAGACCATTGCTCAACAACGTCAGCAGAATCCTGGATAACAGATACCATGTCTTGGTTGCATATTTCAAATATAGTGCTGTCGTCAACATATTTATAAATAGGACAAGGCGTTTGTGCATCATTGATATGGACTAAGAAGTGTTTTGGCCCTGATAAAGTCCCCTGAGGAACGCCCCCATTGGGATACCCTGGTTTTGACACAGCGTCGCCGACTTTTACTCTCTGTTCGCGATCTAGTAAGAACGCTGCCATCCATCGAACCAGATGTGCAGGTACTTCCATTCCAACCATTTTGTTTAATAGTATATCGTGGATAATCAGCTCAAATGCTTTGCTATAATCAAAAAAAGCACTCTTACCAAATTGCCCGTTACATCGGTGCTTTCATACCATTTGTGGAGCATTTCAACAAGAGCATCCGTGGTACAAGTCCCTGCCATTCCTCCATACTGCTTATCACCAATTTGTGATTTTACATAAACATCGATCCATTTTAGCACTAGTGATTCAAAAACCTTAGCTATAATTGGTGTAAGTGATATCGGTCTTAGGTCATTTTCAATAGTAACTGGAGGATATTTCTTTGACAAAGGAATAACAGTTGCCGTCGTCCATAGTGTTGGCAGTACACCTTCTCTAAGAGAACTATTACATATAGCAGTTACCGGTGCCGCAAGAAGGTGTGAACACTCTTTCAACGCCCATGGAGGTATTCGGCCCGGAACCGTAGCTTTGTTCACTTTGATGTTATCAAGTGCCAACTTAGTGTCACTCACGCTAATGGTGAATTTAGCTGGCAGTGGTTCTTTAATGTCAAAGCTCGTAGTCTTGGCAAGTATTCACTGATCGACACGAAGCATGCATTCATACGGTTATCTAGAGTGTCCATATCTCCACCAGTAAATGCGTTTGCCAAACCCAGCATTTCATTTTGACGGCCAGGTGAAATACCCAAGAGTGTCTTCATATGTTTCCACCAATCCCACGATGATGTTGCTTCTATTGATGCAATTTTGGATTGATAGAATTGGCGTCTTAATTTCGGCACTCCGCGATTCACTTGATTACGGAGTCTTTTTGCCCGTTTCACGTCATCCATCATGCGTGCACGTTGCCTCTGCCTAAATCAGGTGGCGAAAGCCATCGGTGACCCATGGTTTATCTGTGCTCTGACGTGTTACAGTCTTGAACGGACAACATGTATCCAATAAATGGTCCACAGTTTCTTGGAAAAACGTAAACTGTTCCTCGCACCAAGGAAGTGTATACAAATACTCCCATCTGATCTGTGCCAGGGTCGAAATAAACACTGCTCGTTCAGTTTTACCCATGCGCCTGGTAACAATGTTCTGGACCATTCCGGTATCGAGTGTTGGATACCACGCTGGGACAAGTAATACCATCTTGTGGTCTGATGTTCCAAGTTCATCAATCACTGACGGTAAGCCGTACACAGGTGACATGTTAGACCACATTTTGTCCAATATTGCAAAATTATGTGTGGCAGTGTTAACAAGCTGCTCGTAACCATAATGTATACGTAAAAAGGTGTCCTTGAATTTATTAAGATCGCCACTTAAAATAACACCACAGTCTGGGCTGCCACGCAAACTTGAGTCCAGACTGTTTATCATGTATTCTCGCATGGACCAATTCTTAGCACCGGGTGGGTGGTATATGCATGGTAAAATACTGCACGAGTATTTTCTTGGTAGTTTTTTTATATTAAATGTTTAGCCATATGACTTCGCGTCCATCTTCTTCAAGATCGTGCAAACGTTCATACGGAATAGTCTCGGCCACATAACATGCCACTCCCCCGCCTCCTTTTTCAAAGCGGTCTTTTCTCTCACAACAGAACCCTGTCAAACCGACAGATTCCGTCGACTGGTACGGTTTAAACCAGGTCTCTGTGACACATACGCATCCAACGTCGTTCGTGCGTACCACAGCAAGTAACTCATCTCAATACAGAGTGCGTTTTGCGTTAAGACACATAATCACTGGTAAGCTCCATCTTCGTAAGAAACATAATTAAATTGTCTGCAGTTGCACCACTTGTTCTATGCTGTGTTATTGTTCGGCACCTGGTGATTATTGGCCGAATGCTAAGGCCTTTGTATTCTGTACATGACATGGCCGTTCATTTTGGCCTGTTTCCTAATCCATATTAACATGATGTTTACTCTTGTGCCCCTTTTGCCCTCACACAAAACACGAAACTGCATTTATATGTCGACAAGTCTGGGTGGCGTGATTTGTCTCACCACACTTGTTACACCGGCCTGCAATACGCACGTGTCCAGCGGCGGCACGGTGACCAGCTCCAGTTGGGCGAGTATCTGGCGAATTCCGTTTGTGTTTCGGTGGTCGCTTCCCAGTTGCATTTGACATATTGCGGCACCCCTTGGGACAAGAGATGACCAGATGATGGGGGATTGTTTCGAAAACCAGTCGGCCTCGACGTGTTGCATCCCATTCCGGCGTCCCGATGGCTAAGGTGCCTAAGTGACAGGTTGCTCATCAACTTGTTGACACCGGAATCAAAAAGACAAATGCCATCATTCTTGAAGGCTGACGTGTCGCAAGATCCATCGCGGAACAAGCAATTTTGCATCGATGTCGCGTCTAGTTTTGATGCAGTGTTCACCAGTTGCACAACAGTACCTGGCATGTATGGCAGCTCCCGCAAGCCTGTAATCTCTTCTGGCCGTTCTCCCACGCATTCGTAATGTTTCTCTGCCTTTGTGTTTGCACTGTTGTACGCAAAATGATGTGTTTGCCTATTTTGTTCTCCCTTCGCCTTCGTGCCGTGTTTAATGGGAGGATCTGTAGAAACGGACAACTGTGTTGGTGAAAGTGTTAATTTGGCCAGCATGACGTCAGTGGTGCTGAGACCAGTCTCACCAAGACCATTGTCGCTTTCTGCCATTGTGTCGCTCGCCGTGCAGAACAAAGTTTCCACAGGAAATGTGCTCAGCTCATGTGTTACTCTGGCATACATGAATGGACTAGAGATGGTCGCACTAACATAAAAACAACAGGAAAAGCTCCATGTTTGCGAAAAACGACCTGGTAAGAATAATCGTGGGAGTAAGGAGAGCTGATAAGAGAAAATGGATGAAATGAGAGTGGAGGATGGAGTGAAGGAAAGTTCCAAGAAAAGTGTCGTAGAGTTCATGGGCTGGTCATGTAGAAAAATGGGAGATGAAAAACTGGCAGAGAGCAGATGCCCAGAAAGTGGAGTGGAAATGGAGGCGAGGAGGATCGAAATTGCGATGGGGGATTGCATTAAAAGTGACATAGAAAGAGTGGGAGAAGAATGAAAAAGATAGATAGATAGAAGGAATTGGAGACTACAGACACAGAGAGCGTAGTAAGCAAAAAGTGAAGAGAAGAATAAACACAATGGAAAAGGAATTTTTTTCTTTCTTGAATATGAATGGGATTCGTATTCAAGACAATAATAATAACAAAATGCTAGCTTAGTAACCGGGCAACTACTATTCTGAATCCTTAATAACCATTATCCATCATGCACATTGAGAATAATGACATTTTCATTGCTCTGTCAACTCTTATGCTACAGCCAGCGGCAAAAGTGGAGAATTCCTAACTTAATCTTATTTGAATTATGAAAATAAATTTGCGAAAGGGTAGGACTGGGAAAGAAAATCTTAAACAGGCATCCTGAAACCCATTGTACTTTGTGATTCTATGAATCAGGTAGCCAGTTATCGATCGTCCGTTCCCACCATCCTAATTGTTTTCGTGATTGGGGGCATGGCCCCCTGGCCCCCTCTGGCTAAGCATGATTTGACCAAACTATTTCAAGCGAGGTTCCGCAGACAAGTGTCCTACACGAAGGTAACACCGTCCGAACTTTCAGGCTTGGCTGAGAGGACTGGTCGACTAAATGAACGATCATACGTCGTCGACACTCCTGCGGGTGTTGTGAGACGCAACAGGCTAAACATGACAGACGCGGGAGCGGGCTACGCCGCTGCAAGCTAGCAACTCGCCCGATGCCGACAGACCTCACGAACCACTCTGACACTGTCTGTCCAGGGGAACAGTCAACCAACGGAAGCAAATCACCTCCAGCGGAAACGCCGAGTGACGTCGGAAAGTGATACACCCCAACAGCGTAACCGCCTGCGAGAGCGATTGACACGCTTGTGCAAGGATGTCAACAACACAGCCGCCCATGCGAGCAAGCTGAAACATGCAGCTACCCGTTATTGCAGCTAGCCAGTCATGTTGTTCTGTCTGAACCGTTTTGAATAACGTACTAGTACTAGTAATGTTTTATTTAACGAATTATATCAGATTGTGACATTATTACGGATCAATCAGTAGAATATGTAATGCGACTCAGCATTCCTACAGTGACTTGTCGCTGAACCATAATAACTTAGTGTCATGATCATGAGTAGTGCTGCCACCTGGCGACCATGCAGAGAGAGTCGGCCTGGTGGACCTAGTTGATCTCAAATAAAAATGTGTTAATGGGAGACTTTATAAGTCAGTTGCAGGCTATGTTCGTCAGGGAGCGTCAGGCATCACTAGGCCTACAGCGTTCGCTGTAAACAAGAAATCAATCGGCACTCGTAAATAAGATTAGCCCTTTCATTTGTTTTTGGTACAAATTATCATCATTATGTCGCAATATGAAGACATGTGAATTGAGGAAACGTGATGCGAGAGTTACGGGAAGAAAATGGGAATTGTTTCAGCAAGCTAGGATTGCTGAAAGTCGTACATTTCACATATGATCGTGTCTATCTCACTTGTCTGATGCTAGACCATTATTTCAAGATTGTTTGTAATGTCTAGTTTTTCTACACGTTTCACCCTTTTATGTTTATTTTTCATTAGCTCAACTAGCATATAATGTATACTGTTTATTAAGTAATAGTTTACTAGTTCACATTTTTTATTACAGTTGACACAAATATTATAGTCATTTATTATTAATTGACTACTATAATATTATGATATACTTATTTATTTTGCAATTGCCTATATAGGTATTTTATATACAACCTAATATATATATATATATATATATATATATATATATATATATATATATATATATATATATATATATATATATAACACACACACACACACACACACACACACACACACACACACACACACACACACACACACACACACACACACACACACACACACACACACACACACACACACACACACACACACACACACACACACACACACACACACACACACACACACACACACACACACACACACACACACACACACACACACACACACACACACACACACACACACACACACACACACACACACACACACACACACACACACACACACACACACACACATTATATACTTCTATTTCGTGACTACATTGATATATAATATAAATTACCCCTGTGACATCTCTGATTAATTATAGTTTCTCTAGTTCAGTTTTCGTACAACAACGATTTAGCTATATGTATTCATATGATTTTACTTGTACTTTTATTATATATTATTTATTATTTTTTAACTACTGTTGTAAACACTTCTGAACAGAGTTTGTACTTCGGATTTTAGTTTCTAAATAAAGTTTCTCACTTTTATTAGAATTAGAGCAACCATACTTTAAACCGTTACCTATAAGGATCAATAGTTTGATCCCTACCTGTGACACAATCAAAATTGCAGATTAACTTGACCAGAACACTTTGTCTCAGCATAATTGTTCACGCAATCACGGGATTCGTTTCAGTAATTTATTAACATATTATTGTAGCATATACATGACGTGATAAAACACCTAAATATGAATATTGCTTTGCCTGCAGAATGTTTGCAGCATGATGTGAATGTCTATTACCGTTTCATGGATTGGTCGGACAATCAACTGTGAATATTGCTATGTGCCTATGGCATGTCAGCTTTATACTATTTACGAAGTGTTGAGCCTACAGTGTACTGCGAGCAATAAACTATAACTAGATACAAATGTTTGAGTATTTCAATAACATTTATTGATAGAAAATATAGCTAGACAATTCTGGTTTCCAACTGAAGAAAACTAACAAATTGTCCGGCAGTGTAATTATTGCCTCAAGTGCATATATTATTTTATACGCGTAATAATAATAATAATACATTTGTTTACTGGCGTGGACAATATGCAAGGTACAAATCATTACCTGATAAAAATCCGTCCGTAATGAAGTTTTATTCTAACTCTCTTACATACGTGTTAAATGCTATGGAAAAAAGGTAACATACGCCAGGTTAGAACGTAAGATTTATATAATTAAGTACTGTATATAATTTTGACCTGCTCTGAATATTCTGGACACGACGCACCCCTCTCCCTTCGCAGGTACAAATACAACTTAACAGGTTACATGAAATAAAAGCCGTACTATTGACGGGAAATTTCCACAATATTGCATCCGTCCCAATTAATGTTTTCAATTTATAATCCGTCGTCTTGAAATGAGTCTTACACCACCCTGTTGACAGTGTTGTGTTATCAGTGTTGGCTTCTGTAATTTTCCGTCTGGCTCAGCCTCAGATCGACTAATTGCTATCACCCATGCGTTATATTTCCCTCTATATTTGGGTAGCCTAAATGTATGCCTGCCCTTACTGCTAAATCCGTGAATACAACAGGCATTTAAGTGGCAGCAGATGTCTTATTTATTATGTGTACACGCAGGCATGACTGACATGTTCTGAAATCCGGAAGTACCAAGCAGGTCCGGCATGACCTGCCATCTGGCGGATAACTGCATGTACTATAAGTCTCCCATTACATCTGTTTTGTACTACTACTACTACTACTACTACTACTACTACTACTACTACTACTACTACTACTTACTACTCGTAAGTACCAGCCAAAGAACATAACATGGCGTCAGAAGTGATGTCACAGGTGGGATAATGACGTTTTATTACCCGGACATCCTGCCAATACTACAAAATAGACTGCGGGTAGTGCTAAATATAGCCAAAACGTAATGTCGTGCCGTAATATCCCCCACCAGACCACGATGCCGAAGTTTAACCCGCCTGAAAACTTCGACTTCTCGAGGCCGGCAAAATGGCCGGAATAGTAGAGCAGATAACAAGGTCAATCTTTCAAATGATGATACAAGCATGAAACTTGGCAGGAATATTTATTTTATGTAACTTTACGAGAAAAAAGTGCTAGCAACTTGAAATTCCAAGATGGCGGCCATTTTCCAAGATGGCCGCCAGATGACCACCCATTAGGTGACATTTCCTGATAACTTTGGATAGATCTGTCCAATTCAGTAGGTCATGGTGGCGATTTATTTACATTGTATCTTGCATCCACATTTCGTTAACTCCTGGCAGCTATTAGCCATGGGAGCAAGGGCAGTCCAGAAGAGCTTCCACGAGTCATCTTCTTTGAACCAACCCCACTCAGACGGACACTGAGGCTCTGGCTGGCGGAATATTGCCTGGCTCCAAATGTGTACTGCTTCATATGCAGCTCGCTTGGCATGTTCCTTGAGTGCTCCTTGTTTTGGTGGAATTAAATCATGTGACTTCTGCTTTCGTGCAAAGAGAGCAAGCCTCGCCTCATTCACTGACGCAACTGAACTTGATCTGTCATACATCAGGACCACACGTTTCTCCAGGATTTGTAGATCAGATTCCTCAATCTTTGATGGGCACTGACTGAGTTTCGTGAAGATGACTGATGCTTCATTGCATACATTCCATGTCTGCCATGCTGTCTTTTCCCCTTTGCCATTGAAAGATGATACAACATCACAACCGGTGAAGGCATAGAAGAAGAGCATCCCACTCGTTTTCTCCGGTCCTATGGCAGACACAACTTCGCGGATATGGACCCATCTCCTGTGCTCCCATTTGCCAAATGCTACCCATATTTTCTCAAGACCTGTTGCTGCAAGAGAAGGCATAACGGATATGGCAATAACTACAATGTCTGTGTCATTAGCTTCAATCATCAGAGACTTGTATCGATCGGTGGCTGCATGCCGAGCGTGTACGAATATTCGCGTGTCTGCTTCCTCGTGGGTACATGGGGCCACTTCATCCAGGTTAACGCTGGTGTTACTGGTGGTGGTGATGGCATTGTCTCCTTTAGTCATGATAACTGGATTGCCCGTTGTCATTTAGCCAATTTGTCGGCAAGGAAATGGAATAGCTCTGTTTTGTTGGTGCTATCTCTAAGGAAACTCTGCCAATTCGAGGGAGTTTTACTTGTCGCTGTTACTCTCCTTCTGGTGGCCTTTCCTTGTTTACATCTTGCCCCTGCCTTCAGGCTGGACTGATGATACACATCAAAGATTGTCGGTTCTCTTGTGTTTCGTGCTATAGTATTCGACTTTAGGAAGAATGTCCTCTCTGGCATGCTCTTCAAATGTCTTTGGTGTTCGTGGTGCTACGGTATTTACCAGCGCAGCTCCATCTACAATGAGTACGTTAGACTCTGGCTTTGTCTCTGGAAGCGTCACTTTGGCTTGTAGTACATCCACTAAATCCGACTTCATACATGTGTGTAGTTTCCCCTTGATACTGAGTGAGGCCGGAAGACTGATTCTCATGTTTGAAGAACTCTTGCAGGTCACACTGTCTGGTTTGGCAGGAGACGAAGAGGCGGGAAAACAAATTGCAGTCTTCCTTCAGTAACTTTGCCTCGGATATGCCTGCAGCCTTTGGCTCATTTGTGAAGAAGGTTATCCTGTTCTTTTTGATAGGCTGGTAGAAGGAGCAGTCATACTCCATTGTAGATTAGCCATGAAGGAACTGAACTTGTCTTTCCCTCTCTCGTGATGCGTCGCAATTAGCTGAGCAGCAGAAGGATCCGCGATGTCCTTGGTGTCGAGCGTAAGAAGATCTCCTGACTCCTCTTCAAAGGGATTACCCATTTCCTCCATTACCATTGTGAGCTGTTTGACTTTCTCAAAGAATGCCCTCTGAACTGTCTCTGTTTGTTCATGGTGACGATTGCTTTTCTTTGCATCTTTGGTTCCTGATACTGTTTCAAAGTTGGCTACTAAACGACTGATTTCTGGTCCAGCCACCATCCACCTTTTGAGAGCTGATGGGTCCTCCGTCACACCTATTGCTCCTCCATCACCTTTGATGACTGCATTGTTCTATTCGTGGGCCTGGTCAATGGCCATTGCGGAGAAATTCCTGTCAGAATTTTGAACGACGAAGTTTCTTTGATGAAACTCTGGGTGTTAGCGAAGAAGTAAGGTATCAATTCAGACAGTGATTCACGATAGAATGTGAAGTTTCATTCTCTAAATGATCGAATCAACGTGAGAATAGTCAGCTCCATGTTCAAGACAACCCACGGTTTAGCTGACACTGAACCCCATGATGAGTTGCACAGCAGTGTATGCCACCAGTGTGCCCTGGCATTACATGACATACACTCTCTTTTTCTGTGTTTAGTCGATATTGCATGGCTGGTGTCCACCATCATCGCTGGTTACATTTGTCCTATAGATCCTTGTGGCTGCATTTCGGTCGCAAGTGGTTTATTTCGTTGTTTTCCATCTCCTAGATGAATTACCTTTACCTGGCTAATGAGCTTCATCTGCCCAGAGCTGTCTGGTTTTCAGGCGCCAGAGACTCGCCTTTCGCACCACCACTATTTGTGGAAACACCCCCGTCAATAAGCCGCTGTCGCTCCACAACCAGAGAAAACAAACAGTCAATTCTGACAACAAATGCACATGTTGCGGATATAAACACAGATCGACTAGAGACGATGCGTGTCCTGCAATTGGTGCAGAAAGCAGGACATTTTGCAAGAAGGGATAGTTTGCGTCAGTGTATCGGACAAAATATGTCCACGAAATCAAAACAGTTCCTCAGTGTGCACGAGACTCGTCTTCTGAGCACTACTTCCCAGGGTCTGTACAGTCTGAAGACTCTGACCCAGCTTGGTGGGTGACACTTCCGATCTTCGGCAAGCAAATTGAGTTCAAGATTAACTCAGGCGCAAATACGTCAATCCTGTCTGAAGAAACCTACAATGCCATGAGGCCGAGACCGAAACTGACACAAATGACGACAACACTGCTGGGAGTAGGGAGACCTCTCGAAAACAAGGGACAATTCATAGCACACACGGAAGTTAAGGGACAGTTATTCCACTTCTGTGTTGTCGTCGTCAGTGCAAAAGCAAACAAACTTCAGAGTCGCAGTGTTGCCAGTCGCAGGGGCTTCATTCTCAAAGGTGACGAGTTTGAGGAGACATTTGGTGACTTTAGATGTCTGAACACTGAACCAGTAAGAATTGTGCTGAGGGGTGGAGCTGAGCCGTACGCTCTGAGCATAGCCAGGAGCGTGCCGATAATACTGCGACCCAAATGAAGGAGGAACTGGACCGTCTGCAAGCAGCAGGAGTTATTGTGTCCATCACCAAGCCAACATCATGGTGTGCACCAACGATGCCAGTCATGAAGAAATCGGGATAAGTCCGCATCTGCGTTGACGTAAAGAAGCTCAATGAAGAGATGAAGCGAGAAACCTTTGTTCAGCCAACAATAGACGACGTCACATCAAAGCTGACTGGTGCGACAGTATTCACCTCTATCGACCCCGCCAGTGGTTTGTATCAAATACCACTACATAAGGATAGTCAAGAACTGACAACATTCATCACACCGCTTGGTCGCTACTGTTTCCGTCGGCTGACATTCGGCATCACATCAGCACCTGAAATCTTCAAGCAGAAGATGTCTCAGTAGAAGGCGTGTTCTGCTACTTGGATGATATCCTGGTTTATGGGAAAGACCAGAAGGAACACGACCGCCGCCTAAAGACTGTCATGAAAATGTTCCAGACTGAACAAAGACAAATGTTTGTTCAGACAAACAGAACTCAAATTCTTGGATCACAGACATAATCGTTGCTGATCCAGAGAAGATCGCTGCCATTCTGGACATGTCAGTACCAACAACAGTGCCACTGTTAAGACAAGTCATGGAAATAGGCCACTACCATACCTACGCAGCGTCACACGTCCTCTGGATGACCTTCTGAAAGATGACACAGTTTGGGCATGGGGACCTGCTCAAGAAAAAAACATGTGTCAAACTTAAGATGTTGTTGGCATAAACACCGATACTGGCGTACTACGACGCGACAAAATCAACCTGTATGAGTGTCGATGCCAGTTCCTATGGTATCGGAGGTGTATTCATGCAAGATCACGGTGGGGGGGGGATAAAGCCAGTGGCGTTCTGCTCGAGAATGTTGACCCCTGCCGAGCAACGGTACGCACAAATAGAAAAGGAATGCTTAGCAAGTGTGTGGGCATGCCAGCAATTTGACAGATTTCTCTGTGGTCTGGAGAAATTTAAACACGGACTACAAACCATTGGTGCCGTTAATCAATGCCGAAGACAGGACACCATTAAGATGTCAGCGACTACTAATGCGGTTGATGCGCAAAAAGGCCAAAGCAAAATATGCCTCAAAGCAAAATATGCCTCAGGGAAGGACCTTGTTGTTGCTGATGCTCTTTTGAGAAGTCCAATACAGACAAATCCGTCATCACCAGTCGCAGAAGACATCGTACTCCACGTACATATGGTCGAGTCAAACTTATCAATGTCGCCCCACAAGATGGCCGAGTTGCGTTCCTCCACGGTGGACGATGCTACTCGTCAGTCAGCTGTCACCCACACGTTGACTGGATGGCCAAACTACGAGAAGGACGTACCAGAAAGTTTGAAGGCGTTCTTCAATGTCCGAAGTCTCCTTTCTGTCAGCAATGGTCTTCTGGCATATACTGACCGAATCGTCATTCCTACACTCTTGAGGCCAGATATACTAGAGAAGATTCACACAGGCCATCAGGGAATAACGAAGTGCCTGGAGCGGGACATGGTGTCCGTGTGGTGGCCAGGGATAACGCGCGACATCAAACACATAGTGGGTGCCTACGAACATTGTCAAGTCCACAAACTGAGTCAACAGAGGCAGCCACTGATAACAACTCCTTCTTCCACAGGCCCATGGCAGAGAGCAGCAGCGGACCTATGTTGGTCTCAAAGAAAGGACTGCGTGGTAGTAGTGAACTACCACTCTAGGTGGATAGAAATACTGCATCTCAGTAACACGACATCAGCTGCGTGCATTGCGAAGTTGAAGGACATCTTCGCCCGATTTGACATCCCAACAGAGCTGGTGTCTGATAACGCTCCCCAGTTCTCGTCGTCATAATTCAAGTCATTTGCAGAGAAGTGTGGATTTACACACGTGACGACGAGTCCGACCTGCCAAACGCCAACGGAGAAGCTGAGCGAGCTGTGCAAACGGCCAAAGGAATTCTCAAACAGGATGATCCTTGGTTGGGCCTGCTGGTTTACAGAGACACAGTGATCGCCACTACAGGATGCAGTCCTGCAAACTAATGATGGGCCGTCACATCCATACGACCTTGCCAACCCTGCCTACTGCACTCCGGCCAAGATGGCCCAACCCGGACCTGGTGCGTCAGAGGGACTTTGACGCTAAATTGTCATATCGGCGCAACTATGATCGACACCACGGAGTACATCCACTACGTCCACTGTCTCCAGGAGACACAGTGATGGTCAGAACGGACAATGAGAAGAGTTGGACGAATACAGGCGTCATAACCAATTGAGTCAACATGCCGCAGTCATACACAGTCCAGACGGAATGTGGCGTGTATCACAGAAACAGACGACATCTCAGATTCGTGCCGCAGTCACCAGAAACATTGTCCCGTGGTCCTGTCGATCAGCCTCAACTGACAATTGTGCCGACAGAGACTGCAACTGGCGAAGTGCCACTGCATGGACCAGTCTCCAGTGTCCGCTAGTCCAATGCTGCGTCGATCAGTTAGGTCGATAATAAGACCTGCGAGACTCATTGAAGAATGACAGTAATTACTCATTTTTAAAAATTGGCAATAATTATTCATTGAAGAATAACACTAATTTCTAAAAAGGAAAGATCATAAGTAGTGCTACCACCTGGCGACGTACTATGCGGAGAGAGTCGGCCATTACTAAAAGGGGAAGATGTCATGATCATAAGTAGTGCTACCACCTGGCGACGTACTATGCGGAGAGAGTCGGCCATTACTAAAAGGGGAAGATGTCATGATCATAAGTAGTGCTACCACCTGGCGACGTACTATGCGGAGAGAGTCGGCCATTACTAAAAGGGGAAGATGTCATGATCATAAGTAGTGCTACCACCTGGCGACGTACTATGCGGACAGAGTCGGCCTGATTGGTCTGGAATAAAATGTTGTGTTAATTACATTTGTTGTTTTGTACTTCTACTAGTAAGTACCAGCTAAAGACCAGAACAACATCTAACTACGATGTAGCCGGCATCGATGGTGTTTTGGCATATACTCTTACCCTGGGCACTTGCAAATGCCGACGGGTCTTTGCAGAAATCCAACCAGGCTGCGCTCTTACAGAGTTGGAGAAAAAGGTTCCCCAGCAGAAGACACCACTGACCCATCAATCTGCACCACTCAGTAATACAAAATGGGGCAAATACCTTTAAATTAGTACACAAGAGCAAGTCTCAAAAGAAACTTCGTGAATACCCTAACCGTAAAACAACACAACAGTTTAATTACACCATGTCTGTGTATTATGTTAGAAAACATGGCAAGTCTTATTTCTTCTTAAAATAATGGACAGGCAAATCAGGCCACTCAGCGTTTTTATTGTTACTGTAACCTCACTTTTAACATTATCTTGTGGGAATTGTCTTATTTTTTATTTCTATTAAAACAATAACTGTTTATTGAATATAGGCTTCCTCATTCTGTGTTCCATGATGTTGCATTTATATAATTGAATTTGTGAATTCTAAAAGGGCCCAACTCCATCAGACAAAATTGTGGTGGAGGACATATTTTCAAATAATGTTCCTGAATGTGTAATTTCTATAGCATTATATTTTTTATGTGTGGAGTATTGTTGGCAGTATCTTGGAACAGAATATAGATATAATATCACTTCAAATAAAAACATGAAAAACCTTGTCAATGTCGGAGTTGGGCCCTTTTAGATTTAACGTGTCTTTTTCTTTGGCAAAATAAATTTGTTACAAAATAATACAGCGTATTATTTCATATGGTATATGTTATATACACGGGCGTCGAACGGTGGGGGACGGGGGGACGCGTCCCCCCACTTTTCAGCGTGGGGGACAGCATACGAATTGTCTTCCCCACTTTTCAGCTCAGAAAAATTGCGAGGCATATAGCCTGACTCACCACTCCTGTCTCTTAAAAGCCGCTACACAGGACTAGCTAGACAATAAACTCGCGATATGAAGTTCCGACCATCCGTTAGAAAATCGACTAGATAAATTCCTTGGCTGGCCACACCGCGCAACGTGATCTTACTACAGGGCTCTATCAGTTTGCAACCTGTGTTGATATTATTTATAGGCTCTAGCCATTAAGCACATTGTAAATGATGAAATTTGTGTTGCACTTTCACCCCTCGCCTGCTTATCGCCTACGGCAGAAGCGGCGGATTCCTGCACTTTGTGTAACGTATTCCCATTTGAGTGATGACAAATTTCTTTGCCAAAATGTTGGATTGGGAAGTTCTACACAGCATGGGCGTCGATCGGTGGGGAACGAGGGGGACGCGTCCCCCCACTTTTCAGCTTGAGGGGGTCAGCATAGGAAATGTCCTCACACTTTTTTTAGTTCATACAACAAATTTAAAGGTATATATAGCGAGACTGATCACTCCCTTCTCTTATAAACTCTACATCGGTCTAATAGTAAAATTAATAAAAATTATACGAGTTCAGATATAAACTTCCGACTACCTAGTGGAAAATTACTAGATAAATTGCTTGGTTGGCCGCAGCCCGCAACTTGATCTTAGTCCAGTAAAAATATTCATCATGCCGGGCTCTGTCATTTTGCATCCTTGTGTTGATATATTAATAGGCATTAGCCATCAAACACATTATAGATTATTAATTTTTGTTTGTCCTGTCACCCCTTCGATTGCAGCCTGGTCGCCCTGTTAGATGCTTATATCGCCTACGGCGGAACAAGCGGAATCCTGCACTTGTATAATTTGATCCCATTTTGAGTGATGACAAATTTCTTTGCCAAAAGGTGGGTTTGGGAAGTCCCACACAGGCATCCCTGTAACCTCTGCATCGTGTCACTCTATGAATCAGTGTTGGGTCCAAAAGTCTACCCCCCAAATATGCAGTGATTGGGGCGGGCCATGGCCCCTCTTCAAATATATATGTTGCCAAGATAACTATTTTAAATAGCATAACAGAAAGGCCTTTGTTTATTTTAGAATTAGCACCAGACCAACAATGAATTATGTTTTATATTTACAAAAAAAATTGATATGTATTTCAGGTCATATATATTATACATGTCAAGAATAAACTTGTGTATATATATTGACATATTATAATATGTATGTATATATATATATTGGTCCACCGTCCCCCCACTTTTAAAACCGGATCGACGCCCCTGGTTATATATTAGGTATGTAATAAGTTGTTGTCAAGCAGAAAAGGGTACTGTGAGAGCGTACATCTTTACATCTTCCACCTCGTCTTCTTTGACTCCCAATTGCGCAATGCAGACACGACACAGGGCATGCCACTTCACTGTTAACCATTGTAATCTGGTTCCCAGCCGGTATCTACATATCGCTCAATTGTAGCGGCTAGCTGTACAATAAATTGCTGTGCAAGAGGTATTGTGAGAGCGTCTTTACATCTTCTACAATGGCCGCTGTGATTGCCAACAGCTTAAAGTAACTGTTTCAGCATGAAATATTACACGCAGGGATCTAATTTTGGCATACCAATGCCATAGATAAACTTTGTTCTAACGTAATTACTACAGAACAAGAATTTAGTGTCACTCTTGACCACGTTGAACTTGCACGCAATGCTCAGGATAGTTGACCTGCAAGAAAAGGGTATACATCTTCGAGACACATAAGTCAGAGGAAAGACGACACAGCTTATTGTCTTGCAAATTATGAACGCCCTGACTATTGCCAGAGCTGCTCTGGCAATAAGCGCGAAAAAAATATTATTGCCAGAGCAGCTCTGGCAATATGGGCGGACATTTTTTTGTATTGCCAAAGCAGAAATGGATTGATGGTGATATGCATGCGCGTCCGGTTAGCGATATTTTTAGCGAACACATGTTGACTTAGTAGTTGTTTCAGATACACATGACGCCCTGGTATCGTTTTTTGACTGATTTAGGCGATCGTGGCGGGAAAACTGCGATAAGATCGAACCGCATAGCAGCTCTGGCAATAAGGGCGGAAAAATTCTTATTGCCAGAGCAGAAAGATATTGATGGTGATGTGCATGCGCGTCCGGTTGGCGATATTTTCAGTGAAAACATGTCGACACAGTAATTACTTCAGTTAAATTTGACGCTCTATTATATTATTTTATTTAGTTATTTAGACGCTAATTCGTTATTTTCCATGGTAAGGGAAGTTTTAAATTGCCTCAGATATAAGAACCCTTTGTTCATGGCAGGTATCTGTAATTAAACAGGCCACACACAGCGATTATGTTGAAAAACTACTTTATTGATAATACAATTGCTTTTGTTTGAGCTATATTGAATTTATTGTATTATGAAAGTTAAAATGATTTAAAAAAATATTTAAAAGAAATTCTCACTGTATTTGTATATGTGTAAATAATTTATTTGTGTTTGAGTCCATCTGGAGTATTTGTAATTGTGCTTGAATATATTACTTTTCAATTTCTGCATAATGTTATTGCTGTATATAATGAGCAGCTTCTGAAATAGCGAGAATGTAACCGTTAACATTTCCACGCAGTTGATTTTCCCTTTGGCGGCATGTTAACGTTTTGTCAGATTATTATAAGGGGTGTGGACCTTACAAGGAAATTGTACCTAACAAAATGCTTAAATGTGTACACAGTTACTGCAGTCATATCAAATATATAGTCATCAAACGTCTTGAAAAATACATCACCTCTGGCTCTCCTAAAATGCATGCATGTGAGTTGCACGTCAATATTGTCCAAATTTAGCAAGTTTTGTTCAGCATCCACAGGGTCAAGTCAGACCAGGAAGCGTAACCATGCTTTGACCCCTCTTAGCTCTTGTCCGAACACAACCTCCTGTGGATATTTATAGATTCCACGAGAAGCCAGGCTTCAGCACAGCCAGCTATTGTTGACATGGTATCTTAATTGCAGTGGCACCGATTATAGGGGCTGTATCAGTAATATAGTAGATCCTGTTAACCCTGAACATTATACCCTGGCTATAGTTTCGAAATTATTGATTTTCTGTAAATTCAACTCAAGTTGTGTATACTTTTACGATACATTGCTGGGTGTACGCTTGTTAGCAATACAATATATTGTATCTACAGCCTGTATGGAATACTGTTTGTATTATATTAATTGTGATACAGTTTTAAATATATTTATTTTTATATAATAAAATTAATGCACACATTATATCTTCCTGGAGTACATGTTGTGATCATTTTGTTCAAGAAAATGTTCCGGCAAAGACAATATTCTGCTGTGCTTCTTTCACACAAAAACTATACTGAAAAAATTGACATGTAGTGTACCCCTTCCAAAGTTGATCCACTTAATAACTTCACTCACCTCTGGTATTATGACTGATAGGTATGTATACTGACAACAAACAAACAATTCCATTAATTAAGATGCAGCTCTGGTATGGCATATGGCACATAACAGCAAGAAATCCTGTCTCCTATTCATGTATCCATAATCTTACATGGATGGCTTATTTGAACGATTATCAAAAAAGAGTGATGTGGGTTGCTACAAAGACAGCCACTATACATACATACATAATAAAAACATACATACCGCCAACCTAAACATATCGTCAACCGGACGCGCATGCATATCACCATCAATCCATTTCTGCTCTGGCAATAAGAACTTTTTCCGCCCTTATTGCCACAGCTACTCTGCGGATTTCTGCCCTGGCAATAAGAATTTTTTCCGCCCTTATTGTCAGAGCAGCTCTGCGGATCGATATTATCGTAGTTTCCCCGCCACGATCGCCTAAATCAGTCAAAAAACTATACCAAGGCGTCATGTGTATGTGAAACAAGTACTATGTCGACATGTGTTAGCTAAACATATCGCCAACCGGACGCGCATGCACATTACCATCAATCAATTTCTGCTCTGGCAATAAGAATTTTTTCCGTTCTTATTGCCCGAGCTGCTCTGAAAATGCGTGTCGGTAGGTCGGATGCAATTTGTGTTCACTAGGCTCGTGGGGGGAGGCCCAGGTAAACTCCTTTTAAAGCCTCATATTAATCGTATGACGGTGAAACCACATTTTTCTCTGAGACCCAAAATGACAGAGAATGCCAACGTGTGAATTATAAAATGTTAAGCGAGTTATTACATTTTTATTTTGACGAGTAAATATGCGATATGTTCGGATACATGTAATTATATCCGAGTAGCACGTTGAGAAAGTTTTCTGAAGTTTGGTTAGTCCTTAGATGAATATTTAATAAGATCCTGACAATTTCATACAAATCGCATGTAGCGCGTTGTACTTACATTTTTTGAATGTTAAAATTGCCATATTTTTGACTGCATGAAGATATTCAAATTCTGTCAACGCTATATCTTCTTACATATAATATATACAATCGACATACACCATCATAAACAGGGTAAGTCTATTTCTTGCAGGTCCCTATCTGCGGATTTCTGCTCTGGCAATAAGAAATTGTTTGCCCTTATTGCTAGAGCAGCTCTGCGGATCGATCTTATCGCAGTTTCCCCACCACGACCGCCTAAATCAGTCACAAAACGATACCACGGCGTCATGTGTATCTGAAACAATTACTATGTCGACATGTGTTCACTAAACATATCGCTAACCGGACGCGCATGCACATTACCATCAGTCGATTTCTGCTCTTGCAATAAGAATTTTTTTCGCGCTTATTGCCAGAGCATCTCTGGCAATAAGCGCGAAAAAATCCTTATTGCCAGAGCAGCTCTGTCGATAGTCTAAGCCAATTATGAAACATAAGTTTGTGGTCGTCTGAAATCCATTGCTTGTTATTATTTATGCTTCCTTCGTCTTTCGGTATATTATTTTCTGGCATTCATGCAGGGACGCGATGTAGATCCTTAGTGCCTATTCCATGGATACTTGCTAGCAACTTCACGACACACGATTTTCTCACAACTAAACAAATTGTTTATTTTAAATGAAACAGTAATTAAAATAACTTGAAATAAATTAAATGTTTTGATAAAAGGTCAGTTGCCTGTTAGAAAAATTACTCAATAAAATTGAAAAAGAACTTTCTTTAATGATAATATGGCATGCAAATTACAGTTTGGTATTTCTAGTAATTATATGCTTTAAGTCATATACGTGAGGTTATGACAGAAACATAGCAATCGACTAAACAGCGACAAAATCAATGGCATTTACTTGTCCTAGCCTAGGCCATGGTCACTTAAATGGAACGTACTGTAGCCATTAAAGTTCGCGACTTGCCTGCAATTCCAACCATTTTCTATTGCCTTTGCTCGTTGACATGTACTATTTTCCTTCTGCATTCATTCTTTTATTCAACTCCAGCAATGTGGCCCTTTTAGAATTAAACGACCACTAGTCCACTACGTATAAGATTGGTAGCATGTTTTATCGCTATGAAGAATGGGTTGCCGAAGTACTGCAAAAAAGAGAAATGAAGTAGTATAGGCAAAGAACCCCGGCCCCTCTAGTCGGGAGTCCGGTATTCTAACCATTCGGCCACCGCGCCCTATTCTTATTGTATAACTTTGTAATAGCAGTATGTTGTGAAGCGCCACAAACAATTATGGATGTAGCGTTACATGAAATATTATTGTAACAAAACTTATAAATTCCTGCTGATCATAGTGATGATAATTATATTATTTATAAGTAATTAAACTATTTCGCGCGTGGAAATGCAGTAAGTAAAGTTTATAAATGTTCGCACGCACAAACGTGCTGTCTAAAGGTATTTTGTGTAAAGCTAACTTATATAGCAATTTTACGCTAACGGCGGAGCCGCTGAAGAAGTGGCCGTTGAGATGTTTATTTTGTAAGAGGAATGCAAGTGAATTTTTTGTAACGTAGTGTATATATGTAAGGTAAGTGAGGAGACATTTGGCGGCTATTGGTCGTTTTATTGGTTAGGTCAATCCATCCCGGTCGTCTGGCATCCGCACTGTGTCTGTCAATACCAACGACCATTGTTTCAGTTCTCTGGTCGATTCAAAGGGTAACAAAAAAGACAGCTCACTGATACCGTCTTTCCCTGTACTGTTGCTGCTACCGTATCAGGAACAGTGTGGCATACTGCTGTCGCGATTTCGTTATAAACAGACTAAGGCACCGCTTGGTTCTCCTTTGTTATGACAGCTGAACCAGCAGGCACACTGTGACGTATTATTTTTCTAAAGTGCAAACAGAAGCTGGGTTTTGATTGGCTGCATCGACCAAGATGGTCCCGTTCGTGGTGTTGGTGTTTTTGCTAGATTCATCCACTTTAAGAGCACTTTCTGAGTAAACCATTGATGTGAGAAAAAATTATTGTATGTTTAGTTTGTATAAACTCTTCTAGGTGCGTAACACAACACCTTTTGGCCCTTTAATGTAGTCTACCTCCTGCCAGGTCTACATGTTGGTGGTTCAAAACGATGGGTTAAACCATGGGTTAAGATCAAAACACAACTGGTCTAAACCCTAAACCTCTTTTATCCATACTGCAATGTCTAAGCAATGACTTTATTTTAATCACAATTAATTATAAATGATGTCACTGAAAGGTTAAGTATAGTTTATTACAATCTGCAAATTAGGAACATAGGAAAAACAACACGACTGATTATATAACATGGTCCAGTATTTGTAGCGTTACCACTGAATAAGGCATCTTCGAGTGAAAATCTATTTTAAAAAAACCATAAAAGCTTAACTTATACAGTGAAAATAAAGGCAGGCATAGAGGATTGCCAAGATTCCCACTATTCCTTCTTGCAGTTTATCATATTTATTCTTTACTCATAAGCAACTGCAAAGCCAGCAACGACTTGAGCCTATATCATTGCATGCACCACTCAAAAACGAGTGCTGTTAACTTGCTGCTATAGTCCTGGTATGCCTGCTGGAAGGCTCCACACTAAGTATAACAACTGTGTGTCTGCATGCTACCAAGACATGCCGAGACTGTCCACAGCAAGGTACATGAATTGTGTGCACATGTCTATCACAGTGTTGTGTTGTGTCAAACTATGTCATCATTGTGAAGATATAATCCTGTGCAAAAACCACTGCATCATGCCTGTTGTGCCGACTGTGGTGCGACTGTGCCACTGTTTGTACGGTTGTAACCACCACGATTTGGACCTCCATTGCTACCACGTGCTCCTCTTGGTGGACCGCCACTGCGTATCACTGCAACCAGACGGAAACCGAAATCAAGTTAGGATTCCTTCAGCATTATGTTATCTCGTCATATTTAGTTCTACTGGCATTTTCACAAGCTCATGATAAACTTCAACTTTTCAAATGCATTTGAAAATGGCAATGTGCCAATGTAAAATAATCACAGTAACATGTTTGATTTAATATAGCACCCAGTAGTGATGTGGTGCTTCATAACATATTAGAATACACATAAATGGTACAATTGTAAGAACAATTTAAATATATTAATTAACATATACCTAGTACAGTGTAATAGGAATAAAATAAATAAATGCATATTGAATAATGTAGTTTCTAAATAAAGAAGTAAATGATTAGATACTTTACCAGTCATTAATAATAATCAGTCTACATCCTTGGGTAGCATAATAATACATAATTATATATTCCTCCATCTGCAGTACACACATATTCCACTTTCCAATTTGTTTTTCATTGTGTACATATTAGTAAATTTATCATGCCAATTTCTTTATTTATACTAGATCATAGAAATTATTATCTACTGATGTTACAAAGTTTTTTTGGGATCTATTATGTGATTGTTTATTTATTAAAAAGTAGTAGTATATTTTAACATAATCATCTGGTGCTTGTGGGTGTATTTTCATGTGAACATACTTGTACGACGACCCAACATTACAATATACTCCAATATTTTATTTAATCAACTAACACATAAATATGTCTGATTAATCATAACTATTTACTAAAACATTTAATATAAAATAATACATTGAGGAATCTTGAATATACTCATGATCACAAATATAATAACTATATATATATATATATATATATATATATATATATATGCCTGTATTTTAGCTCACAGCCTTATTCAGCAGACTGATTTTTACAGTTGTGTCACCTGACCTACATCATGACTGGCGGCAGCGTTCTTCTATAATTACACTAATATGACATTTACAATGTGCCTTAAGAGAACATTAATTTTTTTAAGCAGGTCAGAGTGTCGCAAGTTCTAACAAAGGTTGGTAAGGTGACCAACAGCCAACGAGCCATCCCCAGCCTTGATATGGGTGAGCTAGCACTTTTCACTTCCAACTTGTTGCTGCTCACAGAACACAGACACAAGGGCATGTCATTATGCATGGCTTTGTACTAAGTACAAGAATTTTAAATTCAACTCAATATGCAACGGGCGTGGCACTATCACCATATGGATGATGCAGAATCTGTCTGGCAGCCGATTTGTGTATTCTTTGTAGACACGCAATGGTTACTGGAGACGAGTGTGTTGCAGTAGTTAATATATGTGATGTGATGATATTCCCTTGTCAGTTTGGGTATAAAAAATGGCTGATCTGATTGAAGTGGCGAAGGTAGATTGACCAGGTGCTGACAGTTTGCAACTTGGTTCTTCACATCTACGTGTCTGTCAATTACGACGTCAAGACTTTGGACACATTGTGAAACTGCAATTGTAGGCACATCAAACTATACAAAAAGGCTCAGAAGTTTAGAAAAAAAATTCAGTTTTGTGTGACTATGCTCATATTTGGTAAAACATTTACCCAATCATTGTGAAAATTACCGTATCATTAGTTCTTACCGCCTCGACTGTTTCCACGGCTATTTGGAAAGGATCCACCTCCACCCCTTGGCATATTGAATGATGCAACACCACGATTATTGGTGCCGCCACTGCGGGGGAAACTGTTTGCAGGGCTGCCGCTGCCACCACGACTTGCCCGTGTCTGGCCACCACGTCTAGTGCCACCCCCTCGCACATAACTTGTACCTCCAAATGTGCCACCTGCAAAAAACAACACACAAGTTCTGCTATTTACTTGGGGAATACCACAAAACTATTACATTATATTCTAGCATAATCAGTTATACAAAAAGGTCTTGGTCTGTGCACGTACCAAAACCTCAATGTACCGGGTATGATATCATTGGCTTTTAGATCTTGTCTGCAGGTTTAGGCCACTGAGCTTCGAGGATATTGGCGCAAAAGAAGTCTTATTATTAGTTATGTGGTAATGAAATTGCTTCTTCTATCCTTAAATGGTACAGCACGGGAAACACTGTGTGCGTGCATGCATGCGTGAGTATATATATATCATTAGAATTATATTTTAATAAAGCATAACATGGTAGTTCGTTGTTTGTTGTGCCCCGGGCTTCTGCTCTGCCGTCGGCTTCGCGGCACCAATCCAATCGTTTTTCAAACCGATCTATTGTGTAACCAGCACTTGGTTTGTGTGGTAATTTCTTAAGTCTTTGTTTAAAACGTTACCAATTCCTTTGATTGCATTTAATTAACTTTAGGCACAGTAAATTTGGTACAAAGTCCTATTTGTTTGCGCCGATATAAATCGCGTTTGTCTCCTGCCGGTTCGCTGTGGCTTTGGCGAAGGTGCCCGTTCGCTGTGGCTTCCGCGAACGGGCGCCTTCGGCTTCGCCGGCTTGTAAATGGCAATTAAATTGCTTACGAATTGTGCGGTGACGAAAAATAATTATGGTACTGAAATGGCAGGCTAAAGTTGTTGTGTTTTCTTCACTACGTATACAAAAAAACATTTACTTGTGCGCAAATATACGAATTTGTCAACTGTGTGTGAACCGCAGTAGCCTCGAACCACCGTGAATTGCATTATAAATCGGCACGGTAAATGTGCGATCTAAATTTAAATTTTGGGATTGATTGAAAGATGAAATCAAGCCAATAGTGAGCGCAATTAGTATAAGTATTAATATTTGACCAACTTCGGCAACATGTCAATTCATTTGTGCGTTTCGGCTGCTGAGTTCAAAGTTATTTTAGACCGCGTACTGTGTTATCGCTCCGCTTCAGTTCGCATCGCCAGACGAGGCGCATTGGCTCTGAATTTATTTCAAAACTGTACACCATTCGCAAGATTTACTCAGTTCAACATTCGACAGTGTATATTATTTTAACGTAATACACATTTACGTTGGTTTCAATGTCAGTTTTATAAATCATGCATACACCGCGCAACCAGCTATTTGGCTTTGGTTACTGTTGTGGCGTTTTGGGGGTGGTGGCGCCCATGGCGGAATATAATCTATAACACGCCTCGTTTACAACGCGGTTCCATTTCGTGGACCCCAACTACCGCGTTATAACGAGGCGCGACTGTATATATTTTGCAATAGATACTTTATTCCCTATATTATGGCCACAGCCATCACACATGCACAGTTGGTGAGCTGCTGAAAATACACACCTTGGTATTCGGAGGACTGTAATGACTGGTTGTAGAACTTGCTGTCATGTGCACTTGGCATCGGTGGCCCAGAGTTCGCCAGGTGTCCCACTGCTTGCTGCTGCTGCTGCTGTGTGAGAGACATCGCTTGCTGTGGGTACATCGACCGAAATATGTCCGCATTCGGGTTCATCGAGAAAGGCTTCTTCTCCTAGCAGAATCACAAAACAATGTCGGGCTGGCAAGCCTCAGGCACACCACATGGTTTTGTTTACATTTTTATTAAAAGAACACTGCTGCATGAGCACTTCAGGGAATATTTATTTGACTTGTCTTTTGAGGAGTTACAACACTACTTCAAACATGCTATAAACAGAGTTCAATCTAAGATCTTGGTCAAGTAGCCAATGCCCGTACAGATTGTAGAAAGGGTCCATTTTAGACAATGCAACACCGGATGACGTTTCTGCGCATGCGCGATAAACGTAAACCCATCAATGTGCAGCAAAAAGCAAAGCATTTAACATATAAATATCACGGGCTGTTTGATAACTCTCCTGTGGTGATTACTGTGAAGCGTTGCTTAAAATGTTGTTAAATACATTAAAATAGTACGGATTATGGCGCACTACTGTCATGTGATATACGCTTGCTATCAAAATATGCCTCAAAACTTGTTTGTCTCGTATTAATTTGCACCAAATAACATTGCTGAAAGGTTATATACGTCCTAATGAACAGCCCGTGGTATTTATACCATAAATGCTTTGCGTTTTGCTGCATTTTGATGATTTGACATTTATCGCGCATGCGCAGAAACGTCACCCGGATCATTTATAACGCCCGGAAAAATGTAAATGCTACACCGAATGTACAACGTTCAAATTATGAACCATTTTGATGACACGTATAGGTGATTTTATTACTATACCTCTATTAGTTTATTTAGAAATGAAGCCTGCGACATGAATCGAGTTTGTATTACCTAATTTAATTACCTTAGAAAATTATAAAACCATTACTGTGTATTCTTTATTTTCTGCATACATTTCATTATGGTATTGTTCAATGTATTACTTAAATAAAAGAATGTTGCGGGCACCTATAACAAATATTAAACTCTACTAATTTTTAAGAGCTGTTATATCATTTATACTGGGTATAACACTTAAGTTTTTCACATAAGTATTACTGATGTTGCTGTAAATGTTTCAATTAGTAAACTACAAATCAAGCAGAAGTTTATTAATTTAATGAATTAAATTAACCAGCACATCTCTATGCACTAATGCACCTAGCGGACAAGGCGCAAAACGTGGCAGTCGTCATAGCATGTTGCTAAAAATAGCACTATGTAGTCAAAACTAGCTGGCTCGCAACACACTTGGTGTTTTTTTGCAACATTGTTAAAATAAAATTATGCAAAATTCTTGAACACCTAGTTTCTACACTTATAAATCATGTTTAAATAGTACAAAGTTGTATGTCAGACGATAACACGAGTGAATCAGCACGTTTACACTTGTAACTTTTGTTTCTCTTGTGACATAAATTTCGTGCAACATCTGCCGTAAAAAGACATGTCTCTAACTGACTGACTACCTAGGATTAATAAATTTACAAATATTAGTTTACATGTGCGTGTTTTTTATTTGCTGCAACTTGTCGGCAAAAATCGTCTCGTCATGAAGCACCACTAACATGATAAATTTGGGGGGCAATTTTGCTACATCATGCACAAAATGCACACCAAATAAATTAATTCATTTGAAAACATTACACCATTGTAAACAATATTGTGTTGTCATCCTAGCCATTTGATAAACTACTATTTTACACAGAGTGAACGACATATAGGGTGCTTGACCAATGACGACATTGAAGTTTTGAATCAAATCTGGCCAGATCCAACCGGTAACGTATCCAAAATACATATTAAAGTTTTGCCATCTAGTTTGGCATGCATGTCACACTTTAAAGGCACCTTGTTCACGAGCCATGAGCTTCCAGGTCGATGCTAGCAGACAGCGGACAAGTTCGGCCTAACATATCCACACGGAATAATAAGTTTAATAATTATTACTGGGCTTTGTACACGGCAGATTCAAATTTTTGCGTTTGCAGAATATTGCCGTAAGATGCATTTCTGACACAATGAAAAATATGTTTATATATTTTAATATAAGCACTAAATTACTTTTTGGAAGGGCATGTTGGCTCAATCTGTGTGCATCGAGTGCTTTATTTATGAGCCTTTCAGGTGCGTTCAAGCAATTCGATGGGAAAATGTTTACAAATATTACGCATATGATAGAACTCAATATAAAGACACTTAAATAGAGGGATTATAATGCCAATTAAAATAGTTAAAATACATTGTAAATAAGTTGAACAAGATCATTCCAGTAACTTTCCAAAGATCAAATGTCAGGGTCAGTGATCTTAACAATAAACTGATTTTCAACTGCCATGAGATGCACACACACATTAACACATTATATATGTGTCATATACCAAAGGACTAAAAAGGCTGGATTCACTACTGGGATACAGAGGTGGTGACATGTGCAATGTTTGCCAACAAATGTCACTGCCCAGCTTGTCATTGATGAATATTTCATGCTAAACGTCATGGACAACCTTGAAGGGCTGGGTGACTTCATAAAAAATTGGAATTGATCAATTCAAAGTATATATTCGACAATGACCGGGAGTTGGGAGTATATTTCAAATGGATCAAATGGATAAATAGAACCAAAACGGACGAATTTGGGGTGAACTTATGTGCTTACATGTTTGCGAACTTCAAATGCACTTTTCTTAATTTGAATGCACTTGAGTATTTTATGCACCATTGGATAGCTTAACATGTTTTCTTTCCATTGGTATGTCTAAATGTTTTCATTTCTGGACATGCGACTCATTTTGTAAGGACTCAACACATACAGTACGTAAATCCTAGGTAAGTTACCTGTTTATAAATTATGGTAACTGTGACATTTTAATATCTGTTATTTAATAACATAAATTATTCTGAAGCATTTCCTCAACATCTATTTTAAAAAAACCTACTCCTTAAATTAATGTTGTTACATCCTGCTGTATATTTTCATTTCCCAAGAAAACAAACTATTACATAAATTAATAATTCCAAGTGATTTGCTGTTCGATTGGCCTTCTTCAAATATACATATTTTGGACAAACTTTTCAATATGCCTATGTGTGACGTCACACATGCTATATACTCGCACTAAGTTGACCCTTTCCATGCACACAGTGCATGTTTACAAGGCCTTGTTGTCAAAATATGTAAGATCATTTAGAGTTTGTACATTTGGCCTGTAAAAGTAATTTTTTATATGTCCCTGTGTTCTACATTGAGCAATTTTTGCTACATATCATATATGACCATAATTACGGTTAATTCTAATAATCCACTAGTATTATAGTTTGAATATAATAGTCTTATGAAGTTGTTTGCCTGTTCTGGGTTTACAGTTCAGGGTGCTGGGAAAGCCATTCAGATAAGCTAACCAGACATGGGGTCAAATATATTGAAATGTATTTAAATACAAATAACCGTGAGGTATTCAAATACTGTTCAATGCAAAAGTATTTAAATACAAATACATTGGAAAGTATTTCACATATTTTTCAAATACTTTTCATTTTCAGGATATATTACCATTTAGGTAAAAGAAAAGAAAATCATATATCGCGAAATCTAGTTTATAGGCATAATTAGTGTTTTGCTGATACGATGACAGGAAGACCAGTGGAGTCTTGTTATCGCTAACTACATCACAGTGACAACCGACTCAGAAACTTTTGTGACAGAGGTAAAGGCCATAATCTGTTGTTTGTTAAGTTAAGCTAGGAGGTCTGTAATAAAGTGCCTATGTTGTACTCTGAAGAGACACTGCTAATGACTGTTAGGATCTTATAACAAATTGTGACAGCTCAACATGAAAGACAGCCTGGTGCCAGCTTCCAGTCTGAATAAAGTACAAAGGACATATTGACCTATGGTCACTGTCAGGTGCTAATCCATCCTCTGGCTCTGAACAAACAAAAGTTGTGGTCACTGCTGTCAACTGTGTTCTTCATTTATTAGCACTGTTGGATGAAAGAAATGGGTATTTTGAAGGTTAAAAACAATTGGTTTGGCGAAAGGTGCTTTCCACTGAAGGCAATCAGTTTAGAAGGCATTACATATGATCGTGAAACAGAAATGTTAATACGGATAATGTATTTCAAAATGTCAAATAGTTAAGGAAAGTATTTAAATACAAATCTTCACAACCAGTAAATACAAAAACTTGAAAAAAGTATTTAAATACTTTCAGATACAAATGTATTTGACCCCCCATATCTGATGCTAACAACTGCACTACCATGTGCACAGGCCATTATTTTTTTTACGAACAACGTAAACTTATAATTTTGACTAAACTTAATAATCATGTGCAACAACTGGCACAGCAAATTAAACATAATACAGATGTATAAGCAATTCTGTTTCTTTTGATCTTTTGAAACCAATACGAAACTACTGTATTTAAATTGGTATTACACTATTGTTGGCATTTAGTGAAATGACAGCATGCCTACCTGTGAGTCTGGGGAGAGTTGGTCTCCCTGCCCCTGCGTATCGGTGAACCCCTGAACTGTCAACGACTGCCCAGGTATCGTTTCATTTGGCATTGGAATTGGCTGTGGCCCATCAGCAGAAGACAAAACTACCGATGGATCAATTGATGTCATCTGCACAGCAAGTTTGGATGCCTGTTCACTGAATGAATGTGTCGAGCCTGTCACCTGCATGTTCATGTGATTTTGGCCAAAGCCTTGCTCGGCTGATGCATACGAGTCCAATACACCCTGTTGACTAACCAGTGAGACATTGGTCGCTTGAGATGTAATCAGTGAGTCGGTGAATTGTTGTTGCTGTGGAGCAGAATGCTGTGCTGTTTCATTCGGAACTGCAGGTTCTTGCATTTCCGGTGTCAGTGATGACTGTGTTATATGTTGTGGTGCAGTGAAATGGTCAACGGATGCACTAATTAGAGACTTTTTCTGGTAGCCGGATTGTGCTCGCTTAGAATCTGAAAATGACGCCAACAAGACAACTCAATTATATTCTCAATAGACAACAGATTAAATGCCAGACAGCGCCATTTATTGGAAGCTTTATCTTAAAATGATTGAAATAGGAAAAGACGATGTAAGAATGAGTTGTGCCAACTTATTAACACTTCTCCAATTATGTACTTTGGCATTGTCACCTGGAGAATTTTGAAATCAGTAAATCTGCATGCAATTATATGGCTGCAATATTTTTATTAGTATCTGATTAGCACACATTAGTGTTAATATAGTTACATAATGAATATACAGCGAACAAACTGGGAGCATTTGTTGTGTCAGTGACCATCCTACACATCACAGGCGTCAGTAGTATCTGGTTACTGGCACAGGTATTAAGTTCAAATTTAACTTAACACATAAATAGATACGTAGGTACATAAATACATATGCAGCCAACACATTGTAATGATTAATTTTTTAATCATCCAAACAGTTGGCCTGCGTTAATCATCAACAACACCATCCAATCACATAAATCGGTGTCTGGTAAGTACACCATTAAGAAAATGAGCCACGTGAAGTCTATATAGTCTATATATCTGAAGACAATATAGTGAGTTGGTAATTATAAATGCAACTTTAATGTGTTTTGGTGAATCTTAGTCATTGCCTAGTCTCTTCCCTGTAATCACCTAAGTGGCATTTTATCTGGTAATTCATGAGATGACCAGAAACACAGACAAATTGTGTGAAAACAGCAGACAATATCTATGAAGCGTATGATTTTTCACTATATAGTTTAGGCTTGGGCAAGGATTTTTCACTCAAAACATATTTCTGCAGATGACTTATACATATAAGTACTAACTAGTTATTTTGTTATGCTAGCGCAAGCAACTCACAGCACATACCATCAAGGTTGAAAACTGAAGCGTAAAACAGGCTTCCTTCTCAAACGTTGTGGTGTCAATTTGTAACCAATTCAATCAGAATAAGTATCTATCGATTGGTAATATATACTATGCTGAATTAAGGGGACAAGCGCTGCAGGATATTCGATTTTTAACCGTATGACCGGCCTGGGCCGATTAATCGGCCCAAGACACCTTCCTGCATAAAAACATTTTTAGTTTGCGTAATCAGTAACCGCGCACATTTGGTATCATCGGATAGCCGACAGATTTTTCAAGATGGTGTATATTTATTCATGAACAGATTGAATGGCAGCTAGGTACATGCGGGCGGACAAAACATGTGACAAAGTTGATGCCCAAATTTGGTTGGCCTAGCATGCACCAATAGAAAGTTCTGCTCTTGCCCAATCTAGGAACAATAAACATGTGGGTGGGGCTGGTCTGGCAAAACAGAACCAAGCTTTCAAACACAGCGTTATCTTCCCACCGGAGCAGAAGTAAACAACAAGATGGCGGATGTTCGTGTCGAAGAACTTTCTTGATTCAAATGTTTACTTCGGATTATATAAAGTTACTGCATCTATGTTTCGACAAAACAACTGACAGTATTCAAGAATATGACTATTATACTAGTTGAAATAGTTAGAATGACTTTGGATGCTTTTTGGTCTGAAAAATCGACAATTTGTCAGCGCAACATTTCACCGCTCGCGCCGCCTAAAATGGCCTACTTCGATGTTGGGAAAAAATCATAAAAATACAAGTTCTCAACAGATTTGATTCATTTTTATGTTATTTGGCAGCTAAAACGTATGGCTACATTTGTCTCGCAAGAATTAAGAAATTTGTCCGTTCAGTAATTATTTTGGAGCATGATAGTGCGTTTGTTTTTTTGGGATTGGGATTGGGATAATATCACCATGATTATCTGACATAATAGATAGTATAATTTTATTATGATAAAGAGTTCATTTGGCAGTAAAATGATGCCTCATTCATATTTTGATGGTAAGTATTTGCAGGGTTATGATTTTTATTGTAACAATATGCAACAGAGGATTTTCGCTGGCCGGTCACAGGGTTAAAGAATGTTTTAATTGTTTAAGAATTTCTGTTTTCAGCGTATTTCACTAATATAACATCTTAACTTCAACTTCTAATTCACAAATGTTAATATTTATGTGTCTGTATGTGAAATAAATACTTTATTTGATCACCAGTATTGATTAGAGTTCCTTTGTCTTACTAACAAAACCAGAAATTACGTGTATTTCATGCCTTAGTTACCAATAGTTTGCCGTACAGGAGGCTGCCATGTTGGGTACCTATTTTAACCCATTTTATCCGGAATACGATTCTAGTCGTAGTTACCCTTTTTATCCGGAATACGATTCTAGTTGTAGTTTGCAATCCCATTGGCTTGTTAACACCGAATGACGTCAGTATATCGGGATCACTAGGAAACTCATATTTTTCAACCAATCAGCGCCGTTCTTTGGGTATTTGCAGTACAAAGCGGGTACCCCCAAGCTAAAGTGAAATCAAAGATGGCATCAAGTCGCAAAGATCGTTAAATGTTGACGTATTTTGAAGGATAGCTCCGCTAATTTACTTCATACTGGTGATGACAAGAAGGCAGACAAGTGGATAGACGATATAAGATGGACGGTTATGGTATTTGATGCGACATTTGTCCGTGAATACATACTTTGAAGCCATCGAAGTGGGTCAACCAACAACGGCATCCATTTTCGCCCACCTCGCTCCACGCCGTATTTTTGGCATCAAACAGTGATGTTGAAATGTTGAACAAAGTTGTTACTTTAGAGTGCTTCTTTATTAGTTATAAGAAATGAGCCACAGAATTATACATCGTTGACAGAATTTTTTTCTCAAAAATTTGCATAATTCTGCTCAGCGGCGCCACATGTTGGCGATTCAGTTGACTGACGTGGGGGTATTACAAACAATTTTACATTGTGAGATTATTATCCAAGATGTGTGGACAAGTTGTATACCTTTATTTTCAGCAGAGATTAATGAATAATATAAACTTAACTTGCTCATTGACATGTTGCTTCCTTCATGGTGAAAATATCTTGTTTTGCCATATGCCACATATAATATACATGATAAAACTATGAGTTTATCGATGCAACTGTATAGTTTATTTTATCTACTTTCTAAAGGTATATCACATTTAAAAATTGATTGAGAAATAATAAAGTTATGTCCATTTTAAATGAAGGCCTGTCATTTTTTAATGCTGACAGATTGGTTTGAGGAAATGATCAGGAACTCGTCTGCACTAGCGTCTGCACTAGCTTCAGGATAAAATGGGTTAAGGTCTTTCTCCCGCCTTGACGACAGGCTTATCCCTGGCAGGAAATAATAATTAGTATGCAGCCAATTAGCACTACACACAAGCCCTCTTTCGAGCCCTCTTCTGTACGGAAATGTCCTTATATGGTTCGCTGCTCCGGACATTCGCATTCTCGTCGTTTGATTGATTGGCCAACACTGACCTTTGAACCTTTCTGGCAACGTTCGGCACAATATTGAAGCGAGTCAAGATGGCGACAGTTGTTCTTTGCTAGTGATTGGAGGGTTTTATATGCGCTTTATTTGTAAATATGCCGATGGATCGTGAGGAAAAGCGGAGAATTGCGACAGGTTATGGGGCAAGGAAGTGTTCCCGGTTAGCTCAGCTGAAGTATGCGCATCAGCAGCGACGTAAACCGACCGACATCACTGGAGGCGGAGATGGTGCCATGGCCCCGGGGCCAAGTGGAAGCATGGCTGTCGCGGAATCTGGAGACGTGGACGTTTGCGCTGGAACTGGTGATCAGCATTCCGTTGGCAAACCGTCCATCGCAACGTCTTAACAGTCAGGCCAGCGAGATGTTGATGATGACGGCGAAGTTAGACCTCCCGTGACAAATGACAGATATCTGTTCGTGCAAGTGGCATCCCTGAAGAATATTGTGAAGGATATCCCGTGCCCGATTTGCCAGGGAGACTTGACAGTTGTTGTTGTCGACAAGAAGAAGGGCACTGTTGTTGGCTTACGCACTGAGTGCACCTTCTGCGGTCACGTCTTCAGTGAGACGCTGTCTTCAGGCAAGCTGGGTGATTGTGGCTCCCTTTGCCACAACAAGGAGGATGGTGGCAGGTACCATGGACTGTGGAATTAGGTTTACCGGACTCAGACGGATTTGTTGGTGGCTGGATCACATGGACATGGAGATCACATGGACAAAGACAGTACTGAGTCTGTACTGCCATGGCTGCTCCACTGTGGGAGATCACATGGACAAAGACAGTACTGAGTCTGTACTGCCATGGCTGCTCCACCGTGGGAGATCACATGGCTGCTCCACTGTGGGAGATCGCATGGACAAAGACAATACTGAGCCTGTACTGCCATGGTTGCTCCACCGTGGGAGATCACATGGCTGCTCCACTGTGGGAGATCGCATGGACAAAGACAGTACTGAGCCTGTCCTGCCATGGCTGCTCCACTGTGGGAGATCACATGGACAAAGACAGTACTGAGCCTAGACTGCCATGACTGCTTCACTGTGGGAGATCACATGGCTGCTCCACTGTGGGAGATCACATGGATAAAGACGGTACTGAGCCTATACTGCCATGGCTGCTCCACTGTGGGAGATCACATGGCTGCTCCACTGTGGGAGATCACATGGACAAAGACAGTGACGAGTACCGGGAGTGGAAGGCGGCACATGAGTGCAACAAGAACTTTCATGGCATTCCAGGTGCAATGGATGCTGCAACTGCAGAAATCCTGTGGCGTCGCTTTGAGCAGAGACATGGGTTCCACTACATCAGTCTTGTCAAATGGTGACACGAAGACGTACAACCCTCTCTTGACCTCAACGTCTACGGAGACAACTGCCCAGTGACGAAGGAAGAATGTGTCAATCATATGTCGAAGAGACTTCGCACAGCGTTGAGGAAGGTGGCAGCTGAGGGTTGCCAGGAAAATGTCGTCACTGGTGGAAAGGGGTTTGGCGAGTTGACATCGAATGCAATCATGCAACTGCAGAAGTACTATGGCAGAGCCATACGGAGCCACCCGGACGATTTGGAAGTGCCTGCCTCATTCCTTCATGTATTGTCGATCGATGAAGTTCCTTATCATGATTGCTGCCCAGCTGGAGCTTCAAGCTGGTGTTTCTTCTGCCGTGCGGTTGCGAAGGGCGAGGCTGGTGCCGCCATCGCTGTCAGCGAGTTCTACCAGGGGGGGGCAGAGAAGAGAAAACAATTACACTCGGGTTTCAACTTAGTGAAGCCCAGGTGAAACTGACACAGTCAAAGGACAACAAGTGGATCGCGATGAGGGAGAGAAAGAGTGACGTGCAAGATAAGAAGAACCGCAAACGTTGACGTCTTCACCGGATTCGCCAGCTAGACATGCTGACTGAAGCTGAAGGTGGACCGTCCTATGCCTCCTGAGAGTTCTAGTGAAAAACCCATGAAAAAAACAAACGGCTCTTTTCTGAGCAAACAAAACAAACGGCTCTTTTAAGAGCCAACCACTCTTGGAAAAGACATTTGCGTTGCACATTTTACCCACACATTGTATTTCACAAATGAACAGTCAGTAAAGGTATTTCATAATATTTCAATAGTAAAAAACCACTTGAATAGTAAAAGTGTAAAGATAAACGCAAACGTTTCTGTTCCCGTTTTCTCAGAATTCGGTTCCAAAAATAAAGATTCCACTTGTTGTGTGTGTTTGAACCAACCCATAGAGACAATTCTTACCAAGTGTTACTTCTCTAAAGCATAAAAACTTATCCCCTTAAAAAGAAATTACCTGCTAAAATGAGGTAAACATGGCCACTTCCTTCACAGTTGTCTTTCGATAACGACTTTGGCATTCCACACCAGAATGTGTAGCACCATTCGATCTGGTGTTTAACTTGTATTCAGTACATAATTTTATTTAGTATTTTATAAATATTATAATTTTATTAGTTAGTTATGATTTTTATACAAACAGTATGCCAAAAAGGATTTGTTGGCCTGCAAGGTTAACGTATGCCGCGGGTCGGTAATTGCCAGGAAATGATAAAACGGTCGATTTTTTATAAAGTGGATTTTCAGATCAAATGATGTATTCCACACATGTTGCTAACTTTATTTCACTGAATTCGACCTAAAAGTGTCAAAAAAACGATTAAATATGTCGCTACCCAACTTGCTACTAATGTCGTTATGGCGGATGGACTTTTAAATCGACGGAAACGGGCCAACTTTCAGCGCGCTCAAACGTAAACATTGCTCCTTGCAAAGCGACCATGTTTGGTATCGTCATGTTGGAAATGATCCCTTCCGTACGCTGCCGAAGTCAAAAGTCGACGACATCCGTACATAAATTAGTTATCGGCGGCGAAAGTGCCGCAAAACTATCCAATCACCAACTGTCTGAGCCGGTTGCTTGGCAGCCCGACCTCAAGCGAACCATATATGGTGATCGCGGTCACGTAGCTATTTAAAATTGACCTTATGCAACGACGCCAGCCAATCACGGTGCGGCTTCAAGATGATTGACCTGTATGTGTCATGGCGTCCAATCGACGAAGGTTCCGTAGTGTTCACCAATTTAAAAAAAAGAAACGACACAATAAACGCAAATGAGCTGAATGCGCGGGAGGTTGCATGAACAGCCTGCATGACGCTGTTCAATCGCGCAACGGACCCGCGGAAGCGGCAGCGAACGGGGAAAGAAACGGCGACGTCGGGCTGGCGTTGCTATGCCGCGTAGGCTACGCCTACGGCCGCCGGTGACGCGCACTGTCATAGACAGTGACAGCGGCGCTGGCGCCGACGAACTTTGTAACTCTACCAGTCGGAAGAACTGAGATTTATTCGAAGTTACATTTATTTATTTATTACAGAAACTAATGACTGAATTTGTTTCATTCATATTAACCAAGTGTGGAATTAATGTAAAACGAAAGGTGGTACTGTTGTTGGATTTACTTTTCTAACATTATTTTTTCTTATCAGATATGAGAACTATTTTAGGTAATTTAAACAGTTTATTTTAACATTAAATAATTCATCAAAACATTATTGTGACAGTATGCTTATCATTTATGATATGTGTCTATGAAACTGACCGATTATTTAGGAATAGATGTATGTGTGTATGTATACGTGTCTGCGTGTGTGCGTGTGTGCGTGTGTGCGTGTGTGCGTGTGTGCGTGTGTGTGTGTGTGTATTACATTTTATTTCATAAAAACATTACATAATACATATACAATGTATGAGTGCGCTTGGCCAGTGATGAATTTCTTCGCCGTTGCAAGAAGTAATTCAGACATCCAATCCCACTGAGAGCCTCCATGCCACAGTCTGAAGGAGGGCTCCAAAATCAAAGCACAGTGGCAAGAAGACAGCTGAGTTGGCAGTTGCACTGGCTGTCATGCAGCACAACAAGGTGGCAACTGCACTAGTTGACGCTGTAGACAGCCTCGGCGTGTCACCTGGAGCTGAAGTTGTGAGGGTTGCGTCTCTTTATGAGACTGCGAATAGCCAACCATGCCACAAAGCAGTGTCCAAGATGTCCAGGAAGATGAAGGCTCTGGGGAAGCTGCAGCTGGGAGTGTGACAGGAGGCCAAGGGGGGGGGACTCTATGAGTCTGAAGCTCCCTGAGCTGTGTGCCATACAGTCAGAGTGCTTTCACCAGTGACCTTAACTTGTGTAAATTATATATTTTTTCCATATAAGTACTGAATATGGTTTACACACTTTCATTATATATTTACCACATGTTGCTGGTATAAAAAACAGTCATAATGGTGACTTTACACTGGTGTTATTAAAAATATTTGATGTTCATTTGTTTTTTTGCCGTTTTCTCAAAACTTACTTTTCGACAATATTGCAATTTTGCGGGAGGTCTCCCGTAAAAAGTACCAAAGTTAGGAGTCTGATTTTTTTACCACGTGTTCCTTACAGTACAATGAGTGCAATGATGTTTTTTAAACATGATAGCTTTTATACAAAGATTTTTATTGATGACTGAAGTTGTTATATTTGGAAAAATGAAAATAATTCTTCGCAACTTCTTTTTGATAATAAATTTTGCAAGGGATTGAACGAAAACAGCATTATTGCACTCAACAACACTTCAGTGAATCATGACAAATAAAAAAAGAAGGAAACATATGCTTAGTTTTTCTGCAAGACCTCCCGCAAAATCATGCATACCTATTTTCACAGAAAAGCCGGTTGCCATGGTTACGATTATGCAAATGAGATGAAATTATACAGTTGGTCATCTTTTCCCACCAGACATACATCCTGAAAGTTTTATTAAGATTGCTTCTCTGGTTGTTGAGATATCATCAGAATCCATTTCCCGACCAGTGTCCTACCTTAATAGAGCTTATATGGGCAGTTTGAACCCACTGGTTAATGTAAACAATGGATCTGATGAAGGTAAAAAAGGCCGAGGAACTATGTGTTTACTGGGCAGTTTTGACTCAAATGCGCAGTAAAAAACTTACATAACAAAAAATTTACACATATATATATGATTTTAAAATACTTACGTTCCAAATCGATCTGTGACTCTTGCAGGAAGTCAAAATTACCCTGCACAGATGAAACAATTTCCTTGAACTGTCGTGGCCGGTTGATTGAAACAGTGGAGAAAAACGAGCTGTCCTCAAAGCCCGCCTGGGTTGCTTCAAACATGTTTGTTTTTTGCGTTTCTGCTGGTGGTTCAGCCTCCTGTGTGTTTGTAGTGGACGAATGTACATCTTCCAGAAGTTCAGGTTGGTTCTATGAAACATGACAACATTTGAGTCAGGAAAATGCCTTGATGCTAGAGAAGGTATATAACAAAAAAGATGCTTGTAATAAAGATATGTGAAGGTTCAAGGTTACAGAAGTTAGGAGGATTAATCATAACCAAGTCTCTGCAAATGTGAGAACATCAGGCAGGCCGAACAGAGGAGCCTACACATAGTCGAGCCTCAAAATCACCAGTAAGTAGTTTAATGTAACTTGTTAGACATGACCGTATGGAAACAATCTTCCACAGGTGATAATATGCGACACAACACACATATTGCACATGACGAATCATAGACATTTCGGCATCAAACAGAACACCGATACTGAGAGCTCTCAGACTGGGGATAATATAAGTGTCACCAATTTTATCATAGTGATGTTATGCTTCTTCTGGTGGTTTCATGAGGATAAGACATGGATTACCGTTTTGTCATCATTAACTATGAGCAGATTGGCATTCACATATGCCAATCTCTGTTGATGCTATGCTCAATAATACTTGTCTTTGACGTCGAATTTGAGGTACAATGGTTTCTTTGTATACACATGATCATTGTGGTGATTTTGTGTGATGTTGTCGCCGGTTGGGGCCATGTAGATGGTGAAAAGCAGTGGCTCCAGTGCTAATCCTTGTAGAAAGCTGAAAGCGATGTTTATGTCAGGAAGATGTCAATGGTGACTTTGTGATGAGACTGCAGATATCAACACTTTCACACACATGTAATCGTGGTACGCTGAAGTTTCTTGCTTCTTGATATCTAGCTTTAGCTGAGCTATCTCCGAAAGATGGAAGGCAATGGATGGGGCATGTATTGCTAGTTACAAAACTTAAATGGGGTTGGTTGTTATGCCAGTTGGTATTGTTATTCTCTTCTCGTTTCAATGTCTGTCAGGGATTGACAGGAATGTATATGGTTGACCTCAATGCTGGTCCTGAACTATTGTTTTATTAAAACTGTCTTAATCCTCACTGATCTGGCATTGCAACCTCCACTCATCTTTCTTTCACTCCCGTTCACCACTTCTCTCCCTCCCATCACTAAAAATCTCTACACAATCCTTCCATCCAGCCAGATCAGACGTTCACCTCTGAATCTATAGATGTCATGGTGGGCCTATGTGGTTAGGTCAAGTATATCCCATCCAAATTAAGTTGTCCTCGCTTCCTTTTCACCTTAGTCAAAGAATCTCTGGACATCCGTTTTCTTTGTCAACCATTCTACTCCAATTCTCTCCACATGTCCAGCCAACTTTAATCGACTTCTCAGCAAGTTATTCTTTTGTAACAACCTCCTTTTCGAGCTCCTTCAATCTTTGCTTGTTGCTTCTGTTCACTTCTGCAATGCGTTTTGCATACCTGTACCTTATATTGTATCTCTGTCATTGCTTTAGTATCTAGTTCCCTAGAGTTCCCGCAATACATCCGTGTCTCTCATTAGATGTTCAACCTTCCTCTGTGCATTTGTCCTTGCCTTTATCAGTAACATGCTTACTACACATGGAAATGTCATTCAGTGTTCCACCTGTCACCCAAGAGCTACATATGATGTCAATGTATCGTGTTAATATACAATGCTGTCAAGAAAACCACACTTAATAAACAATGTGTTTCCAAATTTATACTGGTAACTCAGAATAAGATACACATACATGTTTACATTCAAACAAGCATGATATAGAGTGTAACAGATGACCACTGTAGGTAGTGTTTACTTGGCATGTCTGGGGTAGCAAGTTTGACACCCAGATGACCCCTCATTTTTTGGGATATTATTGATGGCATAAAATATATATTTTGTAATGATTACATTTCAGTCATACCATTTAATTTGTAGTGTGGCTGAAATAAAAGACATTACTGCCTTTTTGTTCCGGGCAATGCCGCGGATGTTGGCTAGCTACAACACAAAATAAAAGAACATTTAATATAACTCGCTTCCAAAAGAGTAAAGAATAACATTGGAACTATGTCCTGGATAAAATATTCTTAGCACCTCAAAATAACTTTTGTGTGTACAATAAAAGTTATATTACAGGATTAGCAGAGTATTAGCAAGATACAACATACTTGATGATATGTGTTAACCATACCTAGTTATGTCGCCCTCCTTTAGCGATCCTGCAACTGCAGCTAATGAGCACTTTGCAGAGCTAATATGTGTGACAGCCTAGTAGTAGCCAGTAGTAGCCAGTACATTTGCCCGGAAATGCGCCATAAAGATGTTTTAGCTAACATACTTATTTATAAGTTCACCAAATAGTTTCATGATTAGCCAATTGTATTGCATGTTGATTATTAATGTACATTTCTGCTAACTTTTTGACAGATGACCTTTCAAATTATTGTAAATTTAAGAATTTTTTCACGACTAATTTTGTTAGAACATGTCACACATGATTTGTCACCCTACAGTTGTCTAGGTGACAATAACATCTCCAACCAGTAGACACCTCACTTTAACGATGATTAAACAAACATAAAATAAACACAATTTGCATGCAAAATCACTAGTTTAAACGAAGATATAGGTTAAAACATCTAGGCAGCAACTCTCCAGTTTAAAAGGATCTACTGGGTTACTGATACATGCCACATAGTTGTACATTTGACAGTCACAAACTCATGAAAAAGACATGCTCTGTGGACTCAAGGTCTCAACCCTCAATATTTTTAGTTGTGCCACAACCATCTACAATCATTTATTTAAATTTGCGGCAGTGTGTTATTTTCTTAAAACATTACAAAAGCATCAATGTTTGTGTATTTATTTTGTAGTCAATGAATTCATATGAGAAGATTTATGCTGCAATTTATTTTGAAAATTAACAATCGTACGTTAAATTTATAACATATAGCAATAATTCAGCCGGATCCCCATACTGTCAAGCCTGCAAAATTTAGTGTGCTGTGAATACCATTAAAATTTATCCCTGAAATTAGATGCACGACTGAAACGATGGAGGTGCCAAGCAAGCAATGTGTGAAGTGCTGGAGCCAAGCTAAGTCTACGTTAGGCAGTAAATCCACTTCTCATGGCTTACTTCTTGTTGGTCGACTGGTGCCGTGTCTGTGGGAATCTGTTGTGATACATCAATCTCTGCAAACGCTGCCTGAATGGCTACATCCTGCACAAGATCTTCTACAACAGCAACAGGTGGGTGTGGTAAGGGCACACTGTAACTCATCAAATATCTTTTCAACTTAAATTGTCTCAGACAAGGAATTTGAGAACTAGCATAATAAATAATACACAACTTTATAATTGTCATTGTCAACATCAGAAATAAATTTAAAATGTTGAAGCTGCCTGTTCTTCTTCAAAGAGTGAGAATGGGTGAATTTTTATAGCATGGTCGATTAATAGATCTTGACATTTTGAAGCAAAACGAGCGATTTTGGAATAACAATGTACTCAATCTTGTGCTTACATGACTGCAAACTTCGTGTTTTTTTCTGTTTGAACTTTTCTACCCCAGGCATGTTCAGTATCAAATAACTTTGGCTGTGTGTGAGCTAGATCTATGATTTTTACACCATTGGAAAGTTTAATATATATAATTCACTGGTGTGATTAATTCAATTTATTTACACATGACTATAATTTTGTTAGAACATGTCACACATGATTTGTCACTCTACAGTTGTCTAGGTGACAATAACATCTCCAACCAATAGACACCAAAGACACTTCACTTTAACGATGATTAAACAAACATAAAATAAACACAATTTGCATGCAAAATCAGTAGTTTAAATGAAGACAGCTTAAAACTTCTAGGCAGCAACTGTCCAGTTTAACAGGATCTACTGGGTTATTGATACAGCCCTACCAGAGCAATTAGTCACAGACTGGTGATATCAGTCTCCCAATATACAGTCATCACAGGAATTTGTGACCTGAATGACATCTTCTGCCCACGCAGAAACAGGTACAATTTTAACTTTTTGCTTTTTGGGAGGCCCTGAGAAGTCCTTACAAAAGACTAGTGAAGAAAACATTTCTTGTGTACAATGAAAATACCTTGATGCAAAATTAGAAGAATAGCTTCAGAAATGTTTTTGAATAAAATGAGAAAACTTAAAATGTACACATTTTTAGGCCCAAAATGACCTAGGAGGCTTAAAAATGTGTCGATCAGATTTACATTTCTTGTGAATAATGACAGTTCCCTAAAAAAACAATCTGCAGCAGTTTCTGAGATGGCATGGCGCAAGGATGGCACAAAGTGGTGCCATAAGTCTATTGAATAGACTTTTGGCCCAAAGGACTAAAAATGCTTCAAATTGTATTTCACTGTATTTCAGCAAATTTATAATTAAGTACTTCTTACTTTGTACTTTTAAATGTTGTATATGTATGACATAGATTCATTCATGACTACTGCTTGCCATTTTGAAGTTTTTTGTATGTTTCTTTTCAGAAGTAGCCATATACATTTAGATGCTATTATTATATGATATTAGCGTACTCCTAGCTCAGCCATGATGACTGATCATTGCAAACGAAGAACTGTAAACAAATTGTATCATCAAGATAACATCACCATTTTTACAACAGCTTTATTGTCGTGTTACTTCCATACAAAAGCATTGAAAACAATTCTGCTGAACTCACTATGCACCCATCATATAATCTATCATTGTCTAATCAAACAAAAGTCATGGTACATTTTTTTTAAAGTGACCCTTTCAAATTTTGTTCACGTGTCCATATGTGGGCATAACTGCAAATTATTCCATTCAATTCTTGATATGATAAAACATAGGGATGGATACCAAAATCGTGTCTCTAGCATAAGTCAATTTTGGCTATCTTCGATTAAATCAATTGCCATTTTGAATTTTTGTCATGTGAACATAGTCGGACATCACTGGAAATTATTCCACCAAATTCCTAGCCAAAACATGTGTATAAACACAAAAATCATGTTGGTAGCAAGCTCCACTGCAAATATGTTAAAAAAAATCAAATTTTACTTGGGTTCACGCAGCCATCTTGAATTTGCCTGGTTCTCATGTTACCAAAGGACAACGCGTTGTCATCATATGGATTTGAGTTGAGTTGAACTGACTGAACAGACACTGATTTTTGGTATATATATATATATATATATATATATATATAAGCAAATTATCTTATGAACATTCACTGCAAGAGGAAGTGAAATTTCACTGTCCTACCTTCATCAGACTGTATCTCCATCATTTCCGGCTGTGCCGTTTTGTTAGTGCTGTCAAAATAGTTGCATTCCTCAATGCGTGTTACAAGGTCATGCAGAGCCTTGTATGTTGTTCCTGCTACTTCTTTGTCTTTGCTATCAAGATAGTTCTGCATGTGCTCTGATGCCTCGTTCAACTGCTCATCGTAGCTGCACAAAGACAAGATGTGAAATTATCTGCATACATCACACAACTCTATGGTTCCAACTGGAGAATTATAGGACAGTTATCACATTTTTATGTAATACTTCCTGTCTTACCTACCAACCATAACATTTATATGTAACAGGAAACATAAATATTATTGCTACAGAGCCTAAACTTTGCAGAAAATTGACATACAACACACTTAAGGAGTGAGTCAACAAGACACTCACATGCTAACTAAACTGTAAAGTGCAGACCACGATCACTGATAAACTCCACAGATTTATAGTGAGGGCTCTTAACCCTTTAGGCCTCAAGTCAGCCGAATCCGGCCGGCTATTTACACCTCAAGTCGGCTGTACCCGGCCGTATACATTAGTGTTCTGGTTTGATATATTCCAGAGGCGCTCTCTGGAGGATACCTTTGAAACACATTCAGTGAGCATTAACAGCAATGCATTGTTGGCATTTATGGCCACCGTTGCTATTCAACTTTTCAGAGTTTCACGTATTTTTTCAAACTGCCTCAATTTTTGAGCGGAAGTTGGTCCTGAAGTCAAGCTCATTTTGTAAACATACTATGTCTACGAGACGAATCCCAGACCCGACATCCCCTATTCTTGCACGAAGTCAGTATGCTCAACTAGGACATCATAGAATGATTGGGTAGTTGTATAATAATTACTGTGGGATTTGTAATTGCTTTGACTTGTGGGACTATTTTGTTGTTCACTTGCTGATATTTCGACCGAGGCTAGCTGGGGTGGTAGCAGAAACACTTGGTCGCTGTACATTATAATTGGGCCCTAGCTTCTCATATTGTTGAGTATGCTCCCATTGTATGCGTGTATATGCAACATTTATCTAAGGTAAAATAATAATATTGGTATAAATATGTAGGTAAATACATTGTCTTTCAAATAAATACAACTTGCAGTAGTAAGAAATGAAGCCTAAAAAAGTTACGTCACATAATAATGATAATATGTCATGTTATAGTAAAATATTGATATACTTCCTTTCTGGTTCAGATAATATACACTTTTATATAATTATGCTGCACAGTTTTTACAATACGGTTCATTATGTGAAGCCATGTCTCATCATCGTGTTAAGGCCATCAGAAACTCAGGGCTTAAGAGGATAATGCCCATGTGTAATGGATATGCAGCATATCCCTTCGCCGATGTTGACATTGTTTACAAGTTTTATATGAGCAACGTGAACTTCAATAGCCTATTATCACCCATCCTATACCTCGTTACACCATATGTTCAAGTCTTACAGAACAAAGCGCAATCCGTTCACATCTATACAAATAATGTCCATCCACACATCTATACTACATGTGCATGAAATGAAAAACATGTTATCTTAACAAATGAAAGCATGCTTATTTAAATATGTCTCCTGTTGTACCTCTCTCACCAAGGCTCAGTGTGGCTCACAAATTCTATGTTCAAGTTTTACAAGTAAAGATTTTGTTAGTTGTGTAATAAAATATGCTTTTCCTGCATATTTTTTTGACATTTCAGGAATGAGCTGTATCATGTTCGTAAATCCGTTTCCATTTGTGTTTGTAGCAAACCGTGTGTCAATGGTTAGTGTACCTATTTATGCAGTCTCCTTTCAGGCCTTCCCTGTTTTATTCCAGTTTCTATCTTTTTACTTCAGCGTTACCCATTTTATTTGATATATCGAGTATGAAGCCATGACTTGTAGTTCTAGTAGTTTCAAATGCAACAGTAGTAAATCATGTTGTAACATCATTGGCTGCAGTTCACAGTGAGTCTCCTATTGAGAAAGAACATACCTGCAGTTATCTTCTCTTGATGGACTAATCAGTTGGTAAAGTTCATCTAGTTTGTCAAGTTCTTCTTCTTTCAGAGCCTAAAACAGAAACACACGTTGCAACAAATGGTGATAATAGTAACATAACCATACAAAAGATCCTTTCTATCATTGTATTTAAACCAACTAAAATCACACTTATCTTCTACACAAAGTTAAATTGTAACGTGTTCTAACAAAATGAGTCGTATATCAAAAAATTTAAAAACCGAGTTAGTCAAACCATTGGAAAGAAGATATATTAGTTTTTCCAATGGTGTAAAAATCATGGACCTATCTCATACACAGACAACAATATTCGACGCTGAACATGTCTGGTGTACAGTAATTTGCAAAAGTTTAAGATCAGGCAGATATTGTTTAAAGAAATTTGACAAAATAATGTTTTTGGGCCTTCATAACATTATATCAGTTTATTTTGCCAACTAAATGTAATACAACATAATATAAAACTTCATATCATCTGAAAGTGTCAGTGTCTAAATGTCTTTACTTATTAGTATTAAATTTTACTGTGGCCTCTTTTGCTGTCAATGACTGCCTGGATGTGACGTGGCATGCTAGAAAACAGACAATCACAACACCACTTGGTGATTTTGGTGACCCAAACGTCCTTGATAGCTTATTTCAAGTTTTGGTTGTTTGTTTGCCACCTTCATTGTTGTGCACAGGTTCTCAACGGAATTTGGGTCTGGGTGGTTCCCATGCCATTCCAGCACAGAGATTTTATTCTTCTTGGGGAAATCATGAAATTCATCGCATGTGTCAGGCGTGGCTTCTAAGCTGACTTGAGCCCAAATTCCTTGCCGAGACATCTTGAAACAGCACCAAGACTTATTTCCAGGGCTCAACCTTGGCACTGGCCCAATGGCCCAATATGTGTTTTAAAGCTGTCGGACCAGTTTGGGCCACCGTTTTTTATTCCACTGGCCCGATGGGCCAGTGGTTTCAATCCGACTTTCCGTAACCCGACCATTAACAGAAAAAATAGTACGACCTTAATTTGTTAGTCTATTTATTACTGTTCGTTTTGTTACATTTTATTTATATTTTGTTACACAACTGTATCTAAAATGTTGTCGTGCAAACATGAAGACTTTTATGCACTGTGGAATTCATATTTTTGCAAATGCTTGCATGAATGAAAAATGGCGGGAATCACTCATTATTCACCCAATCAGATATCTTGTCACATGTTGTCGTTGGCTATAGGTGGTAGGCGATATCGTTGTCTGTGTAAATGATAAAACGCTAGTGCACATTCCGTAATGGAAAAACATCTATGCAATTTGTTATACTTTCCAATGTTTGAGTGTTGCAAAAGACCATTCCTGCAGCGGTGGATTTTTTGCATTTACTCAAGGACATTTCAGTAGCAAATGATAAAATAACAAAAGACCCTACATTGGCTGTGTTTCTGGACCTTTCAAAAGCATTTGTTACAATAGACCATGACATTTTGCTGTATAAATAAAAAATATGGTATTCGGGGAATAAGTAATAAATGGTTTTACCAATTACCTAATCCAATTAAAAACAGTACACCGAAATACACAAATGTAATCTTCTAAAAAAGAACAAGTGGAGTGCCCCCAAGGATCCATACTTGGAAAGGATAACACAGAAGAATCAGTCAAGTTTTTAGGAATATTTATTGATAAACACTTAACATGGAAAATATATATCAATATAACCAGTTTTAAGATAATTTATCTAGAGCAATATTTGTAATTAACAGAACGAAACATTTTTTGCCACATAATGCTTTTAAAAACTCTATTATACTTTAATTCAAAGCCATCTAACTTAACCCATTTTATCCGGAATACGATTCTAGTCGTAGTTACCCTTTTTATCCGGAATACGATTCTAGTTGTAGTTTGCACTTGACACGGCTTCCCTGCACTCTGACGTTTTGGAATCCCATTGGCTGGTTAACACAGAATGACGTCAGTATATCGGGATCACTAGGAAACTCATATTTTTCAACCAATCAGCACCGTTCTGCGGGTATTTGCAGTTCAAAGCGGGTACCCCCAAGCTAAAGTGAAATCAAAGATGGCGTCGAGTCGCAAAGATCGTTAAATGTTGACGTATTTTGAAGGATAACTCCGCTAATTTACTTCATACTGGTGATGACAAGAAGGCAGACAAGTGGATAGACGATATAAGATGGACAGTTATGGCATTTGATGCGACATTTGTCCGTGAAGACATACTTTGAAGCCATCGAAGTGGGTCAACCGACAACGGCATCCATTTCCGCCTACCTCGCTCCACGCCGTATTTTTGGCGCCAAACAAAGTTAAGAATATTTCCAACGACGGTAACTACTTCATAAATAAAGTGATGTTGAAATGTTGAACAAAGTTGTTACTTTATAGTACTTCTTTATTAGTTATAAGAAATGAGCCACAGAATTATATATCGTTGACAGAAAATATTTCAAAAATTTGCATAATTCTGCTCAGCGGCGCCACACGTTGACGATTCAGTCGACTGACGTGGGGGTATTACAAAAATGTTTACATTATGAGATTATTATCAAAGATGTGTGGACAAGTTGTATACCTTTATTTTCAGCAGAGAGTAATGCATAAAATAAACTCAACTTGCTCATTGACATGTTGCTTCCTTCATGGCGAAAATGTCGGGTGAAAAGTAATGTGACAAACCTCAACATGGGTTTGAATTTATTAGACATGTTTTGCCATATGCCACATATAATATATATGATAAAACTATGAGTTTATCGATGCGATTGTATAGTTTATTTTATCTACTTTCTAAAGGTATATCACATTTAAAAATTGATTGAGAAATAATAAAGTTATGTCCATTTTAAATGAAGGCCTGTCATTTTTTAATGCTGACAGATTGGTTTGAGGAAATGATCAGGAACTGGCTGCAACTTCAGGATAAAATGGGTTAAGGTATACAAGCATGGGGAAATGGAAATACAGTAAAAAAGTTACAAACTTTACAAAAATGCACTGTTCGAATAATCAACAATAAAAGATATAGAAGTCACACGGATCCTATTTTTAAATCTGAAAATATTCTTTAAATTGCCGATATACACAAGTTACATGTCTCATTATTTATGTATGATCATCACCATAATACACTGCCTAAATCCTTCGAACAGTATATACCAAAAAATAATGTTATAACATTCAAAATCTCAAACCCAGACATAAGTTCAAATCTGTTCTATCTAAACAATATTTATCTAACTATCTTAACCAAGTACATTGCTTAAATCCCAGATGTGTAGAGTGCAACTAATTGTTTTCATTTAAAGACACACTGTTTGGATTTTCACATATTTTCACACACTTCTTAAATACCTCCAGTCCGTTGTCATGCAAATGAGTGTACGAGGATAAGTATATACACGTGTGTGTGTGTGTGTGTGTGTGTGTGTGTGTGTGTGTGTGTGTGTGTGTGTGTGTGTGTGTGTGTGTGTGTGTGTGTGTGTGTGTGTGTGTGTGTGTGTGTGTGTGTGTGTGTGTGTGTGTGTGTGTGTGTGTGTGTGTGTGTGTGTGTGTGTGTGTGTGTGTGTGTGTGTGTGTGTGTGTGTGTGTGTGTGTGTGTGTATATATCATTTTAAAGTTTATGTTTTGGGGTAACAGGAAGACGGCACAAAATGTGCCATGTGACCACCATGTAACAATACTTTTCTTTTTGTTTGCTTATGTAGAATGTAATTTTGTTGTTGCGAAATAAATTTGATTGATTGATATAAGGGGTTACAGCCTTACAGGACTGGAGTCTATAGTAGTGAGTTTCAAAGAGAAGTGGCAGATTTTGGACTGATGGGTCACACGAACTTCTTGTTGTGACGTTCACAAATTTAATACTCACCACAGCACCATTGTTGCCGCTCATAAAATCTGACCGTGCTGTTTCTGATCCAAGACTGTCCAGGAGATTCTGCAACTGAAGCAGCTCTTTGAGGCGTCGACACTCAGCAGCTTGCCGCTCTAACTTCTCACGCTTTGCCTGCTTGCGCTGCAGCTTCTCAGACTGAAACATCCAGAGCCTGAAGTTAGTGGGGGCCAAAAAAAAACTTTATTCAAGATAATTAACAAGTGTGCAACAATTGTGGATATGCAGCTGTCTGGCGAGTAATTATTACAAGAGTTCAAGTCGGAGGTCATCTACATGAATGCACCAACTACCTTCCAAATAAACTCAATTGATTTGCAAATGAAGATTTTTCTCAACAGTTAACAGCACATTTTCATTATCTACACAGAGCATAGTTTAGCAGTTTGAACTGGGTGGTTACACTGGTTAATGTAAAAGGATCTAATCACGTAAACGAAAGGCCTATGAAGTATGAACTGTGAGTTTACAGGCCGGTTTTGACCGGTCAGACACACAAGGGGTTGGTGGGTTTTGACTGGTCTGCACAGTAGTTAATCAAAACATTTCATAGCAACAAAATGGCAATATGACACTATAAAATCGCCTACCTCTGATGTGATGCCAGCAAACTGCTTCTGAAACTCTCGTGCCAATTCCAAACTTTGTATGACACCATCGTACCGGCCGATTGCTTCCTAAACACAATCATTATAACAGTATATTTAAATGGAAGCAATAAGTGATAACCTAAGAATAGGGTAGACTGGTATGCGACTGTACTGTGACCAAGGATGGGACGTATTCGGAATTTCACTTGAATCGAATATCAAATCAAATATCCTCAAAATATGGAATATGCATTGAATATTTAATATCGAATCACAAACTGTGTGAATGCAGTGACAGGACTGGTTATTCGGTTTTTTTATAGTAAAGATGGAGTTATCTACTTCCACTCCCCTCAGCCAATGATCAGAATGCAGTCGATATCAATAAAGTATATGATATTTTATTCTATGTTTGTTCAGAACATTAATTTATATATATTTGTCACCCACAGGTGTCTGTCAGGTGACAATATGCCAGTCGCAGCATTTTAAAGATAATTAAATAAGCATCCACCAAAATAAACTCAACTTGTATTTACAGAAAATCAATAGTTTTGAAGATACCGATGCTCTTTACTGCACAAAACCGCCCAACCCCTCGTACGCGCAGACCATCCAAAACCGCCCAGTAAACTAGCAGTTCGTGGGCCTTTCGTTTACCGTGATCAGATCCTTCTTTTACATTAACCAGCCTGCTCAAACTGCTGATCTAAGCTCTATGTAGGTCACGGAAACGTGCTGTTGCTGTCTTGTGAAAAATTGTTTCGTTTGCGAATTAAATGTGTTTATTTGGAAGGAAGCTGAGGTGTGTTCGTCTAGTTGATCTCCGATATTGCGCGGCATTTGGTGGATTTTACCGAGATTATTTCTCGACGATTTCGATGTTTGCAACGTGAACAATTTTGACAGCGATCACGGTGTCCCTGTTATCGTCCATCTACGTTGTCTGTGCAACTTTTCGTTGTTGAGATACAAAGAAGATGACCCGTCGGCAGCAGGTTCATTTCGCTGATATGCAGCCATTTTGTTGATCGGATCACCGTCCGTACTTCGTTTGGTTTATTTATTTTAGGGTATTTTATTAATATGCAATATGGTCACATTGCTTCTGATAAGGGAGCATCTATTTGTGGAAAGGAGTGTGCTATCTTTCGTTATTCGAGTGTTGATTTTACATAGGAAAAGAACATTCCATTCGGCAATATGATCGGTAAACGATAGTCATTTTATAAATTATGGTATGATTTTTGTCTTGAGTCACGTTGGCGTTGTTTACAAAAGCAGTTATAATTTGAAAACTAACCGGCAAAATTGCATAAATGTTTTACTATGATAAAACTAACATACATGGCTACATTAACTCTTTACTGGGTAGACAGCTTTCTTATTTTACACCCTGCTGTGGGCAGACAATTTTAAGATGGCAGCCATCTGTGAATTACACTGCATGTTGCTTGCATTAAAATTTGAATAACTTGACAACCGATGCATGAAAATATATGAAATTAATTGCACTGTACATGGAATGATTGTGTGAAAACGTGTTATTAAAATTTATGTGTTGCAATCTATTACATTTCAGATGTTGAAGCAAACTTCAACAATTATGATGACAAAATAAATAAGCAACTTCATCATGCTACATATTAAAAAATCTTAGAACACACAACAGTGATCCTTTGGAACTAATGTAGCCATGTGTGTTAGTTTAATCCTAGTAAAACATTTATCAAATTTTGCCGGTTAGTTTTCAAATTATAATTGCTTTTGTAAACAACGCCAACGTGACTGAAGAAAAAAATCATGCCATAACTTACAAAATGGCTGTCGTTTACCGATCATATAACCAAATTGAATGTTCTTTTTGTATGTAAAATCAACACTCGAATAACGAAAGATAACACACTCCTTTCACAAATAGATGCTCCCTTATCAGAAGCAATGTGACCACAGTGCATATTAATAAAATACCTTAAAATAAATAAACCAAACGAAGTACGGACGGTGATCCGATCAACAAAATGGCTGAATATCGGCGAAATGAACCTGCTGCCGACGGGTCATCTTTTTCGAATCTCAACAACGAAAAGTCGGACAAACAACGTAAATGGATGATAACAGGGTCTCTGTGATCGCTGTCGACATTATTCACGTTGCAAACATCGATATACGACTCGAAATCGTTGAGAAATTATATCAGTAATATCCGCCGCCAAATGACGCACAATGTCGGAGGTCAACTAGAAGAACACACTTCAACATCCTTCCAAATACTCACTTAAATTGCAAACATTTTTTTTCACAAGATGGCTACAGCACGTTTCCGTGACCTACATAGAGCTTAGATCAGCAGTTTGAGCTGGCTGGTTAATGTAAAAGAAGGATCTGATCGCGGTAAACGAAAGGCCCACAAACTGCGAGTTTACTGGGCGGTTTTAGATGTCTGTGCAGTAAAGAGTTAAAAAAGGAGTGATACTTTTATTAGGTTAATATGCTTAACAGAACATGTGCAGTAAGTGTACAGACCTGAATAAGACAGTAGACATTTTTAGTCAAAATAAATAGCCAAACTGTGCCTGAACATAATTTGTAAAGCAATTGTGGCTTTACCACTGTGGCTGTGGGATAAATGAAGGATCAAGCAAACCTTTTGGTCAGCGTTGAGTTCTTCCCCATCAGCATACTTCTGGCGGTAGCCATCTAGCTTCAGCTGAAACAAATGCAAATGAATAAAATAGACCAGATTATTTATATCCATGTTGGACAGGCCTTGACATTAAGGTTTTGTATCCATTGGCCAGTTAAAAAGTTGAAAAGTTACTGGGTCAAATATTGTAAACAAAATATGCTGCTCGTCATTTTACAAGTTCAATGCTCGACAGAATGATGTCAGGCAAACCTTTCCAAAGCTCATATGTTGTATGTAATTTTTTTAGATGGGCCAAGAGGCCCTGAAGTCCTTTGATATATATAGCGAGTGAAATGTGCTTTGGTGAATCATAATCACTGCCTAGTCTCTTCACCGTAATTACCTAATTGGAATGTTTTCTGGTTATTCACATGACAACCAAATTGTGTTAATGCGACATGGGCCGTTCGTGGCTTTTTATTGAAAAATCATGTTATATGGTATAAATTGTCCCTATTATAGCGTAGACAGTCAAAAACAATTATATACCATTTAGGGGTTAAAAATAGACACAGTAAAGGCGCTCAACTCTGTGTACACATCGACCACGAGGTGTTTTCGAAACCGTTGTAGGCATGGCTAAAAGCCGAGAAAGAAATGCATGATCACGCGATGCAGTATCACGTTAACACAAGTTGACGCCACTAACGCCACACCCAGCCAGGTGCACGACTCCCAGTTGGTAAAGGTCAAAGAGTGGGAGTCACTCGCTGCGATTTTAGCGACAGCGTCGGGATTCTTAATAAACATTCGACGTTTAACATTACGAAGTCAGTTCTGTCTCGATAAAAATTTATTGGTGGTCAGGATGCTACAATAGTTATACTGATTAACATGATTTTGCAATAAAAATTAAAAGCCATGAACTGATCATGTCGCTTTAATGCAGCACACATTTAGGTCACTCTGTGTGTATGCAACTAATGGGTATGGACCTCATCGCCTCAATCTTTGGGTGGATCAGTCGTTATTAAGCAAGAATCAAAAATTTGAGCAGTCTAGCTTAGTTTTCAAGTTATGGTAGTTTGAAAATAAAATCATTCATATTTAACAGGTCATGCACTATTTAATCTGTGTCAATGATTTTTGTATATAGATCACATAAATATAAAATAATAACACACTTTATGATTAATCCCATTAATGTACAGCAAGTTGACAAACATCATGATTTATTGAATATAATTATTACTTGCAAGAGAGTTTTCATACTTGATTTTGAGCAAAATACATATATCTTAGAAACTAACTGTATAATTGTTTTGTCAAGGATGGGTGATGCCCCTTGTTTATGTTTGTCTAAACATTCTTTATCGTATACCGGTTAACGGCGGTAATAGTTCTTGTGCTACACTTGCTGTTTAACAAGTTTAGTACATTGCTATACGCTGGTTCAACATAAGTGGAAGCAGAACAATCTATTTTATTGACTAGATCCGTGCTTTTACACTGACCTGAGCAATAATACACCTGATATGTATGCACCAATATACAGGCACCACCATGTGGACAGTTTAATCAACTTTTTGTCATGGCTGAAACAAGTGTCAATACTGCACAACAATGGTTCAGTGACCCCCTTGCGGTTCGCCACTGGCACGTTCAAGCTTTGTTTATCCGGGTTACGTTTGGTGGCACTGTTTTGTTGTTTGGTGGCGCCACCGTTTGCCGTATTCGACTTCCTCAACCAAGACGAATGACAAGTCACAACATTCATCGCTAATTTGGCAGTTTTCCAACAGAGTGTCTGCTATGCCAAAAGCGCCCCAAAGATTACGGGGGAAATGCATCGAATTTGACGAAACAAGTCACTGTCCGCCATTCAAGAAACTATTAAAAATTAATGGTCAACGTTCATCGAAGAACACGTCGACGTCGTCATGGGCAACGTCGCAACGACTCGAGAACATATTCTATCGAAGTATTCGACAATGAGCACGCAGTTACAGTCAAAGCGAATCACCATCGGTTGCCGAATCTACTACTGCGGCCACAGCGTCAAGAAGTGACATACATGATGACGATGCACTTTCTGCATCTACTGTTATTGGCACTGGCCAAACAGGTTCGGCACTGGCAGAGCCAGAGGTAGAGGAAGAAACCGACTTGTTCTTGAAAACAGTTGCAAATCATTATGGGGCTTGTTATGTGTACTTGATAACGTGGTAATTTAAGTTTTATATTAAATAATATTGCTGTGAACTGGGAAGTACAATTGTAATTTTAATTTATCTTTTTCTATTATTAATTAGTGTTATTTTATTGTAATCGTCTATACAGTTTTGACGTAAAAGCCTAATTATCTTTACGATACACTTAATAAAAAAACAGTTATAACAGTGAATGTGCTACTGTGCTAGCACTGTTATAAGTGATAGACCGTGAGTGTGTTTAGTAATAACATATTATTTGTTGTTTCAGCTGTACTTAACTGTTGATGGTAACTATAGAGGACACATTAACTTGAAATTAAGCTGCTTTATAGTGTATTTGCAAACAACTGGGGTGAAGTACTGTTATTAATTTAAAATAATTCAGTGCAATTAATTAAGGTATTTGTCACTAGGTATTTTATTGCAGTTGTCTTTATTGTTTTAACTCTGCACTGGGTAGACAGCCTTCTTATGTTACTCCCTGCTGTGGGCAGACAATTTTAAGATGGCATCCATCTGTGAGTTACGCTGAATGTTGCTTGCATTAAAATTCTAATAACTTGACAACCGATGCATGAAAATGTATGAAATTAATTGCACTGTACATGGAATGATTGTGTGAATAAAATGTGTTATTAAAATTGATGTGTTGCAATCAATTACATTTCAGATCTTGAAGTAAACTTTTAACAATTATGATGACAAAATAAATAAGCAACTTCATCATGCTACATATACATTTTTTTTTAGAACATAAAAGAGTGATCATGTGGAGCTAATGTAGCCATGTTTGTTAGTTTTATCCTAGTAAAACATTTATCCAATTTTGCCGGTTAGTTTTCAAATTATAATTGCTTTTGTAAACAATGCCAATGCGACGGAAGACAAAAATCATGCCATAATTTACAAAATGACTATCGTTTACCGATCATATTGCCGAATAGAATGTTCTTTTTGTATGTAAAATCAACACTCGAATAACGAAGTGCAGCAGACTCCTTTCACAAATAGATGCTCCCTTATCAGAAGCAATGTGACCATAGTGCATATTAATAAAATACCATAAAATAAATGAACCAATCGAAGTACAGACGGTGATCCGATCAACAAAATGGCTGCATATCGACGAAATGAACATGCCGCCGACAGGTCATCTTCTTCGTATCTCAACAACGAAAAGTCGCACAAACAATGTAGATGGACGATAACAGGGTTTCCGTGATCGCTGTCGGCATTATTCACGTTGTAAACATCTATATCTGACTCGAAATCGTCGAGAAATATCCACCAAATGTCGCACGATGTCGGAGGTTAACTAGACAAACGCACTTCAATATCCTTCCAAATAAACTCATTTAATTCGCAAACGAAAACTATTTTTCACAAGATGGCGACAGTACATGTTTCCGTGACCTACATAGAGCTTAGATCAGCAGTTTGAGCTGGCTGGTTAATGTAAAAGAAGGATGTGATCGCGGTAAACGAAAGGCCCACAAACTGTGCGTTTACTGGGCGGTCTGCGCGTACGAGGGGTTGGGCGGTTTTGGACGGACTGCGCATACGATGGGTTGGGCCTTTTGGACGGTCTGCGCAGTAGAGTTAATATTATATTACAATTACCTTTTAGTTTTACAACAGTAATCAATTATATTGAAACTTTGTTTGTTTACTTAAAAAAATAAAAATACATATTAATCAATGTTTGTATGACTAAAATAAAATTATCATATATTTCCCTACAAGTGGAACATTGTGTGTGTTTCTGTGGCATTACTCTAAATGAATAGTGTGTTTCTTTGGAGATCTCTACTGTACTGACTGAATTAGACTTACAAGGTAAATTTCGAGTATCGAATAAAAATCTGGTATCGATTGATATCGAAGAATTCTGGTATCGAACCAGCAATATATCGATCGATATCGAAGAATTCTGGCATCAAACAGCACTAGTCAAAGTGTAACGTACAATATTGTTTTGTATTGCTACTTTTTCTTCTTCTTCTATTTCACCCATGGGCATGCTACATAAACAATTTTACCATCCCCATTTGGGTAATTCTTTCCTGATTCCAGAAATGTAAGGGTTTCTATACTTTCATTCAACCAGTAAGTACCTCAGAAAAAGTTAATATGTGACCCAACCATCAAAATAATGTATCGCAACTATAAAATTGAGATTTTCTTAAGATCTGAGTAATGTGGCCAACTAACTAGCTGTCTGAAATTGGTTAAGGTTGATATTTAATTTCTCAAAATATGTAGTAATCCATGTAATAGTCTATAAATAAATATGCTAAAATTATAGTGTGAAAGTTGCCTCAGATTTTATATTAGCAAACTGAGACCACGACTAAAAGATTTAATTTTAACGTCGAGTTTTCTCTTTATTGTTGCAATCTGAAAAATTTACATTAAAAAAAATATGCAACGTAAGAGCTTCAGAAAGTCTTCATGATATCACTCTTGTCGAAACTTAGTCTTGTAAAACGATGGGCACCTCGGTAGCAGCATATTTTCTTTACAATATTCGGGCCAGTAATGTTTTTGGGGGCCAGTAACTTTTCAAATCTACTGGCCCTCCGGGCCAGTGGATACAAAAGCTTAATGTCAAGGCCTGAGGTCACATTTGAAAAATCAGTTTGGAGTACTTAATATTACTCCCGAAGAAGTGCAGTGTGCGATCAGCAAGTTACATAGCGGCTGACCTAGCTGATATGATGACATACCGGCTGAGCTTTTCAAATGTACATCGGACCTGCTAGCGCATACAATTGCCAACATTTTCAAGGAAGCGCTGGAAGTCCACAAACAACTCGGACTTGGACTCGGACAATGGTTTGCTAAGTTCATTACACAGACTGAGAAAGCCAACAGGTCGGCTGTCAAGTATTACTATTGGTGCTTTGGAAGATGCTGTCGCTAATTGTTCTAACGAGGATCACACCAAAAATTTATGTTTAGCTGTCGCAATACAGATTCAGACGCGTACACAGCACGGCCAATGTTGTTTTCGGTTACTGTTGGCTCTATGCTAGTGCAATTTCTGGGCAATGCCCTGAGTCGCGCCTTCAACACTATACGCAGGCCAAGACACGCTACTCAACACGCTGCAGATGTTTCTCGATGACTCGGAACTACGGATGATCCGCCTTTTTCTTGCTGACACCTCCCTCGAAACAGCTCCTCTCAACAGGTGATTGCCTCGCATTCACCTCGCATTATTATATTAGTTCATGTAGTTAGATTGACTGTGGGGGTGCTTTTGATGTAAAAATACAACAAATTAGCAGCGCAACATTTCTTCGGGCGAGCGTGTAGGTTGAAACAGTAATGATTGCGGCTGCAATCGGCCAGCGTGAATCAGGCTCATTATATATTAAACAATAGTTCTCAGTGGAGTTGTTACATTGCATGACAAAATTGCCTATGATAGAATTGGAGGGACTGTGAAGAGCATGGTCCACATCGCAAGCCTACTGAGGCCCTACACTGGCCAATTTCTTACCGTGAGATGAAATCATATATATTCTGGTTTTATCCTAACCCTTATCCCGACAATGCTAACAAGATGCCTCTATGTCATAGTCTATGACTATGTTACGTATATTAGGTCCTAGGCTATAAAATAAATAGCCGAGGAAAATAAATCTAAAATGAGCGAAGAGCAGTTTGGCGGTTGTATGTTGTCATTTTCATAGTTAAGTCAGAAAGTAAAAGATCGCCGAATGTTACCCTTAATTGGATAACATATCCTGTTAATAATGTCGCTGTTCCAAGAGGATCGTTACATTTTGGCCAGACTCGTAACGGAAGTACACGTGCGAAAAATAGCGTCGGCCATTTTGACAGCCAAATTCTTTACAAATCCTATATTCTGTAATTAATAAACTTTTTTGCAAATCGAACCAATCGTAAGTATATTTATTTGTCCATGAAAACATAATTACAAACATTCTTACAAGTTTGCCGGTTTCTACATTCGACCAAAATAGGACAAATCAATTGCGTTTTTCTGTGATCATGACCGAGTCCATCGCTACGCTACATCAAGATCGATTATTTCCTAACATTGAAATACAAGTTATCGCTTACCTTCCTCTTCTCTAGATTGCGAACTTTCTTTTCCACTATGACAATAACTTGTTTTATAGGATCGGTGACCTCCACAGAGGCCTTAGTTTCCGGCTTGGTAGAGGCAGAAGGCATCCTTCAGCATCAACAACTGGGAATGGCGAATCGCGATATTCACGTGGTCCGTCGCAGTTCCATATACCACATTCCCTACTGTCCGTAATACAATACCAAAGGTGGTCCGTGTATATATCGTCATCTCTTTTTCGTTCTCAAATATTAACTTGAAAAAGCAAACTATGTTCCTTTTTCGTTTATTTGAAGTCTGAAAAGCCAGCGTGTTTTCGATTTTTGTATTTGTATTTAGGACGCTTGCTACAGTACCTCTTCGGCTAAAATGCGGTCGCTTCGGCGGGATATTATTTGCGTGTGCGCTAATTTTAAAGAACGTACGAATTAAAGCGACAGGGTCCGTTCGTGGCTTTTTATTTTTATTGCAAAATCATGTTATACGGTATAAATTATACATATTATAGTGTAAAGACAGTCAAAATATGTTTTCATGTATCATTTAGGAGTTGAAAATAGACGCAGTAAGGGCGCTTAACTCTGTGTACACATCGATCACGAGGCGTTTTAGAAACGTTACCGTTGTAGGCGTGGCTAAAAACCCAGAAGGAAATGCATGATCACAAGATCACAACACAAGTTGACGCCACTAACTTCACACCCAGCCAGGTGCACGGCTCCCAGTTGGTAAAGGTCAAAGGTTGGGTGTCACTCGCGGCGATTTTAGAGACAGCGTCGGGATTCTTATAAACATTCGACGTTTAACATTACGAAGTCAGTTCTGTTTCGATAAAACATTTATTAGCGGTCAGGACGCTATATACTAGTTATAACTTACACTGATTAACATACAAATAAAAAGCCACGAACTGATCATGTCGCTTTAAGTAGGTATGTCACGATGTCGGATGAAACACGATCGCGCAACCGTAGGACGGATAATTAACGCCGACAAACACCTGGTGTTCAACTTCTGACGGCCAGGAAAACAGCAACATTGGTGCCACCTTGCAAGATATCGATGACCAGAATTGTCACCGTTTCATGGGACATTTTTAGGATAGTAATTTGTATTTTAGACCTAAAATTCTGTAAGAATCTGTAGCAATCTGTATCAGATAACTTGTGTTTCGTATATAAATTTGTCGCGCATGTCATAACAACACATTAATACAACATAAAACTTAGATAAACAGCCTATATAATTTAATAGAAGTATATTGTTTAACAATGAAAACAAAGCTAAACAAGACTGATCATTTTACAAACACGCTAAAATATTTAATGGGCATCTTTCAGTTATTAAAGGCCAAATAACACCTACTACTATTAAAGTAATAAAATAAAACAATTATTAACAATGTAGCAAAAGTTGAAAGAGAAACTTGTATAGCAAGGCCAAATAATTCAGAACAATCTATCATATTCTTGCTGCTCTGCAAACATTGCATTAACATAATCATTACCCATTAAAATATATAATTATCTGTCTGCTAATTAACTGATTAATTGAATAGCTAGAATAATTCTCCCAATATATTTTTTATTTAGTCTATACTATAGATCGACTGTAATCCTAACCTGGTGATGCATGTTTTAATTACTAAACTATGTTTCTGACATGCATCTTTCTAGCTGTAATATGTCCTGCTGATGAGTCTTGTCTAATGTATATGTGTAGCGTTTTGCGAGATCCCACCGCTAATACCAATTGTAGCGTTTGCGAGATCAATCCCACCAATTGTAGCCTTTGTGGGTGTATCCCGCGTTTGGCGCGAGCGGTCGGCACGGAGGCGTCTAGTGGCGGACTCGGGCACACGTTCACTCACTTAGTCTAACACAAATAATATATATATTTTTCCACAGTTTATTATCTCAAAATCCTAATATTACAAATCTAAGAAACTAACTAAAATACTTCAGCAACTAAACCAATAAAAATACAAAGTGACGGCACTGACAGCGTGTATTATACGCGGTCATCAATTCACACAGTATTTCAAATGACTCACCCACGGGTGTTCTGTTTCTCGTGGTGAGCGGTGTGTCGCGGACGACTGCTGACAATATGCGCCAGTAGTCGGCGCAACGCAAGGTACTGTGACGTACCGTATGTCACAGGGCGATCTGGAGCGGCGTGTTCCGGGATGAACAGTACCTGTTCTCCCGACAATATGCCCCAGTAGTCTCCCCAATAGGACACACACAGTATATGCTGTGACAGTAAGCCTAGCTGTCACAGCTCTGGAGCGGCGTGTCCCGGGGTGAACAGCGTACGTGTTCCCCCGGTAATAAGCCCCAGTAGTCTCCCCCGAATAATTAGAAATCCCCCTATTTATACTCCCTAATATCTAGCCTGAGGACAGACGCTAGCCCCGATTATGTCATTTTGTCCAGCGCTGTATACCCCTAGAAATCTTGGCAGGGTGCCAATGGACTATGCACCCCTGCAAATTACCCAAATAGCAGGGTAGGGTTTACCCTTCTTCAACCAGATGGCCCTAGAAATTAGCATATATATGGCATAGGAAACCTTCCGTTGTCTCTTCTCGGAGTAAACAACCCTCCTTGTATGACTTTAGTAGCCCTAAATAGTGGTAGATATATAATTATAATATTTCTCTATGAAAAATCCCTACATATACATGAATTAGATCAAACCTATGTTGGCATTGGGTTGAATGGCATTAGGTTGTATGGCGTTGTACTCGTATCAAACTATTAACTGGTGTCAACAATAGGTCAAACATGCAGGTCTCCATTGTCCAGGCAACACAATACCTGCTATTGTTGATTAGCGACATGTTGTTGACCGTGCAGAGCACGTCACGCTGCCTGGTTATTTGGGTCGGTTTGATGTTCGATCGTTTAGGCAATTTCAACGGAGGCGGACTGAAAATAATGCAGTCATCTACTGCTGATAACGTCACTAATCATAACTAAAATAACATTTCGCCAATTTGCCGAAGAGTTTTTATTTTATAGTTTTTCAGAGCAAAAAATTACGAGCACGCCACCTTTTCCATGCTAAAATATACTAATCGATGGCTTAGTTCGTTCGTTTCGAATCGATTTACTTAGCCACTACCAATAAACGATTATTCCATTATCCAGTTTTGTGACGCATACAAGAACATAATGTGGTTAAAAATAAGTTCTCCAATACAATACAATACAATAAAACTTTGTTGTCCCGGACCGGGAAATTCTTTTGCAGCGTTCGTCCAAAAATAAAAAATACAGGAATAGAAAAGTATAAAAATACAGATAAATGCATTATTAAAACAGTATGTAAACATGAATCATAAGAAAATACAAGACTAATCTATAATATAATTGTAAATTATCATTATAATTGTGGTCGTCCTTTCACAAATAAAATAAACAAAATACAACATACACACATAATGATTGACGTGTTCACGGAAACATCATAGGTGAGTAGTGGGCATGATGTGCTTATCGTAGCGCTGTAGCGCTTACATTTTCCCGGAAATGTCAATCGGAAAGTTTATAAAGATCGGGAAAATGTAAGCGCGACAGCGTCTTAGAGAATTCGAATTTGCGTTCCGATTAGATGAACACACTAACTATGCACATATTTGCACTATTTGTTTATTTAAAACTTTATATTTGAAGAACAATATACCAGATAAGATAGCATGTGTTCACACACGGGCGGTGCAGTCTCATGAAGAGAGGGACAGACCTTCAATTGTTAGAGCTGTGCCGTAGTTTCACTACGATACATCGTAATGGGATATGTTGACATTTTTCGAGGCGACGTTTGCATTTTCCCGGTCTTCGGATATTGACATCGGAAGACAAGACGGGGACGGGGCGGGGGGAGGAACTAGTGCGTTCGATATCTGTTCACTGTGAAGTTCACAACTCAAGAATATCTGTTGTGGAACGTCTATGCGACGGAGGCACTTCACCTTCACAGCGTGGATGGAATACATTATTCCTTGAGAACATTGCGAGGCTAAATTACAACGGCCTAGGTGGACTATTTCCCCTCAATATACACTAGATCACCCTAAGGTGTAGGTCGGTAAGCCCACATCTAACCGCTGCAAAATAAAGGTTTACCAATAGTCCAAGTATAATATTGTTGCACCAGGCACAAACAACTGTAATCGTTGTTCTTTCAACGCGGATGATTCGATGGTTCTCGCCCTTCCCCGAAATGTTTTATTACAACCCCCACGTGGTGTTTCCTCAGACGTCGTGGTGCTGAGTATAACGAATGGATGAGCATTCACGGTGAGCTGTCACACTGCGTAGTACAATACAATTCAATACAAAACGATACACTTTTAGTACGTACCAGTATACATCTTAACATGCCGAATACTACCAAAACTCAATATAGGTTGCATGGAGATCTAAGCCTATGTATTGCTTTTCACGGTGCATTTTTGCATTCGCCATATCGCTACTACCAATATTATCTATAGGTAGATCTACCCATGCTTCGTTTAAATGCACAACGCTTCGAGAGAAAAAAACAATACACAATTTCTTAGATTTTTTTAGTTTTATTACCAGTCATTTAGATTAGATATGGAAAATATCATCTTAAAAAAGCCTCTTCGTCTTCGACTTCGAGTTCCAATCCGATGGCTGTGTCGCACGCGTTATAGAGCTTGTAGGGTCTACTGCACGTCTCGATGTCACCGCTGCCGTTTACTACAACAACAACATTGAAGCGATTTAATAGTAGGGTAACCTGGGGCAAAACGGCCCCTGGGGTAATACGGCCCCCGTCTTATCTGCCAAACGAGTGAACATAAACTAACGTTGAATAGTGGAACATGATGCTGCTACCTAGCGAATACTCTTACCGACCGCAAGGCCAAAAGCTATTAAAAATAAGTTCACAAACCTATTTTAAAGTTTTGCATACCCTGTGATCTAATAATCACTCTTCGGTAAAATCGATGCTAACATGTCCACCGTGTGATGATAAGCCAGCGACTGGTACTAATGCACTTACATCTATACACGTTTTCAATGACTAATCGAAATGGGAGCGATATTAAAGGATTACATGTGAAGGTGAAAAAGTCAGCACTGGTGTGTATGGGGTAAGACGGCCCTGTGAGAACGGGGCAAATCGGCCCCGGGGCCGTCTTGTCCCGCCATGCAGTACGAATATGGTATGTAAACATAACAAAGATGTGATGTATTTATAGCATACAAAATAATTTAAGTAAAAAGTGAAAGAAAGTCGACGAAAGCAGCGATGAAGAAGATTGGCCGTGTTTGGTGTGCGGAGAACCATTCAGTTGCAGTCGGCCACGAGAAGTCTGGGTTCAATACCAAGAATGCAAGTCAGAGTGTGATTAGACAATAGAATATCTGCAAGCCATTCGTTAATACAATATGTTAATTATTTTAAGGCTTGTGATGATGCAAATTCCAAAGCTGATGAGTGTTTTCAGTGACGAGTGTAACGACAATGCAGAATATTGCTTCTAATGACAACTGTATTTTTTGACATATTGTAATTAATGATGAGTGCTTTCGATTGAAGATTAGGCTATTGTATCTGCCGCGAAGTATCTGCAATTTCTGCATGCCATTAGATTTAACAAGATTGCCACCTAGAGATTCAACTCTAGATAGCAGGTGGACAAGGAAGCCATTTGGCTTATCGAGAGTCCAACCTATCTATCTAAGTATACCCCGCCCTTCTTAGGTATATGTCGATTTTATTTTTAAATACATTAACACTACTAGCACCTACACAATCAGCTGATAATCTGTTCCATTCGTTTACTGTTCTTTGTGAAAATTTTCTAATATCTAGTCTACACTGCTTCTTTGCTAATGTAACTCCATGTCCTCTAGTCCTTCTCTCTTCCTTGACTGTGAAAAAAATATTTCTGTCAATATTTTCATATCCATTCAATATTTTAAACACCTCAATCTGATCTCCTCTCAATCTTCTGGTTTCTAGTGTTGTTAAACCACATTCTTTTAGACGCATTTCATAACTAATATTCCTGAGTTTTGGTATCATTTTGGTTGCTCTCCTTTGTACTCTTTCTAGCATATCAATATCTTTCTTGCGATATGGCCTCCATGCTTGTATACAATATTCTAAGTGAGGCCTAACTATTGTTTTATACAGCGGTATTATTAGTTCTTTTTCTTTGTACACTATATTTCGCCTAATTAATCCAAGAATTTGGTTTCCCTTCGCTGCTGCAATTCCACACTGCTCTGATACCTTCATGTCAGCACTAATAGTTAACCCTAAATCCTTTTCCTTAAAGGTAGTATTTAGTACAGTATCACCCATTGTATATTGTGCATCTTCATTCCCATGTCCTGTGTGAAGGCACTTACACTTTCCAAAATTAAACAGCATTTGCCACCTCTCAGACCATTCTATCAACTTATTAAGATCATCTTGTAAATGCTGTCTGTCTGCATCACTTTTAATTTGCAGACAGACAGCAAATTAAGTCTTTTACTTTATTATTACTTTAGTATAATATGTTCAACACTATAGTGATTTTAAGGCCTGTGATGATGCAGATGCAAAAGGTGATCGTAATGTCGAATAATACCGACAGGAGCTGATAGGTAGGAAACCGGGATGTCCAGGGTGTAAGATCAATAGAGCGGGAGAACTGTAGAAGTGCAACAAATATTATCAGTATTATATGATCGTGTCGTATTGTCGAAGAAGCAATAGAAGACGGACACAACAATGATGAGTCTAATGTAATTCACGATGAGTGATGCGGAGTGGTGATTATTTCTGTTCACGATGAGTGATAATAATTGTAGTACTTAATGACGGTTTAAATAAATAATGGATAAAACACATTGTTTTTATATCATTACAACGGTGAAACCTAATATTAGAGTAAATAGGCGGGGGCCGTTTTACCCCAGGCGAGGGGCCGTTTTACCTTAAGCATAGGGCAAAACGGTTTTATTGGAGCACATTTTAAATTTGTTATAACTTACGTTTTGGTTATTCAATCGTTCAGAGACATGTGTCGTACACAAAGTATATATATACCTCAACACTATTACTGCACAATTATGCATCGACAAGTTATGGATACAAAAATACACAACTTTTCCGTTTGGGGGGCCGGGCTGCCCCATGTTACCCTAAGGGTATCAATAACTAGCAGATGAAGGCGGCAAGGAAGAAAACAGCGAAAACATCAACAAAACTGACCGGCCCCGTCATTTGCAATTTATTTTTGGCTTCTAGCGACTTATTTATTCCAATAAATGGCATTAAAAACTCAGTATCGACAAGGTTAAGATAAACGACATGTCACTGTCATCGTGTGTGTATACACCACGCTGCCATTTTCGTGATCTGTCGGGGTGAAGTAATTCCGCTGTGACACATCTCCAATCGTTAGCGCAGCTTGTCGCAAGTCAGCTACGAGAGACATTACCACATTCTCGCTCTTTTTCTCGTCCATCCCTTGTAAAACATGGCTGCTTAGAAGTGTTCGTCATTGTGCCTTCAAACAACTGGACGCGGGAAACAATTGGCGCTATGGTGTTCCTGGGCTTTGCTACGACCGACGTACTTAACTGTTCCGATTTGGCGCCTTCGTTATCAACAATGGATGGGATTCCTCCCAAATTACTATTGGAAATTGTAGAACAAATCAGCATACCGCTTGCAACAGTGTTCAATTTGTCATTAGAGGAGGGAATAGTTCCGTTAGAATGGAAAGAAGCAAACATTATACCATTATTTAAAAAAGGTTCGAGAAACAAGTCCGAGAACTATAGACCAGTGAGTTTAACATCGGTGATTTGCAAACTATTAGAAAGACTAATTAAAGATCACCTGGTTAATTTTCTTGTTAAAAATAAATTGATAAACCCATCTCAACATGGTTTTTTAAAAGCGAGGTCATGCTTAACAAATATGTTATGTTTTTTGGAAGATGTCACAAAGTGGCTAGATGAGGGATCACCAGTAGATATAATCTACTTAGATTTTAAAAAGCCTTTGACAAAGTGCCACACCAAAGACTACTACTTAAACTAAAGGCCCATGGCATAGGAAATGGAATGATCAACTGGATAGAAAAATGGCTTATTGGTAGAAGACAAAGAGTAGTAGTTGATGGGGAGGTTTCAAACTGGAAAGCGGTTTTGAGTGGAGTACCGCAGGGATCAGTACTGGGACCTATTTTATTCTTAATATATATCAATGATTTGGATGATGACATAACAAGCAAGGTGTTGAAGTTTGCGGACGACACAAAAGTGTTCAGGAAAATTAAAAGTGATGCAGATAGACAGCAGTTACAAGACGATCTTAATAAGTTGATAGAATGGTCTGAGAAGTGGCAAATGCTGTTTAATTTTGGAAAGTGTAAGTGCCTTCACACAGGACATGGGAATGAAGATGCACAATATACAATGGGTGATACTGTACTAAACACTACCTTAAAGGAAAAGGACTTAGGGTTAACTATTAATGCTGACATGAAGGTATCAGAGCAGTGTGGAATTGCAGCAGCGAAGGGAAACTAAATTCTTGGATTAATTAGGCGAAATATAGTGTACAAAGAAAAAGAACTAATAATACCGCTGTATAAAACAATAGTTAGGCCTCACTTAGAATATTGTATACAAGCATGGAGGCCATATCGCAAGAAGGATATTGATATGCTAGAAAGAGTACAAAGGAGAGCAACCAAAATGATACAAAAACTCAGGAATATTAGTTATGAAATGCGTCTAAAAGAATGTGGCTTAACAACACTAGAAACCAGAAGATTGAGAGGAGATCAGATTGAGGTGTTTAAAATATTGAATGGATATGAAAATATTGACAGAAATATTTTTTTCACAGTCAAGGAAGAGAGAAGGACTAGAGGACATGGAGTTACATTAGCAAAGAAGCAGTGTAGACTAGATATTAGAAAATTTTCATTTTCACAAAGAACAGTAAACGAATGGAACAGATTATCAGCTGATTGTGTAGGTGCTAGTAGTGTTAATGTATTTAAAAATAAAATCGACATATACCTAAGAAGGGCGGGGTATACTTAGATAGATAGGTTGGACTCTCGATAAGCCAAATGGCTTCCTAGTCCACCTGCCATCTAGAGTTGAATCTCTAGGTGGCAATCTTGTTAAATCTTGTTAAATCAATCTTATTGTTAAAATAAACTTACTTGCCCAACGACAGTCAATTGACGAGTAGCCGTAGGCCTGCGCGGCCACGGCACTGTCACTAGCTGACTGACTTGACGACTGGCACTGCAAGTGCAAGACATGGGGATGGATGCCGCGGCATCGCGTCGGCGCGTCGGAGGAACAATCTAAATAACTAAGATATTTCATAATCTGTATTAGAGAATTACAACAAACTCTGCTAACTTCATTATACATTCGCCATTAAGAAAAAGTAAATGGCTTGGAATAAGGGTGGCAAAGCCAATAAGTTAAAATGATATATTTTCAATTATGCAAACACTCTGTTTCCAGAATAAAAGTCAGACGTGGTTGTGTTGCAAAAAGAAAAAACCCCAGATAAGATGATAAAGCCCAGCACTAGGTTAAACATTGGCAATATGTGTTGGTTTTTAGTTTTTTGGGCCAAGTAATCTGCCAAGTCCCATTATTCTTCTGCTTTCATTCTTTGGTTTGGTTAGCAGATGGAAGAAAATGAACTGGATGGTGATGAATCATTCCAAACAACATGAATGTTCAATACACAAGCGCATGTGCGGATGCGCGCGCGCACACACACTACAATTATATATAAATAGTTTACTAGTTTCCGTGCATTATTTCTCACCTTGCATATGCCTAACTGTTGTACTTGCATGTGGCACAACACATTCTTCTAGCTGGATAACAAATTTTGTGCAGGTAGTCAATTATAGTTGTCAATACCAAATAACACTTTCATTTCACACGGTTCGTTTTCTGCTGGGGGAGACAGTTGTGGTCACTGCCAGGGCTGAAAAAGTGCGACAATAGAAAATACATACCATGGATAGGCAAATTTGTCATTTTTTAAAATAGAATATGTTGTTAGTCTCCTTCTGTACCTGTCTACATATGCATTTCTAAAATATTTGCACACTAATGATATTAAAACCGACAAGTCTGGAAAATAGAGGAGCTTATGGGCAAGGTTGGTTTTCTGCCAGGCTGAAAGGTATTTCTGCCCTGTCAGTGCAGAAATAGGGCAGAAAGTATTTCTGCCTGGCAGAAACAACAACAATACATGCCACCGATAGCATTTTTTAGAATATGTTGTCGGTCTTTTTCTTTACCTGTCTACATAACCAGGTGTTGTAAAATATTTGCATATTGATGATTTTAAAACCAAAAAGACTTCCCCTCAAGGGGCATTATTTCCAGGTCAGAAACTTCTATCCACAGTTAGAGGTATAGGCCATAATCTATTGTTTTTTAAACTAACCAGCAAATCCATAACAAAATGTCTATGTTATCGTCAGAAGAGACGATGCTAATGACTGCTAGGATTTTGTGAAGAAATGTGACATCTCAACTCAAGACAGTCTGGACATCACTGTGGCCTGGTGCCAGTTTCGAGCCTGACTAAAAACCTGTGGTCACTATCAAGTGCTAATCCAACCTATGGCTCTGTGCAAACAAAAGTTGTGGTCACTGTCAGAGCCCAGAAGGACACCTGCTGCAAAGTGTATTCTTCAGTAATTAGCACTGTTGGGTAAAAGACATCGAAGTTGGGATCAATGGGTATTTTGATGGTTGAAAACAATCGGTGTGGTGAAAGGTGATTTGCAGTGTTCAGAGGTAACCAGTTTTGGCAAACAGTAATATCGATATTGACTATAATTTGTTTACATTTTGGGAGTTTCTGCATAAACTAGGATAGAATGGTACTTCTGCCGCCCAGCTAGAAAGTATTTAGCAAAAAAACACAAACGTATACATTAATGGCATAATGGTAAAAGTAAGTTCGTATATAGCGCAGTAGCCAGTCCTCAAGACTACTCAAAGCATATAACACTACTTCCCTGACAGACCTGATCAATCAAACGCTATCTCAACTTCTCTGGGAAGCATCCAGCCACACAGCAATTAGTGTGCGAAGGCTGCTCATACAAAAATATATAATATGTAAGAAACAATACAATAATATAACCATTTATTCTACAATGTTTGCACACTGATGATATTAAAACCGCAATAATATCTGAGAAACAATACAGTAAATTAATGAACTGAAGACAGGTATCTAAGTGAATAATTTGTATGCTAGCCTCTGTAATATAATAACATTTTAGAACATTAATTGGCTGGCTATTGCACAGCTTTACATATGCTGGAAATAAAGATTGAGTTGAGAAGCTACAGCTTATAATAAAAAGCAAGACCATACATACGATCAGTTATGATTAGTATTCAAATGTACGATCACCTAGAAATTGTGTTATCAGCTATGACTAAGCTATTTATTTTAATCTGCTCTACAGCATTAGTACAATCATGATAACCATAACACCTGTAGACATAGTCATGGAGTCGATTACATTGCAGTGTAATATATTTTTTATTACTATTACACCTGTACTTAATTTCCTTCCTATTACTATTACATGACGAATGGAACATATTAACATTTGACTAATTAAATGTCAAAAAATATTAGATATGAGGAATTTTTATTAAATATCGTTACCAATCAAATGACATGATGATATGCAATGTTTCGGTCAATAAGCCCATGCCAGGGGTAATTTTGCACGGAGTCCAATACCTGTTGGGATCGAACCAACAACTAAAACCGAGACATTAGCAGTTACCATTGTTACAAACATACAATTTGTTTGATAAATTTATTAAATTACTCCAAAAGGCAAGCTGACGATTTTTGTAACATATGGTAACTTCTCTCTTGGCCTAGGCATTGCCTGGGGTAGTGTAACAGCATTACTGACTGATAACATATTGCAGCGGTAATGTGGAAACAAATTAACAAGTGTTCTGAGAACTAATTCCATCAGACAGATAAATATCAGTTAGTAAAATCAAAACATTCACAAACTAGTACAGTGCATTATGGATATATCAAATTTGCAGGAACCCAATTTTGTCAGTTGTTGAACTGACAAAATTGGGTTCCTGCAAATTGGGTTGCATGAAACTATCAGGTACACACAAATAATGCAGTGAGTGAAATATCAAGTGAGAGTATCTAAATCATTTAAAAATACTTTACCAATATGGTAATAGCCATTTTATGCATACCTTAACAATGTCCATGCACTGCTGTATACTTTTTGAGGAATCCTGGCATGGAGCTAAGTGAATCAGGGTCCATTACACTTACATCATATCATTGTGTTGTACTCGTTAAGTATCACAATTCATATTAATAAGTGTGTTCATCATCTTCTTTGGGTAATCCAGTACCATCATTATATGCTGCTTTTGTGGATGAGTGCTCCGAGGTTCTAGTGGAGCTATAAATAATGAGTGGTACTTGTAGGCATCCAAGAATGCCATGTCATTAGTTTTATGAGATGCCCTCTGTCCCTAGCAGTTAGACATTCTATGGCACAGTGGGTGCATGCTTGTTGGGTGTATATATAGCAGGAATAACTATGAAAGCATGTTGCAGATGGCAGTCTGGTGTATTGTAGAATCGGTTTTGAGAAAGATGCAGTGCACCTACAGTAGGACCTTAACCCATTAGCACTCAGCCGATTTTAACGTGAAGCCTGTGCCTCTTCAAATATTTGACCTAGACATTTAAAAATATTGATTGCGCCATTGTCTTTGCTCTAGCGCCTTTATTATTTAATTATCGCAATTGCATGTTGTAGATAATAAAAGGCGTCAAAACTGTTGTTGTAACTGTAAAATATGTTGACCATTTCTTGATTGGCACTAAGACATTTTGAAACATTTTATAAAATAAATACTTTGTTGCGGTGTAACTTTTTTATGCTTGGCTTTTTACTGCTACAAGTTGGGTATATTTAAAAGAACATTAAATTGTCTACACACTGGTAGATAACTTGTTATAATATGTTACACATTTTAGCTGCTGTATACAGTGGCCAACCTCCTGGCTGGAGGTCATTTTTAAATGTCCAAAAACAAAACCTATTGCTGTACAATTTTCGAAAACGCGGTAAATATTTTTGAGAACGGAGGTATCCAAAATAGCCATAATTTAATGTCATATGTCTAGATAGGTTTTGCATTTATTGCATCTCTTAATCACTAGATGCAACCACGTAAACCGAATTCAAATGCTGTGCTGTATTCGCTGGCCGGCTATGGCCGACCTGAGGAGATTCTGGGGGACCGTCAAATCACGACTTGAGTGCTAATCGGTTAACAGGCTCCAGGAGTGGGAGAAGACCTGGCTAATGGATTTCCACGCAGATAAATGTGAAATTCTAAAGATTTCAAATGAAGTTAAACCCAACAATTCTGATTAGTATATTCATGATCACATATTATCCCTAGCCATAGACCCTAAATGGCTAAATCGAAGTAAGAGAAAACTAGACATTGACAAAGGGCGACCAATCATGGAGAACGTCTACACAACACTGCAAAGCAGCTAGGCATAAACATCAATAGCAAACTGTCCTGGAACCACCAAGTAGATGCTATCACGAAGAAAGGCAATAGCACCCTTATCTTTCTTAGACATAACACCAGCAGATGCCCAAGATCTGAAGACTAGTCAAATCACACTGTTATCAAACATTTGTTAGACCAACACTTGAGTATGCTTCTATCATCTGGGACCCCACCACCAAACAAAACATCAACAAACCTGAGGGTAACGGTGCAGAGGCGAGATGCCAGATATGTACATAACGTGTATAACTCTAAACAATGACTAACGGTGCTTCAGTAGTCCAACTGCAATGATCCAAAGACTGAATTGGCAGTGCCAGAACACCATAGACACACAGCTAGACTCACTGAATCCAGGTTCACTATGATGTACACAATTCTGCACGGGCTAAGTTGACATCCCTCTGTGCATACACCCAGACAGCATGCATTCACTGTGCCACAGAACATTTAGCTGCTGGGCGCATAGGCCACCCCCTACAACTAATGGTCCAACATTCTTGGGTACAAGCCTATGACATAGCCTGAGACTATGAACACTCCTTCTTTGTAACCCCAATAGAACCTTGGAACAAACTAACACCCAAAAGAGTAAATGCTCCCTCTCAAGCAGTGCCTGGAGTGGAGGCTTGACAGCACTGAAACAGGCAGTGCTTAAAATATCTTGACCGCTGATTTTAACCCGCACTTGCACTTTTTCTATAAACATTTTAACACTATTATTATTTATTATTAATCAGCATTGTCCAGCACTTGAACATATCCACACCATCCATGAAATCTGCATATTTTACGGTAGTGGATTACTGAAAGAAGAAGGCTGAGTAGCCACGTCTGACAGCCAAGCCCAAGTCGAACACAATCGATGTTTCAACACTCGTAGTCAAAGCTGTGCATTCGACATTGCAACGGAATATCGTGTGCTGCGATTTTGCCTTTACGCCTCAGCACATACATCGCAACGATTTTACGACACAAATGTCTATCAAACATACCACATAAGTCAAGATGACGATAAAAACGATGACTACAGACGAAAACAACGGCGGCAACGCTGCATGCCGGAAACGTCTTGTTTACATTAATCATTGTGCATGTCTGACAGCGCTTTTCATTGGAAATCCCTTCGTCGAGGTCTAAACCAATCGGTAAATTTTTATCCACGAGGCTCGCCAGGTCATTTTCTCGTCTTTTGCACCTTTTTATCTTAAAATGTCATATTATGTGAAAATAAGTTGAAAGGTAGTTGAGGAAAACAATATATTATAGTGTATGGGGAATGCTGGTTTACTGGAATTTTTTTTTTTTAAACATGGCGGAAGTCATAATTCAACTTTAAAGGAGAGATCCATGCACATTTGGGTGCATATTGTTTTTTGGGGAAAAACCGTAGTCTTTGATTATTTAGTGTATTATTAATCTGTAAATTGTTAAATCTCTGATTCTAGTGACTTATTATGTATGTCAAAACAATTGCTTGTAAACTATTGAAATAAGTTCCATGTGTATTGTATATTATGACTACAGTCGCATGCATTCTACAGCAATAACAGAATGTGCATACATAAAGTTACAAAATATTCTACGACGTTTTAGGCTTTCGACGAGTTATCGCCCGCCACACTATGCATAAGATGTCGTTATAAAAATATTTAATTCAACAATTCAAATAAAACTCATACAAACGCAAAAAACAAGTCACAACATTATAAATGAGATAACATTTGTCTTCATTTTCTGAGTGGGTTTCAGCTGTGCACCTTGATTAATACATTTCGAGACTGAATTCCACCACTATGATATACTTGAACTATAATTGAAACATGGATCATGTATCTCAATCGTAATTTAATATAAAATTGCAATATATTTGAATTGTATTTAAATAAAAAATGGCAATGTATTTGAATTTTTTATATGTAGTTGAATTGAAATGTGGAAAAGCTCGCGTGTAATCTCGTTTGTGCTCGTGTGCAGTGTTGGGTCAAAATATGTATTTGTATTTAAATTTGTATTTGAATACAGACTTATTTGATTTGAATTATAAATTACAAAAGGGCATGTATTTGTATTTGATATTTGGTCTGTATTTGAAGAAAAAGGTATGGGCAAATACAACCAAATACACATAAGAAATTACCAAAATAAGGCAAAGCATTGCCTCACATAGCCCGACTGGCTCAAGCGTTTTTCGCACCTGTGGTAGGGTCAATAGGCAGTACTGAGAAAATTGGTCACCTGGTGTGTATACGTCCTGGGCACGAGCAATTATGCGGTCTACTGTTCGCAGCTAACAGCGACTATTCAGCGTATCTTACAGTTACAGCTAGTTTCATGAGACCAATTTAGCATTCGCGTTAACACATCGACGTAGTCGTAGTCTTGACATAATTAGGTCGATGTGGGGAATCCCTGTATTTGTGGTGTCTGTAGTCACCCCTTTTTACTTTACCTTTGCCGTTCTTATAGCAAATGGCAAGCTATGATGAATGTATAGGATATTCAGTGTAAACATTAAAACTAATAAGTTGAGAGTGGGCGTCTCGGGAGCATCAACGAAGTTAGGGAGCATCATGTAAATATTTCAACTGGCGTAAAGTTACGTCTACTACATACATATATGGTGCAGCCTAAGTGAGTGCAACTATGGAGCAGACTCGTGAAACGCAACTAGCGTAACTTTACGACGTTTTAGGCTTTCGACGAGTTATCGCCCGCTACGTCATCCATAAGATGTCGTTATAAAATATTTTATTCATAAATTCAAGTAAAACTCATACAAACGCACAAAACAAGTCAACAAATTCTAAAGGAGATATAATCTGTCTTCTTCTTAGACTTAGTAGATTTCAGCTGTGCACCTTGCCTAATAGTCTAATACAATACATATCGAGACAGATTTCCACCCACTAATGACAATGATAATTTTTTATACCTGAACTATAATTGAAACATGGGTCATGTATCTGAGTCGTAATTTAATTAATAAAATTGCAATGTATTTTAATTTGAAAATTTTATTTGTATATGTATTTGTAGTTGAATTCAATTGAAATGTGGAAAAGCTCGCGTGTGCTCGTGTGCAGTTTTGGGTCAAAATATGTATTTTTATTTAAATTTGTATTGGCCGTGACTATTAAATTTTGTCCAGATACGGACGAATAGCTTGGGCTATTTGTCCGGATACGGACAAATAGCCCATGTTTGCGTATACGCTATTCGTCCGGATACGGACAAATATCCCATGTTTGCGTATGCGCTATTTGACCGGATAAATACAGACAAATAGCCCGACATCGCGCATATGCTACGTGACCGAACGTAAGTGCTATACTATTGATCAAGAAGGCATGTGTGTGTCTATGTTTAAATAACTGTTTCTTCTGAAATAATTACAATACGGCAAGTTTTTATTCACATGTTCCATTTTAGTATGTCACTTACACAACACGAGCGACTTACTTGAACTTCGTTTCATTTTCGGCCTTTATTTTATTTGTCCGTTTACCTTTTTTATAGAAATATGGCAAAACATGTGAATTTCGTTTGCTGTATGTTACGCAAAAATCTATGTACCTTCGCCAGATGTCGCCACTACTAGTGTTTAATCTTGATTAAAATTACGAAAGCGAAATAATGAATTCAAATATCGTTTATAAACTGTGGTCCGAAATAATATATATATATATGAAATTAAAAATATAATTATTGCAGTAGGTTATATCAAGAGGTAATGAAAGTGATGATTATTTGTTGTGTCAACTACCTGTAGTTGTAATATTTTCGTTAGGGAGGCCTGTTTTATAACACCAAACACATGAGTAAACAGAGATGACTTTAATACCGAACATCAAAACAGAAAGTTCATATGACACAGAAAGGTAATACACTAGCCTAATGTACATAAATCAACCCACATCTTCATTTAGAAAGGTAATAAACATACGTAAATAAATAAGTAAAATACATTCAAATAAATTTCAAATAAATAAAACTAAGATATACAATACAAATTAATCACGTCCTCTGTATAAATTACACCAAATGTGCATAAATCCACCAACATCTACATTTTTGTTCTTAATACTGGTTCAAATAAATAAAACAGGAGATACAAATTACACACATACGTTCTCATGTATAAACTACACTAGCCTCAGTGCACAAATCCACCCCACATCTTAATTTACAAAGGTAATAAACGTAAATAAATAAGTAAAATACATAAATAAAAGGCCTCTGTATAAACTACACCTAATGTGCATAAATTCACCCACATGTTAATTTTTTAAAGTAATAAACATACTGGTTCAAATTACACACATTCTCATGTATAAACTACTCTAGCCTCATGTGCACACACTATAAGATCAAACACATGTAGTAGGGTTTACATATATGCAATACAATTATAAAGAACGTACAAAATAAAAATACACCATTTAGAACCAATGGCTTCAATTACTAATGTAAAGTAAACAAACCTTATAAACCATAACTACACAAAGCATAGATAAAGATAGAAATTATTTCCATTTATAAAAGATCCGATCACACCAGTTCCAAACTTATAGCTCAACCAGAGATCTTACTAACACAGCCTTGGAATGTTTCTATATGTCCTCACAATGATCTGCCGATAAAACAGAAACTGGGACAATTTACGACTGATTCATCAAACTTTCACACACTGCAGGGTTAACATGAGGGGCAATGTTGTACACCATAATTCACTCAAGTTGTTTTAGTAGTGCTATATAGGCACAGCAATTACATCCTACGTATGAGCAGCTGTGTGGCAACTCCCACAAATCCACGTCTTTGCCTTTGGCCGGGACTTCTTTCCTAGACATGCTAGGTGGTACCATTCTAGACACGAATCGCATGCCAGAGAGGTGTGGCCGTCATCAACCGAACCGTCGGCGTCCTTGTCGCAAATTGGACATATCCACTGTCTTTGTAAGCCTTCACTTTCATGACCTCCTCCACCAGGAGCCACGCTTCACATGTGAAGTACTTCCTCACACGATACACATCAATGCTTGGATCTGTTATTTTAGCTGGAAGACGCTCGGGGCGGGCTTCAACATCATCTCTCTCCATCAAAGTGCCAATCAGGGCGGTGTCTTCCCTGTTCCCCACCAGCCAGCTGAAGATGACTGAAACACCATGTTAACAACATTGCATGAACATGTCTAGTAACAGTAACAGGCTGTATCTTATGAATTATATAAAATGGTGTTCTATTAAACAGGTCTACCAGTAAAGCATAAACTGCTTTGGATACTGCAATATATAAACATTTAACTTTACTTTTACATACAACATAAACCAAATTATATACAATTCCAGGTTGACAGCAGACCAGATGTTTTTTTCTTACTTTTTTTGGAGAGGATCTTTTTTGCAGAATACCACTCGCGTGGTGCAACATTTCCGCTTGGCTGGCAGACCAATCACAGTCTGTTCAGACCCTTTTGGTTGCCCTCTCTTGAGATCTTGATCAGTTTAAGATGTTTTACTCACATCACGCTGAGCAGCAGTTATGCCCATCTTGTCAATGGAGATCTCTCGTTTGAATGTTCGGAGAGTGTTGAACAGACGGATACAAGTCAAAACGGCGACAAATCCAAAACGGCGACAACCAAAACGGCGACAAATCCAAAACGGCGACACGCCAAAACGGCGACCAAACCATAACGGCGACACTCCAAAACGGCGACAACCAAAACGGTGACACATCGAAAACGGCGACACATCCAAAACGGCGACAACCAAAACGGTGCATGTCGCAATTTTGACCGTGTCGTCGTTTTGGATTTGTCGCCGTCTTGGATACAAGTAAACACGGCGTTTTGGAGAGAAATCAAGTTGGATGTGTCGCCGTTTTGATTTGTCGCCGTCTTGACCGGTACCCATTCAAGATACAAGTCAACACAGCGTTTTGGAGAGAAATCAAGTTGGACTTGTCGCCGTTTTGGTTTTGTCGCCGTTTTGGCGTGTCGCCGTTTTGGATACAAGTAAACACAGCGTTTTGGAGAGAAATCAAGTTGGATTTGTCGCCGTTTTGGATTTGTCGCCGTTTTGGAAACAACCAAATCGGCGACACATGTACCAAAACGGCGGGGTATGTCTAATTTTGACACGACGTAATAACTTTCGTCACAACGCAATTCGAATTGCGTCGTGTCACTAAATGGCGTCACAACGCAATTCGATTTACGTCGTGTCAAAAATACGAGCTGGTCGAGCCTCTAAATGCTCGTCGTGCAGTCAATTCAACCAATCGCGGCACGTTTCCCCAGAGTCGATGAATCGCATAGTTTTTTTTGGTTTCTTTACTGTATGTGTCATCGAATACAACACGCTATTGTGTTTGATAAATGTCTTTTAAATAAAGAAATCGATATTTTCCATGTTAACATATAGGACTTTTTTTTATAATAATCGAACTGTTCCCAAATAGCGTGTTTCGGTTATATTGTCCGAAGGATTATTACAAGCAGAAGCAATGGAACACTTTGCCGGTGATACTGATCACGGAAAACATGAATTGTAATCGATTATTATGGTGGTTGCCATGGCATTAGCGGCAAGTATTTGTTTGGCGATCTTGACTGCTAATGAAGGTGGCAATTTTTCGCGCAGTACAACCTGTTTGGGGCAAACGTATACATGTGTTATGATTATGTGCATTTAGACAACTTGTCAGATATAAGTGCTTATCAAAACTATAACGTACAGCAATGTAAAATGTAAATCCCGTAAAAGACACATACGGCCTAAAATCGTGTTTATTATCTGCACTTCGTAAATCGCAATATGTCTATGATAGTGTGGTAAACTCAATATTAAAGGGAAAGGTATAACACAAGATATTTAAGACCTGATCTTCCTAGTATTCATCAGTCGGAAACTACAACTGTCATCCATCGTTTGAATATTCTTCTTCTGTCCAGTCCCTAATCAGCTCCAGTCCCGCGGAGTCTCGCCGTGACCCACTTACAGGCCCTATAACAGCACGTTTCCCCAGAGTCGATGAATCCGCCAATGACGTGTGCGGTAGGTTTATTCTTTCCCGTGATAGTGAACTATTCAAATACGACCACACGTAATGGCCCAGCAAGTTAATGGTTTCTACATCCACTCGAGAGGAAACGTTGCATTATAAACGATTTCAGATAACGTGTACTGGTATTTAAAAGACATATTTATCAAACAAAATAGTGTGTTGTATTCGATAACACGTACAGTAAAGAAACAAACAAAAACTAAGCGATTCATCGATAATTATTTGGGTCGCGACCAACTCGTATTTTTGACACAACGTAAATCGAATTGCGTTGTGACGTCATTTAGCGATACGACGCAATTCCGACCAACTCGTGTTTTTGACACGACGTAAATCGAATTGCGTTGTGACGCCATTTAGCGACACGACGCAATTCCAAACAGCTCGTATTTTTGACGACGTAAATCGAATTGCGTTGTGACGCTATTTAGCGACACGACGCAATTCGAACTGCGTTGTGACGAAATTTATTACGTCGTATCAAAAATAGAAATTCGTCAAGACGCAAATAATTGCGTAGTGTCGCACAAATAATTGCGTCGCGACGTTATTCCGCCTTTATGACGGGCCGGTGCTTCCATATAAAACGTCTCTCTCCACTATGTCTTTGTCAGCCATGATGACATGTATATGCTCCTAGGCTGCATTGTAATCTTTAAACTTGGATGTCATCGTGTCCACAGTTTGTAGATTCTCAGTCTGGACAATCCATAGTGCAGCAATTTCACTCTCGCCTGTCAAACAAATATTAAGAGCACAATTCATTCATAGGACATGTATTGCCATGTAGACTTTAATTCATTCATAGGACATGCACTGTAATGTAGACTTTAATTCATTCATAGGACATGTACAGTCATGTAGACTCTAATTCATACATAGGACATGCACTGTAATGTAGACTTTAATTCATTCATAGGATATGCACTGTAATGTAGACTTTAATGTATTAATAGGACAGAAAGCGTAATAATACCTTTCATGAGGTCGCATCCCCTTAATTGGAGTCGGTCTTGTATGCTCTTCCCCCGTGGGCGTGGACGCAAGCATACGAAATACTGGCATACTCGATGGCCGTGTTGTACGTCTTTCGTGTATTTCTACGTATATCTGCCTCTATTTTTCTGCTATCTCTTTTACAAAATTGCACGAAATTTGTGTGTTCAAAGTGTTCAACAACTGCCGATAATCGTTGGAAGTCTGGGAATTCGCGTCCAATGGCCGGCTCATCCATCTCAGTTGTGCCGCTTGCGCAAATTTGAATTGAACTCTCGCGAGAAATGTGTCCGGACAAATAGCCTGGGGGCCGACATACGCTATTCAACCGTACCCGGACGTATAGTCCCCCAGGCTATTTGTCCGTATCCGGACGAATAGTCCCCCAGGCTATTCATCCGTATCCGCACGTATAGCCACTCCGATTTGTATTTGAATACAGACATTTTTGTGTTTGATTTGAATTGGAAATTACAAAAGGGCATGTATTTGTATTTGATATTTGGTCTGCATTTGAAAAGTATGTGCAAATAGAACCAAATACACATAAGAAATTACACATCGACGTAGAATTGACATTATTAGGTCGCGGTAGGGAATCCCTGTATTTGTGGTGTCTGTAGACACCCCTTTTTACTTTACCTGCCGCCTTTGTCGTTCGTATAGCAAATGACAAGCTATGATGAACGTATAGGATATCCGGTGTAAACATTAAAAATAATAAGTTGAGAGTGGACGTATCGGGAGCATCAACGAACTTGGGGAGCATCACGTAAATATTTCAACTGGCGCGTAACGTTAGCTCAAAACTATGTCCAAGACGTTCTCGCCCCTGGTTGGTTGTAACACATGTTGAGTAAGGAAACTATATTGTACTAAATTTAAAAACTTTTGATTCTCACTCCCAGTACTCTGTAGAGATTTCCACATTATACGCCCATGGTTAAAATCCCCCATAATTATACAGTCCCGTTTACTCACTTCCTTTAATCTTTATAGCGTTTTGTACTTTCTCATTCTAGTCTATGCTTATGTTTTGGACTTCGATAAACTAACCCAAGAGTTAATGTTGAGTTTCCTGTAACTATGTTACATCAAACAGCTTCTTCACATTCTGCTTCATTTTCTAGTTTTATTTCGTAAGCCTAGGTGGATTCTTTAATCTATAAAATAATGCCACCTCCCCTTCTTACTATTCTATCTTTCCTAAACATGATATATCCTGTCATTCCTAATTCGGCATCTGTGGTGGCCCAAGATTCAGTTATACCTATTATGTGAGGGTCAATATCTTCTACCATCTAATTCGACTACCATAATGTTTAAGTTCATTTCTTTTGTTTACTATGCTCCTTGCATTTAAACAAACACATATATATATATTTTTCCAGACTGTTCTTTGCTGATGTCTTTTTGCTGTTCTTATCTGTGCCCCCAGTATTTGGCTTCTCTGTGAATCCCCCCTGCGAATCTAGTTTAAATAGTTGCAACCTGTTCCACTGTCCAAAGATCGAAGCAGGTTCTCAGAGAATACTGCTGCGCCCTTAATTTACAATCTCTCACGTTCACGTCTTCTTTACCAACAAAGTATCCCCACAAATCAACGAATCCAACTCCTTCTTACTTAATGTATGTCTCCGTTTTACAACAAAAATTTACAATAAACTTTCCATATTATATGATTTTTTCCGAGTAAATCTTACTTCAAGTACATCCTGAAGTTCGGAAATTGGTACAGAATCCACTTCCGTGTTGCCACTGTTGGAACAGTGAGCGTCCATGGTTTCGACTTTCTATGGCTCCCGGTGAGGGTGCTGCGAAATTAGAACATATTTATTTCCCCGCCATTTGGAGTCGGCGATCCGTTTGTTTTATATCTATGGAGTAATCTCGACCGCATCGCTGTGGGATTTACGCCTTTGACGCCAGTGGGGTGAAGGAAAAAGGGGGCATGTGTAAGAATTCAGCCTACTGGTTTCAACGTCGTTAATGACCGTACACATTGTAACGCTCCTTTTGTTGTTCTTTTCTCAGGTATCTTCGCTTGGTGAAAATGCAGAGACTCATGTCCACGGCCGACGACTTCTGGCAGCATTACTGACCGACCAGGCCAGATGGTGTTAAGACTGGCGCCGCGGGACAGTCATTTGACAGTGACTAAAGCCTCGTTTTTATCGAGTACAATTACTTTATGCAGCCCATTATACAAGTCCTGGGCTCATATGCATGTCCCCAGACTAGCTTAGGCGCCGCACAGGCACTACCTTCCGACTAACTGTGCCGTGGCCTAGCGAGTGATTCAGTCGGTATGCATGCATGAGCCGGTCGCAGTGCGATTTAGCCGCCGCATAGTTGGTCTGCAGACCGCGATCCTGAGAGTCAGTTTGAAGAGCTATTACCGCTTCGAAACAGGGATTGTGCCGCATTGCGCACGCGCGCGGTGACGCACAGGGTCAAAGCGGCGGTTCATCGCAGGACGTGGTCAGTTGTTTTCCAAGTGACAAACAAGCATACTTTTTGTAGTTGGGGGTCAGAAACATTTTATTTCCTTGCAAACAGTCATAGTAGGTAGTTGGTTACATTGTTAGTGACTGTTGTACGGAACCATGTCTAATCATAATCCATAACGAACTTCTTCACAGGTAAAAAGGTGACAATTTATTTTAAGTGCGCGACTTGAGCTGATTGGGCACTGGACACAAGAATAATATTATAATGACGGGTGACAGTTATAGCTTCCGACTGATGAATACTAGGAATATCAGGTCATAAGTATATTGCGTTCTACCTTTCTTATCTTAAATGTCCAATTTAATATTGAGTTTACCACTGTCACAGACACACGTCATAGCGATTTACGTAGCGCAGAGAATAGACACGATTTTAGGCCGTATATGTGTCTTTTACGGAATTTGCATTTTACCTTGCTGTATGTTGTGGTTTCACAACAGTTCGATAAGCACAAGTTGTCTAAATACACGTAATCACAAAACTTGTATACATTTGCCACAAAACAGGGTGTACTGCGCGAAAGATGGCATTCTAAATGTTTAGTCAAGATCGCCAAACACGTCACATGGCGATGCCATGGCAACCACCATAATAATCGATTAAAATGCATGATTTCCGTGATCATTGTAAAGCATTGTTACCGGCAAAGTGTCCTGCTGCTTCTGTTTGTAATTATCCTTCGAACAATATAACTGTGAAACACTATTTGGGGACAGTCCGATCATTACAACCAAAAACAAAACATAGTTCTATATGTCACCATGGAGAATATGGACTTCCTGCCCCCAAGTGCCCCCGCGAGACTTACATCGGTAATTCTGATAGTCCGCAGCGGCGCCAAGGATTACCCTAAAGAAACAGCATTATGCAGGTTGTTTGAATTTCTGTGAAGACTTGAGCAGTGTTGCGTGAATGAAAATGATGTATGTGTGCAGCATGGTATAATGATTTGACTGATCTGATCTGATACCATGCTGCACACATACATCATTTTCATTCACGCAACACTGCTCAAGTCTTCACAGAAATTCAAACAACCTGCATAATGCTGTTTCTTTAGGGTAATCCTTGGCTGTCAGTTGTTGCATTTCTGTGTTTTAATACGTGTCATTTTGCTTGGGGCAAATATAGTCTTACTCCTTGTGCACTAGATGGCAGCATTGTTTCATCATATAACTTCGTATGTGCGGACGGAATTCTCTGTTCGGAATAACGTCTGATTACAATTACATTTTATTGAAAATATTTAATTTCTGATATGACATATTATATGTTATCATACTACAGATGACACTGCACAATAAACTGTACATGACAAGTCTATGATGTAAGGATTTTCAACTGTTCATACAACTGGAATGGACGATAATAGAAGTGACAGGGAAAAGAAACAAGGCGGTGCTATCAATCAGGTAAAAAAATAAGGAATGTCAGTTGTGACATCTGTATAACTATTTTAATGTTGAACTTATTTATTATTTATAAATATTGTTAGCTTTCCTGTGTGCGTGCGTGCGTGCGTGCGTGCGTGCGTGCGTGTGTGTGTGTGGACATACCAAAATAGCATGCAAACGTTACATTAACATTTGCATTTGGTTAGAACCGTTTGATTTTGGTTACGGTTAAATCTCTAACGTTCCCGAAACCTTAGTTTTTTGTTGTTTTTGTTTCGTTTGAATGTCAACGTAGATCTACGTTAAATAGCCGAGCAAAATAACGCAAAAACGTTCGCATTTAAACGTTAAACCAACGTTTCTGCTAACTTTAGCTTGAGGTTTGCATGCTATCTGGGTGGGGCAGTGGCTACAACTTCAGACTCTCGACTTAGAGGATCTGTGTTGAATTGTGTGCTGCCATGTCAAATCTTGGGCAAGTTTTTTCCCTCTACATAGCTCCTATTCACTTAGCTATAATTTTTATGAAAGAATATTTAGCTATTGACAATTGTAGCTAATTGTGCATGAACAGTCTTCATGCTTTAATTGCTGCATCGCTGGGTGCTTCCCAGAGAAGCCAAAATGGTGTTCTATTGAACAGGTTTGCCAGGGAGTAAAGAGTAAAGCGCTTTGAGCAATCCTGATCGAGAATTGTATACTGCGATATATAAGAACTTACCTTTTAATAAATACTAATATAGCTAGTTAAAAAGCTAGTTAGCTTCACACAATTATGCCAAGCTTAGGAGCCCATGTATCTTAGCTAGTGTACCATATACCATTGTAAGGATAATTGTATAAAATGAGCAACCATGATGCTGATGCTGTGTAAAGTTGTTTTAATAAATCAGCAAAATAGTAAATACTGCTGTATGTTCACTTTTGATTCAACACATGTAATAATGTTGGAAATGTACCATCATGAATACTATATTATGTCTACACAATTGGGTATCACTCGTCTTCATTAGGTGGCCATTAAGGGATGTTGCAGGCGTCTGAACATATCATCTCTCACCTATTTTGCAGCCAAAATAATTTTTACAACAGAAAAACATTAAAACTAACTGACCACCTGTTGCTTCTAATATAATATTAATGGAGGAAATTACTTCAGACAATTATTTAAGAGAAGATTATTTTCAATAAATTCAATCACTCATAAGTTAATTCATCCAGTCATTTATTTAACACAAAACAGTATGTCATTGTGTTTCAGTAACAAATATTCCACAGATAAGATTCAAGAAGAATGACAGCCGGCTCTCTTCTATATTTAGTGACTTACCTAACACTAAACTCCACAGTCTGCCTCTTTGCAGATGACTATGTCTTATACAGAGACATTAACAATCGGTCAGACCCACAAGAACTACAGATAGTTGTTGAGAACATGACTGGAAAATCCACTTTAACCCCAAAAATTGATTTGTGATGGGACTAACTCATGCAAGAAATGCAAAACATTTTACTTTTACTCTGTCTAAGAAATACAACACCATGGGCATGGCATATTCAATAAAGCCATATATAGACCCCTATCCTTGCCTGTAATAAACCTCATCCAGCCCGTACAACGCTTATGAAGGCATCTAAATAATAAAGCATTCAACACAATCCACGCTAACTCTAGAGAGCAATATTCAGAAGAATACTTTGAAATAAACCTCAGAGTTGTTCTATGTAAAACAAAACAATTTAAAGAATGTGTTACTGGGTCAGTACTGTATTCATTCTATTGTATGAACTGTTATATTTTTTATTTCCCTTCAGCAGTAAAATATTGGATTTCCCTACCAGATGCAATTGTCAGTATTCCAGAACCACAACAATTTGGACATGATCTGATACACGACTGTAAGTCTATATAGTAACCCAGAAGCATGCGCAGTTGCGCACCCAACCCTGACTGACTCCAAGAACACGGTTGGCTTTCTTGACAGCATTCTGAATGTGGTTAGAGAACTTGAGTTGTTGATCGATGGTTACTCCAAGGTCTTTTTCAGATGTTACCGCATCTAACATGTGCATGTCGCCACTGACATTGTTCATGTGGTAAATGTTCTGCGGGTTCGACTGTCCGATGTGTAGAACATGGCATTTATCTGGATGGAAATTCATTTGCATCTTCATTGACCATTCCTGAAGCTTTGTCAGGTCTTCCTGCATAGAATGTGGTGAGTTGTTGTCATCTCTGAGTGTTGCATAGAGCTTGGTGTCGTCTGCAAACATTGACGTCAGGTTGTTCATGATCCCTGGTACATCGCTGACAAACATCGTGAACAATATCGGTCCCAGGACAGACCGCTGGGGAATTCCGCTTAGTACATTGCACCATTTTGATTGTTCTCCATGTACAGATACCTTCTGTCGCCGGTCATCTAGGAACGCCGTTATCCAAGTTAAGGCCTTGTCCTTTATTCCAAAACTTTCTACTTGTTTCAGGAGACGCTGATGTGGTACGGTTTCAAATGCATTCGCGTAATCGAGGTAGATGACATCAACGGGTATGTTGTGCATCAAGGCCTCACTCCAGATGTTCAATGCTTCTAATAAATTTGTGTTTACACTTTTCCCAGTAGTAAAGCCATGTTGTTGTTCACAATCCAGGTGGTTCATCTTGATATGTTCTACGAGCTGCTCCAAACATTTTACACGTAATATTTGCGTTTTGACCATCAAAATGTCAAATGATATACCGATGGTGAATGTACGTTATATTTATGTTGATCGGTTATGTTTTTTGTAATTAAAAGATGGTTATTTATTTGAAAAATAGCCGATTATTAAAAGACAAGAAAGCAAACTTCCAAATTTATTGAACACATACTTCATAGCAGCATCATGAAACACCTTGGATATCACATTCTAAATGGCCAAGTCCACTTCCTTCTTCTGACTTGTTCAGTATACGTCTTTGCCTTTTCTCTCACCCAGATGTTTGTTTTTTCTACCCGTCTATTTGATGCTTAACATACTTCTTTCAATGGTTGTGCGATTGCTAGCTTGTTCTTTGCCTGACTGGTGTGGAGAGGGCCCACGTTTCCGGGTGTATGTATGTCATTGTTGGAAGTATGCATGAGTTGTAGATACAAACAAAAATTCCAAAGTTATCTTTGACGATCTCATGGTGCATGCTACCCAGCCTTGTCTTGTTTAAGTACTGGCCAACACTCCTGGTGGAGTCAAACTCAAACGGTCATATGTATAAGACATAGTCTGTGGAGTAGGAGTAGTGGAGTAATTAATTGTTATTGAAGTACAGTGACAGACTGAGTGATTTAATTTATTGAAAGTAAGCTTCTCTTAAATAATTTTCTGAAATAATTCCTACCATTACAATTATACTAGAAGCAACAGGTGCACAGTTAGTTTTAATGTTTATCTGTTGTAAAAATGAGAGGTTGGCTGCAAAATAAGTGAGAGATGAGATGTTGAGACGTCTGCAACATCCCTTCATTACCACCTAATGAAGACGATTGATACCAAATTGTATATACATAACATAGTATTCATGATGGAACATTTCCTATATTATTACATGTGTTGAATAAAAAGTGAACATATACCTAGCTGTATTTATTATTTTGGTAATTTATTAAAACAACTTTACACAGCATCATTATTATCATCGTGGTTGTTCATTTTATATAATTCTACTTAAAATGGTACATGGTATACAAGCTAAGATACATGGCCATGAGCTCCTAAGCTTGGCATAATTGTGTGAAGCTAACTTGCTTTTTAACTAGCTACATTAGTATTTATTAAAATTAAGGTAAGTTCTTCTATATCGCAATATACAATCCTTCATCAGGATTGTTCAAAGCGCTTTACACTTTACTTCCTGGCAAACCTATTCAATGGAACACCATTTCAGCTTCTCTGGGAAGCACCCAGCGATGCTGCAATTAAAGTGCAAAGACTGTTCGTACACATATCCACCACTGTCTATAGCCAGATATTCATTCATACAAAATATAGCTAAGCGAACTGGAGCTATGTAGAGTGAAAAAACTTGCCCACGGTTTGACAGGGCAGCACAGAATATAGGGCGGGGCCCTCTTAGTCGAGAGTCTGGAGTGGTAGTCACTGTCGACACTGCGCCACTACACTACTATACAACTGTTACCAATAATTTGTATAAAAAGTATAACAATTACCCTTTTGAATGTTGTATGAAAATCGGCATCCCAGACAGAAGTTTCTGGTAAAGCCTTTAATGGATGGATCCAGTTGGTTTCCAGGTAGGTGTATGTGAAGGTTAGTCGTTGGATACCGAGGGTTGTAGGTGGAGGTCCAAATGATGTAGGCATGTGGCTATGCATCTGGTGTGCTTGGAATATCTTGTATTTCGAAACTTAAACGTTAATACTACGGGATATTGCTATAGGCTATATATATATATATATATATATATATATATATATATATACCGGTATACCAAATCGTTGACATCCACATGCATATTTTAATTACAGAAACATAACCGATCGATTTAAATATAACATACTTTCACCATCGGTATGTTGGTTTACAGTTTGATGGTCAAAACATAAATATTACGTGTAAAATGCTTGGAATCAAAACCGTAACCAGAGACGACGCCAAGTTTGGTCACGGAAATCATGAATTTTAATCGATTATTATGGTGGTTGCCATGGCATTAGCGGCAAGCACTTGTGTTTGGATAGCCTCGGTTACCCAGGCTGGGGAAAGAAAGGCTCTGTATTTGTCAGGCCTTACCCCAGATTAGGGTAGAGACGCTGATTGGCTCTCAGGCCAACTATGAAATAAAAATTAAAATAACTATATACTTTTACAAGATAATGATATCCTATGAAAAGTATTCAACATTGAACAACACACAAATAAGTAAAAATTCGAATTTACAGTTGTTTACTATAAAATAAGAATTACGGCAGGATTAACCAGTATCCATGAGGTGGCAGCATTGTTTAGCCCCACACAAATAACATACCAATTAATAAGGATACCTTTTTTCAAATAATGCTCTATTATAAAAAAACGATTCAAAATTAAACTTATTTTAACACAAAATAAATAGAAATACAAATGTGCAGTTGTCTATAAAATAGAAATTACGGCAGGATTAACCAGTATCCGTGAGGTAGCAGCATTGTATAGATCACGTGGATAAATCAAACAAAAGCCGACTAAGTAACCATGTAGTTGATAATGTAGGCCGATTGCTGGGAGAAGTAATGACAGCTTGACCTAGATATTATGTATCATAATAACAAATGGGAGTGGGCATTAGTTTTAATGTTACAGTTCTCACAAGGACGATAAAACAATCGAAACATTTTACTCTTAGACGATTGATCTAGCTATAGTTTTCACGCTATACGATTGATTAGAACTTACATAAAGAAAATGGTTTAGACTTCGAATGGTATCCTCGTTGTCACTCTTGTGATGTCTGCCAGTTTTATGTGTTTCACCGAACGTGCTCTACTTGTATTAAGAAGTAAATTGGGTGGATAATGTGCAAAGCAGCCAACTATGCCAGTAACAAAGAGATCGTCCTTGACATCTGTGTCATGGTAATGACGCTGTCTCTCCTTCTCCTGGTCTAAGCTGTGTCTCACTGTGGTCACATCGTAGGCAGTCGGCCTTAGAAGTTCCCTTGCCTTCGGTAACTTATTTCGAGGCCTGCGACTCGTGCATAGCTGGGCTGGTGACAGATGACAACTTTCGTGCAGCGTCGTGCAGTAGTCCAGCAAAGCTGAGTGTTTGTCCGTACACTTACGCCAAAGTCGCTTGACAATCTGTACTGCTCGTTCGGCTGCGCCGTTAGATTGTGGAAATGCTGGCGATGACGTGTAATGGTCGATTTGGTAATCTTTGCAGAAAAGCGCAAATTCGCGAGAGGCGAACTGAGTCCCATTATCAGATCGCAATTTTTTGCTATCCCGTGTCGGCTCATTTGATATTTGAGGGCGTCAATTGTGGAAGCGCTACTCAAATTCTCGAGTTTGTCGACTTCGATGAACTTTGAATAGTAATCCACAGTGACCAAGTAATTGTTTCGTTCCCATTCGAAGATGTCAGCCGCTACCTCGACCCACGGCAGGTCGGGTGTTCTCGTTGGTCTCAGCGTTTCGGCGTGCTGTTTATTCTGGTACATATTACACGCTGCGCAATCACTCACGAGATTTTCGATTAGTTGCGTCATCCCTGGCCAGAATAGCGCTTCACGCGCTCGCTGCTTGCATTTCGTGATGCCCAAGTGCGACTCGTGTATTTGTGCAAGCATGTTAGGCTTCATGCTGGGCGGCACAACGATTCTCATGCCTTTGTACACTACACCCTCAGACGCAGAGAGTTCGTCACGTATTGTCCAGTACATTCTGATTGCATGCGGTGTCTCCTGCTTTGTATCTGGCCAACCCTTCAGGATCATAGCATGCAGCTCGTTCAGTTCATCTGCTGTGCATTCCTGGAATTGTTTGTATCGTGTAGGTGTTACGGCGATGAAGTTTATCATATTGACCATGACAGGCTCAATATCAGGTACTGCATCTGGCAGGTGAGCACGACTCATTGTATCTCTCATGGGGATTTCCTTGCCTGGCTTGTACGTCACGTTCAGGTCGTATGGCTGCAGTCTCAGCAACATTGCTTGTAGCCTCATGGGCGCTGATAGCAGTGGCATTGCGCATATCGCCTGAAGTGGTTTGTGATCGCTCTCAACTGTTGTAGGTTTTCCAAAGATATAATAGTGGAATTTCTTGCAGCTATGGACGATAGCTAACATTTCCTTTTCCAGTTGAGCGTATCTTTTCTCTGTCGGTGTGAGCGTTCTCTATGTGTATGCTATCGGACGACCGTCTTGTAAGAGGACACCTCCTAGTCCGTAGCTGCTCGCATCACACTGTATTGTGACATCTTTCGTCACGTCACAACACTGGCGTACTACAACAGATCGAGTTCCTTCAGCTCGTCGAAGCTTCTCTGTTGTTGCTTGTTCCAGTAGAAATCGACATCTCTTTTCATCACATCCCGTAGTGGGGCTTCCACTGTACTCATGTTCGGAATGAATGTCGAGAGATACTGGACAAATTCAAGAAATCTGCGTACGTCTTCGTTGCTTCCGGGAACTGGCATGCTGCGTACTGCTCGAACTTTCTCTGGATCTGGTTGCAAGCCTTGGTCAGTCACCAAGTGTCCCACGTAGGTAACTCTTGGTTGTTTCACCTGACACTTGTCGAAGTTGAGTTTGAGATTCCACTCGGTCGCTCTCTCAACAACTTTTATCATTATCCTGTTGTGTTCTTGTGGGGTCTTCCCTGCAATCAGGATGTCGTCCATGATAGCTCGTGCGCCATCGATATCTTCCAACATCTCGTCCATGATTAGCTGTAGTGGAGCAGATAACAAGGTCAATCGTTCAAATGATGATACAAGCAAGAAACTTGGCAGGAATATTTATTTTATGTAACTTTATGAGAAAAAAGTGCTAGCCACTTGAAATTCCAAGATGGCAGCCATTCCCCAAGATGGCCGCCAGATGACCACCCAATAGGTGGCATGTCCTGATAACTTTGGATAGATCTGTCCAATTCAGTAGGTCATGGTGGCGATTTATATGTTTTCAACACTGGCGAAACCGATTATGATATCAAAACACATGTGCGATGTGTTATTAACCCCTTACATGCCATATGTGGCTTTAGGTGCAAAAGTATTACTTTAATATACGAGTTTACATTTACCCAAATTGTCTTTTTCTGTTTTGTTCAGCACTTCGAGTTATTGATACTGAATTATCAAATTAGCAAAGAGAGCAAGCCTCGCCTCATTCACTGACGCAACTGAACTTGATCTGTCATACATCAGGACCACACATTTCTCCAGGATTTGTAGATCAGATTCCTCAATCTTTGATGGGCATTGACTGAGTTTCGTGAAGATGACTGATACTTCATTGCATACATTCCATGTCTGCCATGCTGTCTTTTTCCCTTTGCCATTGAAAGATGATACAACATCACAACCGGTGAAGGCATGGAAGAAGAGCATCCCACTCGTTTTCTCCGGTCCTATGGCAGACACAACTTCGCGGATATGCACCCATCTCCTGTGCTCCCCTTTGCCAAATGCAACCCACATTTTCTCAAGACCTGTTGCTGCAAGAGAAGGCATAACGGATATGGCAATAACTACAATGTCTGTGTCATTAGCTTCAATCATCAGAGACTTGTATCGATCGGTGGCTGCATGCCGAGCGTGTACGAATTTTCGCGTGTCTGCTTCCTCGTGGGTACATGGGGCCATTTCATCCAGGTTAACGCTGGTGTTACTGGTGGTGGTGATGGCATTGTCTCCTTTAGTCATGATAACTGGATTGCCCGTTGTCATTTCAGCCACTTTGTCGGCAAGGAAATGGAATAGCTTTGTTTTGTTGGTGCTATCTCTAAGGACGCTCTGCCAATTCGAGGGAGTTTTACTTGTCGCTGTTACTCTCCTTCTGATGGCCTTTCCTTGTTTACATCTTGCCTCTCCATTCAGGCTGGACTGATGATACACATAAAAGATTGTCGGTTCTCTTGTGTTTCGTGCTATAGTACTCGACTTTAGGAAGAATGTCATACTCTTCAAAGGTCTTTGGTGTTCGTGGTGCTACGGTATTTACCAGCGCAGCTCCATCTAAAATGAGTACGTCAGACTCTGGCTTTGTCCCTGGAAGCGTCACTTTAGCTTGTAGTACATCCACTAAATCCGACTTCATACATGTGTGTAGTTTCCCCTTGATACTGAGTGAGGCCGGAAGACTGATTCTCGTGTTTAGGCTGGTAGAAGGAGCAGTCATTCTCCATTGTAGATTAGCCATGAAGGAATTGAACTTGTCTTTCCCTCTCGTGATGCGTCGCAATTAGCTGAGCATCAGAAGGATCCGCGATGTCCTTGGTGTCGAGCGTAAGAAGATCTCCTGACTCCTCTTCAAAGGGATTACCCATTTCCTCCATTACCATTGTGAGCTGTTTGACTTTCTCAAAGAATGCCCTCTGAACTGTCTCTGTTTGTTCATGGTGACGATTGCTTTTCTTTGCATCTTTGGTTCCTGATACTGTTTCAAAGTTGGCAACTAAACGACATATTTCTGGTCCAGCCACCATCTACCTTTTAAGAGCTGATGGGGTCCTCCGTCACACCTATTGCTCCTCCATCACTTTTGATGACTGCATTGTTCTGTTCGTGGGCCTGGTCAATGGCCATAGCGGAGAAATTCCTATTAGATTTGTGAACGACAAAGTTTCCTTAATGAAACTCTCTGGCGACATCTGGGTGTTGCTTCTCTAGGCACATCATGTCTCTGAGGTGAATTGGAAGCCAACGCGCGTAACTGATGTTGTTGTTGGCGAAGAAGTAAGGTATCAGTTCAGACAGTGATTCAAGGTAGAGTGTGAAGTTTCCTTCTCTAAATGATCGAATCAACGTGAGAATAGTCAGCTCCATGTTCAAGGCACGGTTGAGCTGAGTTGCACAGCAGTGTGTGTCACCATGACATATACTCTCTTTTTCTGTGTTTAGTCAATATTGCATGGCTGGTGTCCACCATCATCGCTGGTTACACTGTGATGTCTGGGTCATATAGATCCTGGTGGCTGCATTTTGGACGCAAGTGGTTTTATTTCGGAATTTTCCATCTCCAAGATGAATTGCCTTTACCTGGCTAATGAGCTTCATCTGCCCAGAGCTGTCTGGTTTTCAGGCGCCAGAGACTCGCCTTTCGCCCCGCCACTATTTGTGGAAACACCACCGCCACGAGAAGGCTAGGGTTGGAACTTGACTGCCAGAGGCTTTGTTTTGCTTGTCATTTCGCGCATTTAGTAGGCAGAGCTCATCCTTTTTGCCACCCCGGCATTAGCAGTCCTTTGGAGGGGTAATTCTAACCTTCCCCGTCTATAACGAGAAACAATTTACTTGTATTCGAAGCCTGCACAATAGTTCTCATTTGACTTCTTTATTGTTACACAAGTCCTAAATACACTCAAGAATAAGCTCTAGCAAGGTCAAAAACCAATAAATCCGACATCTCTGGCGATTTCTATGGTTAAAAGTTTTTTTCCATACCCTGGCGGCCATCTTGGAAAAAATAGCCGCCATGTTGATGGCTAGCACTTTTTTCTTGCAGAGTGATCCTAAAGGAACGTTAAACCAAATGTCATGCTTGTATCACCATTTGAACGATTCTGCCAAAAACTACACTTATCTGCTCCACTACTGGTAGATTTCTGGAGCCGACTTTATGCCAAACGGGAGGCGCAACCACCTGTATCTTCCGATTGGCGTGTTGAAAGTCGTCAGTAGACTTGATTCGTAGTCGAGTTTGATTTGCAGGAATCCCGATTTTGCGTCTATCTTGGAGAACACTTCGGCACGTGGCATTGATGATACCACTTCTTCCACCGTTGGAATTGGGTAGTGTTCTCGTCTGATGGCTTTGTTGAGATCTTTGGGGTTCGAACAGATTCTCAACTTTCCATTCCGCATAACCGTGACCATCGAACTAATCCAGTCGGTGGGCTCTGTCACTTTGGTAATGTGGCCATCAGCTTCCATCTCTTTCAATTTCGTACGTATCTTCGCTGACAGTGCTTTGGCTGACGTCTTGGTCCATGTACTACTGGCGTGACTGTAGGGTCGATCTTGATGGAATACGTCCCTGGAAGCGTACCTGCGTTTTTCTCAGTTCCGGGTACTTGTCAAGCTTGTTGGTGACTTCGTGTATTCTTTCAATCAGGCCTAGCTGTTCGCTGGCTTGCCCTGATAACAACGTCTTTTGATCGACATGAACCACGTAGTACTGGACATCCACGAACTTGTTCTTGTAACGTGTGCAGAGTGTGACGTAGCCTTCCACTTTGATTGGGTGATGTGTGTACGACTTGAATTTGCGAGCGGTCTTCGTTACTGGTGTATCACACATTTCCTCCACCTTTCTACGGCACATCGCCGCGAAATGTCCCTTCTTGCAACAGTAATTTCATTTACTGTCTTTCGCGGGGCAACGTACATGATTGCGATCATACCCGCATTTCATGCATTTGTTATCTGAATGCATCGCTTTCTTTTTGAAGTCGTGCTGCTTGAACCGGGACTGAGGGCCTGTTATACGAACGTCGAAGTGCGTTCGATTTGGCTGTGTTCACTTCGTCGATGCCGATGGCGCGCATGCTTTCTTGTGATGTCTCGTAGTTTTGGCCGATACCAATGGCCATGTCTAACGTCAGTTCATCACCCTTCTCGAGACATTTTTCGCGGGCAGCAGCGTGCGATGATCGTAGCACAATCGCGTCTCGCAGCATGCGGTTTTCTTCTACGTAGCCACAGTCTTTCACGAGGATGCGGAGGTCTGTAACAAAGTTGTCGAACTTTTTTCCTGCATCTTGTTTCCTGCGATTGAACGATACCGTCGCACGGATGTGATTTTTCATGGGTGCGATGTACTGCGCGTATTTGGCGTACACTCCATCCAGAGTGGCATTCTCCGCGGGAGTGTCGTCCGTCGCTGGCGTCCATAGAAATGTCTCGTAAATTTCACGACCTTAATCCCTGATATATGTCATAAGGTCATTTACCTTCTGACCTTCTGTCTTAATGGCAAGAGGACCCATGAACGTAAAGCCGCAGTGCTGTCGAAAGCAGCGCCATTCGGTTGCGAGATTGGCCGCTTGCCAATTCATGCAAGGTTTGTCGCGACGTAGAATCGGTCGATCACCGAGTGATGCCTTGTTGCAAAACTGCCAAAGTCATCTATCGGCAAATGGTCCGCTCTTTTCTGCCGTCTTTCACATCAGACGGTACCTGGAGTTACTATGCACATGATAGTCCGTAGTTGCTGTTTCTAAAACAACTTTTTACATTATTTTAGAGCTACTTCTAGACACCATGTAACATAAGGCGACTCGTACTCGGGATTGCAGTGCTGTAACTCGATATGTTTATTGACTAGTCGTGTACACACCTGCGCGGTGGTATACACGCTGAATACTACTGGAAACCCAGCAAACACGTAACGCTCCCGTAATGTTAGCAAGTTATAATTAGGTTATGCAGTAACATATTCCCATATATAACGTTAAGAGAACGAAAAGAAGACTTTCCAAAAAAAACGTTAGGAGAACGTTACCGGCTAACGTTATCGTAACATAGGAATAACGTTCAGATATATAATAACCCTGTCTTTGTTTTGTCCGCCACGTGGAGCCAGTTGTCAGTAAAGCATATTAACTAAGGTACCGCAGTCCCTAAGAGAAACAACATTATGAAGGTTGTATGCATTTCTGTGAAGAAGTGTATGGAGTGAAAAGAATGAAAATTACATATTTGTGCAGCGTGGTATCAAATTATTAATCGGTCCATTTCATTTCTGCGTATTAATACAGGTGGCATTGTTACTACAAGCATTTAATAGTTGATCACTAAATGACAGCATTGGCATAAAAATGGCGGGCGGGCAACATTTAAGTTAGTCGTTGGAATAATGTCCGATTACAGTTACATTTTTATTGAAAATTCAGTTTATAACAACATATCTTGTTTTTATACCACTGGTGACACTGCTTAGTCGGTTGATGCACTCGACATGTCTATGATGTAAGGATTTATAGTTCATACAACTGGGTTGGACGATAATCAGGTAGTGTCAGTTCAACTCAGTTGTGACATTTTTAATGGCTATTTTAATGTTGTCCACATACCCTTAAATATAGAAATGGCATAGGATCAAAGATTTTAAAGTTGAAAGAATATGAATCTCTCCCCCCATCTCCTCTCCCTTTCTCCCTCTGGCTCACTCTATGTCAAATCAGTCAATTTTGGGCAATTTTTGCACCCATTCGCATACTGACCGCTACATTAATGCCTGTAACTCTGCTATTAACAAAGCTAGAGAAACAAACAATACATCTTTGGAACGCCAATAAACATGCACTCATAACTATTATAAAATTAAAACATTAGTATAAGAATGTTGTATTTATTTTATTTGACCTCGGATACCCACAAAACCAAAACGTATCCTCTGAATTGGCTACTACCCAGGTATTTTGTACACAGTACAGTACAGTACTATTGCAGGAGTGTCCCTGAAAATATTAGGGTGGGCAAATACTAATGTTCAGAGATACATTAAATTAAGTACACCCGTGGATGAAAAACTGCCCCAGGATAGCACTGTATAGTCGGTCCAATATAAACATACAGCACAATCTCTGATGTGTAAATCCATATATGTATTATACTCACTAATTCTATAATTGTTATTCAATACACCAGGGGTTATTGTTATGCAATTATCCACCAGAGGGACAAGATCTTGCACATGTCCATTTTTTCTGTAATGTTGTGATTTGTGGCATACAGATGGTTGTTTCTGTAACCTACATAGTAAGATCTGCACACAATTGTTTTCAAATAGCTGTCATGGTAAATAATTGTTTTGCTTTCTTTGTTTTTATAGTTAATTTATCCACAACAGAAAACTACATGGAGATGGGTCAGTCCGGCCTTCCACAATAGGTGCTTACCTTTGTTACATACTTACATTGTTGCATATACCATTTTTTTACTTAGATACAGCATATTGGTTTTTTTGCTAGATGTAACTGAAGGTGCATTTGTTTTGAAACAATGATGTAATTAATCTGACGTCATATCAATGTTTGTTCGATATGCAATAAACGATGCATACGTATTCGTAGCATGTTGCTGTTATGACTTGATGCTAAAATACCATTTTCTGCATGTGCAAACTAAGAATCAGTGATTATTAACAAAACATAAATTGTGTTTGTATTCAAGACTGTCCTTGTGTAACACTCAGAGTGTATGTATATCATTGTCGTGAACGGTGTAAACCGAGGCTGCCCACATAGACACATGCACATGGTCTGGTGTCTGACTCAGATGAGTCTGAATACCGCCATGAAGTTAGCAGCCTGGTGTCGTGGTGTGACAATAACAACCTACAACTGAATGCGTCCAAAACTCGAGAGATGATAGTAGATTTTAGGAAGAGAAAAAACCCACTTGCTCCCATTATTGTCAACGGCGACTCTATCGAAAGGGTGGACTGTTTTAAATGTCTAGGCACGATAATAATTATCAAGTGACTTAGCTTGGGAAAACAACAAAGGTGCTGTCGTCAAAAAGGCCCAACAAAGACTGTTCTTCCTGCGCCAACTAAAGAAGTTCGGGCTGATGAGAGAAATTCTTGTTCAGTTCTATCGTTCTGCTATTGAGAGTATTCATACATTCTCAATATGTGTATGATTCGGCGGCATCAGCCAGCGCCAGAGGAGCAGACTTTTGACAGAGTGGTTAAAACAGCTTCCAAAATTGTCGGTAGTGAACTCACCTATCTAAAAGACATATCTCTATATAAAAACAGATCCAAAAAGAGCTGGCAAAATTATCTCAGACCAAACTCACCCCGCCAATATATGTTCGAATTATTACCGTCAGGCAAACGCTATAGATGCATCCGTACGAAAACAAATCGCTTCAGAAATAGTTTTATCCGAGTGCCGTAGCAGCATTATCAGGAATGAAAATATAGAACGTAGCTGTAAAGACCCTGGAAACTTGGCTGTTTTCGCCGTTCTGGCGGAATTGTTATTTTTCTGGCGCTGGTTGGTATGGCTGAGCCGTACGCGTGTGGGGTGTGGGTGTACCTATTCTCAGTAGCGGATCGGTGGTGCTGAACAATAATCTTCTCTTCTCCTGAAAGTTTAGCTTAACCAAATAATTGTATAAATATATTTTTTGCAAAATTGGACGCATTCAATTGTAAATATAATTTTAACTGATATTTTAGTCCTCTTATAATGTATGTTTACTAATTTAAGTTATATTTTTAGAAGATAATTTATATACATATTTTTAAAACAATTTTAAAGGACATGTTATATATATTTATTTATTAACTAGTTTACACCACAATTTTTGTTAAACAGATAATCTATTATTTTAATTTTGTTTTTATTTACTTATTATATTAAAACATTTTAAAGAACAAATTATGTACAATGTATATCTTATATTTATTTGCCATATTTCATTGTATTGTATATAATATTATAGGCATTATACGAGTTAACGCCAGACTACATTCCAATTCATCATGTAATGCACGTTGAATATGGCAATAAAGCTTTATTGGCAGAAAATGTCCTATGGCGGAACCCACCTGGTGAGTCAAAACATGCATCGCTCGAGTATCTCCCTTCCTGCCAAGTGTGCGCGATTTACCAAGATCCAGTGATTTGTCGATTTACCAAGATCCAGTGATGTCTATTTACCAAGTGATTTCGAATTTGAGGGGATAAAAGTGCTGCCACCTCACGGAACCTAGGTAATCATGTGGCACGTTCCCGTGGTCGTGGCGGCGGAGTTGCCGTAGTGTATCGGAACACGTACAACACTAAGATCCTCCCAAAGCTGCATTTCACAACAATTGAACTTATCCGTCTGCAATTCACTCTTGTTGTTGTTCTTGTTGAAATACAATTTATGGGTCGTTGAACTAGAGCAGCTATTCACCGAAGCATCCATCTCCGTTATTCCTACTGTCATCGTTGGCGATTTTAACGTTCATTTCGACGATACGCTCAAGTCCGAACCACTTCGCACTCTGCTTGAATCGTACAACCTAACCCAACACGTACATTCGCCAACACATCAAACTGGACATATCCTTGATCTCGTAGTGAGTCAGACTGACGACAACTTCATTACGTCCGTTACTGTGCATCCCGACTCTCTGTCAGATCACCATCGCATTGAACTCAAACTTAGAGCGCTGAAGCCTGCAGTACAAACCAACACGATTACAAAGCGGGACTTTAGAAACATTGTTGCTGACGCACTTCGAAGTGACATTACGTCTGTGTGTAGCGACATGTGTGCATGCACAAATGATCGACAAGCTGATGAATTGGTACATGTGTATAACACCTGTCTCACCGATTGCCTCGACAAACATGCCCCATGGCGTAACGTGCGGGTACGAGACACAACACCACACCCCTGGTATGACACTGACATCGATGTCGCCAGGAATAAAAAGCGAAAACAGGAGAATGTGTGGAGAAGAACCAAACTGGAGATTCATCGACAATTATACGTCACCGCCCGGGATGAATGTACTGCGTTGATATCCGCACGTAAAACGGATTATTTTCGAAATCAACTGGAAAAGGCAAGCAACAAAAACATGTTTCGTCTACTGAGATCGCTCGATGGTACAGCAACAACCTGAATTCCGTTTGACCGCTCAAGAATGCGAACTATTGTCTCGTTACTTTCGTGGAAAGATTGACAATCTCCTATCAGGTCTGCAGTATTTCAACGACATCGATAGGCCATCAGATGAAATACGTTGTTTCACTGACTGTATCGATGAGTTTGATCAAACAACGAACACAGAGATCACAGCGATATGTAGTGCTACTAAGAAAACGTGCGTGTTGGATCCTCTGCCTGCAAATCAGCTCACTGATAACATCACCCGTATTGTGCCTGCCATCACACGGATCACAAATACTTCCCTGGATGAGGGAGTGATGCCGAAGTCGTTGAAGCATGCAATTGTCCGACCACTTTTAAAGAAACCATCACTGGACAAAGACACCCTGAGCATTTACCGACCAGTGAGTAATCTCACTCAATTATCCAAAGTAATTGAGAAAGTGGTCGCGCTTCGGATAATGACGCATGTATCTGATCAGCAAATGGTTGAGTGCTTTCAGTCTGCGTATCGGAAAAACCATTCGACAGAAACTGCGCTGTTGTATGTTACAAGTGCCGTCAAAACAGCAATGGACAAAAAACAAGGAACCATCTTGCTTCTCGTGGATTTCAGTTCCGCCTTCGATACGATCAACCATAACATCTTAATTAGGCGGTTACGTTTGCGTTACGGCTTTGTTGGCAAAGCATTGGACTGGTTGACATCTTATCTGAAAGAGAGGACACAGCGAGTGGTAATCGGTGACCAGTCGTCGAGTACAACTACTCTAACGACAGGTGTCCCGCAAGGCTCTGTCCTTGGGCCACTGCTCTTTTCATTATACGTTCAACCTATCGGTGACATCATACGAGCCCATGGACTATTCCTGATTTACAGGTATATACTCATATACTCATTTTGACTTGACCCATTCTGCATTAGTGGCTGCAGTCAAGCAAATGGAAGATTGTTTAGATGAGGTAAAGGTCTGGATGGCACGGAATTCTATGTTCATGAACGATGGCAAGACACAATATCTTCAGATTGTGCCTAAGTCTGCAGATGCAATCGTGGATAAAAGTGTGATTCGCGTTGGTGAGGCTACAGTTACGGCTTCGCGTTGTGTTCAGTGTCTAGGTGTTTGCATTGATAGGCACCTTGACATGAAGAAGCAAGTATCGCAAACTATCAGTGCTTGTTTTTTCTACCTGCGAAGCATTAATCAAATTAGCCGCTTTCTCCCCAGACCGACAAAGGAACGCTTGGTCAATGCCATTATCACATCACGGCTTGACTACTGTAACGCGCTCTTATACGGTACGTCTGCAATTAACATCGCCCGTCTACAGCGAATACAAAACACGGCTGCCAGGTTGATTATGCGTAGCCCGCGTAGCGACAGTGCCAGACCCTTGCTACGCGAACTCCACTGGCTGCCCATTGTGTGCAGAGTTGATTTCAAGCTACATGTACTTGTATTCACTTACAAAGCCATGCACAACGACGCGCCAGTGTATTTGTGTGAACTCGTGCCCGTATCAACCGTCAAGAACAATGCGCTCTGCGAACTATAACATGTTAGAAGTGAAACGTACCCGTACCAAAGCTGGAGACTGCTCGTTCGCTGTCGCTGCTGCGTCCCTATGGAACAATTTACCAACGGTCATTAAGACTTGTGACAATCTGACCAGCTACAAACGTCTACTGAAGACACATATCGCATATTAGTGTAATTCGACATGAACATTATTAATTGTTTTACTAGATTATTTAGTAATATTATCAATACATAATTCTACACTAATTTATTGGCATTATTGTTACGTAATTATTATTATTTTAATTTTAAACTATACCAAACTAGTTATTACTAATAATAATTATACCTATACCGTCATTTATCAGTCTCATTGCAATGCAATTATACACTAGACCGGTTATTATGTGGTTTTATGACTAATACGTAATTTATTTATATATTTAAAAGTGCTACGCTATTTAATATCGTACTAATTTTATTTATTTATATACCTATACACATTGTTTACATTTATTTTAAAACACTAATATTTGTCTTATTGTATACATATATCTTGTTATGCCTTTTAAATTGTAATATGTTGTGAAGTGCCACGAACGATTATGGATGTGGCGCTATACCAAATAAATATATTATTATTATTATTATATAATCGAGGCTAGACCAGCTTCATCCCACTGATCTCTATAATTATAGTCAGCGTTCCGCCCCCTCAGGATTATTATAAACATTCGACGGTTAAAATTATAAAGTTGTTTTGTTTTGTCAAGAATAAAATTTTCTGTTTGTGACATACTGGTGACAATATATCTGCAGCATAATTTAAAAAAATAATAAACAATTCATCAAAACAAACAACTATCATTTATGAGAAATCAACAAGCAAGTTTCCAGTTTCACATAGGTCTAAATAGTTGGTAACACATACGGATTAGTTCCCATGCAACAATAAGGGACTAGGAGCACATACTTCAGAGTGAGGTAGGGGGTTGGATGGACATAACACACAACATACTCTCTAGTACTCTGTCAACTAGCCCAGGTAGAAACAAGAAAACGTTAGAGAAAGTTACTGAAATTGTTGTTGAAAAGAATAATCAAACTGAAAATGTAAAATGTTTGGGCCCTGGGGAACCTAAGGGGCCTTTAGAATTATTCAATCAAATATAGATTTCTTGTGCATATTGGCACCATTCCCCTTAAGAAATGTACAAGCATAGTAACTTCAATATCCTATAACAACAATGATACAAATGTTGATTATTGGACCTATGACTAGATATATATTTGTATGTACAACCTCCAAAGTCTTCCTTAAGTGTATATACAATTCTAAAGTCCCACTCTTTTACCTAAAAGTGAAATGTTAAACTGTCCACAAATTTTACGGGAAAGTGCTTGATTAATTCCACCTCCCCAGTCTCCGAAAGATCATGGGCATATATTAAAAACACAGGTTTCTCAACAATGAAGGGACCCATCGTAGCTGTGCTTTCATGATGAATGACTCGATGTCAGATGGTTTGGCATTCCATACCATGTGACATTGAGTCATTCATCATGAAAGCACAGCTACGATGGGTTGGTCATGTGGTCAAATTGACAACTCGTGACTATCAAAGACAGTCTTCTCTGAGCTGGCATCTAGTACAAGAAATACAGGCTCAGCCATGCGCTATAAAGACTGTTTAAAGGCATTGCTGAGGACCTGTGGCATCACCATCCTTGTCTGGGAATCAACTGCAGCAGAATATCACTACTGGTGCTTGGCTGTGCACAAGGAAACTGATGCCTTTGGAGGAACGCATCTGTAGGACCTGGATCAGAAGTGCCAAGATCACAAACAGAGGAGACTATGTCCCACTTCTGCTGTAGTCTGCCCCAAGTGCAGTCACATCTGTGCATCTGAGTTTGGGTTGCACTCTCACCTCCGAGAGTCACTGACGTCTTCATCGCCTGTGACAGACTTTCCATGATCAGTGACTGTGTGTTGTGCGTGTTCTTTGTGTTGTGTGCTTACATACAGCATGGGCACATGGGCAACATAAGTATTAAGTATCTATAGAAACTGCTTCTCTTGGACATTGCGCTCATTCAGTTTTATAAACTTTCACCTGTACTTGGAATCACCTTGACTTCAAGATCACCCAGATCACAAAGAAGATAGCGAGTGAGAACAAAAATAAGTATATGATGTATCGATTATGTCCAGCTTTTGCCATTGCTGCCACACGGTTCATTGTTGACTGCAGAAAGCCTCCAGTATTGTCAAAATCATTCTCCTGAAAAGAAAGAAATACCAACAATGCATGCATGTTGTTTTTACGTTGACAAGCGAAGCCTAAAAAAATCAATTTTATTATCAGATCGATGCAATATTTCCCACTATAATTTACAGTACCACCAATAGGTTTAACAAGGTTGCCCCCTAGAGCTAAGCTCCAGACGGCAAGTGAACAAAGAAACCTTTGGCTTATTGAGAGTTCACTAAAATATAATATTATTTCTTATAAAATTATACATGAATTAGTATTATGCATAAACTTAAAAACAAAATCTAAAATGCCACTCTAAATGCTATTACCTAGGGTAATTAAAATACATGGTCTATAAATAAAAATAAGTAAAATAAAAATTACATAAAATATCCTACAATAATGACAAATCATTATAATAATAAATTAATTAAACTAAATATATGAATAAATAATGTATTTGGTATTTAAAATAATTTCTAAAAATAATAAAATTTTCATCCTAGGTATAACCTGCCCTTGCGAGATAACTATCAATTTAATTTTTTAAACATTTACACTGCTTGCATTGACACAATCATGACTTAATTTATTTCAGTTATTTATGTGTGAGACGGAATATTTTGTATCTAACCTACAATATGGCTTGACTAATGCTGCCTTATGTCCTCTTGTCATACTATCTTCTTTTAGTTTAAAGAAACTGTATCTATATCCTCATACCCATTCAATATCTTAACTTCCATTTAGTCACCTGTTAATCTTCTAGTCTCTAATATGGTTAATTCACATTCTAACGGGCGTCTTTCATAAGAGAATCAACAGCACAATTATATTGCATAGAGAAGTCCTAGAGGAATTGAAGTAGGATAGGCAGAGCAAGTACTCAAAAAGATATTGATATCCCGACAAAATTTCACTACCAACAAAAATGCATTTTTAACTCTAATGTTAAGGCGGTTCAGAGACATGGCATTTGACAAAAGGCAATGCACCATGAAAAACATGCCACATCCTGAGACAGGCACTAAGATGGTACCCATAAAGCAAAATGAAAATGGGACGACAGAGAAACATGTGGCGCAGAGAAATGGAGTGGGAGATGGAACAAGCAGAATGTAAATGGAAAGAACTTTAAATGAATGCTCCAAACTGTGTCCGGTTGAGACGAGCTGTGCTCCGACATGCAGGTTAAAGGCTTATGTCAAAGTAATAAATACATACATACATAAGACTACCTGAATAACAAAACTTACCATTTACTTTAAACAGAAATGTTCAAGATTCCACATCTTTATTGTCTGTTAAAATAATTTTAGAACAGAAATTTGTCTTTAGATACACAATCAATTGTCAATAATAATACGAATACTATCCAGTAATATATTTATTTCAGGTAAAAACCTACGCAATTGATACATACACACAAATAGTCTAACAATTAAATATGATAAAATATGAGGAGATAAAAATTATATACGGTTGTAAGTTAGATAATATAATTGTGTAGTACGATTAATAATAATAATGACCAGTACAACTGATTGTACATTGTGTACTACCTATGTACCATAAAATATGGTTATGCTAAATTAGAGAAAAAGGTACCTAAGAGTTCTGAATTTTTTTAAAACACATTTGGCGACATCAGAATGATCCAATCAAATAGAAATTTCTCATGCATAGTAGCTGTGTCCTAAGGTATCTCTAAGCCAAAAATCATAAAAATAGATTATCAACTGTTTTTGAGATATGGAAGCTAACAGTGCATGGTGGACGGCGCACACAAAGTGATGACATAAGTCTGTTTGTCTTCGACCCAAAACACTAACATTTTGATTACCTCTCTTTAAATATCAGATGTTATAGATATAATCGGGTGTGTACTGTATTTGTATGTATGCATGCATCATCTAACAGCAATCTAGGTAACAGTAGTATGATCAAGGAAACTTACCATACTATGAAGGAAATCATTCTGTGATCGAACTTCATTACCAATTTGTATAGACACCTGTAATTCAATATGACATACATATATGTAATTGTATATTTATAGTATGTGTATGTATGTGTGTGCATATAATATATATATATCCATATATAGATATGTATGTATATATTATATGTATATATATACTACATATGTATGTATATATTATATTATATTATATTATATTATATGTATGTATGTATGTTTACTACATCTTGAATATTCTCAAACCAGCATTTAGAAAATAATGTTTGTTCCATGTCATTCATTTCTATTAAAATCATATTCATATTAGTGTTATAAAAACAATACATAATAAAATCAAGGGGTGCTGATTTGTTTTGTGTTACAAAATTATGCTTGAACAGTTGTGTACCAGTATGTGTTCCTGGAGTTTCTTCACCATATATAATCGATAATAATTGACATTTTCTCTGGTTATTTATATGAGCTGATCAGAAACACAGTAAAATTGTGTGAATGCAGCAGACAATATCAATAAAATGTATGATATTTTCACTCTTGTTGTTCATAATATTAATGTTCAGTTTCAGAGTTAAATCATTAATCTTTCCCCATAGGCTACAGTGACAAGCTGGCCCACTGCACTGAAGTGGCTGTGGACTACTCACTGCAATCTACTTGCACAGCAGAAACTGCTGTACCCACTGGCAGGATATATAGACTAGTACTGTTGAACAACATAATAAGTGTAAAACATGTCTGGCAAGATGATTTTTTTAACTTGAAGGTGCGTCGCTGTGCCCCCTAGATGAGACAGTTCATGGTTAATTTCTGGAGTAGGCCAGCAGCCAACAGCTGATGAATGATTTGAGTTGGTTGAGGGTAGTGATCTGGAGATGTATCACTGGGTTCCTTGACAAAATGACTGGAGATTAATTAATGGGGTAGGCTGTAGCCTCCATATTTGTCATTAGGGGAAGGATTGTGACCTGGAAATGAGTATAATCTGAGGTCAATATCCCAGGTGGATTATCCCACCCAAACTGTGGACAGTTCGGTGTGAGCAATGTGAATGTATTTTAGGTCTCTACACGCTGGTTACAAGTCATTGTGAAATAGCAAATACGGTTATTTCCTGTGTATCATACAACTGTACCAACTGACACAAAACAGGAATTGGCACCTCTTTCCACATGTGAGAATCTCACTTATATGATATAGCTTAGGTAATAGGCTATTTGAACATGCTCCACTGCCATTGATTTAGGAAATTAACAGTTTTACCAAAAATAATGTATGTTGGCTTAATTACATACCAACACGATTTTTAATAATGTTACTAGTAAAAGAAAATGAGATATCTTTTTAAGTCCATTGAAAAACTGTTACTATGATATTCAAATTTTGTTATAGTTTGCCTAAATTAATTTAACTATTGTTATTACTGGTGGCACAATATAATTAGTTAGTTGATTGTCTTACTATTATTATTTATCTACCTCAAGAATGGTCAATAATTGTCCAGATAAAGCGTTGAGATTGTCTCAAGGTCTCATTTCTTGTGGATGAATCCCAGTTTCTCTACTGATGTACAGTGTACTATTATTTTTGTTGATGGTTTGTTGTTTTTCCTATGTTCTCATCCAGTCTGCAATAGTCTAAGCTTGTTAATCTGTGAAACTTTATTATATAGGCCTGGGTGATAGCCCTAATCTCTTCGGAGGCTGGACTTCAGTTGGTTGATTTTTGTTTAATGTATAAAGCACCACAACAATTGTGGATCTGGTGGAATAACAAATATAATATTACTAAACTGTACTCACCCCTCACACATGAGACACTATTATAGTAAGTGTAAGCATATTGGTTTGTTTCATTCAGACATGCATATTAGTGAGGCAACTGTTTGAACACATTGTATACAATTAAACAACACTGGTTAACTGATGTCAATAAATAAATAACGTGATAATTATGTAGAAAACTTGGTGCGTTGCTATGTACGTACAGGGACGGCAGTAGCTTTCTGCAGTGCACTAGCATAACTGTCACCAGCCCATGTTGACTTCGGGGTATTATGATTGTGTCAACTTGTAAGGAATTATGGTTGCATAAATTCCTTGTAATTACTTTCCATGAAATATTATAATTAATATATACAAAGTCATAACTCATAATTGACAAGCAAATCGTAGAACTGCAGTAGTCTAGCTAGAAGCATAGCTTGGTGTCCTTAAACCAGTTATATCCAGTGGACCGAATTTGCTAAGGATAGCCCAGGCATAGTTCTTGGATGAGTATTAGCTTGACTACTTATATAGATAAATTAGACGTACCAGCTCCTTATTAGGTGGTGCAGAAGTGACACTGACTGAACTGCGTAGGTCATGGCTAACTGCCTATGGGGTCAGAATGGAGGGGTAATACTGCGTTAGGTGCCAAAGATTAGAACACTATGACGAATGAAGATGAAGAGGCAGATGCAACGCATGGTAAATTAGTAGACCGGCCAATTCTAACAAACTGATAGCAGCAGAGTGATCTTGTTCTGCCAGTGTGTTCTATTTATATCTATGCTTACACGTCACTGTGTTTGGTCACTCCTAGGCTAATTTTCAATTAGTAGTTGGGGTTTTGTCCATTGGTTTTTTTTCCACATTTGCAATAAGCATTTAGGGTTTCAGGCCTTCACATTAAGGTTTTGTATCCGCAGGCCCTGACCAGTAGATTTGAAAAATTACTGGCTCACCCAAAAGGTTACTGGCCCGAATACTGTAAACAAAATATGCTGCTACCAAGGTGTTATCGCTTTACAAGGCCAAGTTTTGACAGGAGTGACATCATGCAGACTTTCTGAAGCTCTTACAATGCATTTGTTTTTACAAAATTTAAGACTGCAACTATTAAATGAACTGTTTTAATCATGGTGTCAATACAATATAATATATTATAGCCTTGACTGTAGACCATTTCATGAGTTCGGACATTATAAAAATACACTTTCATATTGACAATTGACTTATTCATTGACACTTTCCATTATTTAAAAAAAAATTACATCAAGATTAAAGCAAAGTCAGACAAATTCATGACACTGACTACATGTTTTGACAGGTAAACCAGGGTGGGGCTTGAAACTTTAGCTGGCAGTCATCACCAGTGCAGCATCAGCAATAGGGCCTGTAAGTGGGTCACGATACATGGCGACACTCCGCAGGACTGGATCTGATTCGGGACTAGACACAAGAATAACATTCTAACGACGGATGACAGTTATAGCTTCCTACTGATAAAATCTAGGAAAATCAGGTCAAATAAGTATCTTGCGGAATACATTTCTTATCTAAAATGTCCGATTTAATATTGAGTTCACCACAGATAGTATACACGATTTTAGACCATATGTCTTATATGGGTTTTGCATTTTACATGGCTGTACGTTTGTGGTTTCACAACAGTTCGATAAACACTTATAACTTGACAAGTTGTCTAAATGCACATAGTCATAACACATGTATACATTTGCCCCAAAACAGGATGCATTGCACGAAAGATGACACTGCACTTCACTACTAGTTAAGATCGCCAAACACAAGTACCATAGCCGCCGATGCCATGGCAACCACCAAAATTATCATGTTGAGAAAAATTTGGAGCGAAACAAATTAAAACTAACACCAAACTGAGAATATTCAATTCAAATGTCAAGGCAGTTTTACTCTATGGATCGGAGACATGGCGAAGTACACAGAAGACACTAAAAAGAAAAGAATACAGACATTCATCAACAAATGCCTGCGTAGAATCCTACACCTGAAGTGGACAGACAAGATATCCAACACTACACTCTGGAAAATTACCAAGCAACTACCCATAGAAAATGAAATAAAGAAGAGAAAATGGAGGTGGATAGGACATACACTCAGGAAACCACCAAACACCATCACCCGTGAAACCATCACATGGAACCCCCCAGGGAAGAGACGAAGAGGTAGGCCACGAACCACCTGGCAGAGACATGGAAAAAGAAACGAAGGAGATGGGATACACCAGGAGAGAAATCGAAAAGATGGCCATGGACAGAAAACGGTGGCGTTCCTTGGTCGATGGCCTATGCTCCCAGCGAGCAAACAGGCATAAGTAAGTAAGTAAGTAACATTTGCCCCAAAACAGGATGCATTGCACGAAAGATGACACTGCACTTCACTACTAGTTAAGATCGCCAAACACAAGTACCATAGCCGCCAATGCCATGGCAACCACCAAAATTATCAAATAAAATGCATGATTTCTGTGATCATTGCTACAAGTAAAGTGTTCCACTGCTTCTGCTTGTAATTATCATTCAGACAATATGACTGTAAAACACTATTTGGCGACAGTCCGATTATTACAACCAAAAACAAATATATGTGGTTTCAGAAATGTTTACAGATAGTTTATTGGCACAAAACCAGTCCGCTAATATTTCAACTTCATTATTCATATATTTGTATTTCCTTCTAAACAGTTTTTTGTTCCTAAAACTGAATATTGGCAAAAGTATTTTCTCTGAGGCTGTGCCATCAATTTGGAATCAACTCCCTATTGTGAGCGAGGGTTCACGTGCGAACGCTATCCAAAACCCTAGCTTTCTTTCCTGCAGTACTGTATCACAAAATCCACCGCTGCAGTGCTCAGTGTTTTTTTTGCAAAACTATCAAATGTTTGACAGTATAGCAAATTGCCTAGATGCCATTATTAAATATGCACTAGCGTTTTATCACACAGACAACAACATCTTACGATATCACGTAAAGTGTAACAAGATCCCTTATTCTTTGAATAATTAATGATACCCCATTTGCCAATCACGCAGGCGTTCACAAAATATGAATTCAACAGTGCTTAGAAGTCTTTTCCATGATGGCATGAAGGGACTTGTCCTCTCCACTGGCGATGCCTCAACACTGTTTGAGATCACAAATGGAGTAAAACAGGGCTGCATCCTGGCTTGTCTTATTCAATCTGTTCGACACCTGTGTGCTGACCCATGCTCTATATGACCTTGAGAGAGGAGTGTGCCTTTGCTACAGACGGACTGTTTGCTGATGACTGTACCCTTGTGACACACTCGGAGCCTGATCTCCAGACCATCGTTGACAGATTTAGTTGAAGCAACTCAACTCTTCAACCTCACTATTAGTCTTGGCAAAACAGAAGTCCTGTACCAGCCTTCTGGTTTTGAGAACAATCAGTAATGCCTGTCTGTATAAACAATAATAAGACATCCACTGCCACTTACAGCAGATTATAAATCTCTAACAATTGTTGTACTGTTCACGGATTTAGCAGTAAGGGCAGGCATAAATTTCCCGAAATATCAGAGATGGAGTAATTGTACTCTGTACTTGTACTTTCTGAGTAATCGTACTCGTACTCGAGTACATTGGTCCAAAAAGCAAAGTAATCATACTCGAGTACATTATCAAAGTAATCGTACTCCTGATTACTTCTCACCATTACATTTTTTCATATGAACAATTGCAAGCAAATATATTAGACAGATAGAAATTGCAGTCCCTGGGAAGCACTGCAGTAGATAAGCATCCCCTAAAATCTTACTTTGTGTAATTTTAGAAGCCATGTCACAGCCTCACCTGTACTGTTTGCACTGTCAGTATGGTGTGAATGACTGGTCATGGTTCCTACCTCCAGAATATCGACTGGGTCTGGGTGGTTAGCTTCTAAATCCATGTCGGTTATGTTTAAGTGTAAACTGTAACCTGTTTAAATCCACAACTATTCTGTGTTTGTTCCATCTGATATATTACATATTTGAACTGGATATCATTTTATTATGAACCCATGGATTTGAAATGTTATATTTGATCATGTGAATTTGGCATTTAAAAAGGGGATATTTGAAATTTAAATGCATCATATTTGTATTAAATTTTGCTGCAGCCTGGCTGATGCAGTTTAAAGCCTTGATGTTTATCAAATGCAAAAAAAATCATTGGACTCTCCTTGCACATGATTATGCATGAACATATAATTATCAGAAACATGACAAATAATGACAAGACTCTCAGCTGTTTACTCATTGGCAGTGGGTGCTGAATGCCATGCTGAAGGGAAAAAAACGTTTGTGTTATATTCCACAAATGGATCTTATTTCTTTATTGGCAGTCAGTCAGACAATACTGATTTACTGAATAGTATATATCCTGCTGGATCAATACTGAATATATCAATTAAAATATTGCAATATTTCTCTGAGATTTTTATTCATCTTGATACTTCATTGACATAGTTGAATATCAAACTACCACTAAATTGGCACCCATTATAAAACTTGTATGCTCTTAGTTACAGTATCACTATGATACCTTTAATGTGTAGTATCATGATATATGGACATATCTAGAGAAACTAGACGACGTTAGGGACGAAATGATAAGTAACATTGGTTTGAGTAACTTTTGCAATAGGCTGGGAAGGCTCCTGTTGAACGTGCGAGAAACTTGGTGCTTTTAGGGGAGTCTCCATTATCTCGTGCAACAGAACATCAAAAGCAGGAGAATTATATTATAATATTGGTTATGACAATTATTAAAACAGTATTTTGTGACTCATATTTTAGTACTAATACTGAATGTTGTTGATTTACATTATATTTTATGCAAAATAATTTAGATTTTTTAACAACCACGATTGATGGTGATGAATTTATTCACTATAATAAAATGTAAACATTTACATAAAATATTAGTACAGCTAATGTACACCACATGTAAGTATTACACGTAACATTCTTGCACTTGTGTCCATTGTGGTAAGTAATGCCTGATACCTTTCAACTGACATATGCCAGCTGTTCTTATATATTTACCAAACATTTTCATCAGAGCAATATATGAATTGAAATATATATATATATATATATATATATATATATATATATATATATATATCTGCAGCAGACTATATTTTTATCCTTCCTGCTACTGCCCGACCCAGGTGACTGCCTTAATCTGAGCCCCTCCTCTGTCTCGTCACATTGTTGCATTGTAGTCAAGTAGCAATATCATAATTCAAGTTCAATATATATATATATATATATATATATATATCATATATATATATATATATATATAATATATGAATGATATATATGAATATATATATATTGAACTTGAATTATGATATTGCTACTTGACTACAATGTGACGAGACAGAGGAGGGGCTCAGATTAAGGCAGTCACCTGGGTCGGGCAGTAGCAGGAAGGATACATAGTCTGCTGGAGATCCACATCTGATCAATCCAGATTTTTTTTTAACAATCAACAACATATAAATATTAATACACGTTTAAAAAGTATGCAGCATACAACAGTGACTCAGAAATAAATTAAAAAAATCAATTATTATTCATTTCTTTTTATAAAAGGTAAACAAACATACATAATATGAATATTTTGTGAGGGAATTATACTGTTGGCATCACAATAACACGTAATTTTGTCATTTCTTACATTCAGTTGGGCATGGATTCAACCTTTCTGTGGCCAAACCAAAACATTTTGAACATGATAAGTGTAGTAGTTATTACATGACAGACCCTGACAAACATTACTGAAAAAATATATAAATGCACTATATTTTGGAGAATTCAAATAATTCTATAATAATATCTAAGATCAGGCATCACTGTATTGGAATTGAAACACCTAGTAAATTAAAATAATAACAGTCATCACCGTTTTGAAAATGATTATTATACCCCTAATGCCCAGTGGCCCACATGTATCAAACCACCCCTCATTCCCCTGGAACAACGCAGATGTCTAAAATATCAACCTGTAGACGTTGATGGTCATACATGAAACATTATTTTATGTCTATTGATTCTGGCAATGAATACTTGATAATTATTTACTTCCAACTCTACTACCATGATGCTTGTTTTTGTTCGACATTCTTCAGTGAACTACATCAGCTTGGCTATTGTGTGAGTTCACTCTCTTTGATGGTACTGCATACCAGCTTCCTGACATTTTGCTGCACATCCACATCTACCTACATAACAAAACAAAGTGACAATTTGCACTGTGACATGTATGATATGTGATGACACATTTTACAGAAGTCAATAATATAACTTTTTGGTATTCATGTCACAGCCATATGCAGTGCTGTCAAACTCAAGGCACTGCTTGAAAGCCTCTGTGGAGGGAGCGTTTATTGTTTGGACTGTTTGTTCCAGGGTTCTATTGTGTTTATGAAGAAAGAATGCTTATAGGCTTGTGTCTGGGAGCATTGAACCATTAGTTGTAAGGGGTGGCCTCTACGCCCAGTGGCTAGATGTTCTGTGGCACAGTGGGTACGCGCTGGCTGGGTGTATTTACTAAGAGGGATGTCAACTAACCATGTTGGATTTTGTGCATCATAATGAGCCTAGCTGTTTTTCTGCGGTTTTCTAGGGACTGCCATTTCAATTGTTGGATCATTTCAGCCGGGCTACTGTTGCACCGCCAGTCACTGGGTACATATCTGGCTGCTCGCCTCTGCAACATTTCAAGTTTATTGATATGTTGTTTGGTGATGAGGTCCCAGACAGTAGAGGCGTATTCAAGTGTAGGTCTGACATAGGTTTGGTAACAGTATGCCTTGACTGGTCTTGGGCACTTGCTTGTGTTACGTCTAAGAAAGGTGAGGGTGCTACTTGCTTTCCTTGTGATTGCATCTACATGGTAATTCCAGGACAGTTTGCTGTCAATATTTACGCCTAAGTGTTTTGCAGTGTTGTATAGCCGTTCTCCAAGATTGGTTGTCCTTTGTCTAACTTTCTCTTGCTTCGATTTAGGGATGTGGTCTATGGCTAAAGATAGTTTGTGGTCATAGATATAGTAGTGATACTTGATGGGTTTAACTTTATTTGTAATCCTTATGATTTCACTTTTAGCTGGATTCATTAACCAGATCTTTTCCCACTCCTGGAGCCTATTGAGGTCCTCCTATGGTGCGGCTTATTATAAATTATTAGGTTAGGAATTAATTAGTGAGTAGGTGTTTGGATCAGAGATGATATGTCAATAATTTGCAGTAGCCTAGTCTGTGTCTTTATCTTTACGTATGTTTGGCGGGAATATGAAGACCCCCAAACCACATGCTAATAATTACCAGTAGCTGAGTTTATCTCTTTGTCTTTGTGTGCTTGGCATTATTAGTTATTTTGTTATTTATTGGTTAATTTGAATGTGTAATCAGGCTAGCTGAGATATAGAAGATTGTGAAAGGAAAGTTGGGGGAGTTGGTCGGCAGGAGCTGAGCCTGCAGGGTGTCTGTGTGTGTTTGGTCACACTCATGTGGTAATTAGCTTGACTTCTATGTAGATGTGATTAGCTCAGTGGGTAGTAATTTAAGGGTATAATAAAGTGGAGTGTAGTTATTTAATATTGTTTGGACTTCTTTTAATTGGTACCTCCCCCTTTATCTAGCTGGAGCTGCTACAATACTTCTGCAGGCGCACTGGGTCTTCCTCGTCACTGATTCTGGCATACAACAGATCAAATAGTTTGATCTGTGATGTTATGCAGTCTGCCAGAAACAGCAGCAGTCCCAACACAGTGCCCTGCAGGACGCCTGATAGGACTGGGGTCTCTTTCGATGTTTTGCCATTTACAAGGACTGTTTGGGTGCGGGTTTGGAGGAATGATGATATCCTGTTTAGGGTGCTTCCACGGACTCCGTAATATTTTAATTTGTGTAGTAGTCTTCTGTGTGGTACTTTATCGAAAGCTTTACTGAAGTCGAGGAGGATGCAGTCCATTTGGCCTCCCTCCTGTGTGTCTGTGCTAGGTCATGGATTGTTCCTAATAGTTGTGTTGATGTTCAAATAGCACTCATCCTAACATGATAAAATATATGTTATTGATAAACTATTATGCTTTAGTATATAACTCCTCTCGCATAATCATTAATCAATCGCAAGCTATCGATACAATCAGAATCATACATGTTAGGCTCTGCCTCTGTCAGGACGTTAATTCATCACTTATATTGCGACTTGATGGATGGCATTTTTGTATACATTATAGGAATCATAATATTATACTAATGTCAATAAATATGCATGGCTGATTATAATTAATTTGGAATTACTAACCTGCTCAGAAGAAGTTTGGCGAACGCAGCATCAGTTTTTACTCGAGCTTCTGTCTTGGTGTCATTCCACAAATCCAGTTTTTCGTAAATAAACCAATTGGCGTGGAATTTGTCGTTTTATCATTAAGTGTGCCCTTTTCTTTGCCGAGTCTGTGGCATATTTCCTGGGATGTCCACATCGCGGGAGTAAATGCGTAAAATATGAACGATAACTTGCAAACAAAGGTCTACATGATCGAGGTACGAGAACTGTGAGTCAGAGGTCAGTCTCGTTAAACACGTGTTGCTGGTTTCAGTACCATTGTATTGAAACGAAAATCGAAATAGTTCTCAATTTGGCTGTTAATATCTACAAAATTAACTAAGTGTATTATATTCTATACTGGATAGCTTCACTTTTTACAACAATTAGTTAAAAATGTGAGATGCAAACAATTTGTATTGGAATTAGTGGAGATAACAGGTTTAAGGGAAATGCAAGCTTGGTGATAGCAATTATTCGATCTGAGGCTGAGCCAGATGGAAAACGTAAAGAAGCCAATATTGGTAACAACGTGGTGTAATGGTCATTTCAAAATGACGGATTATAAATTGAAAACATTAATTGATATGGATGCAATCTTGTGAGAATTTCCTATCAGTATCATGGCTTTTATTTCATGTAACTTGTCAAATTATAGGCCTATTTATACTTGCGGAGGGCACGTCATGTCCACAATATTAGGAGCAGGTCAAAACTTGTACTTTAAATAAATATTCTGTTCTAACGTCATTGGCGTATGTTAATTTGTTTCCACAGCATTGAATACATAATTTTTATGTAAGAGTGTTTTAATGTTGTCTCTGTGTGCCAATAATAAGAAACTCTGTATTACCAGCATTCAGCTTCAATCTACTCTCAATCATCCAGTAACAAATTTCATCAAGACAATTTCTAAGTTGTTGTAACGATCTATTAGCATCTGGAGTACCGGTAGATAATGATATATAAATTTGAGTATCATCTGCATAAAGATGATGGCTCAAATGATGTCTATTAATAACTTACCTCAGTGGAGTTGTGTACAGTGTAAAAAGTAACGGTGCCAATATTGAACCCTGTGTAACACCACATAATAATTTTAAGTGGTGACAAAAAAAATTATCCCCAATCTTAACTCTGGTGTCTAGTTCTGTCTACCACTAAGATAAAGCTTAAACCAGCATAAAGCTACACTAGATACACTGGATCATAAAGACAAATGAATCCATGAGAACAGTATGATTAAATAATAGTATCAAAAGCAGCTGACAAATCAAGCAACGTATATGCAATAGGGCCTGCAAGTGGGTCACGATACATGGCGTGACTCCGCACGACTGGAACTTATTGGGGACTAAGCGAGACTAATTGGGGACTGGACACAAGAATAATATTCTAAAGATGGATGACAGTTGTAGCTTCCGACTGATGAATACTAGGAAAATCAGTTCATAAATATATTGTGTTATATGTTTCTTATCTTAAATGTCCGATTTAATATTGAGTTTATCACACTATCATAGACACATAGCGATTTATGTTGTGCATATAATAGACACGATGTTAGACCGTATGTGTCTTTTACGGAATTTGCGTTTTACATTGCTGTACATTGTGGTTTCGATAAGCACTTATATCTGACAAGTTGTCTAAATGCACATAATCATAACACATGTATACGTTTGGCCCAAAAGGTTGTACTGCACGAAAACTGGCACCCTTCATTATTAGTCAAGATTGCCAAACACAAGTACTTGCTGCTATTGCCATGGCAACCACCATAATAATCGATTAAAATTCATGATTTCCATAATCATTGTCACTGGCAAAGTGTTCCACTGCTTCTGCTTGTAATAATCCTTCGGACAATATAACTGAAATACGCTATTTCGGAACAGTTCGATTATTATGACCAAAAACAAAACAAAGTCCTATATGTTAACATGAAGTATACGGACCTCCTGCCCCCAACCTCGTTTTCGCGCGCGAGACTTGCACGCCCTATAACTTTAACATTATCCATATTTAAGATCACTTTTAGGAGAGCAGTTTCTGTAGAATGATGTTTGGAACATATTTGACAGATTATTTGAATAAATATGTGATCGAAGGCGTTTTGCTAGAACCTTTTCAAGTATCTTGAAAATGAAACTGAAATTATAAATGGGTGCATAATTTAAATAAATTTTTCAAGATATCTTTCTGCAAAGTTGTCTTTTTAAGAAATGGATTTACATGCACTTTTATTTTAAATCATCTGGAAAAATACGTCCTCAATGATAAATTTATGATATTTCATCACACCAAGTAAAGAGTCAACATAAGCTTTCAATAGTACAGTTGGCACTGGATCTAGATCATAATTTTATTTGTAGAAGACAATTTCTTTGCCTTTCTTGACCTCAACAGAAGCTGGAGTAACAGAAGAAATTAGGGAATTTAATATTTGTTCAGTGGTTCTTCTTGACCCCTGCATGTAGCCCTAGTTGACCACAGCCACCTTCAAGTTGCTGGGAATTGGGGATTAGAACCATGGTCCTTCAGGTCAGCAGTCTGGCACTCTAACTACGTGGCCACAGTGCCCCACTCTATTTAACTAAAATCAACTTCTAGAAATGCTATTAATTAAATAACAAATATTGCTTTGTAATACCAATTTTTTGCACTCTGTTTTTCTATAATTTTGATTCCATACAATTTATAATTTTAATATTATTTTATTCCCATTCTTGATAATGCTTTGTGGAACATTCTGTGTGCCTGTAAAACAAGAAATAAAAAGATCTGACCTAACCATATAAAGCTTTCCATAATATTAAATGAGTAGATACTGTTTTTAATATATTCTTGATAAGAGCTTATAGTTGTAAGCAAATTGTATTCATCATACATACCACTTTCAGTTCTTTCACTTTCTCTCGAAGACTATTTTCCAAGTGATCATTTTCATCTTCTAACCCTTGGGTTTGCTCAGGGAACCCACCATAACCTTCTCCTAGATGTTCAAGGGAATAAAAAATGATCACAGTATCAATATATCTGGGGTATCGATATAAATTCAAATTCTGTTCAATTTCATTGTAATTTTAATCACAAAGTAGCACACAATCACCAATTGTAACTAAAGATTTACCCTAACTAGTTTAAAAGTTCCATGGGAGATGGGCAGGTCAATCATTCATACTTCAAAACCCTAATATGCATTATCAGCCAGGGTGTGTGTGATTCCAAGAGAATAAAAATATGCTGAGAAGCACTGAAGACGTTTGGACTCCATTGTAATTTTGGTGAACCATTGGTGGGTGCTTTAGAGAAAATATTATTATAACATGGGCAATGTGGCCTTGAAGTCCTTTGGACTATAATATAGTGCATTGGTAATTATGAATGAAGTGTTTTGGTGAATCATAGTCACTGTCACTCTTCACCATCAGTCAAATACATTTGTGTTTGTATTTGACGTTTAGGAATTAAAAGTATTTATATATAAATACTTTCCTAAACTATTTAAGTTTCAAATATTTAAAAATACTTTTTTCAAATACAACATTTCATCTGTTTCACGATCACATGTAATGCCTGCCAAATGCCTTCATTGCAAATCACTAATTACTGAAGAAGACAATTGACAACAGATGTCCCCCATGGCCCTGGCAGTGACCACAACTTTTGTTTGCTCATAGCCAGAGGATGAATTAGCACTTCAAAGTGATCATATGTCAATATTCCCTTTGTTCTTTTGTCAGGCTCCAAGCTGGCACCAGGCTCTTCTGTCCTCCAGGCTGTCCTTCAAGTTGAGCTGTCACACTTCCTCAAAAGATCCTAGCAGTCATTAGCATTGTCTCTTCTGAGGGCAACATAGGTATTATAATATGGACCTCCGGGCTTACCTTAACAAACAACAGATTACGGTCTTTACCTCTGTGGACAGAGGTTTCTGAGTCAGTCGTCACTGTGATTAGTGTGATGTAGTTAACAAGACTCCCTAGCATTGGTCTGTTTGTCATCATATAAGCAAAACACTAATTATGCCTAGAAATCTTGATATATTATTTGCTTTTCTTTTACCTATATAGTAATACATCTTGAAAATGAAGTATTGGAAAAGTATTTGAAATTTGATTGCAGAAGTTGCAAAATTTTCCCTACTTTTTTTACCAGCACCCACCAAGTTAATATCCATCTCATGCATAGCTTTATCTAGAGACCCGTCCACCCGTCATTTGGACAGGCAATTTCAAATATGGACAAGGTTTTTTTTGAGGACAGGATATAACCCGTCATAGTATGATAAGGTCTGGCAGTTCGTATGACGGGTGTCACCTTGTCAGCACTGGTACATATTGTGTTCTATATCCCCCAGAAACAAATCATTCCCATAGTGTGATGTCCTAGCATTACTTCATTTTGTGGGCGCATGGCATGTATCCTCAAACTTTGTACGACAGCAACAACAACCAGATGCTTCATAGTACCTACAGCACACACTGAACAATTTAAGAATTAATGTTTTGCAAAAGCAATAGTTATCTGGAACCAGCTTAATGATTTGCAAGTCCAGACTGAAATCATAACTGATTTCAGCCACCTGATTTGCAGCTCACACACTCAATAACATGTGCACACCCCCCACCATAAAAATTACCAATCATTGTTGATCTTACTTAATTTATTAACTGCATTTCATTATATTACTGATTAAAAATACTTTTAATTGGGTATGAGAATTAATATATATGGCTAGTTATATTTTCTATTCACCTGTCTTTTTTTAACCAGTTAATTACTTGAAATTCAATTAACCACAGATAGAAATAATTATGCTGGAAGTCACATTCACCATGACAACATTGAACATATTAGAGAAGGTATAATCCTCTACCTTGTAGTCAATTGTCACCTGTGACCAAAATGGATCCAGCTGCAATTAGCAACAACAGACCTCTTTTGCAGTGGCCTGCCTGTCTTTTGACCTTGGCTTACATGTCCCTTGATCCCTTCTAACCAGCTAAGCTAGATTGCAGCTGCTAAGGGGCTCGCCCTGCCATAGCTTTATGTAGAGACCCGTCCACCTGTCATTTGGACGGGTAAAAACGAATATGGACGGGTAGAAATATGGTGGACGGGTTGTGGACAGGTAAAAAAATGAAGGAGCAAAAAACAAAAGGTCTTCCAAAACCATAGATATTGTTAGTTATGCCTTAAAAGTGAGTGAAAATGGTGTCACGTGTGTGTTTGTAGTCCATTCTAGGTCATCACACACATTTAAAAGTGTGTAAACTGGCTTAACAGTTAACATTCATGTGTCCACCAAAACATGTGTGACTGGCAATAATTTTATCCTGCATAAAGCCCTGCGCCCTGCTAAGGCCTGCTTTGTATCAGTGCTTCATTGGTGGTGCTAGGTGATAAGAAATATTTGCCTAAGGTAAGGAAGGGGTATCCCAAGCCAGGTAGTTTCAATTGCTTTACACAGTAGATAACAGCCAAAGCTCAGCCATCATAGCTTTATGTAGAGACCCGTCCACCCGCTACCAGAACTGCCATTGATTCACGGTCAAATTTGTCATATTGTGATCAAATACCTTAAAATATTTTATGGGAACGAGTGCAGGTTGTAAACTACTGTGTTAGCCCAAGTTTGGGCTGTTTGGAGGAAACCACCTGAAACCTAAGGTAGTAGGTTTACCCGTTTATTTTTACCTTTAGGCTTTACACCTTTATGTTCAGCCCAAAATCAAGTCTCGAGTCAAGGACAAGGTTTAGCCTAACACGGGTTTAGGAAATCTTCAAGTTAACTTGCCTAAATTATTAGGGCCTTTTCAAAACGATTTTACCACCTTTCTTCCGATGTGTATGTGTTTGGAATGTCATTTCTTCATCACTTCCACTAGGCAGATATTATTTTTTAAATTGTGTTTTAGGTCGACTCGACATAAATAAGCAGATGACGCATCACAACCGCAATGGCGATGTCTTGCAATTTGCGAATATGTCCCCAAAACTAAGGCTTCATCATTAATTTTATTCAGCATAATGCAGATTTAGTTATTTTAAGCATAAGTTGCAGGCCCTGATGCGTCTGGAATTCGCTAACCGCTTGCGCCCTGTGACATCGGATTATTTACATCGAGTAGACGGCATTAAATAAAAAAAGCCTTCTTTTTAGCGGAAATGATGAAGAATGACATTCCAAACACATATACATCGAAAAAACATGGTAAAATCGTTTTGAAAAGGCCCTAATAATTTAGGCCAGTTAACTGGAAGATTACCCGGGTTTAACCCAGGGCGCGGGTTAAATTTGCCAATATTGCTATAAATTCGGGATATCCTAACTCGAACGTCTGTATATTTTAAACATTCACAAGTGAGATGTTTATATCGATTGACATTACCCGCGCTGCTTTGCAGCACCGAAACTATAAACTCTATCGCATGAAGTGAGCGATAATTGCGCGTTATACCTACGTACCCTACCGTGCATATTGACAACATATTGTTGATGTAAAACCGGAAGGACATTTAAGTCTTAAAAGTAATCATCATACCAAAATGTGCCCGCCTCATTTTCTTTGCGAATACAGAAACAAAACCAATTCTCTTCAAGTTTGGGTCACTTCGAATTTGCGTATCTGTTGCACACTTTACCGATGTCAACGATTTCGCCGCCTAGCGGTAGGCAAATTACCCCCCACGTTATTCGACTGGCTATTCGCAGAGCAGTGACGTTGACTATTTGCAGTTTTAGACCTATATTTGGTACGGGAAGAAGTTGCATGCGCACGAGCGGAATATCTCGTTACCCAGGCGAAACATTTGGTCGCCGAGATATTTGGTAGATTTTGACTTTTGTAATGTTGAAACGCTTCACAGTGATCTCGGCCTGCACCATCATATCACTTCATTATATTAGTGAGCATCACTCCCTGTACGGGCCAAGATCACTGGCTATACAGGCCGAGATTACTGTCGCACAGGCCGAGATCACTGCCGCACAGGACGAGATCACTGGCCGAGATAACCGAAACAGGCCGAGATCACTTAGGCCGAGATCGCGAAAGGCCGAGATTACCGGGTACCGCTGAAAAGCACGAGACGAACAGGCTCTTTATGTTACATAATGATAGTCGGGCGCATGGGTCCAAATTTTTTTTGGTAGTTGACATCTGTAGTATCAATATATTATGAATGATGCTCTTTATGTTACATAATGATAGTCGGGCGCATGGGTCCACATTTTTTTTGGTAGTTGACATCTGTAGTATCAATATATTATGAATGATGGTAATGGGAATATCGTTCATTTTTTGGGAAGCCAAGTACAACATATCCCTGCTAAAATGTACTACAGTCGGGTAGATTATGATTGCAGACGATTTAAGTTAAATGATAAACCATAGTAAATTATATTTAAATCACAGTAAATCATAGCAAACCACAGTATGTTTTATTTTACCATGCTTTCACCATAATAAATCCGCATGTGCCATAGTAAAACAGTAAATTACAGTAATTTGTTTTACTATATGCCTTTATATACCATAGTAAATCCACAGGAAGATGTAGTAAACTGTAGTAAATTCATAGTAAATTATAATAAACCAATCCGTTTATTTATTAATACCCCAACTTGGAGACATTGGAAGTGTCCAAGGTCACACATTCCACCCATGTCTTTACGTCACACACGTCTTTCCGTATTCATGTCACTGGACCATAGGTCACTGATCTACACATTAGTGGTGCATGAAACAAATAAACAAAAAGGTAATTGTTTGCATTTTCTATGCACAGGGAATAGAAACAAGGCATTACCTAAAATTCGTTTTCCATGTTTATATAAAGATTAAATATGTATGTAATATTTGACAATTAAAAAAATTATTACAAAATAGAAAGACACATAAATTATTATAATCTATGCAATGACACTTTACATCCGGAACTTGAATCCTGCAGTTCAATTGGTTAACGTCTTCATTAGGTGCGTTCGATTTTACAATGGGATGGACACTAGTTCAATTTCTTATAAGATAATAATTTCATGGTATAGGCAATTTCGACACGTGAGAAGATTAAGTGGTGACAGGAAAACAGTTAAGTAAAAAAAAACCCGGTAATAATTAAAATACCTCCACTTGGATTTCTGCCAGGTGCAACCACAGTACTAACTACTTGATCAGCCTGCTTCGACTGAAATTAAACGTTTTCTTGTAGACAATAGCAAGTATTTAAAATGTAGGAATGCTACACAAACAGAAATAATGTTTTCCAATCTCCATTTTGAAATGTATGCACACTGCATTAATGCCATTACATTTACATAGTTCACTCTATAATGAGCAAATTCAGATAGTACAAGCGTAACCAAACTAAACATATTACATAAAAAAAACTATTCGGATAAACATATACTGTCGAAAAAACTGTTCTGATTCCTATTTAAAAATAAACTCAAAGAACTGTTGTTGTTAGACATCTATATATTTTATATTACCAACACATTAGTCACATCCATCAATGACGTTTTCATGCTGATACGCCTACTTCATCAGCAAGCTGTTGGGAAAGATATCAATCTTGAGGAAACCATCGGAGAATAATGTTCTAAGGGACGCAAGCTTCGTTTAAGTCAAATGGATCGATGCGTCATGGCTGTAAGACATGCTGTGCTGAAAGAGGCTCACTTGAAGATGGAGGAAAAATTAATAGTAAAATCAGTATTTTTCGGTTGGAAGATGGATTCCACACAATTGGAACCAGTATCTTTGACGGTGCCACCATTATCAGAACTTACACAATGGTATACAAGTTGCGTGTAATAGGCGCTAAATTCCAACTGCCGCGTTGTGCTGCTTGCAAGTGCAAAGGGAACGATACCAAATGTGGGCGAGTAATGCCTGTTCGGACTCTTGCTGGAAATAATGGCTGTGACAAGAGTGAAACAGATGACCCAGAACAATGTTTAAGATATTATTGAGTAACACCCTGATATTGTTATTTTAGAATAATGCCTGTTATCATAATTTTATATTGTCTTAACAAACATTGCATTAATAACCAGCAGTATGTTATGTCTTTAATTAATAGTGTATATTATCCTAAGGAACGCGAAAATTATATAATCAATGAAATCCACTCCGATTTGCGTCACGTCACGATTGCGCACCACTTAGGGGGTGGGGTAAATGTTTGGCTCGTGATTGCGTATAACGTAGCCCTATTTTACTATTGCTTTGCAATATTCAGTAGGTAAATGAATGTACATTATTTTGCTATATTACATAAGTGTATCGATTACATATTAAGGTAACCATGACTCCTTTTGTGTGATGTCAACTGCGAAACCGAACTGATTTATCGTTATTTTGTCCAATGTTTTGTATCTGGCATTTTGAAAAATAAACGTATCAACAAGATATTGCCACATATATTTGTTCTTGTCATTCCTGATTATTTGATACTACACTTAAGTTTGTTGCTATAGGCCTACAGTTACTGTGAAAATAGAAATATATTCAACGGGGCCATTAATACAATCATTGAACTGATTTATGTCATATTTTCTTTACCGTCTGGAATCAAGTTTTTGTATAAATGGATGTTGTAGTAAACATTTCTTAAACATGACGCAACATGTTTTGATACATATTCTCGCGCAATTCAGACACAATTGGTTCTAAAATTAGGAATGGTTAAAATTGATATACATGTTCCTGAAGGGTCTCTTTTTAAAGGGTGCCTGCTCTTCTACCCAAAATTGGCAGAGCAGTAATCTGTGACAGGACGTCTGATGTCTAGAACGTGGAAAATCAAAGGGTATTGCGGTTAACTCCGCTCGCTTCGGTATTACTGCCAATCAATTTTCATTTGAAACTGGATATTTTGTTTACCATTTTGACGTGTTGCGGGTGGAATCGTTTAAATTGCGAACATAGTTCCGAGCTTAATATAGTAACTAAAGACAATTTGGTAGGCAGTAAACCCTCAACATGTATACTGAAGTCATAACAACATATTAAACGAAACAGTAAAACAGCAGCTGGCACTCGTTTTAAACTTCGTTGCTATATTAAGTGAGTTGCTGTGGATACCGTTTTTGTTTGCAACATGTTTTGTTTATGACTACGGTCCACATCTCACAAATGGTAGTATAATTATGTAGGTGTACATATTCAAACTCGGATTATCAGTATGTGTAATGGGGTTTCAAAGTGTAAAGATACCCTTTTACATTAGTACACATTTTGTAATTTCTGGCCCATAAGCAGAGGAAGCACACAACCAAATTGGACATAATCCATACATTTATACATACATACATAATTCTACAAAACAGCTTCATTATAGAGATCAGAGAGTAAAGAAAGGTGGCAACACCCTGGCATGTGTAAGCAGTTGAAAACGTATTCTATATTACAATGTAAGTAGTCAGCAACATTGGCTGTATACTAATCAATAGCAAAAGATGCCTGTCTCCTCTTCCTTTCTTTGTCAGTCACACACCAATTTTGGCACGACAGTTACTGCTACGTATATTTGTTTTTACTAACATAACATATATAATCAGGATTACTTTTGATTGCAGATATGAATATAAACACCATAGTTTATAATGTGAACAAGAAGGATGATTACAAGTCGTATTGCTTATCCTGCCATAAGTGTGGGAATGTGTGCATGGGAATGTACATACATCAACAGTTGAGAAGTACACTGTAAAGGTACTATTCACAGCATGCTTTGTGGTGTTGATAATTGCTTTGTACAACGTATACTACTACATCATTTAACTTTGCAATATTACTTGATATTAATAGAATACAATTCCACCAATGAAAGCATAACATGATATTTTGCATTCAATGCAGTATTATTAAACATTCTGCTACAGGAAATAGAACATGATTGTACATTCACTATATTCACACATCACATTGAAATCATTCTTTGTGGATGAAATGACAAAATCAAAATGTCATAAAATACAGTTAATAAAACCTGTACACATACTGGTATATAGACGTATATATCATATATATATATATATATATATGATATATATGATATATACGTTTAATGGCTATATATATTGACCGTTTATGTTATATTTTGCCAAGAGAGGCAGGCCTCAATTTTTAAGCAGACCAAAGCGGGTATATGGCTATGTTTACTTTAAAATTAAAACTGGTACTAAAATTATGTATTATGACCTAAATAATAATCATATACAACATATGTTAATGTTGAGTTTTTTCTAGGATGTTGTATATCCTATTCGATATCTAATAATGGAATGGTCAACATAAGCTGCCTTTAGGATTTCATAATTTTTATATATATATACATATATTATATATGTATATATACCTACGCTTATATATGCATATAATTATAAAGGGTTTCAGAAAAACGTGATACATCCCTGTTTGACAAAAATTCACTTCAGCGCTTTGCCCTTGGAGCTTAAAATAAAAAATTCTTGACATTAGAATATCGTAACCGAGAGCAAGGACCAAAATCTTTCTTGTAAATTTACTTTATGAAAGTTTGCTCGGTCAAACATTAATTTCATCTGAATTTGCTCTGAAATCACACATAATATTATATCCATAAAATATGTATTTATACCTAGAAATACACATACTTATTGTTATTTTCTTCATTTACTGCATAATAGTTCTACATATATGCACATATACACAATTCCACACATGCATATTCATGTAAACTGATGTTCATACTATGTGGATAAGTATATATACGTGTATATATATATATATATATATATCATTTCGAAGATTATGTTTTGGGGTCACAGGAAGACGGCACAAAATGGGCCGTGACCACAACGTAACAATACTGTTCTTGTTGTTTGATTATGTAGAATGTCATTTTGTTGTTACAAAATAAAATTTGATTTGATTTGTGGCAACGAAAAGTGACGACATATTAGTTGTGACATTTACTGAACTAGTTTTCTGCAATGTGTTTAAATTAGTTACTTAACATTTCATCACACAAGTTACCTGATTTGACTGATCAACGTAATATATTCAAGGAAACATAAAAATCCTTAAGACAGAACCGTCACCCTAAATGTTGGTGAGAAGCAATGGATGCAAGACATAATTATTCTCTTTGTGGGATGTATCTATATATATATATACACACATATATATATATATATAATATATATATATATATATATATATATATACTGCTTTAAGCAAATAAGTTTAATGAGAAGTGTAACTAGCGTGTAAGTTGTGATGGCATATAATAACACTGAAAGCTTGCACCAATTTATTGGTGAAGACTATCATAACAACTGGATAATGTGCCATATTGTCATTCAATCATACGATGCTGAGACACTGTAACCACGTGACTGATATAGTACCAGTGATGAATGACAACCTGATCCTATGTCACAACGGTGATACAGGAATGAATGTGATCTATCAATCAACTATAGTTGTCAATTCTATAATAGCCATATGAAATATTCCAGGAACTTACAACTGCTACAAATGTTTGTATCTTCTAAAACCCTTTGGCATGAAATAATCCCAACTGGAGGATGTCCTAGTGTACTGGCTATACATTATTTCATATGCCATGTTTTCTTCTTGTGCATGCCTGGTATGAGTGGCTTGTCAGAGTTTAGTGTCCCGTGATCCATCCATATGGACCGGTGTTTTGCGGCCGTTCACAGAAATCTGTGGTCCATATCTCAGATTCAGCTGTTCTGTCACTTGAAATACCTGAAACAAACCTTACGTTTATTATGTGGCTAGAGGAGATTTATTGGTGTAATTAAATCTTTATTTTATTTGTACATCTAATTGCATATTGTGTGTCAGAGTGTACTGCAATGGTAGGCAACTTGTTGCCATAGTCCATCTGCAGTTTGCAACTGTGTCATGTAATATATATATATATATACATATATATATATATTACATAAATATATATTACATATATAATTATATATAAAATTATATATACGAGATAATGTATGTTCATGATGCACTCATCATCGGTCTCTGTATGTATGTATGTATGTATGTATGTATGTATGTATGTATGTATGTATGTATGTATGTATGTATGTATGTATGTATGTATGTATGTATGTATGTATGTATGTATGTATGTATGTATGTATGTATGTATGTATGTATGTATGTATGTATGTATGTATGTATGTATGTATGTATGTATGTATGCAAATGGTGTGCAGGTATTGCAGTACCTCAGGTATTGCAATACCTGATGATGCCCCAGTTTGATGCCCCTACCATGCAGTTTTAAACCACTGCTTTGTGGTATAGGTTCTTGACAGAACCGAACGCTAAGGGAGCAAACCCTACCCAGAAAACCATGTCACTGTGGCAGCATCAAGGGTGGTTGATGTATGGAACTCCCGAAATCTCTCGACCAGCCACTACAGGGACAAATAGTTTGCGCCTGTCTTGACTTGTTCCAGCCACTACAGGGACAAATAGTTTGCGCCTGTCTTGACTTGTTCTTGCCGGTGTGAGACCTTCTGATTTCAGCCCCAGAGAGAGAGAGAAGTGGCGTGAGGCGGGGAGGGAGGGAGGGAGGGAGGGAGGGAGGGAGGGAGGGAGGGAGGGAGGGAGGGAGGGAGGGAGGGAGGGAGGGAGGGAGGGAGGGAGGGAGGGAGGGAGGGAGGGAGGGAGGGAGGGAGGGAGGGAGGGAGGGAGGGAGGGAGGGAGGGAGGGAGGGAGGGAGAGAGGGAGAGAGGGAGAGAGAGAGAGAGAGAGAGAGAGAGAGAGAGAGAGAGAGAGAGCCGCTAGTAATTTGCCAGTGGCACTTCAACACTTTTTGAAATGAAATGTACAACTGCACAAAACACCATACCGGATCGGTCATTGCCCGAGTTACCAAGGAAAACACTGCTTGACCTCATCTTCCGTCGACAGTGGAAAATCAGCTAGGAAGAAGAAGACAACTACTGACAATTGCACAACGGAACATCAGGACTCTCCTCGACCGAGAAGCAGTTGACCGATCAGGAAGACATACGGCACTAGTAGCAATGGAACTTGCCAAATACAACATCGACATTGCCGCCCTATGTGAAACAAAGTTCTCAAAGTCTGGTAGTCTGAACCACTTGGAATACTCTTTCTTCTGGAGTGGCAAACCTGAAAGAGAAAGAAGGGAGGCTGGAGTGGGCTTTGCTATCAAAAAGGATATCGTCACAAAGCTGACAGAAATGCCACGGCCAGTAAGTGACAGAATCATGACGATGAGACTACCTCTGGGCAAGGACAATTTTGCTACAATTATCAGCATGTACGCTCCAACAATGACACTACCAGATGAAAACAAGGAGGCCTTCTACAACCAGCTGGCAAGTGTGCTCAGTGGCATCCCTCGTACAGATAAGCTACTGCTGATAGGAGACATCAATGCGAGGATAGGAAGAGACAATGACAAGTGGCCCTTGGTCATGGACAAACATGGGATTGGGAAATGCAACTCTAATGGTGAGCTTCTACTGGCTCTGTGCTCTGAGTTTGAACTGATAGTGACGAACAGAAGGATGAACGCCAGACCACTTGGATGCATCCTCGTTCCGGACACTGGCATATGATCGACTTCATCATCACGAGGTGTCGGGATAATATAGACATCCACAGTACTCGAGCCATGCATGGAGCAAACTGCTAGACCAATCACCAGATGCTGAGGTCAAAAGTGGCTTTCAGAATACGAGAAAAACAACAGGCAAGGGACAAGTAAGCCGACCAAGCTCAACACAGCAAATCTAAGTACCATCAGCCATAGGGAGAGTTTTGAGCGGAAGATGATTAGTGCTCTCGCCCAATGGGAGGAGAAGGAAAGCTCAACACCAGACGAGGAATGGGCAGCTCTGCAGCAGGTCGTATACAAGTAATACAACACAGCCAAGACATATCTTGGCAAGCCAGACAGAAAACACCAGGACTGATTCGATCCCCATGACCATGAGCTACAGACTCTTATGAGCAGAAGAGACCAAGCCCACCAGAGTGTTGCAAACCAGGAGCACTCGATCCACCATGCCTGCAGACTGCTACAAAAACGCATATATAATATAATGGACTGAAGGATGTGTACGGACCCCAGAAGAAGGGACCTGTTCACCTGAAATCAACAGATGGAATGGAGACCTTCTCTGACAGCAAGAGAGTTGTAGCAAGATGGAGTGAACACTTACAGAAGCTACTCAATGTCCCTGGTGACATAAGTCATGAAGCTCTGGACAACATCCCACAGCGCATTACCAAGACAAGCATCGATGAGATTCCAACCATGGATGAGATGGCTAGAGCAATCGCCGGCCTGAAAGATGGCAAAGCATCTGGGGGAGATGAAATTCGTGCAGAAGTATGGAAGCATGGAGGAGACAATATGTTCAGCAGACTGCACCAACTAATCACCAATGCCTGGGAGGTGGGTTCTGTACCACAAGCATGGAAGGATGCCAGCATTGTAAACATCTACAAGAAAGGTGATCAAACAGACTGTGGGAACTAATGAGGAATCTCTCTTCTTTCCATAGCAGGCAAGATCTTCGCTAGGATCCTCCTCAACAGACTATCTACCCACGTAACACCAGAGGTTGTTCCGGAGACAATGTGGCTTCAGAGGTAACCGTAGCACCGTGGATACGATATTTTGTCTGCGACAGCTACAAGAAAAGTGCATAGCAGGACCAACCACTGTACATGGTATATGTCTACTCCGGTAAGGCATTTGAAACAGTTGGGAGGACCGGGCTATGGCAGCTACTGAGGAAGTATGGATGCCCAGAGAAGTTCACAACTATGATTGAGGCTCTACATACCGGAATGATGGCGAATATTAGTGTTGAAGGGGAAGTCTCAGAATCGTTCAGTGTTACAAATACGGTCAAGCAAGGTTGTGTACTGGCCCCACGCTCTTCTCTGTCTTCCTATCGGCAATACTCGATGAGGCTTTCCGAGACATGGGGATGGCGTCTAAATACAGTCCAGATAGAGCACTGCTCAGCTTTTTCAGCCAGCGTAGTCTCTCAAAATTTTCACATTGTTTGTGCCTGTTAGTTTGGGGATTATCTGATAGCCCTTTGTGTGTATGCATCTAATGCTGTGCATGCATGCGTGCATGTGTTCATACGTGTGTGCGTGCGTGCGTGCGCGCGCGCGTGCGTGCGTGCGTGCGTGCATGTTTCATAATCTTTCCTTCAATTTGTATAGGGTTGAAAATGTGTAGGTGTGCCAGCGGATGGTTTTTAAAGTTTTCTGGCAGGTTCCTTTGGGATGGGGATCTTGAGGACATTTCAAAAAGTGTACCTGAAATGGTAATCACAGGATTAAAAAGTCTTCTGTCACTGTAAAAAATAATAATATAATCTACAAACATAGCCCTGCATGTATGCCGCAAATGCATTTTCATTTTAAGTAAATGCCATATGAAAATTGTGAATAGGCAACCCTGTATCATATATGTAGCTATTGGATCACTACTGGTACATTCCTTGGAAAACTGGGCCAAGAGGTCCTGAAGTCCTTTGGAAAATATAGCGGGTTTGCATAATTACGAATGAAATGTGTTTTGGAGAATCATAGTCACTGCCTAGTCTCTTAATCATAATCACGTAGTTGGCATTTTCTCTTGTTATCCATGCCAGATGACCAGAACTCATTAGGAGATATTTGTCAAGATGACGTTATTTACTTCCACTTCAATCAGCTTGACCAGTGGTTAGAATCCAGGAAAGTGTATGATATTTCATTTACAGTTGTTCAGAATATTAATTTGTTAACCCTCAGGTGACGGTATACTACAATCATAGCATTTTAAAGATAAAATATGCATCAAAATAAACTCAACTTCCAATTATAGAAAATCAATAGTTTTTGGAGACAGCTTAATTAAAACCTGCTGAAGCAGCCTGCCACAGATGGAATACCCAAAAATGCGTGCGTACATGTCTGTAGATGTGCATGCATGGAAATGGGTTCAGGAAAGTTGTGTGTCTTAAGCAATTCAACTGAATTCGTGAAGAACGATTAAAACATCAAACGGCATTACGGCACAAATGTTGGCTTTGGAGGGAGGAATAGAGGTAATCATGCCCTATGATTACTGCAAATGTTGGACAGCTTGTTCTTCCTCCTGGTTTCCTGCTATACAATTTTTTCTGTCAACATTTTCCTATCAAAAATCCTGTCTCCTTCTTTCATATTTCCTAAATGGCATCATCACAGTTTAGCTGTAGCTTTATCAATACTGTTTTTCTAATACTGCTCACTTTGGTAGCTTGCCTGCTCCCATTCTTAGAAAGTGGTCTCCTAACCTCAACCATCTTCACGCCAATCTTCCCATTAGCATGCATTGCACCCCAATTTTTTCCCTCAGGTTGTTCATCTTTGTTTACACTATCTATCCGGGCTCCTAAAGCAATGTATGCAAATAATGATATAACTATGTGGATGACTGTTTACCCTGGAACATTTCCAGCCAATCCATTTGTTAATTTCTAGAGCCATATGGGGCCCATGTCACTAACCTTGTTAAGAGCTCTTAAGTTCGATTTTAGTCTTTAAAATCGATTTTGCTTATTAACATTTATCTTGTATACACGAAAACTGTCAACCCATTGACACGTCAGACTGGTATGTCACAGTTTTCTCAGTAATATGGTAGTGGCCATTTGTGTTTTGTTAAAGCTCCATTAGTTTAATAATGGATTGTGCTTAATGATGAATTTGGTACACAAAGCCAACCACTTGCTTCATCTCCTTTCCATTAAACCTGATGTTCAAGTGTTACCCAACCCAAATCATTCCTGTCTTCTCCAGGGTCATGCTTCTTGAACATCTCCTTCCATTCCTCGAATTATGCTCATGGCCAAAGGGACAACAATAGCTAGGGGAACAACTAAGAAATATATAATAAGTTCAAACAATTTGTGTTGATTCATATATATACATTGCATAGACTGTATTTCATAATGCCAACTAATATGTGTGTTGTCACTGAAGTGCAGTGAAGCATATTGGCAAAACTAAATTAAGTTTATGAGCCAGACACTTGAAGCTAACCAGTCATAAGTGGGTGCGAGTATGGCTACTCAACCATTGTTCGTCTCATATTCGTGGCACCGTTTACACTAACACATAGAAGTTGACAGTTGTATGAAATTGTATGATATCATACAGGTGGCCATGCTGACTGCTACACCGACTTACTTGTACATTATTTAGCCTATAATCAATGTGTTTTGTTAATGACTTTATTTATACTTGTTATCACTAAAATAATAAAATATGTTTAACTCATGTCCTAGGTGCCTAAATGCCATGTTTTTATCAGTTAAATTTAATGTCACAATATCATAGTATTGGCCATAGTTTGTTTTATCACAGTATATTTAAATGATACTGGGAAACAACATCCTCAGAGTTTTAAAACAGTTACCTTCAAAACAAAACATTGCTATGCTCCCCTTATCCTTGAAATATTACCAACATTTTGTGCTACAGAATATCTGTACAGGAGCTCATGTGATTCCGTACCCATTGTGAGCTACAGTGTAAAAGAAGCATGACCGTGTCATGTACCCTTGTGTACAGGCTGACTCATATTTGGTATGTGTAAAGAAAGCAGTGTGATGAACCTCATCTGGTGTTGGGGATACTCGGTCCATAGAGCTGTATGAGGTTGATGATGCATCACTTGAAAGATCTGTGCTGATGCGATGTCCGACAGACATCACATGGTTGGGACTCATGATCATTGATTGAATGAGCTCACACAGCCTCTTGAACCGTCGTACAGGTCCTGCAGAAAGACCACATACATTTATAATCTGTAAACATAATACATTAATGATTAAATAGATAAACAGAGTGGCCAAAGAGTATGCAAATCACGTCATGAAGAAATTTTGCGGTGCGTCTATTGTATGTGATGTCATGCTATTAGTGGATCTGATTATATATTTATGATACACCCTTCCTGCTGTTCCCCTCATCACACCCATCCATGTGATACACCCTTCCTGCAGCTCCCCTCATCCCCACCAATCAATGTGATACACCCTTCCTGCAGCTCCCCTCATCCCCACCAATCAATGTGATACACCCTTCCTGCAGCTCCCCTCATCCCCACCAATCAATGTGATACACCCTTCATGCAGCTCCCCTCATCCCCACCCATCCATGTGATACACGCTTCCTGCAGCTCCCCTCATCCCCACCCATCCATGTGATAAACCCTTCCTGCAGCTCCCCTCATCCCCACCCATCCATGTGATACACCCTTCCTGCAGCTCCCCTCCTCTCCACCCATCCATGTGATACACCCTTCCTGCAACTCCCCTCATCCCCCCACTCATCCATGTGATACACCCTTCCTGCAACTCCCCTCATCCCCCCACTCATCCATGTGATACACCTTTCCTGCAGCTCCCCTCATCCCCACCAATCAATGTGATACACCCTTCCTGCAGCTCCCCTCCTCTCCACCCATCCATGTGATACACCCTTCCTGCAACTCCCCTCATCCCCCCACTCATCCATGTGATACACCCTTCCTGCAACTCCCCTCATCCCCCCACCCATCCATGTGATAGACCTTTCCTGCAGCTCCCCTCATCCCCACCAATCAATGTGATACACCCTTCCTGCAGCTCCCCTCCTCTCCACCCATCCATGTGATACACCCTTCCTGCAACTCCCCTCATCCCCCCACTCATCCATGTGATACACCTTTCCTGCAGCTCCCCTCATCCCCACCCATCCATGTGATATACCCACCTATATATATATATATATATATATATCCTCCTTCACTTTTCTCTTGTGCCAGTTGGATTCACGGGTCAGTACTTTAGTGTTCTTCATGGACACTGAGTGTCCTGTGGTCCGGCAATGATCTCCTATTCCGGCTGGTTTATCCAGGTTTGTATGTTCTTTGAATCTGTGGGTGAGTGTTCTATTGGTTTCACATATGTATGTGTGGCTGCTGTCGATGTCACACGTGATGTTATAGATGGTTCCACACTTGTGTTCTTGAGGTGTTCTGTCTTTAAGGTGTACTACCATCGAGCAGAGGGTGTTCACCGGCTTGTGATACATGTGTATGTTATGTGACTTATAAATCCGGCTAAGCTGTTCTGATAATCCTGCCACGTATGGTGGTCTTTTTGCACTGGATGGAATTATCCCGCTGAAATCTGGAGCAACACACGTGACACCAGAACATGAACAAGGCCCGTAACTGTCGGGTCGAAATGTCGTACTCATCTTCGACTATAAAGCTCCAAAGTAAGTTAAATTATACTACAACAAACCATTCTTGGAGCCATGAACAATAATATATTCAAAAAGTATATGGCTCACCAGCAACAAGAGTGAATGTGACACAATGCATCTTGTCACCAGCAGTGTCACTGTGAGTTGATGCGATGTCCACTTGGAACTTGACATTGCGAGAAAACATGCTCACACTCCCTGCACGCCTATACTCGGCTCGGAACGATGTTGGTGAAGCAACACTGTGGCTAAGGTCAGGCGTCTGAAAGAAACATAATTTAGCATTCAGGACATCTCATATGTTTGCCAGCCTGCCAACTAGCACCTGCAATGCAGATCTTCACGTCTCTGTTGATACAGCCCGCCAAGTAAAGAAAAAGTGGAGGGTGTCTGCTGGGATCAGCCCACCAAGTAAGAGAACGTGGAGGGTGTCTGCTGGGATCAGCCCACCAAGTAAGAGTGAAATGTAAGGTGGAGGGTGTCTGCTGAGGATGCAGCCCACCAAGTAAGAAGTGAAGATGATAACAGGTGGAGGGTGTCTGCTGAGGATGCAGCCCACCAAGTAAGAAGTGAAGATGATAACAGGTGGAGGGTGTCTGCTGAGGATGCAGCCCACCAAGTAAGAGAGAACTGTGGAGGGTGTCTGCTGGGGATACAGTCCACCAAGTAAGAGAGAACTGAGGAGGGTGTCTGCTGGGGATACAGCCCACCAAGTAAGAGAGAACTGTGGAGGGTGTCTGCTGGGGATACAGCCCACCAAGTAAGAGAGAACTGTGGAGGGTGTCTGCTGGGGATACCGCCCACCAAGTAAGAGTGAACTGTGGAGGGTGTCTGCTGGGGATACAGCCCACCAAGTAAGAGAGAACTGTGGAGGGTGTCTGCTGGGGATACAGCCCACCAAGTAAGAGAGAATGGAGGGTGTCTGCTGGGGATACAGCCCACCAAGTAAGAGAACTGTGGAGGGTGTCTGCTGGGATAGCCACCAAGTAAGAGAGGGTGTCTGCTGGGGATACAGCCCACCAAGTAAGAGAGAACTGTGGAGGGTGTCTGCTGGGATACGCCCACCAAGTAAAGAGAACTGTGGAGGGTGTCTGCTGGGGATACAGCCCACCAAGTAAGAGAGAACTGTGGAGGGTGTCTGCTGGGGATACCGCCCACCAAGTAGAGAGAACTGTGGAGGGTGTCTGCTGGGATACAGCCCACCAAGTAAGAGAGAACTGTGGAGGGTGTCTGCTGGGGATACAGCCCACCAAGTAAAGAGAACTGTGGAGGGTGTCTGCTGGGGATACAGCCCACCAAGTAATAGAGAACTGTGGAGGGTGTCTGCTGGGGATACAGCCCACCAAGTAAAGGAACTGTGGAGGGTGTCTGCTGGGGATACCGCCACGTATGGGACTTTGCATGGAGGTATGCTGAAATTGGACACACCTCACCAGAAATGAAGGGAACTGTGGGGAATGTCGTACTCATCTTCGAATAAAGCCCAAAGTAAGTAAATTAACTACAAACTTCTTGGGATAACAACAATAATTAAAAAGTATTGGCTACCAGCAACAAAGTAATGAAAGACTGTACGCAGTGTCTGTGAGGATGCGATGTCCACTGGTAATTGGAGAAACTGTAACTGAGCCTATATCGGCCAACATGTGGTGAAGAACTGTGGAAGGTCAGGCGCTGAAAGAACATATTTAGCATTCAGGACTTTATGGCAGCCTGCCAACTAGCACCTCAACAGATATACAGAACATGATTGTCTCAATAGCATGTCCAAAGTTATAAGATAAAAGTGGAGGGTGTCTGCTGAGGATCAGCCCACCAAGTAAGAAGAGAACGTGGAGGGTGTCTGCTGAGGATGCAGCCCACCAAGTAAGAAGTGAAGATGATAACAGGTGGAGGGTGTCTGCTGAGGATGCAGCCCACCAAGTAAAGAGATGTGAGGGTGTCTGCTGGGGATACAGCCCACCAAGTAAGAGAATGGGAGGGTGTCTGCTGGGGATCAGCCCACCAAGTAAGAAGTGAAGTGTCGGGAGGGTGTCTGCTGAGGATCAGCCCACCAGTAAGAGAGAATGTGGAGGGTGTCTGCTGGGGATACAGTCCACCAAGTAAGAGAGAACTGAGGAGGGTGTCTGCTGGGGATACAGCCCACCAAGTAAGAGAGAACTGTGGAGGGTGTCTGCTGAGGATACAGCCCACCAAGTAAGAGAGAACTGTGGAGGGTGTCTGCTGGGGATACAGCCCACCAAGTAAGAGTGAACTGTGGAGGGTGTCTGCTGGGGATACAGCCCACCAAGTAAGAGAGAACTGTGGAGGGTGTCTGCTGGGGATACAGCCCACCAAGTAAGAGAGAACTGTGGAGGGTGTCTGCTGGGGATACAGCCACCAAGTAAGAGAGAACTGTGGAGGGTGTCTGCTGGGGATACAGCCACCAAGTAAGAGAGAATGTGGAGGGTGTCTGCTGGGGATACAGCCCACCAAGTAAGAGAGAACTGTGGAGGGTGTCTGCTGGGGATACAGCCCACCAAGTAAGAGAGAACTGTGGAGGGTGTCTGCTGGGGATACAGCCCACCAAGTAAGAGAGAACTGTGGAGGGTGTCTGCTGGGGATACAGCCCACCAAGTAAGAGAGAACTGTGGAGGGTGTCTGCTGGGGATACAGCCCACCAAGTAAGAGAGAACTGTGGAGGGTGTCTGCTGGGGATACAGCCCACCAAGTAAAGAGAACTGTGGAGGGTGTCTGCTGGGGATACAGCCCACCAAGTAATAGAGAACTGTGGAGGGTGTCTGCTGGGGATACAGCCCACCAAGTAATAGAGAACTGTGGAGGGTGTCTGCTGGGGATACAGCCCACCAAGTAAGAGAGAACTGTGGAGGGTGTCTGCTGGGGATACAGCCCACCAAGTAAGAGAGAACTGTGGAGGGTGTCTGCTGGGGATACAGCCCACCAAGTAAGAGAGAACTGTGGAGGGTGTCTGCTGGGGATACAGCCCACCAAGTAAGAGAGAACTGTGGAGGGTGTCTGCTGGGATACAGCCCACCAAGTAGAGGAACTGTGGAGGGTGTCTGCTGGGGATACAGCCCACCAAGTAAGAGAACTGTGGAGGGTGTCTGCTGGGGATACAGCCACCAAGTAAGGAGAACTGTGAGGGTGTCTGCTGGGGATACAGCCCACCAAGTAAGGAGAACTGTGGAGGGTCTGGGCACCGCACAAGAATGGAATGTGGGGTGTCGCTGTACCCAAGTAAGAGAGAACTGGGAGGGTGTCTGCTGGGGATACAGCCCACCAAGTAAGAGAACTGTGGAGGGTGTCTGCTGGGGATACAGCCCACCAAGTAAAGAGAACTGTGGAGGGTGTCTGCTGGGATACAGCCCACCAAGTAAGAGAACTGTGGAGGGTGTCTGCTGAGATAAGCCACCGTAAGGGACTGTGGGGGTCCGGACAGCACAAGAAGGAAGTGGGGGGTCTGCGGGGATAAGCCACAGTGAGAGAACTGTGGGGTGCTCGGGTAAGACAAGTAAGGAGTGGGGGTGTGTGGGGATACAGCCACAAGTAAGGGACTGTGGGGTGCTGCGGGGAACAGCCCACAAGTAGAGGACTGTGGGGTGCTCGGGATAAGCACAAGTAGAGGACTGTGGGGGTGTCCGGGGATAAGCCACAAGTAAAGGACTGTGGGGGTGCTCGGGGAAGACCGTGAAGGGTCTGTGGGGGTGCTCCGGGGAAGACGTGGAGGATGTGGGGGGTCTGGGGACCACCAAAGAAGAAGAGGGGGTTCTGGGGGAACAGCCCACAAGTAAGAGAGAACTGTGGAGGGTGTCTGCTGGGATACAGCCACCAAGTAAGAGAGAACTGTGGAGGGTGTCTGCTGGGGATACAGCCCACCAAGTAAAGAGAACTGTGGAGGGTGTCTGCTGGGGATACAGCCCACCAAGTAAGAGAGAACTGTCGAGGGTGTCTGCTGGGGATACAGCCCACCAAGTAAGTGAGAACTGTGGAGGGTGTCTGCTGGGGATACAGCCCACCAAGTAATAGAGAACTGTGGAGGGTGTCTGCTGGGATACAGCCCACCAAGTAAGAGAGAACTGTGGAGGGTGTCTGCTGGGGATACCGCCCACCAAGTAAGAGAGAACTGTGGAGGGTGTCTGCTGGGGATACAGCCCACCAAGTAAGAGAGAACTGTGGAGGGTGTCTGCTGGGGATACAGCCCACCAAGTAATAGAGAACTGTGGAGGGTGTCTGCTGGGGATACAGCCCACCAAGTAAGAGAGAACTGTGGAGGGTGTCTGCTGAGGATACAGCCCACCAAGTAAGAGAGAACTGTGGAGGGTGTCTGCTGGGGATACAGCCCACCAAGTAAGAGAGAACTGTGGAGGGTGTCTGCTGGGGATACAGCCCGCCAAGTAAGAGAGAACTGTCGAGGGTGTCTGCTGGGGATACAGCCCACCAAGTAAGTGAGAACTGTCGAGGGTGTCTGCTGGGGATACAGCCCACCAAGTAATAGAGAACTGTGGAGGGTGTCTGCTGGGATACAGCCCACCAAGTAAGAGAGAACTGTGGAGGGTGTCTGCTGGGGATACCGCCCACCAAGTAAGAGAGAACTGTGGAGGGTGTCTGCTGGGGATACAGCCCACCAAGTAAGAGAGAACTGTGGAGGGTGTCTGCTGGGGATACAGCCCACCAAGTAAGAGAGAACTGTGGAGGGTGTCTGCTGAGGATACAGCCCACCAAGTAAGAGAGAACTGTGGAGGGTGTCTGCTGGGGATACAGCCCACCAAGTAAGAGAGAACTGTGGAGGGTGTCTGCTGGGGATACAGCCCACCAAGTAAGAAAGAACTGTCGAGGGTGTCTGCTGGGGATACAGCCCACCAAGTAAGTGAGAACTGTGGAGGGTGTCTGCTGGGGATACAGCCCACCAAGTAATAGAGAACTGTGGAGGGTGTCTGCTGGGGATACAGCCCACCAAGTAAGAGAGAACTGTGGAGGGTGTCTGCTGGGGATACCGCCCACCAAGTAAGAGAGAACTGTGGATGGTGTCTGCTGGGGATACAGCCCACCAAGTAAGAGAGAAATGTGGAGGGTGTCTGCTGGGGATACAGCCCACCAAGTAAGAGAGAACTGTGGAGGGTGTCTGCTGGGGATACAGCCCACCAAGTAATAGAGAACTGTGGAGGGTGTCTGCTGGGATACAGCCCACCAAGTAAGAGAGAACTGTGGAGGGTGTCTGCTGGGGATACCGCCCACCAAGTAAGAGAGAACTGTGGATGGTGTCTGCTGGGGATACAGCCCACCAAGTAAGAGAGAACTGTGGAGGGTGTCTGCTGGGGATACAGCCCACCAAGTAAGAGAGAACTGTGGAGGGTGTCTGCTGGGATACAGCCCACCAAGTAAGAGAGAACTGTGGAGGGTGTCTGCTGGGGATACCGCCCACCAAGTAGGAGAGAACTGTGGAGGGTGTCTGCTGGGGATACAGCCCACCAAGTAGGAGAGAACTGTGGAGGGTGTCTGCTGGGGATACCGCCCACCAAGTAAGAGAGAACTGTGGAGGGTGTCTGCTGGGGATACAGTCCACCAAGTAAGAGAGAACTGTGGAGGGTGTCTGCTGAGGATACAGCCCACCAAGTAAGAGAGAACTGTGGAGGGTGTCTGCTGAGGATACAGCCCACCAAGTAAGAGAGAACTGTGGAGGGTGTCTGCTGAGGATACAGCCCACCAAGTAAGAGAGAACTGTGGAGGGTGTCTGCTGGGGATACAGCCCACCAAGTAAGAGAGAACTGTGGAGGGTGTCTGCTGGGGATACAGCCCACCAAGTAATAGAACTGTGGAGGGTGTCTGCTGGGGATACAGCCCACCAAGTAAGAGAGAACTGTGGAGGGTGTCTGCTGGGGATACAGCCCACCAAGTAAGAGAGAATTGTGGAGGGTGTCTGCTGAGGATACAGCCCACCAAGTAAGAAAGAACTGTGGAGGGTGTCTGCTGGGGATACAGCCCACCAAGTAATAGAGAACTGTGGAGGGTGTCTGCTGGGGATACAGCCCACCAAGTAAGAGAGAACTGTGGAGGGTGTCTGCTGAGGATACAGCCCACCAAGTAAGAGAGAACTGTGGAGGGTGTCTGCTGAGGATACCGCCCACCAAGTAAGAGAGAATTGTGGAGGGTGTCTGCTGGGGATACAGCCCACCAAGTAAGAGAGAACTGTGGAGGGTGTCTGCTGGGGATACAGCCCACCAAGTAAGAGAGAATTGTGGAGGGTGTTTGCTGGGGATACAGCCCACCAAGTAAGAGAGAATTGTGGAGGGTGTCTGCTGGGGATACAGCCCACCAAGTAAGAGAGAATTGTGGAGGGTGTCTGCTGGGGATACCGCCCACCAAGTAAGAGAGAACTGCAAAACAGCACACGTTATTGTTCTTATTATATGTGAAACACAGCAAAATTTCAAAACTTGACCTACAAATTACATAACAGTGTTACTGATTTTCTTTTTTTCAAATCTGAAGACAAGCGCTCAGTTGGCCCAGAAAACATGTAGCCACTACCTGGCATCTATGGTGTAATGAGGGGATGTTTAGATCCACTCTTGCATGCTTTTAAATTTGTTCACACCAATGATCCTGAGTACTTTACTCTGGATGGAATCGAGAAATTTAAGTGTCGTGGTTGAGGCACTTATCCAGCATAGTGTAGCATACTCCATGACTTTGGACATTGTACAATGTGGCTCTCTCTCCATGACATTCAGTTTGTTAGGACCTTCATTAGGGCTCTTAGTTTCTGTCCAGCTCTGGCTGTAATGTTACAAATGGCTTAATCCAGGTAGGCTTCCTATCAAAAGTGACACCTAAAAGTCCAGCTGTTTGATATTTCCAAAGAATAGGTCTGACCTTGGTCCTTGTTGGATTCCTCTTTCTTGAGATGGGCTTGACTTTGCACTTGCATGGCTCAAAAGTTACTTTCCATTTGCCTGCCCTGTTTCTCATTCTCTTCAGGTTCCTGTTCAGGTTTGCTATTACAGACCTGCTATCATTGCTGGATATGATTTCACAGAATAGGGTGGAATCAACTACATACAGATAATAATGGTGGGACGAATCTGGAATTTGACTGGAATTAAATATCAAATCGAATGTCCTCACAATGTTTAATACGAAATGAATGTCAAATCGAATATGAATATTCAGTGGCTTGGAATTCGATTAGAATATTGAATGCTGTCAAGATGTCTTGTTAGGACCTGCTTGGCGGCATCATCCCATGGCCATACACCCAAGACCAAGCAGGATTCATCGGCATCATGGCTATATTCATCGACCTTTTTGTTTATTTTCTGACCTAACCATGAAAACACTTCTTACAGCCACCAACCTTTACACATCTGGTGCATGGCAATTCTTTTCTTATAGCAATACCAGTTCATATCCTAGTGTGACAAATTAAGATTTTCTGACAGAAAATATACTAATTATTATATTCCATGCAAAACTAAAGCATCAATCCTAACCCTTATTTGTCAAAACTGCCATCTTCACATAATTGCCTATAAATCTACCAATTACAGAGGTACATAGATGATTTTGATATAAAAATGTTAGGGAAGGAAATATTTCGATATATTGTTAATATAAATGCCAATATTATGGACCTATTTGAATTAAATGCAAAATAATATGCTTAGATCACAACGCAGACCTGTCAAATCAAACGCTTTCTTAAAGCACAATAAAACTTTTTTGGTTGAGATAAAGACAATTCAACTAAAGAGTGAAAAACCAATTTATGATCAAAGGTGAAATACCCCTCTCTGAACCTTGCCTGTTCTTCACCTATTATGTTCATATGTATGTTCACCTATTATGTTCATATGTATGTTCACCTATTATGTTCGTATTACGTATGTTCACCTGTTATGTGCATATTATGTATGTTCACCTATTATGTTCGTATTATGTATGTTCACCTATTATGTTCGTATTACGTATGTTCACCTATTATGTTCGTATTATGTATGTTCACCTATTATGTTCATATGTATGTTCACCTATTATGTTCGTATTATGTATGTTCACCTATTATGTTCGTATTATGTATGTTCACCTATTATGTTCGTATTATGTATGTTCACCTATTATGTTCGTATTACGTATGTTCACCTATTATGTTCGTATTATGTATGTTCACCTATTATGTTCATATGTATGTTCACCTATTATGTTCGTATTATGTATGTTCACCTATTATGTTCGTATTATGTATGTTCACCTATTATGTTCATATTATGTATGTTCACCTATTATGTTCGTATTATGTATGTTCACCTATTATGTTTGTATTACGTATGTTCACCTATTATGTTCGTATTATGTATGTTCACCTATTATGTTCATATGTATGTTCACCTATTATGTTCATATGTATGTTCACCTATTATGTTCATATGTATGTTCACCTATTATGTTCGTATTACGTATGTTCACCTGTTATGTGCATATTATGTATGTTCACCTATTATGTTCGTATTATGTATGTTCACCTATTATGTTCATATGTATGTTCACCTATTATGTTCGTATTATGTATGTTCACCTATTATGTTCATATTATGTATGTTCACCTATTATGTTCGTATTATGTATGTTCACCTATTATGTTCGTATTACGTATGTTCACCTATTATGTTCGTATTATGTATGTTCACCTATTATGTTCATATGTATGTTCACCTATTATGTTCATATGTATGTTCACCTATTATGTTCATATGTATGTTCACCTATTATGTTCATATTACGTATGTTCACCTATTATGTTCGTATTACGTATGTTCACCTGTTATGTGCATATTATGTATGTTCACCTATTATGTTCGTATTATGTATGTTCACCTATTATGTTCGTATTATGTATGTTCACCTATTATGTTCGTATGTATGTTCACCTATTATGTTCATATGTATGTTCACCTATTATGTTTGTATGTATGTGGCCATTTTTGCATTATTGGAGGCTGCGAGCACCTTGTCTGTGTAACTTAATAGTGTAATGCCATGATAATCGTTTGGCCTGAAAGCCAGTCATGAGTCTTTACCAAGATTTTGGGTTGGGATAAGCCGCCAAGGGCTCTAGGCAGTGGAAGGGCACAACTTGCTGTTAGTATAGTCAAGGCTTATCATATCAGAGAATGAAAATTAATGGTATGACAATTTTCTCTCATGGACGAACATACTGAGGAGGTGGGTTGTAGAATGTTCTGAGATGACTGTGACCATTATTATATTAATTTTGTGATGCAGAGTGTAATCTGAATGTTATTTTGTACCAAATCACAGGCATTAGGTTCTCTTTTGGGTGCACACAGATAGATTGTGGACATAAAGTATCTGAATTTCAGAATATGGCCAATTTCATTCATTGACATCGTTCAACCTGAAACATGTAAAACTGATGGAGATGTAGGTCGAAATGCTATCTATTGCTTGTGTTAAGCAATAACGATTTTTAAATGTGTACAACTGAAAAAGACCAGTGTATGCAGAAATTTTCCAACATCTAACAACAGTTGTAAATGGCACAATTATCTTTACAATGATGCAGAAAAACATGAAATTCCACAGATAGAATTTCGCACATAATCTTTTGAATTTATTTGAAATATTTAGCCCCTCCAAGTTCTCCAACACTCAGAATAATTTTTTTAAAGTTTAAATCTATGAACCATCAACGTGGGCCTGCGGATGCATAGGCTGGCAGGCAGGCAGGCAGGCAGGCGGGCGGGCGGGCGGGCGGGCGGGCGGGCGGGCGGGCGGGTGGGCAGAGAAACCCTGTTTTATAATATAGATCTAAATCTAGGCAGATATTATCTTTGACAGTTTACTAAACAGATGCTGTAAGTGTAAATGCATCCATCACATATCCTATACAGCACAATGTTATGTTTTTGTAAATGATTGCATGAGAGAGATGGCAATACAAATTTACTTACACAGAGGAAGGCATGGATGAGGTCCGACTTAATTTGGCTGATTGACTTCTCCCTGACCATCACAAAGTGATGCTCCTCTCGCTCAGAGCCCATCAGCATACCAAACCATGACCTCTTTGTCAGTCTGTCATTGGCAAACAAAAAAGTCAACATAATACACAGTTGTACCATAATGCTACTGGTTACAAGTACTGGCATTATTTTTGGTTTTTCATCATATATAAAATTCCATCTCTTGTGAAACACATCTTTATAATGTATCTCCGTATGTGCTGTATTATATTTATACTCTAATTAGGGAACATATAAATGCATCACCTACCAGATGCCATAGTACATCACAATATCTTAGCATTAACTGATTTTGTATGTGTCACTAGCCAAGTTACCCAGCAATGGTTGGAAAAAAGACACTCACATGTTTGAAAATTGTGTTATAGTTATGTTGTTTTAGCTTGTCCGAGAAACAGATTGCATGCGCATACGAATAAGGTAACAAAATGCTAATGTGTGGCAGGCAGAGCTCGGGCCTGAGGTAAGCTGTGACTATTTTCAAAAGCTTATAATTAATAAATGGACCAAGATGCCCTTTGGACTATAATAGTGAGTTTGTAATTATGAATAAAATGTATTTTGGTGAATCATGGTCACTCGCTAATCTCTTCACCATAATCATCTAACTGGCATTTTATTCTGGTAATACATATGGATTGACAAGAAACACAGCCACAATGTGTGAAAACAGCAGACAATATCAATAAAGTATATGAATTTACACTCTATAGTAGTATTACATGTGCCGGGTAGTGATGGCTGATCCTGATGTAATCAGCACCAGCGACCCCTGGCATGTGCCGGGTAGTGATGGCTGATCCTGATGTAATCAGCACCAGCGACCCCTGACATGTGCCAGGGTAGTGATGGCTGATCCTGATGTAATCAGCACCAGCGACCCCTGGCATGTGCCAGGGTAGTGATGGCTGATCCCGACATAATCAGCACCAGCGACCCCTGGCATGTGCCGGGTAGTGATGGCTGATCCTGACATAATCAGCACGAGCGACCCCTGGCATGTGCCGGGTAGTGATGACTGATCCTGACATAATCAGCACCAGCGACCAGCACCAGCCGGGTAGTGATGGCTGATCCTGATGTAATCAGCACCAGCGACCCCGGCATGTGCCGGGTAGTGATGGCTGATCCTGATGTAATCAGCACCAGCGACCCCTGGCACATGCCGGGCGGGTAATGATGGCTGATCCTGACGTAATCAGCACCAGCGACCCCTAGCATGTGCCAGGGTATTGATGGCTGATCCTGACATAATCAGCACCAGCGACCCCTGGTACGTGCCGGGTAGTGATGGCTGATCCTGATGTAATCAGCACCAGCAACCCCTGGCATGTGCCGGGCGGGTAGTGATGGCTGATCCTGACGTAATCAGATCCAGCGACCCCTGGCATGTGCTGGGTAGTGATGGCTGATCCTGACGTAATCAGATCCAGCGACCCCTGGCATGTGCTGGGTAGTGATGGCTGATCCTGACGTAATCAGCACCAGCGACCCCCAGGGTAGTGATGGCTGATCCTGACGTAATCAGCACCAGCGACCCCTGGCACGTGCCGGGTAGTGATGGCTGATCCTGATGTAATCAGCATCAGCGATCCCTGGCACGTGCCGGCCGGGTAGTGATGGCTGATCCTGATGTAATCAGCATCAGTGACCCCTGGCATGTGCCGGGCAGTGATGGCTGATCCTGATGTAATCAGCACCAGCGACCCCTGGCACGTGCCGGCCGGGTAGTGATGGCTGATCCTGACGTAATCAGTACCAGCGACCCATGGCATGTGCTGGGTAGTGATGGCTGATCCTGACGTAATCCGCACCAGCGACCCATGGCATGTGCTGGGTAGTGATGGCTGATCCTGACGTAATCAGCACCAGCGACCCCTGGCATGTGCTGGGTAGTGATGGCTGATCCTGATGTAATCAGCACCAGCGATCCCTGGCATGTGCTGGGTAGTGATGGCTGATCCTGATGTAATCAGCACCAGCGACCCCTGGCATGTGCTGGGTAGTGATGGCTGATCCTGATGTAATCAGCACCAGCGACCCCTGGCATGTGCCAGGTAGTGATGGCTGATCCTGATGTAATCAGCACCAGTGATCCCTGGCATGCGAGGATGTTGCCATGAGATGGCTGGTCAGAAGACAATAAGTTTGCGGAATACACTGTACATTGTATATGGATTTGTTAGGTGAAATACAACAGTTAATACAAACTTATAACCCTGCTCACATTATATAATATGGGAGTGAAATTAATGAAGATTTGAACAGGAATATGGATCATGGCATTAAGGAATTATATATTGAATTTTAATCTTACAGTATAAGTACAGAGGCTCCAGATGTGCAAGTGCCACATGGCGTGACATAGGCACTGACCTTGGAGCAGTGCACAATACATTCTACAGTATGCACTGTGACACTGCACTCCAATTTTATCAATGTTTTAGCTAACATATCATGATATGGTTCGGATTTGAAATAGCATTGTATAACACATATCTACAAGTATATTGATAATAGTTCTCAGGATTTGTTTGAAAGGATATGACATTTAAATAGTAAAAAGTGTATTTTTATTATGTCCGAACTAATACAATGGTTTACAATTAATAAAACTGCACTGATTGTAAATGCTTAGGAAAAGTCTTTGCGACATCGCATCTGTCAAACATTGGCATTGTAAAGCGACATGGTAGCAGCATATTTTTTTTTACAATATTTGGGCAAGTAACTTTTTTGGCTGGCCAGTAACTTTTCAACTCTACGGGACCCCCAGGACAATGGAAACAAAATCTATATTGGTAGCATTAAAATATGAATTTACAAGTAACATACTTACCTGGCACTGTCACTTCATAAAATGCAATATACTGATGATTAATTAAGAAATGAAATATGACCCATCCCCATTACACTTGGCTAAAGAATCATACTGTGATAAGTTATCTCCCTATAGCAGGGAAGGAGGGAGGGTGATATAGTGAAGCGACGGAGCCAGGTAGGTATTTTACTGGTAAATACCTTTTTTAATGGTAAAAATATATAATTTACTGTCTAACATCAGTAACATGGACTTAGACTTCCACAAAGTGCAGAATCTAGATGAATGAATGGTGGGTATAGGTAAAGGTGCTTCTAATGATATCCTGTTGGTGGCAAAACAGACTCTGCAGCCACAAAGGGTACTACCTGAATGATATCAGAAGAGTAGAGGATGGATAAGTCCTTGAGATAGAAATCTGTGAAGGTGTTATGACAGTGCCAGACAAGAAGAAAATTGGAAACTATACTCTTAGAGGACGAGAGTGCATTTATCATAGAATATTCTTCACTTGCACCTGTAGATCGCCTGCCAGATTCTCGTTGAGATCTAGAGGTACGGTAGGCAAAAAAGCATCTGTTGCAGAGGCCATCCTGGATACTTTCCACGTGTGTAGCTGGTGATTGGAAGGATCGCAATCAGACATCTTGGGGTTGGGACAGTAACTGAGGAATGCTGGGTTTTATACGTATCGGGCACTCTATCAGCATCTCTAAAAGGAGTGGAAACAAGACCACTTGTGTCCAGCATAGGGTGATGTGTATCAGTTCACGCTAGTCCCATTGAACCTTCAGGAGGATTTATGGCAACAGAGCTGGTGGAGGGTAAGCATATGCCCATAGTCCCTTCCAGCTCATTGACAGAGCATTTACTCCCATGACTGATGAACCTGGGACGGAGGATACAAATATGGGAAGCTTGTGGCTCCATCTCATGGCAAATAGATCCAGGATGGGGATTCCCTATTCCTTTGTATTGGACTGGAAAACAGAAAGACATAAGGACCACTCTGTCCATGATGTCTGAGTTGGTCGTGACAGGACATCGGTGAGGGCATTCAACCTCCCAGGAATGTGACACGCCCACAATGCTATGCCCTCTTTCTGACACATGGGCAGTGGCTGTTTGGTCTGCCTGCATAGTGATATAGACCTGCTTGTTGATGTAGGACACTACAGTTGAGTTGTCTGATGCAACAAGGACTGTGAGGCCCCTGAGTTGCCTCAGCCAGTGGAGCATCGCTTTGACACATTGGTGTGGAAGGTTTTCTCTTGTTAGGACCAGACACTGGAGACTGTCAACATGCCCCAATATGATCCCCAGCCAATGCTCAATGCATCTGTAAATAACTGAGTGTGTGGATCTTTGGGGGTAACATGAGATCCCATCAGAATACTGTGTTCCGACACCCACCATGTGAGGTGCTCCTCTGCAGGAGTGGAAAGTGGGATCCATAGGTCGTTCATCAATGGATTGAAATTCCAATGTTGAGAAACACAGGAACTAGTTTCTCTGTTGCAGCAAACAGACTGAGCAGCATCTGCCACATATGGGACTGTCCTCCCTGCCGGAGCAGTAGTGATTGAATAAGATCCACGATTTTGTGATAGCACTACAATGTCGGAGTGACTTGGAAAGAAATCAGATCGAAATGATATCCCAGAAAGACAAACTTCTGTGTGAAAATCAAGTCTGACTTCTTCTTGTGAATCAAGAGGCCCATAATGTGGCAGTTCGAGCACTCAGACTGTGTCTTTGAGACACTGATCTCAAGGTGTTGAGTATATCAGTCAGCCGTACACGTATTGACACAGGTGGATGCCTATGCCATGCACCAATACTTTGATTTCCTTCATAACCTTGGTGAAATCCCAACTGGTAGATGGCATCCCGAATATGAGACCGAAGGAACTTTCAGTAACCCCGATGAATTGGGATGTAGAAATATGCATCCACTAGATCAATTGATGTTACCCAGGCTTCCTGAGGCAGAGATCGTTGAATATTCTCTGCTGTCTCCACCATGAAGTGTGGAATCTCCAAGAAGGCACTGAGTGATAAGAGGTTGATCATTGGCCTCCACCTTTCTGACTTCTTTGGAACAAGAACAAGATGACTGTAGAACCCAGCAGCTGTGGTGTTGTGCACAAGTTCAATTGCCTGTTTATCAACATTGTCTGAACTGATGTCAGGAGGGACTGCCTCTTCACAAGGGGATCCTTGTCAACAAGGTGTGAAGGGGCATGAGTCAGGAGAGGTCACTCCCTGAAACAGACACGGAAGCCAGTGTCCAGAACATTGCACACCCAATTGTTGCATCCCTTTTGTCTCCAGACATTGCAAAACAGGGATAGGCAAGCTCACACCTTTGTTGTAAGCAGTGAGGGGAGCACAACTGCTTGTTGAGGTATCCCTGAAGAAAGCAGAGCAGATGGAAGGGTAATTGTTGGGATGCTTTGTGACTGATGTGCCCGACATGGACAGTCACAATTTATGTTTCTTCCCTCCTAGACCATGAAAGGAACGACCTGAGCTGATGTGAGGAGGGCACGTGACAGATTCTGCAGATGCTGTGCCTACACCAAAGTTGTCAATCATGCCATGAAACGAAGGATTCAGGGCTGCTCCCGACCAGTCCTGCAAGAATGTGATGCAGAGACATCGACAGGACATGGCTGCCAGGTCCCAGAGATAATGCTGGTCTGCACTCTATTTGTGCTGTGCTCCCCGTGATGTTGAGCGGGAAATATCTGTGAAATGTCTGTTCACCACAGGAGAAGGGAATGCTTCTGGAAGATCAGACCACCAGTGTGTACAGAGCCTCCGTAGTGCGAGGGATAGAAGCAAAATGCTGCGATTAGCCCAATGGGGGTGGTTGCAAATCGCAGTTTATTTTGTCATGTTCAATAAATATGTGAGACAGTATGGTCATTGTGTTACTGTCTTCAGAAAGACATTATGTAATCATTATGCAACGCTAATGATAATTTCCTTAACTTATTTTGATATTGATCAACAGTTAATTCTTACCTTAGCTTTTGCTTCTGTTTAAAAACATTGAGTAAACTATAATACTTTATTCTTGTTGTCCAGAGGGTATGTGTTCAGAACAATGTATCCATTATTCAATGATCATGACAAAGCACACCCACACTACAAAAATATCTACTAGCACATATCATCAATGGGGCAAAAAAAATTATGTTACTACAACGATACCACCGTATCTGGTGGTGTCCTTTTGAAAACCCACCACAATGTTAATCGCAGATATGCCACTTTAGGGTAATGTGCAATAATAAAGCTTTTTTATTATCATTATATTCTATGTTTGATGTCAGTGATAAGATGTTGTTGATTTACTTTATGTGATATGTGATATGTGTCAGTGATAACATGTTGATTGTATTATGTGATATTTTTGTCACTAATGATTTCACTTGCCAGTCTATCACACCAGACCAAACCTTTAATATAATCCACAGCATATCACCAATCAGCAGACAGATCATGCACTCTTTAAATGTTGTGATCCACTCACATAGAAGGGGCTATTTGTAATTACATATTACAATCCAGAAGAAAACTTACTCAGGAGATGAATCCGACAGCATTGTGACATCTTCACTTGTTGGCACTGAAACCGAAACTTGAGTTTAAGAGAACATATCGATTGTGCAGTTTATGTGTTTAAAAAGTGTACAAATAAAAGCATATTGAGACAGCCAACCATGAGCATGCAAACCATGAGCATGCAAACCATGTATACCCACGCACACAACAACTACCCAATAATAACTAATAATAAATATTCATACGAGATGAGCAGAAACATAGCCAAATAATGTAAAAACACCACTGGTTATTAGTGATTTTTAGTCAAGATGGAGTTATCTACTTCCAATCCATTCAGCCAGCAAAGTGATCAGAATGCAGTTGGTGTTTGTGTCACCACAATTGAATTTTCACTCTAGGTATCAAGAATATAAATTTTCTATCTTTGGCAATTGTCACTTACATGTGACAATGTGTGTTACCAACAGGTGACAATATACCACAGTCATACAATTTTTTTTATAATTAAATAAGCATAAAAATAAACTCAACTTGCACTGAGTATACAGCTTAATTGATGGCATACCAATTGGCTATGCTTTCCAGGCAAGCTACCTGTCTGGCCTTCAGTGAATGGTAGTGGGTACTCATGAAATGCACAATAATCAATCAGCAATGGGTCCCAGCAGGCCATCAAGCCAGACAAATTGTAGTACCTTCACCGTAATCACCTCATTGACATTTTCTCTGGTTATTCTTATGAAATGACCAGAAGCACACGACCATGTTGTGTGAATGCTGCAGACAATAAAACTTATCAATAAAGTATGAATTTTCACTCTAGGTATCAAGAATATAAATTTTCTATCTTTGGCAATTGTCACTTACATATGTGACAATAATATATCTTTAAATAGTATACACCAAAATCACATTATTTCAAAGATAATTAAACAAATATCAAAATAATACTTGCATACCTCGCATAAAAAATCGGAGTTTAAATGAAGATATAACTTAAAACATGCAGGCAACAACTGTCCAGTTTAACAGGGATTTACTAGATTACTGATATAGCCCCTACCACTGATAGGGGAGAGGGATCATTGTAGGAACATTGACGGATCTAGATTATTGGAAATTGTTGGTGTACAAAAGTTGAAAAACAAGTGGAAATATTGATTGATAAATATTATTCTTACATTATTCTCAAAATAGTACTTGACATATATTAAGTAGCAGTTGTGCTTAAAAATTGCTAATCCAAAGTATTTTTGAAGAGTTTATTCTAATTGGTGATATAATAGGGCAATCTAACCTGTGATAAGTTTGTAAACAAGATTTAACAAACCTGATTATGTGATAGAATATATATCAGATAAATTAATAAGTAAACAAACTACATACGTTAGATAATATATTCATATGCCAGAACGTATTAGGTAGTTTGATTATTAAAAATAAGCCAAGTTTGTTTAAATATAGGTAGTGTCCAATGTATCCGCTAGGGAGCGGTACACTGTATCAGTAAATAATTTTCACTTGTCCGGATTTGGAAATTTTGAACAGAAACAGTCGAGGAAGGTTTTACCTTTCAGTTACAAAAGGCTAGTGAACTACACATTTCTTGTATACGATAAACAACCCTCAGATACATCTATGCAAAACAAAAGGAAAAGCTTCAGAAGTTTTTGAATAAAATAAGAAAACTAAAATGTACCAGTTTTTAGGCTATGAGTAAAGCACCCAAATACAAATTTGTCATGCATCCCTAATAATACCCCTATGAAAATTTAGAGAAAAATTTGCTGAACGGTTTCTGAGATATGGTTGCTAATGGCGCATGGCAAACTGTGCTTGGAGGATGCAGAGTGAAGCCATAAGTCTGCCGCATCTTAGGCCCAATGAACAAAAAAGCAAAACATTACTAACCCAGTGTCAAAGTATGTGGTTAGCAGTGCTGTAACAAGTACTCCAGAAAAGTAACTAAGTAAAAGTAACCTCCCAAAAAACTACTTAAGTAAAAGTACCCCCGAAAGAAACTACTTAAGTAAAAGTACCGCTCCACAAAACTACTTAAGTAAAAGTACAAAAGTATATATATATATATATATATATATATATATATATATATATGTATATTATATATATGTATATATATATATATGTGTATATATATATATATATATATATATATATATTATATATGTATATTATATATATATATATAATTGAAATAAATTATGCACCAACAAACCACGATGTATGGAGATGAACGATAATATGAGATCTAAAATAATAATCTGGCTCTCAGTCGCTGAACGCGCATAAAGGTTCAAAACTAAAATAAATACGCTCCTTATTGGCACAATTTCCTTCGTCTTTCGGTTATCGTTAAAATATCGATTTATAATGCGTATTTACCACGCCAAAACGACTATGACTCCATTTTATTGTGCATCAGTAGCGAAGTGTTACGCCTAATATTTGCGATGCAATTCATCATGACATTTCAGCCGAACATTATACAGATCTTTTCTATTGAGATGCAACCTACTGATCCGATTTCTAAACAAGAAGTATCAATGAATCTCGATTGCAAATTTCAAGCCATTGACTCGTGGCATTGGCGAAGCGCCGGTCTTACGGAAACACCGATGTGCGAAGCCAGGACTGGCAGCAGGGAAATGCTACTGATCATTGATGTCTGCACAAAACAAACAATGCCTTATCTTTAATTGACCTTAATCAAACAAACTTTTCATGGGTTTTAACACACGCTGGGACGTCTCGGAAACCAAGCGCCAGTTATATAATAGATCAGCTTGAAGCATGATTGATGCCATGATGTCGGCCCGAACGCAAAGCAAACAACAACTATACAACCAGGGGTCGAGGGTCATATTAAAATTGGTAGTAGACACACGTAAAGTAACGCAAAATTTAGAAGTAAAAAGTAAAAAATAAACAAAAAAGTACTTCGTTACAAGTAAAAGTAATTCCCCAAAAATGTACTTCGTTACAAGTAGATTTCAAAATAAACTACTTAAGTAATGTAACGAAGTAAATGTATTTCGTTACATCCCGCCACTGGTGGTTAGTGACCACAAGGTCAGCGTATATTCCGAACACTGGTGCAATCAGCAATCATATCGTGTCACCTACATTGTTTAAAACAAAATCTCACAGGCCTTGACATTAAACTTTTGTATCCACTGGCCCGGGGCCAGTAGATTTGAAAAGTTACTGGCCCGCCCAAAAAGTTACTGGCCCGAATATTGTAAACAAACTATACTGCTACCGAGGTGCCCATCATTTTAGAAGACCAAGTTTCGACAGGAGTGATATCATGAAGACTTTCCGAAGCTTTTATATGTTGCGTGTGTTTTTTTAATGTTAACTTTTTAGATTTTAACAATAAAAAGGGAGAATTCAACGTTAAATGAAATGTTTTAATTGTGGTGTCAGTCTGCTAATATAAAATCTGAAGCACATTTATTTATAGTCTATTACATAGATTCCTACATATTACAAAAAAATTAATATCAACCACAATGACAACAGTCAGTATTTTGTAAGTGTTGTCTCTTCAACATAATGCAAAATAAAGTCAGTGTAAATTTGAAATTTTTTGGCACTTGGCAAAAAGGCTCATACTGTGATGGGTAATCTCCCTATAGCGGGGAAGGAGGGAGGGTGATATGGTGAAGCGACGGAGCCATGTAAGTATGTTACTTATAAATACATATTTTTATTCTAAAAATATAGAATTTATTGCCTATCATAGACTTAGCCTGGCTCCGTCGCTTCACAAGGTGCAGAATCTAGCTGAATGGATGGTGGGATATAGACAATGTTACCTCTAATGATCTCTAATGTTGGGTGCAGAATTGATTCTGCAGCCACTACCAGTCGTAGTTTAATGAGATCAGCAGAATAGAGAGATAGGTCCTTGAGATAAAGGTGAAGGTGTTTTGACAGCACCAGTTATCAGCTCGCAGAATCTGTTCCATGGAGGCCTGTCTGTGGAATGCGAGCGATGCAGCCATATGGATCGTACCTGGTGCGCCTTAACCTTGTGGGACTCAAGGAGACGTGTAGGGTAATTTGTGTAGCACTCCAGAATCGTTTCCGGATCCACCCGGAGATTGTGGATGGTACAATGTCTCGCTTATGCCCTGGTTCGAACGACACAAAGAGGAGGTGCTTGTGCTTCTAGGTAGAATCTTAGTGCCCATATTGGGAACAGGAGTCGGTCTTCAGCCATGCCATTGCTCAAATGACAGTTAAGTGTTGGAATTGTGCATGAAAGCAAGCATTTCGGGCAGTTGCCCAATACTTGCGTCTTTGATATGAACGACAGGTCCATTGTAGTCAGGCATGTTCAAAGGCATGGATTTTGCCCCAATGTTTGCCGGACGTAAGCGCGATGAGGAAAACTGTCTTCCATGTAAGCAGCTGATCCGATGTTTGGTCTAGCGGTTCGAAAGGTGGTTTTGTCAATGCTGATAAAACTAAGGTGAGATTCTACTCTGGAAATGACGTTGATGGTGCCCGTTCCATTTCGATATTTCGAAGTAGCGACTTCAGTGCAGGATTCCTCCCTACTTCCGCACCGGAAGTGGCACGAAGAGTGTTAGCGGTTTCCATCTGATAGCCTGCAATGGTCGAGATGGCCAAATGTTTCTCCGTTTGAAGGTGGAGAAGAAAAGCCGACATTACACTCTCAGTAACCGAGAGTGGATTAATGTGTTGTATGTTACACCAAGCAGTGAAGATCGTCCACTTGGACTCGTAGATCGCCAGAGTAGACTCTCGCTGGGTCTACTGACACGGGAGGCAACGTCAACCGAAAGGTCTCTGCTGCAGAGGGTATCCCGGATACCCTCCACGTGTGTAGCTGGACGTTCAATTTCCTGGAGATGTGTCGTGCCCAGAGTACTATTAACCTGACACATGAGAAGTAGCTTCTTGGTCTGTCTGCACAGCTGTATGACCTTGTTCAGCCCTGCTTGTTGATATAGGACACTACAGTGGAGTTTTCTGATGCAACCAGGACTGTTAGACCCATAAGCTTCCGCAGCCAGTGGAGCATGGCTCTGTGTATGGCTTCTAACTCGAGTACGTTGATGTGAAGTGTTTTCTTGTTTGTTGTCCATACACCGTACACCGTCAATGTATTCCAATGTGCTCCCCAGCCGATGTTCGATGCATCAGTGAACAATTGAGTGTCTGGTTTGTCGGGGTAACTGTGGCTCCCCTCAGAACATTGTGTGCTGACTTCCACCATTGGAAATCTTCCTCTGCCGTGGGGGAAAGAGGTATCCTCAAGTTGCTGGTTAAAACATTGAAATCGCAATGTTGAGAGATGCAATGTTGGGCTTCGCGGGTGTGCAGCCGTCCCAGAGGAACCATTTTCTCTGTGGATGCAAAGAGACGAAGCAGGATCTGCCACGTATGAGCACATCCTCCTTGGTTTAGCAGGAATGAGCAAATCAGTGGTTGATTTCGTGATATAGATCAAGAGTTGAAGTGACTTGGAAGGAAACCAGGTTGAACTGGTATCCCAGAAAAAGGAATTTCTGTTTTGGGATCAGTTCCGACTTCTTGTCGTGAATGAGGAGGCCCATCATGTGGCAGAGATTGAGCACTTGTACAGTGTCTCGGAGGCATTCGTCGTGAGATGGTGAATAGATGAGGCAGTCGTCCAGGTGCTGACAGAGATTGATGCCCATCACGTGTACCAGCATTTGATCTCTGTCATAATCATGGTGCTGGAGAAAGGCCAAACGGCAGTGCCCGGAATTGGTATATGGTGTCCCGAGTCTGAAAACGAAGCCATTTTCGGTAACCTCTGTGGATGGGTATGTGGAAATAAGTATCCACAAGATCGATGGAAGTGACCCAGGCATCACGAGGTAGAGATCGCCGAATGCTTTCCGCACTCTCCATAGTGAAGTGGGGAATCTCTAGGAAGAGGTGACTGTAACACCCGGGAGATGTAGAGTCGAAGACTACCTCTACAACGTTGTTTGTTACATGGACTGTATCAGTGACCGGGGGGGCTGTGCGCTTCACGATAAAGCCCTTGTCTACAAACGCAGATTGCGCACCCATCATGGTGGGACACTCTCAGAACCGAAGACGGAAACCGACTTCCAGAACATTGCACACCCACTCGCTGCATCTCCTTCATCTCCAGACATCGCAGAACAGGGACAGAGTATCCACCTTCCTTATAAGGAAAGGAGGTAACATGACCACCTGTCGTGGTATGACTAGAGGGTCGAGGGTCGCGTAACGATTGGGCTGACCGGTGGCCTAGTCCTGGGACACAGGTAGTCCTGATGTGTATCGTCATCGTCCTCGTTGGTGAAAGGAACGTCCTGAACCACGTCCTCTAGTGGCCAGAAAGGGCTGCTGATGTGAGAACAACAGTGGCATTGGCCATCGTTGCGCGGATCTAGCCGGTGCTGACCGATGTGGAGCAGCATGTGTTTTATCGACAGTAAAAGGTGCCGAGCCCCTGTATATGGTATAGTCTTGTTGCCGACTGGCCACCTTGTCCCGCAACTGTAGCTTAGTTGCGAGCTCGTCGAATAGTGACGAAGCCCCAAATGGAGCAATACGAAAGCGTTCCCGATCTTCTAGTGGCACAAGGGGAGAAAAATCCTCGTAGAGCTTGGTCCTGATGATGCAGTAGGATGTTGTAGGCGATGGCGCAATCCAAGGTAGCACCATTGTACCAAGCCATTGTCACTGACTGAGACAACTGTAAAGTTGCCTTAAGCTGTTCCAACAGCTGTTCTGTGGATACGCTTCCAATGTCCCACGTGGTCAATCAGTCCTTGTATGGACCGATTGAGGGCAGCTCCCGTGCAATCCTGGAAGGAGGAGATACACAGCCGTCAGCATATCATGGTTGCGAGCTCACGGAAATACTTCTGCTCCGTGCCAAGTCGTGCTCCACCCCCCACCTGAGACAGAAATCTCGGTGAAGCTCTTATCTACGACAGGGAGTCTTGTGAAAACAGAAAACCTGTAGAAGAAAGCTCCAATGGAGAGTGCAGGGCCTCTCTGGAGCGAAGTACCGAAGTAAATTGGTGTGTATTGCCACCACTGCTCAATTTTCTTAAGTGATTGATCAATGTCTCAGAAAAAGGGAAACCAGGCTAGGGGAGCGACTTGTGTCAGTGTTGACAGACATGGCACTGTGCGAGGGACAAGACTGTCAGTCACCGTCAAGTCATCAGAGAGAAAAGTTTGGGCTATGATGACCTGTTCTGAATGTGATATCTTGTCACATTGTTCGTCCGGTTGTATGGTAACTGATTGTGGAGCTGTATCAGTGTGTTGTTCATGTTCGTCAACCAAACCCCAGGCACCATCGTCATCCGAACAGGAATACACGAGCCTCTCATCAAACGCAGCGTCACTGCCCTAATAGGAGAATGGCAAGAAAACATAATTTTTGTCTGTCACGCTGCCGGGCGTAACCGGCAGCTTCGCTAGTCGGGAAGTCATGTCCGGGAATCACCTGTGTATTCCCGGGACCAATGTTTCGACACCCAGTCAACCGTTCATTTCGGTGGAAACGGCATCGATTTGCTGGCCGGAAACTGGCTCTTCCAGCCACGAGTGGGATGTGGGTCGCGAAACAGGACCCTGTGTCGTGGAGTCATATTGACGACACCCGGTTGTGATCGCCCTAAGGCTATCCTAAGGCTGTGGTGGTTTCTGATTGGCTACCGTCAGTGACCTGTGTCGAACGAGGTAAATTTCCGCCTTGGGTATTACATACGGCCAAATGGTGTTAATCTCCGAGGTTCGGCTGGACATCCGGGCTCCGATCCCGGCCCTCCGGGTTACGGCCTCGTCTCCATTCTATCCGGAGGAGTGTCACCGGTTTTTCACCCGGGCCCGTCAGTGTATGTCCATAGACATGGACTGCCAGGTATTTTGCTCGGAAGAAGTCTTGTCAAGGCGCTCCACCAAGTCAGCTAGCTCCTCTTCCCTTCCTGCCAGGCCATCTATGTCGTCGGCAAAACGCAAGTTTGTAATATTCCTGCCACCAATGCTGACTGTCCCTTCATGGTCATTCAGTGCGTCAATCATAATTCTCTCCAAGAAGATGTTGAAGAGGGTGGGGGAGAGCACATAGCCTTGTCTTACTCTGACAGTGGTTCTGAACCAGTCTCCTATGCTGCTGTTAAGGTAGACTGTGCTGATGGCCTTCTCATAGAGGTTCTGTATCATTCTGAATGATACTCAAGTCTAAAATAGAATGACACACTGGCCCCAGGCGATCTGGTTCCCACTACTCTTAGGGATGTTGGTACAATCTCCACTCCGGATACCCAACATTCCTCGGTTACTACTGTATCCCAGCCTTGAGGTAAGATCCATCGAGATACGTCTAATCTCCAGCTACACGCATGGAGAGTCTCCGGGATACCCTCTGCAGCAGAGACCTTTCGGTCGACACTGCCTCCATTGTCAGTAGACCCAGCGAGAGTCTACTCTGGGCTGAGTCCAAATGGAGGATCTTCACTACTTGGTGTAACATACAACACATTAATCAACTCTCGCCTACTGAGAGTGTAGTGTCAGAGATTCTTCTCCACCTTCACACGGAGGAACATTTGGCCATCTCGACCATTGCAAGCCTGCAATGGTCGAGATGGCAATCGCCAACACTAGTCGTGTCACTTCCGTTGTGGACGTAGGATGGAATCCTGCACTGAAGTCGCTACTTCGAAATGGAACGTGCACCATCAATGTCATTTTCCAGAGTAGAATCTCGCCTTAGTTTTGTCAGCATTGACAAAACCACCTTTCGAACCGCTAGACCAAACATCGGATCAGCTGCTTACATGGAAGACAGTTTTCCTCATCGCGCTTGCTTCCGGCAAACATCGGGGCGAAATCCATGCCTTTGAACATGCCTGACTACAACGGACCTATCATTCATATCAAAGATGCAAGTATTGGGCAAGGGACCGAAATGCTTGCTTTCATGCACAATTCCAACACTTGACTGTCATTTGAGCATTTGGCGTGGCTGAAGACCGACTCCTGTTCCCAATATGGGCACTAAGATTCTACCTAGAAAGGTCCATGCCTTGGAGGGAGCACGAACACCTCCTCTTTGTGTCGTTTAAACCAGGGCATAAACAAGACATTGTACCATCCACAATCTCCGGGTGGATCCGGAAACGATTCTGGAGAGCTACACAAATTCCCCTACACCTCTCCTCGAGTCCCACAAGGTTAAGGCGCAACAGGTACGATCTACGGCTGCATCGCTCGCATTCCACAGACAGGCATCCATGGAATATATTCTGCGAGCTGATACCTGGTGCTGTCATAACACCTTCACCGACTTTTATCTCAAGGATCTATCTCTCTATTCTGCCGATCTCATTCAACTAGGACGGTAGTGGCTGCAGAATCAATTCTGCACCCAATATTAGAGATCATTAGAGGTAACATTGTCTATATCCCACCATCCATTCACCTAGATTCTGCACCTTGTGAAGCGACGGAGCCAGGCTAAGTCTATGTTAGGCAATAAATTCTATATTTTTTAGAATTAAAATATGTATTTATAAGTAACATACTTACATGGCTCCGTCGCTTCACCATATCACCCTCCCTCCTTCCCCGCTATAGGGAGATTACCTATCACAGTATGAGCCTTTTTGCCAAGTGCGAAGAGAAGAGACTCAGTGATTGGATGGGGAACTCTGGGGGTAGGTAATTTTTTCATTTTATTAATTATGGCGAGCAACTTGGGCGCGGCCAAGTCTATTGCACCTTGTGAAGCGACGTAGCCAGGCTAAGTCTATGTTAGGCAATAAATACATAAAGTTACAATATTATTTATTATAGCCTTCATTGTAGACCATTTTCTGAGCTCGGACATGATAAAAAACAATATAATTGCAATTGACAATTGATTTACTCATTGATACTTTCAATTAATATTTTGTTTTGTATAATTGCACTGAGACTAAAGCAACATCTGCGAAGTCAAATTCCTGACTTTGACTACATTTTGACAGGTATACAAGGGTTAGAGCTTGGAGCTTGAAACTGTAGCTATCTGTCATGAAAAATATTTTTTGGTTTTGGTTGTGTCTGAAGCTTAACACTAAAGCTGTTACTGCAGAATCAGGCATATGTGATACCATGAAAATTTGCATTTGAGCGCAGATAACACGTGCTCCATTTAATGACAGGCTAGCCAACGACTATGTAAACATCGTGTCGGTGTGCGAGGCCGAGAGCCCATGTGTGACGGTGCCAGTGTGAATGCTGTCCAAAACACTAGCCCTCTTTCTTCCAAAATTGTTTTACAAAATCCACCGCTGCAGGAATGGTCTTTTGCAACACTGTCAAATGTTTGAGAGCATAACAAATTGCGTACCTGGGTCTTTCCATTACGGAATGTGCACTAGCGTTTTATCCTTCATGTAGACAACAACGCCTACCACCCTTAGCCAATGACAACGTGTAACAAGATGGCTGATTGGATGAATAATGAATGATTTCTGCCATTCGCCAATCATGCGGCATTTACAAAATATGAATTCCACAGTGCGTAGAAATCTTTGTGTACGTACAGTACAACATTTTAGATACAGTTGTGTAATAAGTTATAAATAAAATGTAACAAAACAAACGTTAATAAATAGACTAATGTATTAAGATTGTATAATTTTTCTGTGAAGGGTCGGGTTACGGAAACATTGACGGTGGTCAGTCACATTGAAATCACTGGCCCATTGGGCAAGTTGAATTTTAAAACAGGTGGTCCAAACTGGCCCGGCAGCTTTAAAACATGCATCGGGCCATCGGGCCAATGTTGAGCCCTGCCTGATCATTCTAGAAGAATTACAAACTGGCATTGATGTAGTAAGCATATCTGTAAACACAATTATGACCATGTTGCCAAATATGGTAACATGTAGGTACCTTGCAGTTTGCGGCGATGGAATCGAGGAGAACCAAGGAAGCTGTTCTTGATGGTATGTAGCCTTGTCCTCCATGGTGACAACTGGATAGATGGTGAACCAGGGGGCATAGGCAAACAGTTGCTGCTCCCCATAGCTCTGTGGATGGGGCGTGGACTACCATGTGGAGAGGGCGGAGAACCTTCACTCACAGTGCTGTTTTTGCGCCTGTAAGAATATATATATACACCATATCAAAATTATATTGTCCAATTGTATATATATATACACACACGTATATAATGTGTATATATTATATATATATATATTATATATATATATATGTATATATATATATATATATATATATATATATATATATATATATATATATATATATATATATGGATGTGTTTGTGTTTGTGTTGTGGTCTCACGAAATGAATGTGAAAAATGTAAATGGGCCAATGCAGGCAATATCAATATAAAGTGTATGATGTTTCACTCTATAGTTGTCTAGAATATAAATTTTCTATCTCTGTCAATCATCTTGTACAGGTGACAATCTATTGATGTTTATCCAGTAGTCACGATGGAGTTATCTACTTCCAATCCAGCCAAGTGATCGTATTGCAGTTGATATCAATAAATTGTATGATGTTTCGTGTTTATCACCTACATGTGACACTATACCAGTCACACCATTTGTAAGATAATTATTGTATTTATATACAGCTTAACTGATGGTGTACCAATTAGCTATGCTTTCCTGCCATTCAGTGCATGGAAGTAGGCTGTTGTGAAACAGGCCATCTATCCTCAAGAGTTGGGGTCAAACCAGGCAATCCCAAATAAACAAGTATTATTTCCTAGCATGTTCAGTCAGACGCAGGCATAATGTGGACAGGCAGCTTGTTTTTTTATGGGGGGGTCACCTGATGTCCCCGGTGAAAGTACTATGATCACCTACAAATTGTAGTAATTTCACTGTAAACAGCTAATTGTCATTTTCTCTGGCTATTCATATAATATTATTATGTCAATGCATCAGTCACATAATTTTAAAGATAATTAAACAAACATCAAAATAATAAACACAACTTGCATACAAAATCGGTAGTTTAAATCAAAGTATAGCTGAAAACATGCATGCAGCAACTGTCGAGATTAACAGGGATCTACCTGGTACTAGTTTATTGATACAGCCTTTACCCACTGCTTGGGAAGAGCAATTAGTCACAATCAGGATGGACAACAGAAGACAAGGAGACTGGTACTGTGGGGTGTGGTGATTCTAGTAGCTCCAATACAGTATGAATTTGTGTCCTGAGATATGCCAAAAGGTCAGGCAGAAACAGAAACATATTTTAACATTTTGCTTTGGGGGGGGGATGAGATGTCCTTACAAAAGGCTAATGAACTACATATTTCTTGTGTGCAATGAAAATACCCTAAGATATGTCTATGCAAAATTAAAAGAAAAGCTTCATAAACGTTTCTGAATCAAATAGGAAAACTTATAATGTAAGCCCTAAAAGAACCTAGGAGGTGTAAACATGTCTCAATCAAATTTACATTTCTTGTGCATAGTGACAGTAACAGAAACGTCTATGCAAAATTACACAAATCAGACCTTCAATGGTTTCCGAGATCTGAGAGCTAATGGAGTATGGCAGATGGACTTAAAGTGATGCCATGAATCTACTGGACCTTAGGCCCATAGGACTCAGATACCTTCAGATGGATTTGATCAAAATACAGATTTCTTGTTTGGCACTACAATGGGAAACGCCTATGCAAATGAGAACAGTTTATTATCCACTTAAGCTCAATATGCCTACATGCATTTACACTGCTCTGAACATCTCTGAACATATCTGTTAAGTGTCACAGATACACCAAACTTATGCAAATTCGTAAAACAAAATTAATTGCAAATGTTATCAATAATGTTATTACTATTAGTAATTACCTTCTTAGTTATGACAATTATTCAAATAAAAACACACATTTCAGCTAATCTACCCTTATTAACATTCAACAAGTTACTCGTTACACCTGGAAATTGATAGTCTTAAAGTGGAAACTGCTGGCAATTTTTCAGTGTAAGATTGATTTTGTGTTGCTGACATAAGCATCAGCTAGCCACTAATAACAGCAAAGTCACAGGTCAGAGAGAGTCCACCCACAGTAGACAGCTGGTAAACTAGGGCACACAGTGGGCGAATACATAAGCCATGGAATATACAAGTCCACAATTCCAAATGATCTTAGGCAGAACCAAGCAAATGTGAACATTTAGATTTTGTGTCCCTAAAAATTCCAAATGCAAATTTCTTGTGTACTACCTCTTTACCCAAAGTTATATCTATGCAAAATTTGAGGAAAAGTTAGTTCACCATTCCTGAAAGAAATAGGCATACAGAAAGCATAAATGTTTGTGTGCCCTTGAAGACTTTAGGGTACCTTTCGAACGATCCAATCAAATATAAATCCCAAAGTAGAAAAATAGATCCTGAACAGTTTCTGAGTTATGGAAGCTAATGGCGTCATAAGTCCAACCTTTGAACCTTTTGCCAAATGGACTACAAATGGGCTAAGAGGCCCTGAAGTGAGTTTGTAATTTTGAATGAAACATGATTTGGTGAATCACAATTACTGCCTAGTTTCTTCACCATAATCACCTAATTGATATTTTCTCTGGTTATCCATATGTTATCCAGCCAAATTATATGAATTATGTGACAAGACTCAATGTAATTAGTGGTTTTTTGTCATGATGGATTTCTCTACTTTAAATCTTAAATCAGGTATTGCAATACCTCAGGGAATTTAACATCCCTGCCCTGCAGAGTTGCAGAGTTGTAAACCACTGCCTTGTGGTACAGGTTCTTGTCAGAACCGGAGGCTAACGGAGCAAACCCTAACCAGAAAACCATGTCACTGTGGCAGCATCAAGGGCGGTTGATGTATGGAACTCCGAACATCTCTCAACCTGCCACTGCAGAAACAAATAGTTTGCGCCTGTCTTGACATGTTCTTGCTGGTGTGAGACCTCTATTTGCTCCCCGAGAGAGAGCTGCTAGTAACTTGTTAAAAAGCCAGCAGCACTTCCAACACTTTAGCTGGCAGCTTTCATGAAATGTAACCCGAGAGAAGGATATCATGGTTGATGGAAAGAAATTGAATTGTGTTCCGGAATTCATCTACCTATGAAGCACTATATCAAGTAATGGATGCACTGATGATGAAATACAGAGGAGGATGGCCAAGGCTAGTGCATATTTCAGCCGACTACGCCAGACTCTGGAACAACCACCATGTGTCCATGCGGGTTAAAGGCTGATGACTCTACCTAGCCATAAATCATAAATAAATCATAAAATGGGCCAAGTGTCCCTGAAGTCCTTTGGACTAAATAGCGAGTTGGTAATAATGAATGAAATGTGTTTTGATGAGTCATAGTCATAGTCATAGCCCCTAGGCTCTTCACCGTAATCACCTAATTAACATTGTATCTGTTTATTCATATGAGATGACCAGAAACACACCCAAATTGTGTGAATGCAGTAGACAATAGAGTGTATGAATTTGACTATACAGTTGTCCAGAATATTACTGTTCTACATTTGTCACTTACTTAAACAGTAGACACCACAGTCATATCATTTTAAAGATAATTAAAGAAACATCAAGATAAACACACCTTGCATTAATAGAAAATCAGTAGTTATGAAGACATAGCTTAAAACATGCAGGCAGGTTGCTGTCCACTTTAACAGGGATCTACTGTTATTGAAACTGCCCCTATCACAGGGAAGATTGCACATTTCCAGATTCATTCTAGCTGAGGCCTGGCAACTAATGGAATATACAGATATCCCCAGGAGGTCCATTTACTGAGGAGCTAAAAGTTCAGGCAGAAACAGGTAACATTTTAACATTTTGCATACCCTCAGACATGTCCATGCAAAATTAGAGGGAAAGCTTCAGAAAAGTTTTTTGAATAAAGTAGAAAAACTTAAAATGTATCCTAGGAGGCTTAAAAGTATGTCAATCAAATTTACATTTCTTGTGTATACTGACAGTTCCCTAAGAAATGTCTATGCAAATTGTGAAAAATTATCTTCAATCGTTTCTGAGATCTGAGAGGGCACGGCATACAGCAGACGGCGGTCACAAAGTAGTGCCATAAGTCGACTGGATCTTTGGGTCAATGGACTAAAAAGTGTGATATTTCATTCTATAGTTGTTCAGAATATTAATTTTATACGAGTTTCCATAACAATTACTGAAATGGGTGGGGAGTGGAAGAGATATTGGTCCTCTGCAGGGTTAATTCTTGGGTATTCCTTCCCCATGTCAGAGCCTTGTTTGCCCATAACCACAAGGTAGTGGTTGCCCAGGGGGCGATGAGGACTTGGGCGTTCTATTATTTACTGGCAGGCTACTATTTTCAGTTTCCACCCTCAAAGGGCTAGCCAGCCCCAACGCCACTGGCTGTTGCAATTCCTTTTTAGGTGAACAATTTGTTATTCTCCACCATACATATTGACTTGATAAATGTTCTATACAATTGCATTGACATAATAAATGGCCCAAAGTGGAGTAGCTGGGCCAAATCCCTGTACACTGTATATCAGTGAGATTGATATAATGTCTTGGATATATATTTAGTAATTGTTTTATAACTTATGCAACTTATTCATTTATTTATTTTAACTATTCATTTTTATTTTGAAATGGTGTTTATGTACATGTATAAACTGCATATGTATCAACTGTGCAATAGGCTGCATCAGTTATACTAATCTATGCTTTCACATTATCTAACTTATGGCCAAGCCTTATTTAATCTTTTTCTACTCATATTTGTATCATATTTACTTTGTAAAGGCTATTCATGATGTGTATTATGTTTGGGTTTTTACCTAAAATAAATGTATTTGTACTCATTGGAAGCTGACCCCAGGATCACAATTTTTAAACATTTCAATATGGCTGACTTGGCTAGTATATACATTTATATAATTATGTGTGTGTGTGTGTGTGTGTGTGTGTGTGTGTGTGTGTGTGTGTGTGTGTGTGTGTGTGTGTGTGTGTGTGTGTGTGTGTGTGTGTGTGTGTGTGTGTGTGTGTGTGTGTGTGTGTGTGTGTGTGTGTGTGTGTGTGTGTGTGTGTGTGTGTGTGTGTGTGTGTGTGTGTGTGTGTGTGTACATATATAATTTTTTATTACAGTGGAACTAAATACATTGTTATAACAATAGGTGCCCAATCAAATTTGAAACTACAAGTGTATTAAAACAACTGGTCAATATTATGTGCATCAATCACTACATGTGAAGCACTATTACCTTTATACAGCAAATGCACTTACTTTGGATTAAAAAAAAATACTTGGGATACTAAATAATGATGTATTCAACCTTTTCAGGATGGTTATCATAACTGTTTCAGTTACTGTCTGTCTATTGTGACTTACACATGGTGGATGGCTAGAGCTCTTCTTGATGCAATGGGTGAACCCTCACTGATGTCTCCTAGTGATAACCTGTCAACACACAAATGAACACTTGCTTTTGTACCAGCTCAGCTCATATAGTAAGGATCTACTTATACAGTTACAGTTGCATGGCACATCAAGCACCAGTTATTATGACTACTGCAGTCAAAATGGTAACTGTAGCCAGGGGGCAAAATTAAGAAATTTAACCACATTGCTTGTGTACTAGTAGCATTAAAATGTTATTCATCCACATCAAAAATCACAAGTCCCAATTTTTTGTGAACATCATCAAATAAAAAGGGCATATTTAGGGGATAGCAATTTTTCAAAATGGATGCCAAATTCAATTTCCTCTATCTTAATAGCTGCATAATATAGACCAATAATTGTAATATGCAGATGCATATTTTAGGGGACAAGTATTTCTTTTAAATAACAAAAAACATTGGACTATTCTGGGTTTCATGTCTGTAATTTTTAAAGAAGGCTGTCATCAATACAAATTTCACAATATCCCAAACACTATGTCACATAGAGCAGTTCCGTTTAAGGTGTTGGACAGTGTGGTGGATAGCGATATAAAAAAGTTTTTTTTACCTTCAACAACTTTTATTTATTCGCCATTTTAAAAATGGAGTCTGGATATGCCTCTTTTTTATATCATAAGAACTACATAGCTTTAGACATGATAATTTGAAGTGCATTACTTTTTACCTTTATTGACTTTAAAATACCTGCCATTTTGTAATATCCACCATTGTAAAGACGGAACCTGATAAAGCCTATAGGTACTATTTCCATAGCTTAGGAACTTAATTGATGAATTCTACAATGGCCCAACTCCATCAGACAAAATTGTGCAGGAAAACATATTTTCTAATTATTTTCCTGAATGTGTAATCTCTATGACATATTATATTTGTTATGTATAGATTATTGTTGGCTGTATCTTGGAACAGAATATGGCTATAATATCACTGCATATAAAACTTGTCAGTGGTGGAGTTGGGCCCTTTTAGAATTAACCTGTTGTTTTCTTTGGCAATGACATGTTGAATGTCTTCATTAATGAGCATTTATTACAAAATAATACTGGCAGGGTCAACCAGGTAGCTGTTCATAGTAACTGAGTAATGTTGGGTATCCGGAGTGGAGATTGTACTAATATCCCTAAGAGTAGTTGGAACCACATCGCCTGGGGCCAGTGTGTGGCAATGAGGATCAGTTCACACTGGTCCCGCTGGGCCTTCTCGAGCACCCTTGGCAACATAGCTGATGGTGGGTATGTGTATACTCACAGTGCCTTCCATCTCATTGACAAAGCATCTACTGCCATGGCTGATGGATCTGGAACTTGGCACACAAATAGTGGAAGTGGTGATTCCACTTTTTTGTAAACAGATCCAGTAAGGGGATTCCCCATTCCCGTGTCAGTGCTCAGAAGACAGATGGGTGTAGAGACCATTGTGTACCTGACATCTGGATAGGGCGCGACAGGATGTCTGCAAGAACGTTTAATCTCCCGGGGATGTGTCATGTTCGGAGCACTATCTGGTTGTCCTGACACATGAGGAGTAGCACAGCTGTATTGCCCGTGTTCCGCTGATGCAACCAGGACTGTCAGGCCCATAAGTTTTTCGCAGGCAGTGGAGCATGGCTCTGTGTATGGCTTCCAAATGGAGCACGTTGATGTGAAGTGTTTCTCGGTTGTTGTCCCTACACCGGGCACCGTCAATGCAGTCCAATGTGGTCCCCTGTCGATGTTCAAAGCATCCGTGAACAACTGAGTGTCTGGTTCTGTCGGGGTAACTGGTGCTACCCTCAGAACATTGTGTGCCGACGTCCACCATTGGAGATCATCTGCCACGTATAAGCATGTCCTCCTTGGCTGAGCAGGAATGAGCGAATCAGTGCTTTGATTATGTGATATGGTCCAGAGTAGGAGTGACCTGGAAGAAGTTGAGAAATGAGAGGTCAATGACTGATCTTCCTGACTACTTCGGGACAATGAAGAGGTGACAGTAAAACCCGGGAGTTGCAGTGTCGCGGACTACCTCGCCAACATAGTTTTGTTGCATAGACTGTATCAAAGATCGGAGGGTTGTGGGCTTCATGATAGAGCCCTTGTCTGCAAACGCAGATGAGTCACCACCAGTCATGGGGGGGGGGGCACTCAGAACTGAAGACGGAAACCTACTTCCAGAACATGGCACATCCACTTGCTGCATCTCCTTCGTCTCCAGATATCATAGAACAGGGACAATCGAGCTCTCACCTTCTTGTAAACAATGGAGGTATCAAGACTACTTGTCATGGTTTGTCTAGAGGGTCGAGGGTCAAGACTATTTGTCATGGTTTGTCTATAGGGTCGAGGGTCAAATGTAGTGCAACAGTGGGGCTGACCGGTGCCTAAGTCCTGGGACACAGGTAGTCATGACCTGTGTCGTCGTTCTCCTGGTTGGCGAAAGAGACTTCCTGAACTACGTCCCCTACTGGCCAGAAAGGGATGTGGACGTGAGGACGACAGCGGCATAGAAGCATGCCGTTGTGGCACGGACGTAGCCGGTGCTGATCGATGTGCAGCAGCACGTGTTTACCGATGGCGAAAGGTTTCGAGCCGCTGTATAGGGCATTGTCTCGCTGCTGACTGTCCACCTTGTCCCATAACTGTAGCTTGTTTGCGAGATCACCGAACATTGATGAAGCCCCAAATGGAGCAGTGCGAAGGTGCTCCCATTCATCATGCAACCCTAGGGAAGACTCCTCATAGAGCTTGGTCCCGTTGATGTAGCAAGATGTAGTAGGTGATAGAGCAAACCAAGGTAGCGCCATCGGACCAAGCAGTTGCCACTGATTGCGACAACTGTAATGTTGCCTTCAGCTGCTCCAATAGGTGTTCTGTGGACACGTTTCTGATGCCCACATGATCAATCAGTCCTTGCATGGACCGATTGAGGGCGGTTCCTGTCCAATCCTGGAAGGAGGAGATACACAGCTGTTGCATGTCACTGCGAGGTCACGGAAATACCTCTGCTCCGTGCCGAGTTGTGTTCCCCCCAGCTATGAAGCTCTTATCTACAACAGGTGAGTCCTTTGAAAACAGAAAACCTGTAGAAGAAAGCTCTAACGAAGAATGCAGAGCTTCTCTGGGGCAAAGTACCAAAGCAAATTGGTGTGATTTGCCCACCGTTTTTTCTTAATTCCTGCTGAATTTTCTAAAAGTGATTGATCATTGCCTCAGAAAAAGGAAAACCAGGCTGGGGGAGCGACCGGGATGGTATAATCGGCTTGTGCCAGTGCTGACAGATGTGGCACTGTGTGAAGGACAAGGCTGTCAGTCGCCGGCAATTCATCAGAGAGATATGTGTGGACCAGGATGACCCGTTCTGAATGTGACATCATGTCACATTGTTCGTCCGGTTGTATGGCAACTGATTGTGGAGCTGGATCAGTGTACTGTTCGTCGACAGAACTCCAGGCACCATCGTCATCCGAACAGGAATACTCAAGCCGATCATCATACGCCGCGTGATCACATGAATAGGAGAACGGCAAGAAAACATTATTATTGTCGGTGTCACGCTGCCGGTATATGGCGTGGGTACTCGCATACGTAACGTCGCTTGTCGTGAAGTCTGGGAATTGCCTGTGTATTCCCAGGACCAACATTTCAACGCCCAGTCAACCGTTTTGGTGGAAACGGTGTCGATTCGCTGGCCCAAAACCGGCTCTTCCAGCCGCGAGTTGGTTGCGTGTCGCAAAACAGGACCCCGTGTTGTGGAGCCGACGATGGCAAACTCCAGTTTTAATGCGCCTAAATGTTCCTGTAATTGCAGTCTGTCTGTTCAGTTGCCGTCCCCAGAGACTGGGCGACCTCGACTAGGTCGAGAAACGCAATTGTTGGAACGCATATTGACAGGCACCCGGTTGCGATCGCACCCCCGATTAGGGTTAAGGCTGCAGCTACTAAATCCACGTGCGGTGGTTTCTGATTGGCTCTCCGGTTCGGTCGGTGACCTGCACCGAACGGGGTCAAGCTCCGGCTCTCCAGAGAACTGGCCTGTGTCATATAGAATATTGACCCGGGGGTAAAGTGTCACTCTTCTATATAGAATAATGATCATCCGGGTCACTTTTCCTTAGATTTTCAGTTATAGAAAAATGACCCGCCCTATAGAAAAATGACCCACCCCCATATTTTATGGATATATATTTGATGTATTGGTTTTGATCATAATGTTAAATTACACATCATAACCAACTATTTCACTTCAAAAAGATAATATCTAATCTTAAATTTAGGTCACCAAATAAAATGAAAAAGTTTTTTTTATTTCTTTGTTGAACCTGGTAGCAAATGTCATTGTAAATTTTTTAAATATCCAATTCTTTCATACTTTGTAAATACACAATTTAAAAGCCTTTAACACTATCAAAAAGTTTGTTTTGGGTGGCTCTAGTGGTGGGGGGGGGTCATATCTCTATGGTATAGTGTATTGACCCGTGGCTTGATATACATAAAAAAATTAAAACTGCCAATTTGGATAGTTACGGGCTTGTAGATTTATTATACAAACATCACATAGAAATGTCTACCTGGTAATAGCAAAAAGGTTGTTTTTATGGATGTAGGAGTGGGGGGTCACATTTCTATGGTATAGTATATTGACCCGTGGCTTGTTATATGTTGTATATAGAAAACTGTAACTTTGCCAATTTGGATAGTTATGGGCTAGTAGTTTTATGAAAAAAATACAAGCCCATAACCATCCAAATTTTCAAAGCTTTACAGTTTTCTATGTATAAAAAAATTAAAAAGCCATGAGTCAATATACTATACCATAGAAATGTGACCCCCCTCTGCTGTAAAATATTTATTCTGTAATTATCAAATTATCAGTATGAATCATACACTGTCACATAACCATATAAATTGGCAAGTATGTTTATAACATTTACTATTATGAGCCACGGGTCAATATTCTATACCATAGAAATGTGACCCCCCACTGTAAAACATTTATTCGGTAATTATCAAATGGATATTTACTGTGATGCTTGTATGAATCATACACTGTCACATAACCATATAAATTGGCAAATATGTTTATAACATTTACTATTATGAGCCACGGGTCAATATACTATACCACAGAAATGTGACTCCCCACTGTAAAACATTTATTCGGTAATTATCAAATGGATATTTACTATGATGCTTGTATAAATCATACACTGTCAAATAACCATATAAATTGGCAATTTTGTTATAACATTTACTATTATGAGCCACGGGTCAATATACTATACCACAGAAATATGACACCCTCACCTCATTTCATTTGCTTAAGGCAGTTAGCAGAACGTGGACCAAGCAGAATGTTTTCCATGAAATTGGACACAAAATAAAATACTGGTGTTGGTGCAAGTGACAACAAAATATGCCCACTGAGCAGTGTCAGTTTGAAAAGGAGATCTTTCACTGGAAAAAAGTATGTTGGCATAACAATAATATTATTAATGTATCAAAGTGCAATGTTGTATAAATATAAACAAAATATTACCCTCAATGTGATTAATACTCAAATACATGCACATAAAAAATCCATGAAGAAACAAGGGGTGGGAAATTTTTCCATAGGGGGGATCAATTTTCTATTATAGTATTTTTTGCCCCGGGTCACTTTTCTACGCGGGTCAATATTCTATCTGACACCGGGTCTCCGGCTTCGGGTTTCCATACGGCTGAACGGTGTCAACCTCCGGCTTCGGCCAGGCCTCCGGCCTCGTCTCCGGTTCCGCAGGAATGTCTCCGGTTTTCCGCCTGGAGCGGGCCCGCTGGCGTAAATCCATTGACATGGACAGCCGGGTAAGTGCTCGGATTCCCTGTTGGGAATCCAACTGGTGGGACTATTGTACGGGCAGTTCCGTCAACCGCCCAGGTCGAAACTGGGCCTCCGGGAGCACAACAGGGCCGATTATTCGCGCTATCAATGATGGTTGAACTGTCGCTAACAGCGCGTTGATAATAGCCGCTGTTCGCAAAGACGGTTGATAATATCTTCCAACATGGACTAACGGTCAATGTCTTGGACCATCTCCGGGGATGGCACCAGAGAAAACCCAAGAAAGCTGCCGCTAGAATGCTACATCTCTATAGGCAAGCCCGCTTGTGGCTGCGCATCTCTCAGCGTGGGTTGTAGCGATGTTTACATGTCAGACTCAGACGCCTGCATTTCTGAAATAGTGCTGTGTTTTCTACTATTCCAGCTCATACTGTATCAGTCCACTGTGAACAAATGTCGTACTCGTTGTCGACTGTACAACCGTGACAAGAGCAACACTTGTTCGGATGATTATTGCCGCCGCGCATGAGTCTAGTGCAGACAGGGCATTATTCCAGTGACGTGGTAGCGAGTGGTCCGCCATTACAATTACTTTAAAATTGAAAGGGCAAAGTCAAACAACAGCTAATAATAGAGAGAAAAAAACTGAAAAGTTGTCTGAAAACAGCCCATTATATTGCTGAGGTGAAAATAAAAACGATAAACCGTAACTCAGATTAAACAAAATATGATATCAGCTCACAAAACTGATAAAATACGTAGCTACGCGAAGGCAAGACTTAAACAAAGGCGGCGCCAAGTAAGAAGAGAAGAGACTCATTGATTGGATAGGGTGGTGGGAGCTGTAGGGATAGGTCATTTTTTCATTTTATTATTTATGGCAAACAACTTGGGCGTGGCCAAGTCTATTGCACCTTGTGAAGCGACGGAGCCCGGCTAAGTCTATGTTAGGTAATAAATTGCAGTTTGGTGTTTCTAGTAACTACATGTATATAAATCATAAGTATATTTAAGTCATATATGTGAGGTTATGACAGAAACATAGCAATTGGACTAAACAGTGACAAAGTCAATGGCATTTACCTGTCCTAGTCTAGGCCAGAGTCACTTAAATGAAATGTAATGTAGGCTTTGAGGTTTGCGACTTGCCTGCATTTCAGCCGTTTTCTATGACCTTTGCTCTCACCCCATTTGTATTGACACACTATTTTCCTTCAGCATTCATTCTTTTTCTTTTGTTCTTTGCCCACACTGCTTCATTTCTCATTTTTGTGATACTTTGGCAACCCAGTTATCATAGCAATAAAACTTACTACCCACCTTATATGTGGCATCATCTATGGAGTATTCATAGGTTAATTCTAAAAGGGTTCAATTGCTGGAGTTGAAACCTTCTAGAACTCAACACATAATGTACACCATATTTTGGGTGACTTAAACGCTGAAACTGGGCCTGTTGATATTGTAATCAGATACCTTGCTATATGAAGACTACAATTCGTGCAAAAAGTGAAGATCAGAAAATTGTGGAGCTAGGCCCCTTTAGAACTCACATGTTCAACTGTGTAGCTTAGAGACACAAAGTTGATGTCAAAATGTATGATGTTTAGGTCTGATGATGTGTTGTCTTACTTTTGCCTTTCAATGACATTCATATAACCACTATCTCTACAAATGGCACTCATAACAAATATCCATATATTAAGAAAAATATACAGTGTATTTAGATGAGCAGTAGATCTCCACCAATAGGGATAGGCATCACTATTACATCAATAAAGTAATGTTCAAAATGGCTCTGTCTGTTTCTTTGCATATCTAACTAACACCTCATCTAAAATACAAGGATAACAGGTTTTAGATTACGTATTTCTTAAGGTATGGAAATAACAGGAATAGATGGTGGGTATATGAATATCTGTGAAGATGAAAAGTTCCGTCGCTTCACAAAGTGCAGAATCTAGATGAACGGATGGTGGGTAATCTGGGTATAGGCAATTGTTCTTCTAGTGTATAAAAAGCTATGTGATGTGATGTGAGCTATATCAACAATGAAGTCACGATACCATGTGACCACATAGCTAATTACATCTCACCTTTCCATGGGAATCGCTACACAAACTGTTTTTAAAATCAAATTTATACTAAACTACATGTGTATTTTCTCAATTTGTTATGTTATATACAATGTTAAACTTGCTGTACACAATGGATTTTTGGCTAATGCCTTGTTTTTATTTCCTTTCAGATATGGTGAAATTGAATTTGGCAGCCATTTTACAAAAAGGCCGTTCACAGGTAATGCTTTGTTTCTGTAAATTCCACCTAGTGGAATTGTAAAGCTATATGTATAAATTATTTAAACCAACATTCAAACTTTCTTAAAATACTTAATGTATATGGGTCCATACTGCAGGGCCAGGACAACACAGTTAATCAGCACCAGTAGATATGGTTAACTGTTGCTTTACAGAGCATTTTTATAACATGCATCAACGCATACATAAACAGACACATGCATGTGTGTGTATGTACATACACACGCACACAGACTTACACACAGACTTACACACACATCCAAACTCACCTACACACACATGCATGCATGCATGTACGCACACGCACGCACGCACGCACGCACGCACGCACGCACGCACGCACGCACGCACGCACACATGCCCACTCACCTACCCACCCACAAACACACAATCATCCACCCACCCAAACACACACACACATCTACTCGCACGCGTGCATGCGCACACGATAGTTAAACTTACCTTGGCTGTCCATTCAACTGAACTGAGTCTACTCTCTTTTTGGGGGGATCAATTGCTGAAGAACAAAATCATATTGTTGTGGTACAATTATTATACATATGCTTAGACTGACATAACATGATGATCAACCTCACTGACAACAAATGATGATCACTTTAGCTGATACACACTGCTATGACTAATTTCAGCAATGATAAACAACGTAACACAAATACGCACAATATATAATTTATATTATAATCTAATCTAAGCATTACGATAAGTACCATAATTGAGTCTAAACTATTCTTTTAATGGGCCAAGAGGTCGTGAAGTTGTTTGGACATATATTATTATTGTAATTCTGGTGAACCATATTGGCTTTACAACACAGAGTCTCAATAATATTTTTTAGAAAATATTACTATAGAATTGTTGAAAAAAATAGGCACATCATACAAAATGAGCAAAGTGGCCCTGAAGTCTTTTGGACTATACAGTAAGTTGGTAATTATGAATGAAATATATTTTCTTGAATCTCTTCACCGTAATCATCTATCCCGGGTAATTGGCATTTTCTCTGGTTATTCATATGAGATGACCAGAAACACAGCCACATTTTGTGAAAACAGCAGAAAAAAATTATCAATAAAGTGTATGATTTTCCACTCTATGGTTGTCTAGAATTTTTATTTTCTATCTTTGTCAATTGTCATTTAAAGAAAACAATATATCTTTAACCAGTAGACACCAAAGTCACATAATTTTATACATACTTAAATTTCAAAATAAACACAACTTACATAACAAATCAGTAGTTTAAATGAAGCTATAACTTAAAACATAGAGGCAGCAACTGTCCAGTTTAACAGAGATCTGCTTGGTTATTGGTGTATCCCCCTACCAGGCTATGGACCAGCAATTAGTTATGCAGAGGCCCCTATACATTCTATGAACTATTGATAGAGCCCCTACCAGAGAAATTAATTCCCCAGTCACACCAATATACAAATCACCACAGGAATGCTGTGTCCTACTAGGAGTTTACGTTCAGGCAGAATTTTTACTGTTTGCTTTTTGGGGAGGCCCTGAGATGCACTAGTGAACAATAAATTTCTTGTGTACAATTAAAATAACCACATATACATATATGCAAAATTAGAGGAAAAGCTTCCAAAAAGTGTGTGAATAAAATAGGTAAACTTAAAATGTACAATTGTTTTGCCCAAAAGGACCCTAGGAGCAGTGCAAATATGCATTTACAGTGCTCTGGCTATCTCTGCATACAAGCTCTGTCGAAAGCAAACATCTGTCAAATGTCACAGATACACTTAACTTTAGAAACTTTGCAAAACAAAATTATTTATACATGTTATCAACACTATTCTTACTACAACTATTAGTAATTACCTTCTTAGTTATGACAATTACTTAAATAAAAACACACATTTCAGCTAGTCTTGCCTATTAACATTATGTTACCATTTACACTGGACAATGAAGTCTTAAAGTGGAAACTGCTGGCAACTTTTCAGTGTAACATGGACCTAATGTGTTGTTAACAAAAGCAACAGTTAGCCACCAGTAACAAATCAGTCCACCCACAGGAACCAGCTGGAATGTAAGTGGCCATAGTGTTGGTGAATACACAACTCCACGAATATACAAGTCCATCAACATACAAGTCACCCTAAGCAGATCCAGGCTATTGTAAAAATGTTGCTTTGGACTGGAGATGCCCTTATAAACATCCAAGCAAATATAAATTTCTTGTGTATTACCTCTTTATCCAAAGACCGGTCTATGTAAAATTAGAGAAAAAGTTACTTCTCCATTTTTTTTTATTTAAATTTTAAAGGGGCAAACTAAAAATGTACTTGCTTTTGAACCCTTTAAGACTCTAGGGTACGTTTAGAAGGATTCAATTAAATATAAATTTATCTTGCATCGTAACAGTGCCCATTATATGTCTATGCCAAATTAGAAAAATATATCACAAACAGTATCCGAGATAGGGGAGCTAACAGCACATGGCTCACGGACAGTTCATGGCGGACACAGAGTGATGCCATAAGTCAATTGGACCTTTCGCCCAAAGGACTAAAAATGGGCCAAGAGGTCCTGAAGTTCTTTGACAATGTTGTGATTTTGGTGCTTTGTGATGATTAGTTTATCTTATTAAAATTACTGTTGAATTTTATCCCAATTCTCTTCTGTGTAGACCTGATTTCCAATGAAGAGTTGATGAACATGTGAACCTTTTATGTGAAAAAATAGGAATTTTTTTTATTTTGAGAGGGCCTGGGGGATATCCTAAGGATTCAATCAAATACTGTTTTCTTGAGTGACACTACAATGGGAAATGCTTGTACAAAATCCTTTAGACTATACATGTATTATGATTTTGGTGAAAATGACATTAGAACATGTAGTGTCAATACAAACTTTTATAAAATATTACTACATTTTCATAAAATGTACCAGTTTTTGAGCTCTTGAAGGCCGTCCGGACCATTAGAACAATCCAATCAAATATATACTGTATTTCTCATATCCATGAGTTATAATTCTTTATACAGTGTATAAGGAATGTTATGTATAATTACACAACATTAGTAGTTTTGTGCTCAAATGTTTATGCCAAATTTGAAAAATATACTTCCCCAACAGTTTCTGATATGCGAGTACACGGAGGACAATGCACGTCGGACAGCATATACAGAGTAATTCCTTGAATTGGTCTGCCTTTCAGTTTTCCAAGGATGTTTCTAGTCACTGCGTAAATTTCATGCATATCCTGAGAAAAAACTGTAAGCCAGATCAACTCCAAATTTGGAAGAGTTTTTGAGTTTGTGCATGAAAAAGGGTCCCAAAATATAAATGGCTCCCATTTCCAGGGTACACACATGTCCAAAAATAAAAAATCCACATGTGATATGTATTTTAACCCACAAAGACAATTCCCACCAAGTTCTAGTTTTCGAGCATAACAATTAAAAAAAATAACAAAGCACTGGTCTGCTTAACCATACAACATATCCGTATGCCACACAGTAGCTTTTTTGCATCTTGTGCCTGAGCATGCCACCGACATATTTCTGGTATCCGTTGAAACAATGTATCGCTATCATGAAATGTCTTAGTGCTTATATAAACCCAAAAATAGTATGTTTCTTGATATATAACGTGATCAACTATGTATAAATATTAAACATCTCAATTATGGTTATTGTGACATATCAATTTTCAATTTGAGTCACTTGTTAGATTTAGCTGTAGTAGTTATAATTCTTTATACAGTGTATAAGCAATATTATGTATAATTACACAACATTAGTAGTTTTGTTAACAGTGTGAATTTTTTCATGAGGCTTACATTAAGATGATATAGTTTTATACCAATTTATACAGGAAGTTCTCCTATTTTTTAAAGTTTTAGTTCACTGAGAGAAAATAAATGATACCTGATGTTCAAAGGATGTCACACCATAAGCCATGATGACCTTCTTATGGATTATAATTATTTATATGGATGATTTCTATATTTTACGTAAAATAAAAAAATATGAATGCCACTGAACAAATCTACCACCTGTGAAACTGTCTGGACAAATGCATGTTACACACAAACAAATCACGAGGCACATTCTGCATTCATTCTAATGAGTATTTTAGAATTTAGAAAGCTGCAATAACGTTTTGTACTAACCGACTTCAGATTTGCTGCGAATAGCCTCTTCATCATCCTTTGTTGGGTTGCGTACTTTTCTGTCCAAAAGTAGGAAGTATACCACTTTCTCTGTGTTATGCCTGAAATGACAAGTGATTTTAATGGCTAGCATGATGAAGAACAGAACTCAAGCTCTCACCAGTTCTGGTTATCATTTCAATTTAAAATTTTGCAAAACTTCTAAAGAATTTGTAAATTTATTCTTTACGAAAAAACCTACAATGTCACTGCGACAGTAATGTTTAGTTGGATATTTCGCCAATTATTTCAGTAAAATTTTATGATGACCCTGATATTTTGTTTAAAATGTCCTTTTTTGTTTTACGATGACCATTTACTAGGGTTTGAATTCAGTAAAATAAAAATAAAACGTATCTTCAACGGTTTCTGAGATGTGAGAGCTAACGGTGCACAGCACACGGTGCACGGCTGACACAAAGTGCTGCCATAATTCCATTGGACCAAAGGATTAAAATACATTTAAGCTAATCTACTGTTAACATACAGGTTACCCTATATGCTGAAAATTGAGTTTTAAAGTGGAAACTGCAAGCAACTTTTCAGTTTAACATGGATCTAATGTGTTGTTGACATAAGCCTAATAATAAGCCTAATAATAGTTCTTGGTGCACCAACAATAAACAGCTGGGACACCTGAAGATATCTTCTCTTCTCTCAGATACTGGACAGGGCCCTTCGCAGGGCATTTAAAGTTCAACAAGAATTTGTGAGTCCACTAGAGGTTACACATTTACCCCCTTTGTGGGATCTTTTACTTCCCCTGGCATAGACACCAGATAGAAGGGACCACCGGGTTTAAGTGTGTCTTCCGAGAGACACAGGCAAATGTGGGGTCAACGAAATTGCCTAAGTTTGGAAATGGTGGTAGGTGGGATTGAACCACCGTCCCCTCAATTGACAGTCTGGCGCTCTACCACGTGACCACCGCTCCCCACCAAATATATCAATGCATAATTTGAGACAAAGTTCGTTAACATGCTATATAATTGCACTAAACAGGTCCTAATAACACATTCCATGGTCTCAAATGTATAGTGAGGACTTTTAGGGTCCCTGTTTTTGAAGTAATTAAACTTTAGAGTAATATTCAAAGAATATAACCACATGTTTATTTTAGTAAATCAATCTAGTCTGAATATCATATAAGATAGTTGGTGTTTATATGATAAGCCCACAATGCAGTATTTGTTTTCTATTTTTCTTTTATAAACATTAAATTTCCACTAAAACTGTGTGTTAGGTGATGGTTTAAATGCTTATGGTTAAAAGTAAAAGCCAATGTAATAGGAACAATTTCTTGGAACTGAGTAGATCTAGTATCAGTTTATCCAGAACATATATTGTGACTAAATACATCTTGTATTAGCTTATTCAGGGAACATACTTGGAACTAAGTAGATCTTATATCAGATCTTCTGTCAATTTATCTAGTACACATAGGTGGAACTGAGTATTTATTATTTTACTTTATTTAGTAACAGAATCTGATAATGTGACTAAACAGATCTTGTATAAGTTTATCTAGGGCACATACTTAGGACTAAAGATATCTTGTATCAGTTTATGTTATGTAATAGCACCTACTTGGGATTGAGTAGTTCTTGCATCAGTTTATCACGGTCCTTGAAACACTGTAAACATGTCATTGTCTGAAGGACATCTGGGTCAAGATCGTCACCTGATGGAATGATGGAAGTCTGCAGGAGAGAAACATAATGCTTCAAAATTGACAACATTGCTTCCATGTACACATGTAACAACAGCCCATATAATTTCAAATTCATTTCCCACTTAGCTCTGTTTACACAAGTATTGCACAAATTCAAATTCCTGTGTAAATACAAGTTGTACGGATTATATTCTAATTATAGTGATACATGATCCAAAATATGCAAATACAATCTAAAAGGAAATTTACAGCATATCTTCAGAATTGCACTAAACTAAATTCAAGTAGTTTTTTATGACCTCCAACCGACGAAAATGAGATCAGACAAACAATAACCTCCCTTCAACCTAATAAACGTTTAGGTTATGTTATTTTGAATGAACTTGTTATAAATACTAGAAAACTTCTATACAAGAAGGGCTTATGATTGTATTAACACAAATATATATCACAAGAATTAAAACGATTTTCTTGAGAAATATTAAATAATACTACAATAACAGACTAAAAATCACAACAAAAGTATTGGAAGAAAGACTGAGATCTTAGTGTTTCTTAGATCTCAGGATTTTTTATACAATTGATCACCAAGATTATTATATAAACAAACATATTTTAGAATAATAAAATACTCCACTCGAATGGTTTCAGATTTATCTCTCAAACCAGACAAAAAATTAAATATAATAATTGTGTTTCCCCTCAGCAGGATAACACATAGTATAGACAAATGTGGTGTTCCACAGTGGTCTATACTTAGTCCACTCTTGTTCATTGTAGATATATATATATATTGCATTCCAGATCACGAGACCTTTATATAACAAACTATTCAAAGTAAATATAAAAGTATCAGATAATAGGTGTGGTTGAATCACATGAGCATAATTATACAGACATTTTCCAACTTCAATTTTGTATATCTCATGCAATTTTCATAAATGTATGTACATAATTTATGTGGGTGTGTTCCTGTTTATTTCTTTTGAATATGGGAACAAACAACAAAGTTGGGGTAAACTAAAGTGTAATTAATTTAAAATATTTAGGGAGCTTATTCATGCAAAGCCAATCAGTTATTAATGAATATGTTAAATTCAGTATTAATTTCTTCACAAATAGTGTTTATCTTTTTTCCAATCTGGTATATATGTAGTAGTGTTGTCAGCAAATAAGGTCATAAATATAATATATATATACGGATGTATATGTCTATATATATATATATATATATATACACATATATATATACATATATATATATATATATATATATATATATAGACATATACACCTGTATATATATATATTATATTTATGACCTTATTTGCTGACAACACTACTATATATACAGATTGGAAATATATATATATACACATATATATATATATATATATATATATATATATATATATATATATATATATATATAGACATATACAGCCCGTATATATATATTATATTTATGACCTTATTTGCTGACAACACTACTACATATATACCAGATTGGAAAAAAGATAAACACTATTTGTGAAGAAATTAATACTGAATTTAACATATTCATTAATAACTGATTGGCTTTGCATGAATAAGCTCCCTAAATATTTTAAATTAATTACACTTTAGTTTACCCCAACTTTGTTGTTTGTTCCCATATTCAAAAGAAATAAACAGGAACACACCCACATAAATTATGTACATACATTTATGAAAATTGCATGAGATATACAAAATTGAAGTTGGAAAATGTCTGTATAATTATGCTCATGTGATTCAACCACACCTATTATCTGATACTTTTATATTTACTTTGAATAGTTTGTTATATAAAGGTCTCGTGATCTGGAATGCAATTTCAACTATCAATCGGGGGGAAATATTCTAAAACTGTTTATGTATTATCATTAAAACCAACTGTGCTATCTATCTATGTTACAATCATCAATGTAATTTGCATCTATTCAGAGAGGTGGTGCAAGTTCCACGAACTGGTACAACATGCAACAGTTTCTCTATGTAATTACATTGCACTGGTACAAGTTGACAAACCTTAGGAATTGTGCACATATATACTGCAACATTCCTGTCTTGTCTTTTTAAGCATGTTTGTTAATGGTGTTGAAATGTCATCAACAGATAGTCAAAAGGAAAATTGGATAGTTGAAGAAACTGGATTTGTAAAGGTACGGGTTGACAATGAGATACTGGCACAGTGTAAGGGCAAAGGGCAGCCACCGAACTAATTCGAAACATAGTGGTATTACTGTGCAGAGGTTATGCCAAAACAGACATTATCCCTTTTTAGAAGATATGGGGTGGCTAACTAAACATAACACAACATTGACACCCTCTGCACTGGAGCTCTTTCTCCTCAGTTCAGGGATCTGACCAACCATAAACACTAACCCAGTACTACAGGAATAAGAGCATCTTTGTACATGACCATATTTGTTTCTTATTGCAAATATGGAACACAACTCACCAACCAGCACCCTTTTTAGTTGTGGCGCTGTCCAATAAACCCGTAAAAATGTTTAGGTAAAGGGAGTTTTAGTTTTGATTTGTATTCTACACACCATGTTTTTGAACACTACAAAAGGTGCTTTTTGACAATCAGTGGCATAAGGTCATTAGAGCATGAAATCAAAAATTGCCACCGCTGAACGTGTATTAATCTATAACTTTGGATCTACATGGGCTAGATAGCCAAACATGGTGTAAATTCCATGTAAATTTGATAATTCGGTAAGCCTGACCTATCTATTTTATGTTTTGATATAAAATTGCATGAGAAATTCAACGTGACTGCATATCCAGAACGATTGTCGTTTATAGAAATACGATCATCCATAACTTTCGATTGAGATGAGTTAGAAACAGGATTTTGATATGCATCTCAATGGTTATGTGGATTTCCAATCAAATATGCATGATTTCAGCAACTTTAATCAGTTTGAACATCTTAGTTAAAGTTAGGATTTACCTTTCTAACCATATCTGGTTACTAAATGGGATACATTTGGCATATACGTGTAGATGAGCTAAAACTCTAAATCTCAATGGCTATCTTCAAATGGATTAGATTATATTACATTTTAATGGTTAGTACTATGTTAAAGTTAAAAGGTCACTCAGTTGACATATTTTGCCACTGTAAGGAAAGCTCTAGTCAATTTAAAGAGTGTCTGCAAGCACCTTTTTCAGAAGACGATGATGCCCATATTCTGTTTAACATGGATGCAGATATTATGTCCGAGCCAGACACATTTGCAGACAGCTGTGGCATGCTGGGAGGGTGTCAGTATGTGAAGGTCCTACTGCGGTTTTTGCTACATCAGTGGGAGTGGCCTGGATGATGCCCTATTTGAGTCAGGTCTTCGGGAAGCAATCCCTGATTTCATTTCTCACCGGAAATCACTACTACAGGTTGATGCAGAGCATGCTGTACTCCTTGGAAAGGATTGTGGTGTTAGAGGCGGGCCACCCATAACTGTACCAGCGATTCATGATGTCAGTGTTTGTAGTGTAGACAGGATAGGCATTTTCAACTTCTGTTGCACCAGATATGAAGTTGGAGCAGTCTATTCAAAGAGCATCAACGGGCATCAACAGGCATCAATGGGTATCGTTGGCCATGACATGAAACTCGGCAGGTACATCTTCCGTGAGATCCTGCTCATACACAACAACTTCCGTTAACTCACAAATGAGTGGATAATATATCATCATGAGACCATTGTGCACCATAAACTCAGGGGCAACACGGGCATGATTTGTTGCGCCAATGTCTCCAATCTGAGCAAATCCTGTCAGCATCACAGCCCCTTGGGTCAGACTGCACAACTTCCATTATCAAGCATGTTGTCAAATGTCAGACACATTCACACGCCTACTGGCTTCATCCACATGCTAATCCGCCCTGGGTCAAGTTTGAGAGTAGTGAGAAGAGACGGCTCCTTTCCCTGCATTGCATGTCTAATCAAATGGACAAGCATCTCTGTTCTGGTAAAAGCTCATATACTTAGCACCAACCTGCAGCAATGCAATGCAATCCCATTGTATATCTGGCTGAGCTTTGAGAGAGCAGAGCTGTCAGAAATGGAGATCATACATGTGGAAGATTACCTCCTGTGGGTTTTGGGGAACGAGATCTAAGCTGTTGACAAATACATTTGATCAACTGCATCTCTAGGTCCACACCAATGCCTCTGCTCCCACTGCCATGACCAAGATGCCCCCCACATGGAGTATTGTATGTGGACACATCACCAGAGCACTTTCTTGTGATTTAGGGGGTTGTTACCAGTGAAGGAAGTCACCTTGACTGCTGTCTGTATCGTTGACATGTCAGGAACCCATGCCCACTACTTTGCTATCTATGTGCAAATGTTGTGGAAAGTGTGGTATGATGCAGTGCTGATGCAGAAGATGTGGGGTGATTTATGTCATCTACTGCAACAAATGGCTTGGTAAATATAAATTACATGGATCATGAACCACGATGTGTCATGGTTTTACACTTGTGATAATTTCTAGCAAAATCAAATCAGCAGTCGATCGTAGATGTTTCACTATTCATGTTAGCGATGTTCATGAGCAAGAAGTGCAGTTGTTTAGTTAGCATGTCCGATGATTTGGATGAAAATGTGAAAAGCAGCAGCTATGTTGACAGCTGTGTTTGACATCGGCGATATTTCATTCGATTCTGAGCTGTCAAATAATTGCGCATTAGCCACAAAATAAAACTGATTTTGATGTATCTTATCGTCCATGTTGTTTCTTGTCTGGATTGTTGACATAAATAATACTCTGATACTCTATTTTCAATATGTTTTGTAGTCACGCAACAGTAATTTTGATGACACAGTGTTGGCAAATTTATTCTGATTTATACAATATAATTTTGCTTTGTACAAGCATGTGCTATATTCCACATAGCACTTGTGATGGCAGTGTCATTTGCTGTATGTACTATTTCAATCCCTCAGTGACATAAAATAAAACCCAATTGATGTATGAGTGTACATTTTTGTGTTATTCATTGAAGACACCTTATATCTTGCAATGATACAATAATTGATAAAATAATTGCTTATAATAATGGAGGAATCAACAAAACAAAACTGATTTTCATATATATATTGTCGGTCATCTTGGATTTTTGATATATGTAAATTATATATTAATTAGTTTCAGTTAGTCATACAACAATGATGTGTACATCAATGTATAGATACTTCCGTTCCGGTTCAGATTATGTATACTTTTATATAATTGTGATGGACAGTTTTTACGATACAATTCATTATGTGAACCCAAATCTGGTCATAGTGTTGAGGCCCTCAGAAACTCAGGGCTTAAGAGGTTAAATACTAAACAGGGTGATTAGTGTCACCTATCATGAATTGAATATCACTTTTAATTCTTAGTTTTCCATATTAAAAAAATGAACACAATTTATGTTTAGTCACATTTGATCTTTGCCCAGCACTAAGTTATAACCTTAAAAAGATAATATAATCTCATCCATTTGATTTTACCACAACAGATATTGTTAGAAATGACAATTTTAACCCATTAATTTACCCAATTGTTCAACTTGAAAGGTCATGAAATTATATTTATTTGATTTTTAACCCTCTTGAGGGACATAAAAACTCATCTTGATAAAAAATTATGACTGACCATGTTCTACAGTTAACGTTTGTTCTAAATGAGTAGCCATGTTGGATTTCTCATCTAATATGACATCAAAATGTAAACTATATATGTCAGGTGTGTCTGGAATTTCAATTTAACCATTTCAGTATGACAGGCCCCTGTTATGGCCACAGTGTGCATGACACTTAAATACGACAGGCCCCTACTGCAGCACTGGCAATGCCTTCTATTCAAATAACTTTTACGCACGATTATCCGCTAGGTGGCAAATGTTCTATGTCGCCTTACAGCTTGATGCCTTCGCACTGCTGTAGCGATAATCATGTATTTTTGTCCAGTCGAATTTTATTGAGATTTGTTCATTTTTTTTACAATTTATTGTGATCCTCGACCGCAATAATGGTCGACCATTATGTATGTTATTGATTGTGATTTACCCAGTACACTGTAATAAATTACTTTATTTTAATATTACTTATGTATTTTGTCAGTTATAGCCAGTGATGATCATAATAAAAATAAATAAATAAACAACATCAGCGATAAGACTTTGTAAACATTACCAACAGAGATAAACATGCAACTAACAGCAGCAGTATATGTGGTCATTATGCTAATTGTGAATGATGTATTTGTCAGGTTTATGATTATGAAATTTAAATATATCCTAACTACATTACTTGTTGAGTATTCAACTTTCAGAATATATGCGATATTCCTATTGATAAATGCATTACTGCAGCCGAAATCTTGAGTTGAAGTGATATAGTCGATTTTCATGTCAAGTCACAGTGATCTGAGCATCTGATGACTATAACTGTTAAAATTATGGTTAAGGCGAAATTGATTGCAAATTTTGGCTTTCTAGCCCTTCTAGATTCACAGTTATAGATGAATAACCGCTCAGACATTTTGGGTTTCACTCTCCAGTGACATCCTGCTACTGATTTTCAAAAAGCACCTTCTGAAGTGTTCAAAGACATGGTGTGAAGAATGCAAATCAAAGTAAAACTCATTTTACCTAAAACGTTATAGAGGGTTAAAATAGGCATACAGAGCCTGGACTATTTTCCATTTTTATAAATGATAGGATTGTTAGTATTTCAAGGAAATAGGATTCTCTAGTATCCCAATTGGTTTCAGGATTCTGGTCACTCGGATGAGGTCACATGATCAAGGTCAAATCAAGTAGCTGCCCCAGGACCATATCTGGCCATTACAAATGTCCTGGTCTAGCATCCTGTTCTCGAGACATCACAGAAGGCCCCAAAGAGATCTGGCTAGACTGTCCCATTTCTGCCATAAAAAAATTTACTGTATGTATTTCAGGCATTACATTGTTCTGCTATAACATATTTCATTGGATGACCATTGATTTAAGCTAACAGCCATGTAAATGCAATACTGCCGTTGATGTGCGATGTTGACGATATCATCACTGAGATGACTACTAGAGGTTTGTTGAAAATAAGAATTAACGAAACATTGTTCTGCATGTGCACTAATTGCACTACTGTCTTATTTGGGTAAAATGCTATGGTTGTGTAAACAACTTAAACTGATACAAGTTGAGTCTAACCAAATGCTTGAACTGGTACAAAGTATACCAGGAACAGGGTGTGTATGTAAATGCTGCTAATGACATGCCAGGTTATTTCTGCAAATGTATTATTAATTTATGTGGCAAATATTACTCCATCTCTAAATACTATCATGTAACATTATCCACACTTTCAGAAGTTGCATAATTTACTGAACAAGACAATTATTTCAATGACTGCGTAAAGTACACTGCTTTTGTTCAAATGACTGTATGTTACTTGATATTTGTATACTTCTGATCTGAACATCAATGAATCTGAATAAAAAATAACTGTTGAGAATTATTTCAAATGCATATATTAAATGGAAAATAATTTCAAAATGGTGCAGAAGTTTTAATGTTTATTAATTCATAAAACGTAAAATTTATGCAATGGTATTTTTAGTGGTGTACAAAAATTTGATAAATAGTTTCTGTATATTTCACAAACATTTATGTACGTCTGTGAACAAAATTTGAAATATTTCTATTGTATTTTATAACACGGTGCCTGGTTTACATAGCTATAATTAATGCAGATATGAACTTGTTTGTGATGGACGGACGGACAGAGATAGAAGACTAGAGCTAGAGGTAGAGAAAATAAAACACAAAGTCGAAACACTGCCTTGTTGACAGTGAATTGATAATAATTTAACAAAAATGTTGTTAATGAAACAACAATTAGACTCAAATCAAATACACAAAGAATAACAGAATGGTTAAACAAATGTGTTAAAATGAATATGGTACAGTAAAAATAACGAATTAAGTTTAGGCAAGAAATAAGATGACATAAACAATAAGACATTCTAGACTACCTGTACAGCTTGATTCATAGGTATCTCTAACTGCATCCAGCCTTCATCCCTACAAAGTAGAAAACATGCTACTACAGCAAACGCATCAACTCTCATACAGCCTCCTGCTCTCTACCACATGCACCTGAGTAGCTGGTATGCAACTCATAAGCACCAATACTATTTTACAAATAGAGCTTAAATTACTTGGAACAAGTTTGTACCTTTTTATTTTACTGGAACATTGCTGGTTTAGACTTTCCTTTGCAAAATGCAATTTTGTGAAGGCAGCTAATCAAATGCATGTTATACTGGGCAAGGTTCAGCTAGTCTGTTGTGTCAGAAGGCTGTGTGCACTGCAAGAACTATGTAGTTATTATCTTGACCACCAGGCTTGCATTTACAATGACACACTATACCAAAAACTGTAATGGAAAGTATGACTCAAAATAACACAACCGTGTTCACTTTTCAAAGATACATTTTCTGCTGAAATTATTTGGCTAAACTGTAAACCACCTTTTTAAATAAGGTTTTATTGTGTCCACTGTTGATCTTTTGAATAAACTACTGAGTGAGACATAAATGCAAGTGAAGATGGTCAAGTGAGTGGACAAGCTGCTCTTGCTTCACACATGCGAGCAAGGAATGACCCTGGAGGTACCTGAATGACTTCTTCCATGCGTTGTTCCTGCCCTAACATTATGCGGTATCCTCTGAAACACACTCACTCCAATGGGATCGTCTTACATAGCTCTACTGTTTACATGGCAATGTTATAACTTTTCTAAACTTTAAATCAAACAAAGGACTATTTACAGCATCCTACATTTGCATATCATAGTTATCTATACTAGCAAATGCCCAAACTTTGGATGGTACTATATCCAACATAACTGTAATTATAGTTATGTCAGTCATTTTTTCTTTGAAAATAAGCTAAACGTATGCAGCAGACATGTCAATTAGGTCAACTAATTCAGGCCAAATTCACCAAAACAGAATTCATAAAAAAATTATATTCGTTTGTAATCCTTTTTAACAGTCATATGTGTTCAACAGGCACCCTAGAAACATTCTATGTGGTGAACTTTTTGCTGAATTGCACTCATACGGGTCCTAGAAGAAACTCAGCTTGGTTGCCCAAACAGCAACTTTGGGCAACTCTGATAATTTGCTTGTGATTTGCTGACTATGAATGAAATGTGTTTTAGTGAACCACAGTCGCTACCTAGTCTCTTCACCTAATTGGCATTTTCTCTGGTCACTCATGAGATGACCAGAAACAGAGACAAATTGTGTGAAAACAGCAGACAATATTAATATAGTATATATCTTTAACCAGTAGACATCACAGTCACATCATTTTAAAGATAGTATTGATCTGGATATCTACATGAGATAACCAGAAACACAGCCAAATCGTGTGAATGCAGCAGCGACAGGACTAGTCATCAGTGGTGTTTACTCAAGATGGAGTTATCTACTTCCAATATGCTCAGCCAGATAAATGACCAGAATGCAGTTGGTATCAATAACGTGTGTGACATTTCATTATTTAGTTGTTTGGAATATTAATTTTATATGTTCGCCACCTACAGGTGACAATATACCACATTTAAGAAAATTAAATAAGCATCAAAACAAATTCAATTTGCACTGAAGAGACAACTTAATTGATGGCCATCAATGCATGCAGTAGGTAGGCACAAAACATAAAAAAATCAATTAGTCATGGTTCCTGGCAAGCCATCTAGCCTCCAGAGTTGGGGTCAAGCCAGGCAGTCGGGAATAAGCAAGTATTCTCTCCCAGTTAGACACAGGCAAAATGTGGACATGTAGCTTTCTGTGAGGCCCTGAAGTGCTCTTAGAAACATTCAATCAAATACAAATTGTAGTTTCGTCACCATTGTCAAATAATTGGCATTTTCTCTGGTTATTTATATAAGATGACCAGAAACACAGCCATATTGTGTGAATGCAGCAGACAATATCAATAAAGTGTATCAGTTTTCATTCTACAGTTGTCTAGAATATTAATTTGCTATCATTGTCAATTGTAACTTACATGTGACAATACATATTTAACAAGTAGACCGCAAAATCATTTCATAGATAATTAAACAAACATCGAAATAAGCACTACTTGCATATAAAATCAGTAGCTTAACTGAAGAGATAGCTTAAAACATGCATGCAGCAACTGTCCAGTTCAACAGGGATCAACTGGTTATTGATACAGCCCCTACCACTGCCAGGGGCCAGAAATTTAGTTAAACAGCCTCCCTACACATTCTGCTGGGCTATTGATACACCCCCTACCAAAGTAATTACTTATGCAGCCAAACCTATATACAAATAACCACAGGAGTTCTTTGTCCTAAGATCTGCTGAAAGATCTGCAGAAACTGGCAACATTTTAACATTTTGCTTTTCAAAAGACTAGTCAACAATAAATGTCTTGTGTACAATGAAGATACCCTCAGATACATATGTCTATGCAACATTAGAGGAACAGCTTCACAGGAGTTTTTGAATAAAATAGGAAAACTTAAAATGTACCAGTTTTAGGCGGTAAAGGACCTTAGGAGGCGAATGTGTCAAATAACAAAATTGTACATGCAACAACAATCAACTGATTTGAAATATTCAGGTCTTAATAAATGGATCAGCATATACAGGCAGTGGCAAATCCCCTCCTGCTGTTGCCTATACATATGGTAATAGACAAAATAAACAAACTATGATAATTGATAAAGGAATTGTAACGTTTACTAAACCTCAAGGTCATTACATTGAAGAAAGTGGTCAGTTTCCAAACCGGTCCACCTATTTATGTCCAGAGTTTATCGAACATCTGTGCATGGACATCATGGTCTAAATATGGCAAGGTAAAGCTTATTGCAATCGAATATGAAATCACCAAGTATTTGTATTCGATTCACATTTGAAATTTCTTGGGATATTCACTTTGAGAGAAAAATTCCAGATTTCTCCTATCCTTGACAGACAGTACATTTTATTCACACAAATGGTAGGTACAGCAATGTATACTTACGCAACAACCCATGGATGTCGGTGAATTTGCTCTAACTGAAAACAGCACGTAAAAGAAATAAACAACATGTTAGCAACATAATTTATTTTAAAATTAAACATAATTCATAACATGTCTTACATTTTATAACAATCCAAAAATATGTTTTTGCATTGGCACAAATTTTGTCAAACATGAAGTTATTTATAGTCAAAGTATTTATTAATGACATCAATGTGTGAAATATATTCTGTCAACATTATCTTATTATGTTGCTTGTTACAAACAAACAAACAAACAAACAAACAAACAAACAAACAAACAAACAAACAAACAAACAAACAAACAAACAAACAAACAAACAAACAAACAAACAAACAAACAAACAAACAAACAAACAAACAAACAAACAAACAAACAAACAAACAAACAAACAAACAAACAAACAAACAAACAAACAAACAAACAAACAAACAAACAAACAAACAAACAAACAAACAAACAAACAAAACCAGCTAACAGACCAGTATATGAAACTAACAAATTTGGTCAAGGCCTTGATGGAACTTTATTTGTGAATTTCAAAATGTGGTTAAATTTGTTGCTGCCCAAAATGTGCACGACCTCGACAAAGTTCTCACAGACAAATATCGCATTAATTACTATGTCATGTAATCTAGCCACTTGTCTGCCTGTTTATAAACACCTGGCTGAAATATGTTAGCAGTTATTCTTAATATAATTTAACAATCTTTGTTATAAAATTCCAAGATTATTGTTTTTGGTGTCGTATGACCAATGAATGACACCAGTTTAGTGATTTTTATTGGTGGTTTACCAAATATAGTGAGATATTTCAATGTGTCTCAGCCAAAAGGCATATGTGACGCTACTGTCCAGGTTTTCTGTGGCAATAACATGACGTGGTTTTGATAATCAGATACATGAATGCCAAGGTTAGCATTGAAAAATTTAACCGTGAAAGGGCCATGTATAAACATGGTTGTGGTGTGGTAAATGACAATGGTGAAAGCCAACAACTGTATAATTGGAGGTACCATCTTTGCACACCGAGACATCCACAAGTTCACCTGTAGCTGCATCTACTCTTTGGAATATGCTTCCTAGTAGTGTTAGATCAATTTGAAATATCGCTAAATTCTACCGTCATTTAAAAACATATCTTTAGACCCTTGGCTATCCTTGGCATATCAGTCAATCTGTTAATGACTGGCATTGTTTATTGACTCCGAGATTAATTAACCCTTGTGTATTTTTTCTCTTCTTGGTTTCTAAGGATTTAGCCAGAATAGAAGTTATCTAATTATTAGTAATTATTATAAGAAAAGGTAAATTATATATGAAATGTTAATGTAAACAAATTGTGTCTACAAATAATATCTGAATATTCCATTAAACCAGTGTTTTAAAACTCCACCCCTGGTACTAGTGCCTTGCCATGGCAGAGTGGCTTGTGTGTTCTTATGATCCCCAGAGCTGTACCAGAAGGGCAATGTGGTCCTGGCAAGTTTAACCATGCCAGAGAGGTCTTGTGAAGGATGGGGTCAGACAAAACTAACACCCTGGTCCTCCAGATTGGGGCCAACAACCCAGTCATGTAAACAAAATCTGTTATGAAAACAATCACAACCCAGTAGGAAAAAATTCCGGAGCCAACAACTCATATGACTGGCAATAGCAAAAGTGGGCAGGAAGCTACCGACATGAAGACTGAAGTCCAGAACGTCAAAACTAAGACCAGATTTGAAATCTATAATGTACTAGGCAGGCAAATTTGCTCAGGCCACAGCAGAGATAAGACAGTACAGCCTGCATGTTTTAGGTGTGAGTGAATTCAGAGAGACACAAATAGGAAGACAGGTAACTTCAACAGGAGAAACAGTGCTGTATTCCAGATGATGATGGACAGCACCATGTAGGAGGTGCAATCATTCTGAGGAAAGGAGTTGAACGCTCACTTCTGGAATGAAACATATCAGCAGTTGACACAATAAAGCAAAACTAAGAAGGCGCCAAATAAACCTCACCATAATTCAATGTTATGTCCCAATTAATGACAATGCTGATGAAAACGGACATGTTTTATCTCAGCCTTCAGACTGAGCTAGCAAATGCACCAAACCATGATTTTATAACTTTCATGGGAGACATGAATGCAAAGGTCAGTGCAGATAACATACACAATGACAGGACAATAAGTCAACAAAATGGATAGACTTCATGATCTCTGCAGTATGAATGCTTTGGTCATTGGTGGCAACTTGTTCACTCACAGTGAAATCCCCAAATGGAAAAGACAAGAATCAAGTCAACCATTTAATGATCAATGGCAAACATCATTGCTTGCCAGTGGTTGCTGCTGCAGATGACATCTTATCTCTGTCTACAAAGGGTTGGCCTAGTCCTCCTCCTCCACTCCTTGAGATCTATGGCCATATTCACACTGACCCCTACCAGCCTCATATCCTCTCTGAACTGATGTTTCCATTTCCTCCTTGGGCATCCTTGTCGACTGACACCTGGCCATGCCAAGTTCATAACTCTGCAGGCGACATTGTTCTCCTATTATCTTAGCATATGCCCGAACCATCTCAGGCATCCACTAAGCATGATCTCGTTGATTGGTGGGAGGTTCAGTAGCCGTCTCATTCTTCATTCCGGATGTGCTCCACCTCAATACCCCAATAGTCCAGGCCCTGCCCTATAGACCCGTAGACATTTCCTACTTAAGAAAGTTTGACTGTTGATTTGAATAATATATACATATGGCTTTAAAATTCTACTAGGTGGAATTTTAAAAAAAATGGGCATAACGTAACGATGGCCATTTTTTAAAATGACTGCCAAATTCAATATCCCCACATCATAATAAATACGTCATGCAAAGCAATAATTGTGGTATGTGTGTGTATGTTGTAGGGGACCCTGATTTCAAATATAAAATTTCTTGACTCCTCCGGCATTTATTTCCGCCATTTTTAAAGATTGTGGTCGTTAATATAAATGTCACCGTATCTCAAACACTACGTCATCTAGAGTAAATACCTTTACGTTGTTGGATAGTTTTGTGGATAGCAATTTTAAAAATAAAATGTTCACCTTCAACAACATAACAGTTCGTGCCATTTTTAAAGATGGCGTCTGTCAAGGGCTATTATTTCAGTATCTTAAGAAATACATTATTTAGATTCTTCTATCGCCGCATCTTAAGTGCTTCATTTCGTCAAAGGGTGTAGCTGAAGTACAGTGGAGACCTGTTTGACCCACTGTTGACATTAGTTATAAGTTTGAGACGAGTTCAACTCCGTACATGACATGTTCTCAATTATCGCTCAATATACATGAGATCATCATTGAGATCATCATTAATCGATGTGTCATCTGTATTTAAACAAATGCCAACGTAAATTTGATTTAATTCATGTCAGACATGGGGTCAAATACATCTGTATTTGAAAGTATTTAAATACTGACGTTTAGGAATTAAAAGTATTTATATTTGTATTTAAATACTTTCCTAGTATTTGACATTTTCAAATACTTTCAAATTATTTTTCAAATACATTGTCGGTAACAATATTTCTGTTTCACGATCACATGTAAAGCCTGCCAAACTTATTACCTTCATGGTAAATCACCATACAATAAACCAGATTTTATCAATCTACAAAATTCCCCGTTGATTACAACTTCAATGTGTCTTTCACCCAACAGTGCTGATTACTGAAGACAGTTAACAGCAGGTGTCCCCATGGCACTGGCAGTGACCACAACCTTCTTTGCCTCACTCTTTGGCATTAAGAGATCCTGTATTTCATAAATTGAAATGAAGAGTATGATGCTTGATGGTGATGACGATGATGTGATGTATGGTGACAACGTTGGCCCCGAAGAGAGTACTACAGACATAGAGTGGGCCGTTATTAACCGGCAAACTGAACTCTGTTGCTTTTACCAAATCATGTACTACCAAACGTTCAAGGTTGCAAAAAAATGCCAGTCAACGTCTGAGAATCTCCACATGACTTAACAACGTTCATTTCTCTCATCTTTGCTGCGGTATTTTCTATGCTAATATCTGATGAAAAGCACATTTCATGGGCACATTGACTCGATAAGTAGGACAGAACTGAATCGTATCACCACGTTGTGCAATACACATATCTTAGACTCTCTGTTGTATAACTCAGGATCATAATTCTCTGCTAAACTGGATACGAAATCCTTAATTTCAGTAACTGTCAACCCATAGCCATCCTTGATAATTGGATCTATATAAGACAAAGCTTCCACAAACAAATCGTGTTTATGGTTAGTTTGAGGACCATATTTTGATTCTGACTATTTTGACAAATGAACATACTGCATGGAACAAGTACTATGATAACATCAGCAGCAAATACAATTTCAAATGTGCTCGAGTCTGCGCATCTAGCAAATACGTCATCTTTTTAGATCTCATTGCATCCAGATCGTTTACAGCACTTTGAAGTTATCCCTCACTCTTCCTTTTTGCCTGAACCCTATCACTCCCATATGTGGTAATATCAATGTAGGATCATGGATCCTGGTCTAGGAGAGCTTCTGCTGTTTGTGTAAGGATTGTGGATTGCTTCTGGTAGTTTATTTATCTCACCAGTTACCTCGGGTTCCTCTAAAATGGGCAGGATATTGCATATATCAGTATACCGATTATAACATGCGTACGTATTGTGATACTTGAATGCAGTCAGGTCCGAGAATCCTTAATATTGTATTAACAATGTCATCTCTGAGCTTAGGTACGTCACAGACATGTTTCCTGTCATGTCTCCCAACTATGAAGCGGCTCGAATGTCTTGCCCATTATGCAAATTTATACTTTGTTCATGGTCAGTAGAGGCAGGAACAGACTTGGACATATATCTAGTTTTATCCATGGCCATGGTTATTTTCAATCATCTGAACTATGGTAAAATAATAAACAAACTTAAGATTGAAATAATAGCGTGGTGTTGGTATATAAAAGAAATGTCTTCAATCAATGAGGCATCCTTTGTTTTTTGTGAACAGACACCTCATTAATAATTTTAGGTCAGAAGTTTGAGATATGACAGTTTAAATATATCACATGGTTGCTAAGTGCAATTATCACCTATTTGAATACATCATTTGACTGCCCAGTAACTGATAATCTAAATAGATCGATGGTAGTCCTGGCCTGAAGGTAGCAGGCTATAAAATGTAAAAAACATGTTTTTCACATGCATCTTTTAATCTGTACTGTGTTCTGGTGATGACACTTTTCAAACATGCAAAGATGACAAAGATGGTCTTGCTATATGATTTTATGTATACTGAGCGATAATGGGGAACATATCATGTACGGAGTTGAACTCGTCTCAAACTTATAACTAATGTCAACAGTGGGTCAAACATTATTATTTTATTTCCCAACATTTACTCACATATGTTAGGGTATAATGATGACCTCGTACACCTCTGTTTTCAATTTTAGTTTCCGCCAACTTGACCATGCGGCTTGCACTCGTAGGTCCACATCTCTGTCAATTGTTCCATCATTATTGATTACTGATCCCAGGTACTTGAAATGGTAAACGTTCCCCAGGGCTTCTTCATTCAGTCATAATTTTGTTCTGCAGTTTCTGCTGTTGTCAGATATTCTGTTTTTGCCACATAAAATTCAGACCACTGTCCATCAGATACTGTGTCAACCAGCATAATTAACATAAATGGACTAAGTGCTGACCCTTGGTGGAGACCAACAGCAACTTCAAAATCATCACTGGTCCGTCATTTTTATTTTACACACATGATAGATTCTAGATACCCATCCTGCACTATAATTAAATAGGCTTCCAAGATGTTCTGTTTCCTCATGCATCTCCGTAGCACTTCTCAAGGTATGGTGTCATAGGCTTTTCCTGATTGACGATCACCATGTCTGGAGGCATACTGGTCTCTCTGTATTTCTCACATAGGGTCCTAATGACAAATATGACATCAGTGGTTCCAACGCCAGGCCTAAAACCAACCTGCCCATCTGAGATACTCACAATGTCTCTGAACCTTTGGTCTATGATTTGTTCACGTAGTTTCATGCCATAGGTAGCAGCTTGATTCCTCTATAGTTACTGCAGTTAATGTGGTCTCCCTGATCTTTGTAGATAGGTGTGAGAATGCTCTCCCTCCAATCGTCAGGCATCCTGCTGCTGTGCATGACATCATTGAAGATTGTGGTCAGTTGAGACATGCCCCATCTGCCAAGATGTTTGAGTGCCTCAACAGGTATTCTGTCTGGTCCACAGCTCTTATTGTTTTTCATTGTTTTTCCAGCAGACTATCTACCTCTCCATGTGTTAGTTCCGCAGTTGGCCTTGTGTCAGTGATATGTCTCTGTGGTCAGTATATGGTCTAGATTCATTGAGCAGATCCCTGAAATACTCCCCCTATCGTTTGATATTTTCCTTTGGTGTCCTACATATGGTATCGTCCTTTGCTTTGATGAAGTAACCCTGGTAATTATCTATAGTCATCTGGTCTCTAGATCTTCTCGGGTCTCCAGTCTCTCATACATGTCTTGCACAACCCTTGCTCTTTCCATTGCTACTGTTTTCTTCTCCTCTTTTTGTTGATTTGTATTCCACATGGTCTTCTTGCATTTTCGCTTGTTTCCACATCTTAAATGTTCTCTTCTTCTTGGTTTCTTCCTGAACTGTTAGGTTCCAGCAGTAGCAGGTTTCCTATTTTTGCATAGACTTGCCACCCCTCGTGAACTCACAGTGATGGCTGCCCATCTCTATCATTGTGTCACAAAGGGTTGTCCAATCATACTCTTTGTCATCCTTCCTGCTGTTAATGACATCATTTTAACATCAGCCAAAGAAATCGCCTATGAGGAGTGTGGTCGGCCTCTGGCCAAATGGTATTTTTGTGTGATTTCAGCCATACACTGCTTGTGTTACATGCAATGTTTAGGATGTTTAGGCAGGGGTCGACAATAAGGTTTTGTGTGGATTTTAAAAATTACTGGCCCCCCAAAAAGTTACTGGCCAGAATTTTTTTCAGGAATACACATTTATTCTGATAAAACTATAAATTTATTTATTTATATTTAGAACATTAAAATAGACATGACAGCTGAAATGATGTTAAAAAAACAAAAAAAAACATGTTTTTGCCGTTTTATAATTCTTTTTTATGCAATAAGCAACATAGAGACCAGAATAGATATGAATTGGCCGAAAGTATTGACATTTATTATTTACTGTCAAGTGTGTAATCCCCTTTTCTGGCACAAAGACGAATTAAGTGAAAGAAATGACAACCTAATGGACTCAACAACCTAATGCCCTGACTATGACTGAGCACATACTAGTCTCGTGAACATCAGGCTGGTAGTGAGTCCACATTTCCACATATAATGCAGCAGCAGCGGTATTGCTAGAATAAATGTAAAAAACATGTATAATTGTTTATATAAGAAGTGCCTTTGCAACTTGCCACACTAATTAGCAAACTACCTGCTGCTGAATACTTAACGGTAACACTAAACTATAACCCCAAAAGTGGGGAGAAACGCCTCATAGACGTAATGCAAGATAAACTGTAGTAACACCAACCAATGGTGTATAATGCATGCATCCTGACTAATGTGGCAACTCGTGCCTATACAAATGTGTATCCTAAATCGAAAATGGAAAGAAACGTACATTCCCTTGCATTAAAACCCCGTGAACACCTCTGGTGTAAACCCTATGTTCACGAACAGAAAAAAATGGGGAAAGCATTGAGACATGCACCCGCTTTCCATAAACAATGCACAATTCAAACTATATCTACAGGAAGAATAGTTGGGAGGAGGGTGGGTCAAAATTTTATAACTTTTGGTCGCATGTCTGCTTAGCAAGAAGGCGTGCCGTGGAAGCGCTGATTGGTGGGATTGCCACTGGATAAATTAGCGCAACGGCTGCCTCTGTGTTGCTGTCATGCACAAAGTCCAGTATGCTTATCAAATGCAGCTGATGAGCATACCCCCATGTATGTATTATATTAATAAAGTTCACTTTTATAATAATTACATATCTCCAAGTGATTTTTTTGCGATAACAAAATGAGCCTCTATCGATTGTGAAATACACGATGTTTAGACCTTAGTAGCACCACCATACTTTCACTGTTCGCCATGTTGTGTGGCATGAATAGAACCGCTAAACTGTCTCCTAACTGCTTGCGTAGAAGACAACCCTCCTTTGACCTGAATTTATGGGAAATTCAAATAAATGCGAGCTCTATTCGGCCGACTATCTCCGTTCGCCGTTGTGAAACGTCAGCATCGGGAAGTTCCGCTATGCGCATGACCTGCGGTGATATTGATAATTCCATGGCGCCTTTAGGCCTAGCTAGAGTAACGATAACATTGGTGTGGATCCTGTCGCTGCCAAACGTTATAAATTTGCTGCAAGGTGTGAATTAAATTTAGTCAGAGAAAGAAATAGAAGGCCACAAAAGTGTGGGATGTATGTGCAAAACGGGATTTTTCAGGGGTAAAACGGTGTGTTTTGGAAATGCAGCTGCACTGTAGACGACAGCCATGGTGGTTCACAAGAAATCCACAAGGGGTCGCCATGACATGCTCAACACATTTTGCCTATTTGTTACACATTAGGATAGCAACAACAGTAAGGGAGAACAAAAAATTCAATGAAAAGTTTTTTATTTTGTACCACACGGCTATTACTACAAAATCTGAAGCGTTATCTTAGGTAATTCACTAGGGAGGTGTCCGCCTCACGTCTCCACCTCGTGTGCCAGCAGCGACACCGTGTGGAGTTATGGAGAATTTGCAACTTGTAAACAAGATGGTGACAAGGTTTCGACTGATAACGTCAGTCCATGGATTCGGCGGTCACAGATTATGTTTAATTGTTGCATAGGGGGAGTGACTATTTAAAACAATGGTGAATAATTCGATTGTTTAAACCAGTGGCCCGTCGGGCCAGTAAAATATGAAAACTGGTGGCCCGAACTAGCCCGACACCATCAAAACAAGTGTCAGGCCATCGGGCCAGCGCTATTGTCAACCCCTGTTATGGGTCATTATATTAGGATTCCCACCAGTCATGTACTGACGTCTTCAAATTGGACTGTTCTTACAGCTGGCGCAGTAGTTACTGATGATGTCAATTGCTATAACTGTATAGTTTGACCCTGCACACTCCCCAGTTTTATGGAGACGATCAGCCAGTTATAGTTTCTATCCCTGTCTTGCAAGGATGATGGCAAATGGAGGAGATCACTTCAAGATGTCACAGTGAGAAGAGAGGCTGATGTTGGCAGTGACGACTTCTTTGTGACAACATACATCAAGTTGAAACAGAAAGCTGCAGGACAACAGAACAAGGGATGCACTGCAATGATGACAAACTAAAGGACGCACACACAAAGAAATGCAGATGAAAGGATTAATGAGAAATGGGACAGAGCCGCATTTTATTTTTATCAGCACATTTTGGTTCCGAAGGCTTTTGTTTGGACAAATGAAATGTGTGGATTAGCAACACACCTTATTATTACATGGACCCAAGATGTTTCTCACACAAAACATATAGATATAGCGAAACAGCTGGATTATTGAAGACCGGATAAATGAGACTTGACTATACTATGAAACCAGCAAAGAATGCCTAGGATACAGAACAAGGAAAGAAAGGACTGGGTGGATGACCCTGACACATGGTAAAGGCACTGAGATAAGAAGAGAGATGAAGAAGAAAGTACTAGATGCAAGATCACCGAGGATAAAGAAAAGGTACAAAGATAACTACAGAGCCGCTAACTGCAAGGTGAAAAGACTAATGACAGCAAATCTGCGAAAATCTCTTGACGACCTGGCTACATCATAGCTTTATGCAAAGATATGTCCACCCATCATTTAGACAGGTAGCAATATGGGAGGACGGATAAAAAAGAAGGAGGATAAAAGGTCTTCCAAAACCATAGATATTCTCAGATGTGCCTTAAAATGAGTGTCAATGGTGTCATATGTGTGTTTGTAGTCCATTTCCAGTCATAAAACGCATTTCAAGTTTCTCAAGTGGCTTAACAGTTAACATCTACCGGGGTACATGTCCACAAAAAATTGTGACTGACAAAGTTTTAATCCTGCATAAGGCCCTGGGCAACACAGGAAGAGAAAGCAGCAGCAGCAGTAAGCATTGCACAGGGAACAGTCTACAAACTAACAAAGACCATCAGCAGCAAATGCGATACACAAGCAAGAACACGCTTGTGAAGGATAAACAAGGAAACCTACTGAAAACAGATAAGGAGCAGGAAATACAATGGACTGAACATTTCCAAGAACTACTAAACGGACCACAAAGAGGCACACATTCAGGATGTTTAAGAAGACCTTGACATCAATGTTGATATACCTACTAAACAGGTGATCACTGCTGCCATAAAATCCTGTAGAATGGTAAAGCCCCTGGGGCAAGACAACCTGAATGCTGAACTGTTTAAAGCAGACCCAGAAAGAAAGCAGCCTCCGTCTTGACCCATGTTTTCACAGCAGTTTGGTGAGGGGTAGGGGATAATACCAGATGAATGGAACAAAGACATGATAATAGGGATCCCAAAGAAAGGAGCATTAAGCAGTTGCAATAATTGGCATGGAATCACCCTTCTATCTGTGCTAAGTAAGATCCTATGCAAAATAATTGTTTGACAAATCACAGATGCTGTTGATGATGCTCTCAGGAAAGAACCAGCTGGATTCTGTAGGGAATCAGGATGCACAGAAGGAATCCAAATGCACAGAACCACAGACCAGATATTTACCCTCCGCAACATCATCAAACAGTGTTCAGAGTAACAGACTGTCAACTTTATTGACATTGAAAAGTCATTTGATTGCATACACAGGGAAAGCCTATGGCAACTATTGAGAGCATGTGGGATACCGATGGAGATTGTTAATATCATTCAAAAATTCGTTTCAAATTTCACATTCACATAACCAATGTGACCAGAGTTTTTAAGTGAAGATCGGACTCAGACGGGGTGAATATTGTCAGCCATCCTCTTCAACATTGTCATTGACTGAGTACTATGATGTACAGGACAAACGAAGAAGTATCAGATGGATGATCTTCTCCACCCTAGAGGACCTCGACTTTGCTCTCTTGTCACACACGCATTGTCATATATAGGTGAAGACAACAAGGGTAAATACTTTCACAAGTTTCAGCCAACAAGTTGAACTAACAATTAGCCAAAAGAAAACCAAAGTGATCACTATGAGCATCCCAACTCCCTCAGCAGTGAAGGTCAGGTAATCTGAAGTACGGAGTATTACCACCTTCACATACTTAGGTAGCATCATTAGCCAGGATAGAGGTGCAAGCATGGACATTCAGAGCAGATTGAATAAGGTCATAGAGGTCATCATGAGCATGACGATTGTTTAAAAATCAACACAACATAAAAAAAGTTCAGAATCTATCCGAGCTGTGTACTGACTGACTCCCTTCTCTACAGAACAAGACATATCCAGATTATCTTCCTTCCACACAGCCAGTCTCTGGAGAATCCTAAAGATATTCTGGCCCAGAAGAATCTCCAATAGGCAAATGCAGGAAGAGACCAACCATCACCAGAATACAGTGGAAGTTGACTGGTCATGTGTTACAGAAAGACGACACATGACACCAACCATCAGAACTGAAGTTTGTTGAATTCTTAAAGAGAAAAGAAAGAGAGAATGTCCAAAGAGAACTATGGAAATAGAGATGAAGGAGACAGGGCACCATAGATGGATTGGTAAGGCAAAGACTGGTGTAAAGGAACTCCATCGCTGCCCTAAATGCCATTTGGCGTGACAGGCAGTAAGATAGTAAGCATCTAAGTTTAAGAAACTGTTCATCATACATTGCTAGAGTGTTGCTAGCATAATGCTAGACATGGCATAAGATGCATTGCGTTAGCTATCAGCTGGACTGAAGTCTATAATGCTTCCTAATAGTCATCTGATTGACAAACAATAAAGTTTGACTGACATACTAAATGCTACACACAGGCATAATCTTTCAGATTAATCATGAATACTAGACTCACTGTCACTCACATGTCACAAGTATGTGCATCATGACATCCTATGTATCCAGTATGTCATGGGTTTGTTATGTCACAATCAAAATTATGAGCATGACCTCAAACAAGCTTTATCTTTGCCAGCAATGTTGATAACGGTCATATGTTTGAATTATGTTACTGTTGCTGTAAGCCAGCTGCTAGATTAAACATTGCTGCATACATTCGTGAAAATGTTCATCAAGTTAGAAGTATCAAAGCAATATTTATTCCTGATGAAGGCCGCCGATGGTGGCTGAAACGTTGAGGTGAGTAGAAATTACTAATTGTGCAATCATAAATATTGCTTGAATAGCTGCATATATTTGTCACATTAGCTACTTTCCGTTATGTTTTGTTACAAAATATACTTTGAGAATGGAATTTAAATACAATATACAATTAAATGCATTAATTTTTGTCATTGCCTGATGGAGGTTTTGCTAAGTAACTGGTCACTGGTAGGTCAATTGTTTCAATTTTCTCAAATGTATAACAACTTTTTTTATTTTGCTCAAGACTGTGCAAATGGTCCCTGCTATGGTATTCATGGTCCCTGCTATATGCATGTTTAACAAAACCCGATTGAAGTTTACTGAACATTTCTTAGGATAGTTCTTTTCCAAATCAAGTTTTAATTTTTCATATCCAAAATCAATGTTTCTTTTTAACAGACCATTCAATGACTGAAAACCACATAATAGACTGGGAAGGAGCGAAAATTACTTGACAAAGAGCCAAGCAGAAGAACCCGGCAAATAAAGGAAGCCATCTGGACTACAAAAACACCAACGAACAGAGGCGAGGGCAATTATGAGCTACCCCACGTGTACGATGACGTCATTCGTCATGAATACTGAATAGGGCAACGTGTAACGTCAAGCGAAAGCCTCTACAGGGAAAAAGAATCATCTTAATTTGGGATATGAAAAATTTAAACTTTTGACACTGACTGAAGTATTACAATACCACAAAGTATCAGTACTGAACTTTCACAAGTGTCAGGATACTTTAATATATATCGGATATTGAACCAGTATTAACCAATACTGGTCATATTAAAGGAATAACTAATTAACAAATTGTATATTTTAAATATCATCTGTGCTTGTTATCTTGACTTATAAATTGGTAGTCTATCAGGTTCTTTCAAGTTATGTTCCATACAATAACTACAATTTTACAATAGTTAAAACTTGACACTATCACAATATGGAAACACTATATTATAGTACCCGCTATAATTGATATAATATAAAAATACTGACTGTGAGTCTTTTGGACGTATCAACTTCAATCATGCCTCGTAGCAGATTCTGACAGTCAGGCGGAACAAAATGTGGTATGTGAAATACACCACGTTTCACCTTCTCAAGTAGCTGCCGCAAGTTGTCATCATCAAATGGCAGTGCTCCCTACAGTGACATATTGTTAATACAAGTAACTCTTGTTAACAACATGTCATGTTGTTTTCAATTGCAGTATTTTGTGTCTATTTCTCAAATATTTCCACTTTTAAGCATCAAAAGGCATTCAAGTAAAATACACTGTTGGTTCATGAACTATTATAATATGTCTCACAGATGCAGTGCTACACGTTTGAAAAACACAGGCGAGCGAGCGATAAATCGCTCCCCTAAATATGGAAAAATTTAGGCAAGTGATTTACACTTTTCTTTTTATCCACCAGGTGGCGTTCTATGTTATCAATATGGTGGCGACACTGTAAATCATGTCACATGGCTGGTTTCGCAAAACAATGTTTTAATTACGCAGTTACTTAGTTTTTGTCTTGTGTTTGCGTAAACATCTATGGTCGTGTATGTACATCTAAACACATAATTTACCATGTCACTCGTCTGGTGACGTTAAAGGTCTGGTGACGGAAGCAATTATAACAGGAGTAATATATAGTAATTATTGAGTTAAACAGTGCTACTTGCCACGAGTAAAGCATAGAGAATCACCCCGCAGCTCCACACATCTGCTTTCCTTCCATCATACTTCTCCCCCTGAAAACAAATTGCCAATAATGTTTTATATATGCAAAAACATTACGAACAGATAGCAGTCATCATGGGGGAGGTTAATAATGGAATAATAATAATAATACTTAATACTTTGACACCATCAAATTTGGGACAGCTGGGGATTTGGGACGGGGAGAGGAGAGGGCATCAGGGAGGGATGTGGGAGGAGTGGGAGAGGAAAGAGGAGTGAGAGGAGTGGGAAGTTGGCACAGGAAGAGGGGGACAAAAAAGTGAGAGAGAGAGAATATATTAAATGTATGTATTGACCCAACTACAAAACAACACATTTTCCAAAGAACTGTTGTTGGCACTAAATTTGTAAATTAGTATTGATGTGCACAATATTTTCCTAACTCAAAAGTAACGAGTTCTAAAAATACATATTAATTCATCTTGGTTCACTGTACACAATATTGTTCCAGAGAAATACCAAATCTATATTTTTTAGAATTAAAATATGTATTTATATTAACACACTTACCTGGCTCCGTCGCTTCACAAGGTGCAACAGACTTGGCCGCGCCCAAGTTGCTCACCATAATTCATAAAATGAAAAAATGACCTATCCCCACAGCTCCCACCACTCCATCCAATCACTGAGTCTCTTCTCTTCGCACTTGGCAAAAAGGCTCATACTGTGATAGGTAATCTCCCTATAGCGGGAAAGGAGGGAGGGTGATATGGTGAAGTGACGGAGCCAGGTAAGTATGTTACTTATAAATACATATATTATTATTAATTCAAAAAATATATAATTTATTCCCTAATTTAGCGCCATCGTACCAAGCAGCTGCCACTGACTGAGACAACTATAAAGTTGCCTTAAACTGTTCTGTGGATACGCTTCCAATGTCCACGAGGTCAATCAGTCCTTGTATGGACCGATTGAGGGCAGCTCCCGTCCAATCTTGGAAGGAGGAGATACACAGACATCGGCGCGTCATGGCTGCGAGGTCATGGAAATACTTCTGCTCCATGCCGAGTCGTGCTTCCCCCTACATGAGACCGAGAAATCTCGGTGAAGCTCTTATCTATGACAGGTCTCGTGAAAACAGAAAACCTGTAGAATAAAGCTCTAACGGAGAGTGCAGGGCCTCTCTGGAGCGAAGTACTGAAGTAAATTGGTGTGAATTGTCCACCTGATGGTTTTTTAATTCCTGCTGAATTTTCTGAAAGTGATTGATCATTGCCTCACAAAAAAGGAAAACCAGGCTGGGGGAGCGACCGGGATGGTATAATTGGCTGTCAGACGTGGCACTGTGCGAGGGACAAGACTGTCAGTCGCCGGCAATTCATCAGAGAGATACGTCCAGACCAGGATGACTCGTTCTGAATGTGATATCTTGTCACATTGTTAGTCCGGTTGGATCCGTGTACTGTTCGTCGACAGAACTCCAGGCACCATCGTCATCCGAACAGGAATACATGAGCTGATCAACAAACGCCGCGTTAGCGCCCGAATAGGAGAACGGCAAGGAAACATAATTGTTGTCTGTGTCATGCTGCCGGGCGGAACCGGCAGCTTCTGCCAGTGTACGGCGTGGGTACTCGCCTACATAATGTCGTTAGTCGGGAAGTCATGTCCGGGAATCGCCTGTGTATTCCCGGGACCAACGTTTCAATGCCCAGTCAACCGTTAATTTCTGTGGATACGGCATCAATTCGCTGGCCGAAAACTGGCTCTTCCAGCCGCGAGTGGGTTGCGGGTCGCGAAACAGAACCCTGTGTCGTGGAGCCGGCGAAGGCAAACTCTGGTTTTAATGCGCTTAATTGTTCCCGTAATTGCAGCCTGTTTATTCGGTTGCCGTCCCCGGAGACCGGGCGACCTTGACTACGTCGAGAAACGCAATTGTTGTCACGCATATTGACAGCATCTTCCAGGCTCCGGCCTCGTTTCCATTCTATCCGGAGGAATGTCACCGGTTTTCCGCCCGGGCAACTATGATATCAGCTCACAAAACTGATAAATACAGAGCTACGTGAAGGCAAGACTTACACAATGGCGGTGCCAAGTGCGAAGAGAAGAGACTCAGTGATTGGACGGAGTGGTGGGAGCTGTGGGGATAGGTCATTTTTTCATTTTATTAATTATGGCGAGCAACTTGACCGCAGCCAAGTCTATTGCACATTGTGAAGCGACGGAGCCAGGTTAAGTCTATGTTAGGCAATAAATATGTTATTTAATAAATGTTTGTTATTACTTTATAAAAAAATACTGTGGGGGACATATAATATTATGATGTTTAGAAATGTATGCCAGCAATATGTTACATGTTATTAAAAATAGACAAAATAATTCTAAATGAAGTAATCATATACACACAAAAGTATATCTTGAACTATTGTTGTCACAGTACCAATTGTAGAAAATTTTCGACTGCCCATAATAATTATAAATATTGATGAGATAGTAACGTGGTGATCAGTAAAAACATGATAGTACATACATATGATGCATCTTTTGTTTGAAAGAAAGGAAAAATTACTAACATTTGTTAAGAACTTAGAGTAGCTATTTACTGGTATAAATAACAAAATATGTGGCACATGTTTGAAACATAACCATAAATACATGTTTAGACATTTTATTCAATGAGTAATGTCTACATGGATTGTGCTATGTATAACTCTAGAAAAAGAACAAATGCAATATTCATTTGAATCAAAGAAATAGTGTGACTAATAATGACTATGTAAGTAAATCTAATGAATGATACTCAAGTCTAAAATAGAATGACATTAAAATAAAACTCAAGTGCATGCCATAAATAAGAAAAGGAGTCCACTCTCCCAATGTTTCAAATATAAACAACAACAATAACAACAACAACAACAACAACAGCAGCAGCAGCAGACAAAAAGAATAACAAGAAATGGTAAAGGAATGGTGGTGATACAACAATGGTCCAGAAAGCCAACACCTTACCCGAATCACTTCTGGACAAGCATAATGTGGAGACCTGGCAAGCACCAGCAAACACTTGTTATTAAGGACGTGAGCAGTACAGAAGCCTTTATAATAGGCTGCTACTTAACTAATCTGGATTTTTCTATTGATAGTTTCAGCAATATTATAAAACCAATATCAGCAAAGACCTACAACATTGTTCATATATTGTCTGTTAGGTCTACCAGGTACTCAATCAACTCTATTTAGTCAATGCACTTTTTAACTTTTTCCTGAAAAGTGAACATCAATTAAAATACTCTGTTTATATAGACTTGGGCAAGGACTTGTCACTCAAATTAACCATGTTTATGCATTAGTTACACATATAAATATATAAACCAAACTTTGTTTTAATTACTCAAATATTATGTGTTCATTTCAAAACAACCTACAAATCAATAAATAACATGCTGCCTGTACTAAGATGCTATGCCACAGACTATGTGGCAAAAGGTTTCCTGCCATTGAGGAGAGGGTTTAAATACCAGGGCAGGGAAAGACATGAATTTTTGATGGTGAGACCGAATGAGTGAACACATTGGTTATGGGGGAGGTTTGAGCGGAGCAACGTGGTACTTAATTTGTATCTTTACTTGTACAGTATTATACATTGACTGTTAGTTTATTACACTTATTTTGAAGAATGCTAAAAATGTAAGCATAAAACAGGCTTTGTTCTGATACATCGCATGGGGTCAATTGTTTTACTTTGACATGTAAGCGACCCTGATTCATGTATGGTATTGAAATAAAATTGATTGATTGACCAATCCAATTAGAATGTTTATTTTATTCTGAAGATAAATTATTGCTCTACTGATTGATGATACACACTATGTTGAACTAATAAGGAATCGTCTACTAAAACACAAGTAAGCATAACCACTGTGACCTCTGTCGTATTTCATGAACGACTTTGCCGTTCCTCATCAGAATGCTTAATGTGTAGCACCATTCAATTGGGTGTGACATTTGCTATCCAGTACATCATTTTATGAAGATGACATTTTATTTGTGGGCACGCCTACCTTTGAAAGACGAAGATACTTATTCCCTGAGTCTTGACACTTCCGCAGATCGCCACACATTATTAGATGTCGTTAATGTTCTATACCATGTGTATGTAAGCTGTTTCTAAATATTATGGCACATTGCGGTTATCTGGGTAAAGTATCCTGTTGCATTGATAATATGTTGCGAATAATTGGTGTATTTCCTTGTTGTTAAATCTAACAGTTTGCCATTGCAACGACATAGGCTGACATGGACATCAGCATCGCAATGGGCGCACGAACTAGTCGATCATTGTTGTGATTTTGGCTTGCCGTTTAGTTAACGATCGTTAAGAGTGTATTTTCTCTGCTTGGTGTTTTTATCTATATCATAATATGCATAGTATACATCATCGACATCATTATTACAACCATATTATCCACACAACAGTAAATAATCAAACAAAAGTCGGCAAGATATGCTGCTTTTTCATCTAGACCACCAACACTGCTGCACTCAGTGCACTGTCTGCCCCGTTGCGATACAGCCGACTTTCTACTTTTGTTCGCACATTAATTCACATGGATTATTACATTTACAATGCTTGGAAACAGTATGCAACAATTTTATTAAAGCAAAGACAATAAATAATAACACTTGGTGGTGAAATGGGTAACCAAGATCAACGTAAATCCGTGACACTTTAGTTTGGATATAGATGACTTATTGTGTTATTAGTATAATCACTGGTATGCTGTCAAATCTATGGAAATTAATTCACTGACATGATGGAATGTATTTCTGAATTAATAATATTACATATAATTATATATATATATATATATATATATATATATATATATATATATATATATATATATATATATATATATATACATATATACATATATATATATATATATATACCAAATAGTTGGTCAAAAATGCTTCAGGAATATCCTGCACTGTCTTCATATGTTCAGGTGTAGTTATTGTCTTAACAATTGCTCTTGTTTCAGATCCACTGCAAGCTACCAGGGTGGCTTTGGGGCAGCTCGCTGTCGCTCTGGAACATGTCTATGAAGGATGTGTACAGAGAACAATAAGAAGCTTTCTGCCATTACCTCAGGACTGTGGACAGTCTTCATCACTAAACTGTTACAGATCAATCCCACTGACACTTGGAACATTAAAACATGCCAAGAAGCCCTGAAGCTCTTTGGATTATAATTATTGTGATTGTGATTGTTTTATGAATTATAGTTACACTAGGATGGTGACATATGGATGACATAGTTAGTAGATATTATATACATGCCAGTGAAAATATATCAGGAAATATAATATTTGTGTAGACCATTTTGTAAAGATTGCATACATTAGTTTATGTGTTATTAAACATAGTGTTGAATAGTATCTGTTTTACTGTTATTATTGATATAATTCTTAGACCGATAGATAATGAAGGTAAGAATTTTTTTATAAATCAAACATTTGTGACCCAGCACAGCAAAATCAGGAATAAGTCGGGATTGTCGAACCTGGCAAATCAGCTTCAAAGTGCGCGAATGGGTATTTTTGGATGGAAAGGTCGATTTTCAGATATATGTGAATTTAGTTAATGTAGTTATCGTAGATTACTATTATGCTGTTGTAACATCATAAAACGAGTTATAACGTTGCTAAAAAGAGTTATTTGGAACAGCTATGTCGATCTCAGTGAGCATGAAGAACGAAAAATATGCTTCATTCAGATGCATCGTGTCCGCCGTACATCTTGCCTACCCCCGCCATATTGGTATCGTTTTGAAGCTGAACTATTATGGGATGTATTCCCACGCGCGAAATTTATCACATGTCAGTATAAAGCCAATTAAAATGCTTGAAAACGGGGCTAAAACGTAAACAAGAGCACGTTGGCAAAATCACGTGATATAATGCGCCCCGCTGATTGGCGGCTGACCTTTAAACCCACAAGAAACCATGTTTGTTTTGCTTCGACATCGTTTTTGCATAAAATCTGCGAATTCTAATTTATTATTAAGTTGTCAGTGCCGTAGTTTTAGTTGTTAGTTACATAGGTTTTAACCTGTGCAGTGATAGGCTCAACAACAGTATGGATGTTGCACAGCAGCGTGACATAGAAATCGATCGACCTAGGCCTAGCGCTCAGCGATGGCCGCGATGGCAAAATCTGCGCGGAGTGTTTGACAACGAATCTTTGACACAACTATTGGGTGCGTATCGGATGGGGAGTTTACTGGATTCGTACGTGTCAGACAACAACAGTGAATCAGGGAGTGTCGTTTTGGCGCTGAGTGCAAAAGTGGCGAGGAAGACTAATACCAAGTGACAGCTGACATTGACAGCTTTGATCATGGATCGCAACGCCAACGCTGCTGAAAATGTACTCGTAGATTTATACCAAGAACTTGAACACGTTCGTAGATTCATCTGCGGTTGCAGGTGTTTTATGCTAGACCTTGCTGTCAACAATTCATGGATTGGCAAAAATATTTGACAGCCCGAACGAATGCAAAGGAGATGACAGCCAGACTGAGGGTAAGTTATACTAGCTCTATTGACTGTTTTGCTGTGGTGGCAGGCTCAGCCTCACTCATTGTCACATTGAGCTCTCTAACAATGACATGCCATGACTCACATAAACCCGTGGCTTTGCTCTGACTGTGAGAGTATCAATGTCACTGGTAATGTACTAGTACTGTAATATACTAGTAACATAATTCATTTAGAATTATGTTGTTCACTTATTTATACCTGCTTGTTATTATCGTAGATCTTCATGAAATTAATTATCACATTTATTAGGTAGAATATTTTTTATTATTAGGGGAGGGGAGTAATGTTTTGTAACAGGTAAGAAAGAAAACATTTTTATTTACTGATGTTAACAAATGGGATGGAAGGTTTATAATATTCAGAGCTGACTCTAAATGATCCAAGGTATTCGTCAATTATGCTGTTAGCCTGCTTATTTACCTAGCTGCTGGGCTCACTATGTATATGTCATCTGATTTAAAGATCAACTGTCCATATCTCCAGTTTGAAATAATTGACAGTCATTACATAAACTTTTGCAGGATTAAATGTTTTGTATATAGGAAGTTAAGACCATTATGTTTGTTTTGTATCAGGTTTACGTCTGAAGAACCCAGTGTCGTGTTCGCCAGGAAGCAGCCATCCGATGACAAACAGCGGTTCGATTTGCAGCACAGGCGAGGAGTCTACCCACCTGCTGCTCTACCTACAGAACCATCACCCCCATGCCTCAACATCCACCAATAGTGTTTGTTTTACAAGATCAATGAAGTCTGCGGACATCAACTGTCCAGAGCAAAGCCGACACATCCGAAGCCGCACCAGTCCACTGCTGCAACAGTCTTCCCATTACGTGAAGTGGCTGCTGCCATTGGCACATCAAAAAATGACAAAAGAAGCAGTGACTGTGTCCAAGTGTGTCAGAAACAGACAGAACACATGGCTAGATTCTGTCAACATTTTACTGTCGATTTCCGATTTGGTGCAGAATGTTCAAAAGGGATATCTCTGGAACTATAAGAGCTGCAAAGGTGAAATTTACCACACTGTGCACATTGATGTGGCCTACAACTGTGCCAAATTTCACATTCCTGTGAGCTGTCTTCATGTTGCAAATGTATTAAAATACTTTATTAAACTTTAAAGCTGTTTTTCTCAGAATCGGTTTTCAGAAAATGACTTGGTACACCTTCTCTTTATAAAACAATAACTTGGCGACCAATACAGCTAGACATTTGTGTTTGGTACCATTGGAAAGCCCATAAATTTACCTTTCACATGGTACCTTTAACTCAAAAAGTGATTTTCCTACTTATTCCTGATTTTGCTGTGCTGGGTCACATTTGTTATCATGATGTGTGGGAATAAACAGTATTTGATTTGTGTTTATTAACAGTCCATATAATTGTGAAGTTATGAGATTTTCCCCTGAGTTAAGGTAATCGCGGAAAACAAATAAAAAGTCATATAAAAAAAATATATTGCTTAATGAAGGTTGATTTAAATTTTGAAATATCAAGTTTATCTTCCACACGTTTATATATGTATTGCTTTTAGTTAAGTCTTGTGCTTGTCTCTTGGCATAGCTTTATGCAGAGACCCATAGAAATATGGGTGGACGGGTGGTGGACGTGTAAAAAAATTAAAGAGCAAAGAAATGTTCCAAAACCATAGATATTGTCAGTTATGCCTTAGAAGTGAGTGTTTTAGAAGTGAGTGTAAATGTGTTTGTTTAAAGTCATCAGGCACATTTTAAATTAACATCCACCAAAACATGTGTGACTGGCAATAATTGTGTCCTGCATAAAGCCCTGTCTTTTGGTAAGTGCTAATTAGCCAAAACAACAAAAAACATGTTCAAGATGAAATATCTCTAGAAGTATCATTCATGTCTCTATAAAAATTGGTGTATGTTGTTGTCCTTGGACAAAGGTAATATTATATTATTCTAGCTATTAGTTTAAAAGTTGTGCTAAGTCAAAAAATGGCATTTTATAATATATTTCTTGCCCAAGCTTAGTTTGTATGATTTACACAATTTCATATGCAATTTCTGCATGGATCCAGTAGATATGGCATTCTTGTTAAGACCTTAATCATGAGTTGAAATATTCTAGTCTAAAATAAAATTTGCCCAAGAGACCCTGAAGTCATTTGGTCTATATTATAATTTTGTAATTATGAATGACGTTTTGGGTAAAACAATCACTGCCTAGTTTCTTCAAAATAGCCCAGTGATCAGAATGCAGTTGATACCAACAGTATCTCATATTTCATTCCATGCTTGTCCAGAATAAAAAAATATGTTTGTCATATAAATGTGACAATATATTTTAACCAAGAGACACAACAGTCTTACAATGTTAAACATAATTAAATGAACATCAAAATAAACCCAATTCGCATTTATAGACAAGCAAACGTACAGCTTAAAATCCAGTTTCACAAGGATGTAAATGTCATAGCTTGTTGATGTAGGCATCAGGAAGGTACCAGTAATATAATTCTAAGTGTCCAAATGGCAAATACATTAGACAGCTGGTAACAAACTTTAGAACAGAGGTCAATGGGGTCGCTGAACACATAATACACGCATGCACGCGCACCCGCGCCACACACACACACAAACACACACAAACACCACAGTGAAAGGCTAATTTAAGCACCCAGCCTGCAGCTATTAGGCAGAAACAGGCAATTCACTGTGTTAGCTATGGGAGGCTTTACAAACATTCAATCAAATAAAAATAAATTAAATAGACAAAGCCTTAAGGGCTGTAATTAGCCTATAAAATGACACAATCAAATAAAGATTTATAGTGTGTCGTGGCAGTATCCTAAGACAATTGTATCAATGGAAAATTTGAAAACAGATCTTGAATGGTTTCTCAGATGTTGGAGCAAACAACGCATGACAGATTATTGAGGACCATTGGACCTTTAGCCCAAAGAACAAAACATGGGCCAAGTGGCCTAAAGTCTTTTGAACTATATGGACATACCACCAAATGGATTCCTATGTCACTACCCTTAGTAGTCCTGCTTAAAAGAACTGCATTGTGCACTTTTTGTAAATTTCTGGAAGCATTAAATGTAGGACTGGTTGAATGGAAATGATATTTCTGCGTAGCGTGATATTACAGCTGCGAAATAATGATATATGTCAGACAGTGAAAAGGTGTGTATGCATACATGTGTCAACATTGGCAATTGGCCGCTGGTTGAAGCAAAAATGATGGGGTGTCAGGTTAGACTGGATTGTAGGAGAAAGAGATGTCATTTTCACAAATTGTTTACATGACATGTGTCGATGGAGACTAATTAATGTCTGAAATTCTCAATACCATGGATTAATAAACCTAGTGGGAAATCAAAGAAATGTTACAATGGCCGCCTATGTGAAATCAGTTGAACTGAAATACGCCCCGTTTTACCATAAGAGGCACCAAAAAGTTATTTGAGCGATGTGTGATGTGTTTTTGTTGCATTTTGAAGTCGCTGTTGACTGGAATACCGTGCAGCTATTATTTTCTGTTAACATTGCATCTAAAATGGTTTGAAGCAGTAATTATTAAGCCAGTTACCATGTCATATGCATGGAATATAGAGTGACAATTTTGATTGTGCCAGAGTTATAAGCTGCATTACACACATCCTCTATGTATAAGATCCAGTTATGAAAACACTGAGAGCTTATGCTGTCTCAATAAAATAACGTGAGTTTTGTTATAGATCTATGCCATGCGCAACATAAGTGACATCCTTCCAGTTTGACAATTTGTCCCAGCCATTACGTTAACAATATTTCGTGTGCGAGATATATAAGTGTGTGTTTCTTAACCCCAATATTAATTCTTACTTACTTACTCTGACTTATTCTTTTCTCAAAAGTCAACCATAGTTATGTGGTTCTTGGCTGTATCATATTTGAAACCCAGAATAAGCAACAACGGGCAAGCAGGGAACATGTTTTTCCACCCCACCCCCTAAACGAAGCCTCAATTTTAGTTACTAGTTGGCCACCACACAAAGCAGACTGACCACTGGCTTCTTCTTATCTATCATCTGCTTATTGCAGCAACATGTATACCCTAACCGAAACAGGAAATACAATTGAGAATCTACTCAAATATGCCCCAGATATAACTGGGAATAATAAACAAGGGCGTGATTCTCCGATCATGCAGCGACTGCAGTTATTGGTAAAAGTTCATTTATGCTCATACATGTATAATGTAAAATTGGATATCTAAAAGCAGTGTCAATGCGCTGGAACAGTCTACAATAACTGGCATGCCATCCATGTCGACAGACGTGCAATTTTAGGCTGTAACATAATCGAATCATGCAAAGATTGCACACCTTAAACTAATCATATACATAGTTGATCAGGTCTGATAAGAAACTGCATTAATTACTGGGATTTTCCATCTTACATCCAAATTTTAACATCTAAAATGTTTTTTCGTGCATTTAAAACAATCCGGATATGGTTTACTAACGAAATGATTACTACAATGAATGTGCTTAAAACGATCAAGTTGCGGCAGAGGGTGCCGCAACTGTCTACAATATTTGCCACGTGTCGAATGTCCCTGTCTGATATTTCTTTCTGAATTAAAGGGAACCAAAAGGGAAAAGTTACATGCTATGCACGGGAAAGAGTTAATAAAAACGAACTATTCTGAATGGTAATCACATTTTTAAAGTCAGTGGTTTATTAGTAAAAAAAATCTGAACACCTTTTCTATCAAATTTTGTAAGTCGCGCCATTTTGACTGATGTGTGACGTAGCGAATATTTGGCGCATTGAGCGGCAGATCGGGCAAATCTGTATTTAAAATTCTGTTAAAATAATCGCCAGGTGGCGCGTCGCGATGTTTACATCCGCTTCGTGTACCCGGCGTGTAGCCACTGTAGGGAAGCGAACATGATTTTCGTTCAGAAATAGCTGAATTTCGGTTGCAACGATAAGGGCCAACATTTTCAAGATAGAACTGAACGCGCTGGTAAACCTGGTAAAGAAGACCCGCCGGGAGCCGTAATGCAGAGGCGAGTAACAAGCCCAGGCGACATTGACAAGTGGTCGAAACTCGCTGAAACTTCGAAACACCGACAGGTATTTTGATGGCCTCGCATTCGATCCCGGGATTCGGGAGTTTCTTCTTAGTCACAGCCATGCCGTGTATTATTCTCCAAATCAGTGGTGTAGTGTCGGATATGTTATACACAACGTGAGGTTTCCCAATTTGAAACAAATATCATATGGGGTCATGGGCATGGCTCTTCGATTTATGTCAGCCTGACACCCACACAGAGTGACAGGCTCAGTCCTTCGCCCTAGCTTAAAACTGTTTTCAGGAATCAATTTCCAAATTGTCCACAACTGTGACAAAAATGCAGATTAATTGTTGTTTTTCAAATACTGGACATTATTATATTAATAGTAGCGACTGTGGCATGCTTTTGTATTATTGATATAGCATGACCTGTGCGGCTATGAAACAGATGTGTGTCAATCACATATATAAATAGAACACACCAATAGAACTATAGGGGAAAGATTAATTATCTAACTATGTGGTGTCAATATTGATTGTTCTTTTAATAGGCGTGGTATATTTAAAGGGAAAGTTTGGAGCATAATTCTGGAGGGCTAAATAAAGAAAGAAAATCACCACCCATGTTCTTTATGAAATCGACTTCATGCTGAATAATAGTTGTTTTTTAGCTGAAATATATGTACAGTGGAATGTCTCTATTAAATATAACAATTTGAACTGGGTAAAAGTAACACAACTAGCAGAACAAATATTCTAAACTATAACATGTGGATATATTTATGTATATTCTGCGATGATCTTAATTGCAATGTAACTTTGTTGTCGAGGTAACCATAATAGTGGCGAGGTAACCATAATAGTAGCCGTCAGGTTCCACATTGTGCTACTAATATTTTTAATTCATGAAAAACTAATTTAAACATCTGGTTCTGTTTCAGATGTGCCATGATATATTACAAATGGCCATGGATTTTATATTCTGTGTTTGGAGCAGACAGTGCTTCCAAATGTAACCGGTTAGACAACTTTCACATGTATCTGCCAACAAAAATGTAAGTACAGTGTATATGTTCATGTATTATAAACAGTGAAATGTGTTGCTCACAATTTATTGACAATGAAAATAACATTAGAGCAACCAGAACACCAAGCAAACTAACATGATACAACATTTATATAATACAAATGATATTTCATACAATGAAAACATCACACATTATTCTGTAGTAGAAATATACCCAACAATTAATGTTTAACAGTAACTGATTTAGGATCATTCTAGAACATTTCGAGTAGCATGCCCAGTTGTCCACTATGTCAGAACTAAAAAACACAACATGTATTCTACAATGATAATGGATTGAGTTACCTCCATTTTCATATGTCACCTGTCAACACAGTTATTATGTAGTGCGGTATCCAATCCTCAAACATGGGGGCAAATACATTTGTATTTGAAAGTATTTAAATACTTTTTAAGTATCTGTAATTGATGTTTAGGAATAAAAAGTATTTGGATCCCTCAAGAGTATTTGTATTTAAATAAATGTCAATGTATTTGACCCAATGTCTGCTTAGCATTGTCCTTGTCAAAGTGCTTTACACTTTACTCCCTGGCAGACCTACTTAATTAAACACCATCTCATGACTGTGGGAAGCATCCAGCCAAGCTGTAATTAATTAATCAAGACGGTTTGTGTACACATATCCACCATCGTCTATAGCCAGTTACTTGTTTACACAGCTGAGTGAATTGGAGCAATGACGGGTGAACAGACTTGCCCAAGGTTCGACACAGCACCACATGGTTTCGTTCTCGTAGTTGAGAGTCTGAAGCCGAGTCCAAAGCTTTAAACCACTGCGCCACTGTACATAGTTGATATATTTATTTAGGCCTGTCCAAGTCGGCCATATACAGAGAGTTTTACCTGGTGGATCCATGACAGGCTTGGTCGAAGGGTACAGAGAGTCATACCAGTGTATACCAGCCATAAGATGGAACTTCTGTGTTCTCAGCAGAGAACAAGATATGGGATAACACTCAGCGCTTGTTGACTGCTGCCCTTACAAATTATCAGTTGATTTGTAAATAAGCAGTTGGATTGATTATGAACAAATCAACTGACTCTTGACACCAGCAGATCTTGTTTCATTAGCTTGGGCATATCTGTACCAAGGACTGCAATTCCGACATGGACAGTCATTGTGGGCAGCGGCCAGGCCAGAGTTCTGACAAAGATGTAATTCACCATTCTCTCTTTCTGTCTGCCATGGGCTGGTGGATCTGCAGGTAAACATACAGCTGTAGTGTCTTCTGCAGCTCCAATTGCTTGCGTCCTGATCAGAAAACAGCCATGTTGTCAGGGTTCGCTAGGTCATGGCCGGACGTTCTTGCTAGAGCCATGGTTCCATCCCTATAAATAAACAGGACATGCTGTAGTGCTAAATATTGACTGTTTGAATTTACTATGTTTTTATATGAAAAAAGATCATTCAATCTGTGCCAAATAAGCACCATATATGTTACAGTGTAATAGTGAACAGTGTCCTTTACTTTGGTTCAGTGTGTTGGAAGTGGCAATATCAACAACTAGGACAGGATTAGGCTGGATACATTTGGCAATAGCATTTATCGCTACATTGTTTGTGTCATGTTGTATCTTATATTAAGTGCTTTAATTTATATTATCCAATAAACACAAATGTTGGCACCTCAAAATATTAAACGAATAGGAATATCTATGACAATGTATATTGTTAACTGGCAAAATGTCATATTGAGACATCACGCTAATGTGCATGGTGGATCATCTGACTTACTTGCTAAACCATTGGATTGAATTTTTGCGATTTCATGACACAATGGTTGAGGGTAGAGAATTCCACTCATTGTGGTGGAGAAGAAACTGGTTCCAAATGTTTACCGAGTGTTTACCCGAAGATCTAGTGTTGTATTGGATAGAGTGATCTTGTGGGATATCTACAAGTCCACGTTCCATCTAGTATATTATGCTAGTCTGTTAATGTTTCTTCTTGTTTGCTCAGTGTGTCCCCAATATTTCAAGAAACTACCAATAAAGGCAATAATATTGCAAATTTGCAAAGTGTTTTTTTTACAGTACATAAGTTATGTCTCATCATAGCTAATTATTCATCCTTTACTGTAAGCCTGTAACATGTCCTAGTATCAATATTGTATGAGTATCTGAAATGATACAGCACACAGAATTTGTAATTTGATCTCGCACTGAACAAATAGCATGAATGATTGAAAACAACATTCGCAATGTTATTTTTTAATGTTTGAATAATATGTTTACTGAAAAATATAGCAGTCATGTTGGCACTTTAAGAGCGATCAACCTGAAAATAGGAACTGCATGCGTAGCTACGAAACTCAAAAGGCAGTACTTTTGAAAAGTTATTTAGCAAGTGATATCAAAGTGCCTATATTATCGTTCATGCGGATTGACTATGACGTCTATGATCTGGCTTGCATTCAGCTGTTTTTTTAGTGTTATTGACATGTAGCTTTACCTTATTTTTATGCCTCTGTTCATGCAAACGTGATATACCCAGGTATATACCATTCAAAGTAGGATAAAATAAAACAAATAATAATGAATAACAATATCGGACGGCCTAACTCGCTTGGACCTAGTTAGCGGCTCCATGATCCCGTGTACATACCTTCTAGAATGTTAACTGTGGTGGACGTTTATGAACAATATCAGTATGTACATAAGTCATCTCGACAGACATCGCAATGTGTCTAATGGTACAAGATTCAAATAATTTAGATACAGAAAACTTAATAATATTTACTAACCTTCTTGCGCGCTTTGATGACTTGGCTACGGCGACGGAAGGATTCGACCGGTAACCCGTTTCGACGACTATCGTTGGTGATTAGATATCGCGCTAATATCGTTTGCACAGCTCCATACTTGAAAACTCGACGTCGCCGACGTTTCTGTGGATCTTGACCCAGTATATACGGTGAGAAACATCCTATTCGAAGCAACGTTCTTCGAACGGATGTCCTTCTTCAAAGTTCGCGTATCTTACAACATTGTGTTTACAACGGCGATAGCATTGACACACGCAATCGGACACATGACTTTAAGGCCGGTTCTGCGTGCTGAGTGGTCAGACCACGGTCAGACAACAGGAAGAGGCACATCATGGACGCCTCTATGAAGCCGATGATTTCAGTAAAATTATCCACTTTGGAATTATTTTACTAATAAACCACTGAAGTTAAAAATTTGATTACCGTTCAGAATGGTTGCTTTGTATTAGCTCTTGCACGTGTATAGCACGTAATATTTCCCTTTTGGTTCCCTTTAACTATTATACCAGCAGTATATGTTATTTTCAATAACATATATGTACACCAGAAATATTTTGTGACAAAATAAATGATGTGTGGCAATTTTTGAGGTGACTATTCCTACTAATGGCTGTGTAAAATGCGGCTTATTGCAAGTAGAGTGATATTTTGCTTGTCGCGAGAGATATATTCTACTGTGTATCACATATATGGTTATGTCATGTACTCAATACATTAACGAATACTTGATCCGCATTTCAGCACTCTACAAACAGCAAAATTGAAATGACCATTGAAAGACGTTGCTATACCTTTCAATATTGCAAAAAAAAATGAAAAACTGGCCTGTGAGTTTGAGTCTACCTGGTATCGTACATATATGGCACACAGTTCATAACTGCACCATAGAATTGAGCATAGTCTATGAGCATTATGTTATACCTCAATTCATGAAGATTAGCAGTTTGCATGCCCGGTATAATGGTGCCTAAAATGATGAGTTTTGTATTTTTATGGGAAAATTTTCAACATTTTGTAAAAAAATTGCCCAAAATTAAATGTCTTCAATATTCTATATACACACACTGTATGTTACTACCGGATCAGTAAGACACTGTGGTGGACTATTTGTAATGCTCAGTACCACGTATTTCAGGCGAATGTCATATATGATATAAGTTACTGAATAAACATGTTTCAACCAATACAGGGTGCTGTTTATCTTGGAGGGGTACAAAGTTTGAAGATGCATATTATAATAATCATCGAGACAGTGTCATTTTCCCTAGAGAGTTAATCTAGTTGTATGTCATTCTTGATTTCTGACTAACTTTCGTGAAGATTTGCTCTAATCGGGGAATCTATTTGGGGACATACCACCAAATGGATTCCTACGCCATAATAGTTCTACTTAAAAGAATTGCATTGTGCACCTTTTGTAAATTTCAGGAAGCACTAAATGTAGGACTGGTTGAATGGAAATGATATTTCTGCGTAGCGTGATATCACAGCTGCAAAATAATGATATTTGTCAGACAGTGAAAAGGTGCATATTAGTGCTGGTTCGATATTCTATATATCAAAGTATTGCAATACTTGCGAAAGTTCTATACCGATACTTAGTGGTATCGTGATACTTCGATATTTTTGGTATCGAACACCCACTGTTCGATACCTTCGATACTTTCGATACCTACGATACCTCCGATACCTTCGATTTTTCGATACTTCGACATCGAGTCCATTCGACAATATCGATGCGAAGGCGCAACATCATTGTCGATGACGTCGTTTTATACGGGAGCTACCACTACAGCGCTTCGCTGCCTAACTTGATTTAGACGTGCTTGTTTAAAAAATAATATAAAATCAAATGTGAATTGTTTTCTAAAACGTTACTGTAGAGTTAGTCCGATCTTAGCCTAGGTCATACTTCGCTTAGCCTCGATTATCCAAACAAAAGTTCGTGACTCTCTCATTTGATGGCACTACCATGCCATTTGTCTCCCTACTTTACTTATGGTTATGCGTACAAAAACACACATCCTATATTATTTTATAGAGTGTTTATTGCACACACTAGTATTTATGAAACTAATTTAATAATAATATTATTAATACAAAGAATTATTCGAGCTCAATGCGCAAGCTTTATTTATCCGGGTTCCATTTGGTGGCGCTGTTTTGCTGTTTGGTGGCGCCACCGTTTGCCGTGTACGACTCCCTCAACCAAGACGAACGACAACAAGTCACAACGTTCATCTCTAATTTGGCAGCTTTCCAACAAAGAGTGTCTGCTATACCAAAAGTGCCCCAAAGATTGCGAATTTGACGAAACAAGTCACTGTCCACCATTCAAGAAATATCAAAACGTGATGATCAACTTTCATCGAAGGACACGTTGACGTCGTTGTGGACAACGTCGCAACGCCAACAACTCGAGAACGTGTTCTATCGAAATATTCGACAATGAGCATGCAGTGGACATCTAGTTACAGTCGAAGCGAATCGCCATCGGTTGCCGAATCTACTACTGCGGCCACAGCGTCAAGAAGTGACATACACGATGTGACTGATTGACGATGACGATACGCTTACTGCATCTACTGTTATTGGCATTGGCCAAACAGGTTCATCACTGGCAGAGGCAGAGGTAGAGGAAGAAACCGACCTGCTCTTGAAAACAGTTGCAAAATCATTACGGGGCTTGTTATGTGTACTTGATAACGTGGTAATTTAAGTTTTATATTCAAAAATATTACTGTAAACTGGGAAGTACAATTGTAATTTTAATTAACATTTTTTCCAATGTTAATTAGTGTTATTTTATTGTAATCGTCTATACAGTTTTGATGTTAAATCAATTATTTTTACAATAAAATTAATAAAAAGTTATAACAGTGAATGTTCAGAAGTGCTGGTACTATTATAAGTCATAGGTGTGTTTAACAATAACATATTATTTGTATGTTATGTTTCAGCTGTACTTGTTGATGGTAACTTTAGAGGACACGTTGACATGAAATTAAGCTGCTATATAGTGTATTTGCAAACAACTGGGGTGAAGTACTGTTATTAATTTAAAATAATTCAGTGTAATTAATTTGTCACTAGGTATTTTATTGCAGTTGTCTTTATTGTTTTAATATTATATTACAATTACTTTTTAGCTTTACAACAGTAATGAATTATATTGAAACCGTTGTTTGTTTACTTAAATAAAATGAAAATTACATATTAATCATTGTTTGCATGACTAAAATTATCACATATTTCCCTACAAGTGAAAAAATGTGTGTGTTTTTGTGGCATTACTCTAAGTGGATAGTGTGTTTCTTTTGAAATCTCTACTGTACTGAATTAGACTTACAAGGTAAATTTCGAGTATCGAATAAAAATCTGGTATCGATTGGTATTGAAGAATTCGGATATCGAACCAGCAATATATTGATCGATATCGAAGAATTCTGGTATCATACCAGGTATTGATCGGTATTTAACAAAACCTGGTATCGAACCAGCACTAATGCGTATGCATACATGTGTAATTTGGCCTAGAGGTGTCAACATTGGCAATTGGCCGCTGGTTGAAGCAAAAATGATGGGGTGTCAGGTTAGAGACTGGATTGTAGGAGTGTCATTTTCACAAATTGTTTACATGACATGTGTCGATGGAGACTAATTAATGTCTGAAATTCTCAATACCATGGATTAATAAACCTAGTGGGAAATCAAAGAAACGTTATAATGGCCAACTATGAGAAATCAATTGGTGGTATCTACCGACATAGTGAGTTGGTAATTATGAATTAAATGTGTTTCGGTGAATTATAGTCACCGCCTAGTATCTTTACCGTAATCATCTAATTGGCATTTTCTCTTTTCAGTGATATGAGATAACAAGAAACATAAGATTTTGTAAACACAGCAGACAATATCAATAAAGTGTATATTTGTTCACTCTATAGTTGTCTAGAATATAAATGTTCTATCTTTGTCAATTGTTACAGGTGACAATATCTCTTTAACTAGTACACGCCTCAGTGACATCAATATAAAGAAAATGTATCTGGTTATCCATATGAGATGACCAGAAACACAGCCAAATGGTGTGAATGCAGTGGTTGTTAGTCAAGATATCAAATTAATTTTCACTCAATAGTTGACCAGAATATAAATTTTCTATCGTTGTCACTTATAGGTGGCAATATATCTTTAACCAGTAGTCACCAAAGTCACATAATTTTAAACATACAACTTAAAAATTACACACAGCAACTGTCCATATAACAGGGATTTGCTGGGTTACTGATACAGCCATACCTAGCAATTTATTACTCAGTGACCCCTATCCACTCTAATGGGCTATTTATAAAACCCCTACCAGAGTAATTAGTTACACAGAGTCACACCTATACACAATCACCATAAGAAGTCTGTGTGCTGAGATATACTAAAAGACTTGCAGAAACAGACATGCCCTTTCAAGAGACTGATGAACTACACATTTCTTGTATACAATGAGGATACCCCCAGATTTGTATATGCAAAATTAGAGGAACAGCCAGAGAACATTTGTTTTCATAAAATAGGAGAAATTTAAATGTACAAATTTTTAGGCTGTAAATGACCCTAGGAGGCTTCAAAATGTGTCAATCAACCCTAACCTATGAAATGTCTGTGCAAAATAAAAATAAAAAGATTTCTGAGATCCAAGAGCTAGCGCACCCAAATTGAGTGAAAATTAAATGTGTCAATCAAATTTTCATTTCTTGTGCAAAGTTACAGTACCCTACGAAATGTCTTTGCAAATTTTTGAAAACTAGATTTCTGGATCCAAGAGCTAGCGGCAGATGGCAGACGGCGGATGGCAGGCGGCGGACTACAGATGGTGTATGCAGAGTGATGCCATAACTCCATTTGACCTTTGGCCCAAAGGATTAAAAATGTATCCCAGAGTTTCTGAGATATGGGAGCCACTGGCAGATGCTGTCTGGCGGATGGTGTAGGCAGTATGATGCCATAAGTTTGTTTGACCTTCCACTCAAGGACTAAAAATGGGCCAAGAAGCCCTGAAATCTTTTGGGCTATAATTACTATTGTGATTTTCCTTAATCAGAGTGGCATTACAATATGCGGCATTAATACACAATTACCCGGTAGATAAAATATTACAAGTGAGTTTTTGAAAATATAGGCACAACATAAAACAAAATGTGTTTTGTATGGCACTGAGATGCCTTCAGAAGGATTTGATCAACATTTTTAATATATACTAATTTGTTGTAGCACCATAACAGGAAATGCCTGTGCAAAATCAGAAAACTTACTCTCCTGATAAGCTCAATGTGCCAATAGGGCCTGTAAATGGGTCATGATACATGGCGAGACTCCGCGCAACTGGAGCTGATTGGGGACTGGACACAAGAATAATATTCTAACGATGGATGACAGTTGTAGCTTCCGACTGATGAATACTAGGAAAATCAGGTCTTAAATATCTTGTGTTATACCTTTCTTATCTTAAATGTCCGATTTAATATTGAGTTTACCACACTATCATAGATATATAGCGATTTACGTAGTGCAGATAATAATCATGATTTTAGGCCGTATGTGTCTTTTATGGGATTTGCATTTTACATTGCTGTACGTTGTGGTTTCGATAAGCACTTATATCTGACAAGTTGTCTAAATGCACATAATCATAACACATGTATATGTTTGCCCCAAACAGGTTGAACTGCACGAAAAATGGCACTCTTCATTATTAGTCAAGATCACCAAATACAAGTACTTGCTGCTAATGCCATGGCAACCACCATAATAATCGTTAAAAATTCATGATTTTCGTGATAACTGTCACCGGCAAAGTGTTCCATTGCTTCTGCTTGTAATAATCTTATATAATTTTTTATAATATAACTGAAACACGTTATTTGGGAACAGTTTGATTGTTACAAACAAAACAAAGTCCTATATGTTAACATGGAGAATATGCATTTCCTGCCCCCAACTACCCCCAGCCTCGTTTTTGCGAGCGGGACTTACACGCCCTATATCCATGCACACGGCTCTGGCTATCTTTGGATATATGCTCTGTGGACAGCAAACATTTGTCACGTGTCGCAGAAACACTGAATTGTGTACATTTGCAAAACAAAATTATTTGCTAATGTTTTCAACATGTTTTCAAGAATGCTACACCCATATTACTATTAGTAATTACCTTATTTTTTATGACAATTATTCCAGTACAAACATACATTTCTGCTAGTCTACCCTAGAAACATTCAGGTTACCCTCTAAAATGAAACTCTTAAAGTGGCAACCTTTCAGTATAACATGCCGCTAATGTGTTGTTAACATAAATATCATCTAGCACCTAATAATAGATTAGAAACAGGTCACACAGAGGTCACCAACAGCAGACAGCTGGAATTTGAGTGGCCTTAGGGTCGGAAAAGTACACAAGTCCAGGAATTCACAAGTCGCGAATCCACAAGTCATGCTAGAGGAGGCAATGGAGTCATGGAGGAGGCAAATATGAACATCTAACTTTTGTGGGAGGCATGGAGGTGCCCTTAGGAACTTCCAATCAAATACAAACTTATCTGTACTCAAAGATTTGTCTATGCAAAATTAAAGTTCACAGATTTAGTAAAAACAAATAGGCAAACTGAAAATGTACTGGTTTTTGAGCTCTTGAAGGTCCTAAAGTACCTAACGATCCATTCAAATATTAATTTCTGATGCATAGTGACAGTGCCTTTGCTAAATTTGAAGAAAAAAAAGATCCCAAACAGTTTTTGAGATATGGGAGCAAATGGCGGATGGTGCAAGGCGGACAGACAGTGCATGCAGAGTGATGCCATAAATCCATTGGACCTTCGGCTCTAAGGACTAAACATTGTCTTCAGGCTCATCCTTTGTGGTTTACTTGATTAATTGATTAATTGACTAGAAGAAAAAGAAGAAGTGGTTTTATTTTTCCAAACTGTACAAATACTAAAAACTAATAATACATTATATGCAGGTGCGGTATACAGTAAGGGCCATTGAGACTACTAAGACTTATATAAAGTTGCCACAGTAAAAGCCACCAGTTGTAACTTTTTTTAGTATGTTTCTGTTGAATGAAGATTAAATTTGATATCTGTTATATAAAATTTTACATTGCAATATACTGATGTCCACTGCAATTGAAAAATAACGGATTGCTATGTTGTAGTATGCAATTAGGGCATATGTTCCTACTGTGTATTGAGGTTAGTGGGTGAATACATGTTGTATAGTATTTAGGGGTGGGTAACATCATTGTGATTGATTGTGTATGTATGTGCAAGCATAACAATTAATGTTTGTGCACATATTATTTTTGTAATTTTGAATGAAGTGGTACAGTGGATTATTTACAAGACCATGTAAACTGTGTGTATAAAGTTTGTGTATCATACTTTGGGAGGTATTGTTGATTGTATGTGGCAAATTGTGTTTAAGACATTGTTTTGCAAATGTATGGTTTGTATTTAAAAAGAAATTGTGTTGGTTGCATGCGTTGTGACAATGACTAATGGTGTTGGATGCTATCTGGCAATGTTGTAATATTTATTATGAATAAATTTATAATAAACATTTAATTCCTGAATGGCTAACATGTCATTCACTTTTAGTAAGTTAAGTTTGTTAAACAATGGGTCAGTATCTGGATAATAATGACTCAAAGTTAGTATCCGTATGGCTGACCCTTTTAGGAAGTTGGTTAATTATATGAGAGAGGATCCCAAAGTCATTAAGCAATACTTCATGTGTGGTACTAATAATGTATTATATAGCATTCTTGTCTAATATCATTATCATATCATATCATATCATATCATCTTTAACCCATTTTATCCGGAATACGATTCTAGTCGTAGTTACCCTTTTTATCCGGAATACGATTCTAGTCGTAGTTTGCACTTGACACGGCTTCCCTGCACTCTGACGTTTTGGAATTCCATTGGCTGGTTAACACCGAATGACGTCAGTATATCGGGATCACTAGGAAACTCATATTTTTCAACCAATCAGCGCCGTTCTGTGGGTATTTGCAGTTCAAAGCGGGTACCCCCAAGCTAAAGTGAAATCAAAGATGGCGTCGAGTCGCAAAGATCGTTAAATGTTGACGTATTTTGAAGGATAACTCCGCTAATTTACATCATACTGGTGATGACAAGAAGGCAGACAAGTGGATAGACGATATAAGATGGACGGTTATGGTATTTGATGCGACATTTGTCCGTGAAGACATACTTTGAAGCCATCGAAGTGGGTCAACCGACAACGGCATCCATTTCCGCCACTCGCTCCACGCCGTATTTTTGGCGCCAAACAAAGTTAAGAATATTTCCAACGACGGTAACTACTTCATAAATAAAGTGATGTTGAAATGTTGAACAAAGTTGTTACTTTATAGTACTTCTTTATTAGTTATAAGAAATGAGCCACAGAATTATATATCGTTGACAGAAAATATTTCAAAAATTTGCATAATTCCGGTCAGCGGCGCCACACGTTGGCGATTCAGTCGACTGACGTGGGGGTATTACAAACAATTTTACATTATGAGATTATTATCCAAGATATGTGGACAAGTTGTATACCTTTATTTTCAGCAGAGATTAATGCATAAAATAAACTCAACTTGCTCATTGACATGTTGCTTCCTTCATGGCGAAAATGTCGGGTGAAAAGTAATGTGACAAACCTCAACATAGGTTTGAATTTATTAGACATGTTTTGCCATATGCCACATATAATATATATGATAAAACTATGAGTTTATCGATGCGACTGTATAGTTTATTTTATCTACTTTCTAAAGGTATATCACATTTAAAAATTGATTGAGAAATAATAAAGTTATGTCCATTTTAAATGAAGGCCTGTCATTTTTTAATGCTGACAGATTGGTTTGAGGAAATGATCAGGAACTGGCTGCAACTCGTCTGCACTAGCTTCAGGATAAAATGGGTTAAGATTGGCAGTACCAACATATGGGCCACTTTAATGCAAGCAATCATCGTATTTACATTCATTGCTTACTCCTGTAAGAAAACCTACCTAGCTTCAATCGCCTAGTTCTGATTTACTTTTTTCCATAGACTAAATTTTAACATTGGAACTACTGGGACTTTTTCTGTAGCTCTAATAGCCCTTTGGAATATGCTTCCTTGTAGTGTTAGATCAGTTGAAACTATTACACAGTTCCACTTTCATTAAAAACAACGTACTTTTATAACCTAGCTTGTCCACCACAACTCCCTGGTGTACCAATCTGTCTGATGACAACTGGAGTATTGCTTACAAACTCTGAGATTTATTAACTGTATTAGTTGATGCACTACTGTGCTTGGTTTCCATGGACTTAGGTGCAACAGAAGTTATTCGATTATTAATATTGTTATAAGTGTTCCATATTCCAAGTTTTACAAATGTCTGGGAACAATTGCTTCCATGTAAAGAACGTGAACATCAATTAAGAAACAGTACTTCATAAAGTCTTTGTATGCAGCGCAAGATATGTCACCACTTACCCACAACTTGTCTCAAGCATGGAGCCCTCAACCTGTAGAGAGGCCATACCAAAATCAGCCACTCGGATGTTGTTACGGTCATCAAGGAGCAGGTTCTCTGGCTTCAGGTCACGATGGCTGAACAATCAAAGGTCAGTTGCATATCATTATTAACACAACAATATCCACTGTGATTTGCCACCCAGGTATTTTAAGTAGTTTGTGTAATAATTGTAGACATTAAATGTAAACTTTTATATTGAAGTGAAATGCTAAAAAGAAACAAACAAGACTGAAGATAGGCTAGTCATCTAGGTGTCACAATATTCTTATATAAAAAGGATATATTGGCAGTACTAACCATATCCCCAACGGGGCCTATCATGGAGGTCATTAACTACTTTGAATGTATTGCATTTCAGTTATTTAGTTGAGAACTATTTTTCCAAATTCTAAAAAAAATTAATGCCCAGTAAAAAATAAATGTTTGAAAATGGATGTTAGTTTAAGATATGTTGATTCTGATATTTTAGAGAAGGAAATATGAAGTTCCCCATTAAGTTCAGAATACATGTTCTGAACAGAGCTAGAGTAATCGTGCTTGTAATCGTGCTCGTGGTAATCATGGATAGCTTATTTGAGTAATTGTACTCAATTATACTTGTCAATAAAGCCAAGTAATTGTAATCATACTCGATTACATTACAAAAAAAGAATCGTAATCATGATTGCTTTTCATGATAAAAATTGTTGTTTCAAGCAAATATATTAGACATATTGAAATGGCAATACCAGAAGTAATCTAATAAATGAGCCATTATTTTTCTATTACTATTCAGGATTTCAGGTGCATGAATGTTCAGTTAGAGTTGCCTATGTGATGCAGTTTTTAAGATATGGTGACATTGGTATTGATGGCCACCATCTTTAAAAATTGTGGTCCAAGTGAATGCCGGAGGAGACCAACAATTTTATATTTGAAATCCTTATCCTCTAGAACATACATAATTATGCTTACCACAAGTATTGCTCTAAATGACGCATTTATTTAAATCAATCAATCAATCAATCAATCAATCAATCAATCAATCAATCAATCAATCAATCAATCAATCAATCAATCAATCAATCAATCAATCAATCAATCAATCAATCAATCAATCAATCAATCAATCAATCAATCAATCAATCAATCAATCAATCAATCAATCAATCAATCAATCAATCAATCAATTTTATTTCAACACCACATATCTCTACAAAATAGATTCAGGGGTGCTTACATATGTAAAAGTAAAAATAGATTACGAATGTAAACATTACATTACAACACAGTGTATATAGGACCTCTGTATTACAACAGATCAGCATATCAAAAATACACATTGTGATTCTAACACAATGCACAACATTATGTAAACAATTAAGTAAACGCCTGTTTGAACAAAAACGTTTTCAGGTCCTTCCTAAAATGCCCAGAGACACGTTGCATTCTCAGATGTAATGGAAGCGAGTTCAGAGTCATGCATATGAAAAAGCTCATCGGCTGAAACGTTCCAGGTTAATCCTAGGAACGACAATGAGAGCAGACTGCGATAAGGAAATTTGGCCGTCCCCAAGTTATCTCCAGTTGTTGAAAATTCCATGGCCTGGACTAAAAAGTCCTAAATTATTTATTATAAAGTATCAACACCTTGTAGGTGATATGTTATTTATTTATATTTTATCAATAATACATAACTTGAACAAAATTCTGACTGTTTTTGCTGATGACATAAGTACGATACCTACCAATAGGTACAATACCTACCAATATTGGGTGCTGGGGAATATATCCCTCTTACATACTGCCTTTTTACATGATTAAGCCTATTCTATATGGTGTAAGAGAATGCTTACCTTGCCAGAAATATTGCTTATTTATAAGGTTCTTGGGTTACAACTGGCTTCCAGCTGGGTTCCATTTACATGTGGTAGTGACCACACATCAAACTTAAGTTAATTCTCATATGGTTTTGTATATGTCTGCTATCACTTACCAAATCAAGTGGCTGTGACAGAAGTCAAGGGCTGATATGATCTGTCGGAAGAACTTGCGAGCCTCTTTTGGTGTCAGTCGGCCTTTCTTCACCAAATAGTCAAACAACTCTCCCCCAGATACATGCTCCAACACCAAGTACCTGATGCATCACCAGAATAATCATGACATATGTTATTCATTCATCGCTAGGTGGCGTAAGTTGGTGCACATTTATATTTCACTACTAATTATACTAATGTAATTTACGACTAACGCATTACTTCATTTGGACATGCAGGCATTTTTATAAATTGACACCACTCGTGCAGTTAAAATTGTACTTGAAATATTTTGGCCTTTAATACAGGTTGATTTGATGTTTTGTGCCAGCACAGTTACATAAACAACATGCAAGGACAGTTCCCTTATAAACTGTTTACTAACGCATCATTTCACAAGATGTTCTTTATACAGAGAATCGTCATGGGGTGAAGACCTCTGACATTTCATTGGCATGCTGCTAAATGTCTTGTTACCTGGGGTACTCTGCAAGGGCTGTGCAGTTTGTGAAGAATGTAATGGCCTGTATTATGTCTTAAAATTAGTCTTTGAAATCTAAAGACTGCCATGAAGCAACTATTTTTATTACTAATATTAAATATAATTTGATTACATCTGTGTAACATTTTATAACACTTTTAATTTTTATAACATCTAGGGTTACATTTTATTATTAATTTTAAATATAATTTAATTACATCTACATAATATTTTACACTTTTTATTTTTATAACAATTGTGATTACTTTTTATTGTTATAATGACTGTATTTACATTTATTAAATTTATAAAGTCATTTAAGAAACACATACCGGTACATAGACTCTTTTAAATATAAAATATAAATAATTTTTGATATGGCACCATGCAAGCAACAATTCAAGACAAAACAACATTAATTTTGGTTTGCAACCACTGCCTGAGCTGGGTTAATTTTGCATTGTCAGGCTGCATAAAATCATAGGCAGAGACCAAATAAGGTGAATTTATTTTCCACTGTATTGGATGTTTGAAGGTGGAATGTCTTATGAAGGATGTGTATTATTTAAGTTAAGAGCTGTGGTGAAGGATATGGGTGTGAAACTCAAAATGGAAATGGAGCCATAGTGTGGGATCCTTACCATCGAGGAGACATAGATAAATTAGAAAGAATCCAACACTGTGCAGCTCGTTTCATCACTGGAGACTACCGCTCTAGACACCCAGGATCTGTCACAACCATGCTCACCAATCTTAACCTTAGCACATTAGAACATAGACGACGAGACCAAAGACTAAACTTTATATACCGAACTGTTAAGGGATCTATCCCAGCCCTCCCCACTGAAACTTCTTCCGGCCCCCAAAAAACAAACAAGACACATTCAGCCTAAGCACTTCCCAGACCATGTATCCTCAAATGTCGTACACCAACTAACAACCAACAACACCAGATGTTTCATAGTACCTATAGCCCACACTGAACAATTTAAGATTTTTTTAAAACAATAGTTGACTGGAACCAACTTAACGATTTGCAGGTCCAGGCTGAAACCATAACTGATTTCAGCCGCCTGATCTGCAGCTCAAGCACTCAATAACATGTGCACACACACCCCGTCGTATATAATAGCCAATATTGGCTCCTTACGACGTACCCCATTCAGATTCAGGACAGAATATAAAATTATGACAAGAGAGCTGAAATAGAAGAGCAGAATTGTGACATGGAGACTGAAGAAAGGAGACTGAGGGGAGGGAAGGTGACATGTATGAAAGAACAACGAAATGAAAAAATAGAGACGGCAAAAAGGGTTTGACATAGGAACAGAAAATGGGTAAATGGGAATAGAGCAACAGACAATCAGACTAAAGAACAAGGGGAAAAGGGACAGCGATGCAGGTGGTGAAGAGGTAGATAGCAACTAGATACCACACAGGCAACAATCAAGACTATTGACGAGCTGTTGAACAACTGAGGAAACCTGGAGTTATGCAGAGGCTAAATAAAATATCACCCTCAATCAATTTCTGCGGCAGGCCGATTGTCGGAGGACATGAAGGAAAATAGTTTAAAGATATTCAATTAAATAGCTGGGAATTTTCATATTTTGAATCAACTAGTGGAAATGGACTCAATTATTCAAAATTTGTATTACAAATTTAATTTAATCCTAACCTTACCCTCAGATGCCCTTAAGACTACTGAGCTACAAATTTACATATGCAAAATTAAAGAAAAAGCTTCAGACTTAAAACTTAAAATGTACCTCGTTTTATGGCCTAAAAGACTCAAGGAGGCTTAAAATGTATCAATCTAATTTATATTTCTTGTGCATAGTGACAGTACCCTGAGAAAGGTCTATGCAAAATTTGAAAAACAGATCTTCAACAGATGAGAGAACAAACAGCATACAGTGGATAGCGCACAGTGGACACAAAATGATGCCATAAGTCCATTTCGGCCCAAAGGACTAAAAAAATTGATCCTCAATAGTATGTGAGACATAGGAGCTAACAGCATCTGGCAAATTTATTGTGAACAACCTAAATTTCAAACATTTTTAGATCTTATCAGGGCACTAGTTTGGTATAGCTAGATTTCCACTTAAAAATGGCAGCCATGTTTAAATGTGGTATCAAAACAGGTTATAAGCTATGCCTTTGAAATGTTCATCATGCATTTTCAGACACTTCAGATATTAGTGTAACTGAAAATCATATTGGGAACCAGTCCCTCAACTTGAGAATCAACCTCAATATGTGAATGCTTGGCTCATGGACTACATACAAAACATTTACCCCTGAGGTAAGCTGGACACATTTCTGGATGCTCCTTATGTTCAGTCAACACTAACACAATCAAGATTGAAAGTGGGACAAGGTACAACACAGATTCAGCAAAATTCCTGCTGATAACTGCCACCCCTGGCTTGATTCAAACACAAAATAAAATGTTAAAGTTTAGTATGTAATCATGACAGTCTAGTAGCCACCATACATGGGGTCAAATACATTTGTGTTTGTAAGTATTTAAATACTTGTTAAAGTATTTGTAATTGTATTCGATATTTAGGAATAAAAAGTATTTGTATTTAAATACTTTCCTAAGGACTTTTTCAAATACTTTCAAATACTTTTTTCAAATACATTGTCAGTATCAACATTTCTGTTTCAAGATCACATGTAATGCCTGCCAAACTGATTACCTTCACTGCAACTCCATCCAACAGTGCTAATTACTGATGAAGACACTTAACAGCAGGAGTCTCCCATGGCCCTAGCAGTGACCACAACCATTGTTTGCTCGGAACTAGAGAATGGATTAGCACCTGACAGTGACCTTTGATTAATATCCCCTTTGTTCTTTAGTCAGGCTCCAAGCTGGCACCAGGCTATTCTGGTTTCCTGGTTGACTTTGAAATTGAGCTGTTACATTTCCTCACATGATCCTAGCCATGATTAGCAGTGTCTATTTCTGAGGGCAATATAGGAATTTTATTACCGACCTCCTGGCTTAACATTACAAACAACTTTAAATCTGTGGATAGAGGTACTCCCTAGCACTGTCATCATATGAGCAAAACACTAATTATGCCTGTAAACTAGATGTCTCAATATATGAGTTGCTTTTTTGTCTACATACCGGGTATACATCATGAAAATGAAAAGTATTTGAAAAAGTATTTGAAATACTTTCCAATGTACTGTATTTGTATTTAAATACATTTGTTTTGTAAAATATCTGTAATTATATTTGTATCCCTCAAGAGCATTTGTATTTAAATACATTTCAATGTATTTGACCCCATGTTTGGTACCCACACAAAAAAACATGGACTTACAGGTATTTCTTGTTCTCGTAAATATCATAGAGTCCAAGAACATGAGGGTGCTCGATCAACTTCATAATGGCAATCTCTCTCTCAACCTGTAGAAAATAACAAATTGTTCTTAGAATACTGGCTTTCAAACATGGTATTTACATCACTGGACAAAAAGACATTCACAGTTTTGGCCTATGAGGATTAAGAAATGACACGTTTACTTGATTTATTATATGTTGTATTTTCAGGCAACTTTCCAACACACCATCTTAGAATTATCTTACTTTTTATATGTCAAAATATGCATCAAACTAGATTATTGGTGACAATTATCTTTAACCAGTCACATAATTTTAAAGATGTGATGTCTGTAAGGTTAGATGTTTGCGATAACATTGCGATACCAATCATCTTGTTTTGCATAGGATTACAAGGCCATCTGCATAAGCTACGTACTCTTGGATTCTCACAATTTAATGGTTTCAATCATGTCTATGACCTTAACCCCAAAAAACTCAACGGATCTGGATGAATCTCAGAAATGATTATGTGAGCTTAAAAAAAATCTGGAATTCCACATTCAATATGGAATTCTTGCCCAGCATTAATGGAAATAACACACCATATCCTTGAATTCATGTTATATTACATCCTGCTATATATTTCCATGTCCACCAAGTAAAAATTGGACCAAGTGGCCCTGAAGTCCTTTGAACTATTATTATAGTGAGTTGGTAATTATGACTGAAATTAGTTTTGGCGAACCACAGTCACCGCCAAGTCTCTTCTCCGTATCACCTAATTGGTATTTTCTCTGGTTATCCACATCGATGACTAGACACAATGCCAAATTGTGTGAAAACAGCACGCAATATCACTAAAATGTATGTTTTTTACTCTATAGTTTTCTACAATAAAAATTGCTATCTTTGTCAATTGTCACTTACAAGTGACAGTATATCTTTAACAAGTAGATACCACAGTCACATTGTTTTAAAGAAAATTTCTCTAGTTATCCATATAAGATAACCAGAAACACAGCCACATTGTATGAATGCAGTGACAGGACTGGTCATTAGTGCCTTTTAATTAAGATGGAGTTATCTACTTCCAATCCACTCAGGCAGCCAAGTGATCAGAATGCAGTTGATATCAATAACATGTATTATATTCTAGGGTAGCGCTGGGCCTCAAATCTGTTAAGCCAATTTGGCTAAAGGTCAGACATTTCTTTAGCCAAATGACATTTTCTTTAGCCAAATGTTTAGATCAATTACATTACCCGGTGTATAAATGCAAAACAAGATATACCAGGTAATATTATATAAAATGATATACAATGTTCACAAAAAACAAAACACCCAATTTTACTTAACTAAACATTTATAACATGATTAGCATAAAAGAAAGCTAAATGTATACAACGCAAATAAACACCAGTATAATTTAATAGAACATTGTTTAACCATAAAAATTAAGCCGAACGATTGTTGGGAATTATGCAAATACAAACAAACATTATTAATGGGACGTCTTTAAGTTATGAAAGGCCAAACAGCACTTTCACGTACTGTTAATGTAAGAAAATTTACATTTAGGCCTACAGGTGTGTATATTGCATAAGTTGAAAAATACAATTTTATAACAAGGCCAAATAATTAAGAACCATCTTTTCTACTATTGTTGCCTCACAGTGCATCAAACAGTGCATTGATATAAGAATTTTCCTATCTTAAACTATCATTTGACTGCTTGGTAATTGGTTAACTGAATAGAATATTTTACCAAATTAATTAACTGTGATCGACTGTAATCCTGACCAGGGTGACACAGGCTATACACGATAAACCATGTTTTTGACATGCATCTTTCTAACTGTAATGTGTTCCGGTGGTGAGACTTGTCAAATATACATGAATTAGAGAAACTATATTGGCATATGGTTGTATATTTACCAGATGGCACATTGATTAATAATGGTCATGCCATGTGACTGTGCCGATACTGAGCGATAATAGGGAACATGTCAGATTAAGTATTATACTTGTCTCAAACTTGTAACTAGTGTCAACAAACAGGTCCCATTGTCCAGAAGAACAAAATTGATTGAATTAAGGCCCCCATTGTCTATCAGCATGGCTAAATGGCGGGATTAGCAACCTATTGTTAACCTAGAGGAGAATGTTACGCTGACTGGTTATTTGGGTCAGTTTAATGTGCAATCATTTGCAGTGATGTACTGCTGTAATGACAGAAATAACGTTTCGCCAATTGATGACGAGTTTTAATTTATTTTCGCCAAATACCCAACTGTTTTGCCTATGGCGCAATTGGTGATCGGCAGCGATAGCCTAGATATTTCAAGATGTAGTTGTTCAATATATTAATTGTACATATTTGTCACCTAAAGGTGACAAAGTCAACGGTTTGGTGTTATGCACCTCGTTTTTGTTACCCTTTGAAGCGACCAGAACTGAAACAGTGGTCCAGTCAGTGGATTCGTGGGGACAGTCACAGATACAGTGCGGATGCCAGACAACCGGGTTGGATTGACTTTACCATGAAAACGACCACCAAAAGCCGCCAAACTCTTCCTCCTATATCTTATATACATACACTATATTTAAAAAAATCATTTGCAGTGCTCTAACGAAGAAAATTCACAAAACAAACGTGCAGATCTCGACGGCAAGTTCTTCAGCGGCTCCACAGTACCGTAAAATTGCTATATAAATCACACAAAATACCGCTAGATGGCATATTTGTGCACGCAAATATTTAGAATTGACCTATTTAGTATTAGTCACAAAAATACCATACAAATTCCATAACAACAACAGTGACAAATTGATGTAAAGGAATGGTTAATTGAAATAAATAAATAAAATGGTAAAATAATTATGATGTAACAATAATTTTCACTCAGCACATACACACACATTATGCATAAGAAAATATTACCCAAGCTGTCTTTCTACTTATGAATGATATTTCCACCACCAGATATATATTAATAATTTTTGACAAAACACTTTATTAATTATCAGAACAATACATCATGGAAGTTTAAAGACAATATGAATACATGTATATGGGAAATATATATAATATAGTGGTAGAAAAAAACAATGTGACATCATCAAACAAAACGTAATTTCCATACATACGTTACGAATACCGGGTAATAGGTAATTTTAGTTAATTATGTAAACACATTAATTTATATTATTTATTTTAAAATATTACCTGTGGGTAGCATTCTTCTTATTGCATATTATTTTTAGTAGCAGTATCTTATGAAGCACCACACACAATTATGGATTTGGTGAACTGCTATATGAAATAAAATATTATTATAATAAAACTTATAATTTTCTGAAGATCATAGTGATGATAATAATTAGTTATTATATGACTTATAATTAATTAAACTATTTCGCATGTGCGAATGCATTAAGAAAGTTCATAAATAATTGCGTGCACAAACACGCCACCTACTGGTACCGGTTGAATAAAACAGAATTCTTCTTCTTGTGTAAAGCTAACTTATATCTTATATAGTGCAACATCGTAGCCACCAAAGATGTTGAGTTGCCATCGAGATATGCATGTTTGTTTTGTGAATTTTTCTTCGTTAGAGGAATGCAAGTGATTTTTTTTAACATAGTGTATGAGCTAACCAAATGAGATTTTCTTTAGCCATTTTTTACATCAATTACATTACCCGGTATAAAAATGCAAAAACAACACATAATATAAAATTCTATACAATATGCACAAGAAAAAGTGCCCAATTTTAATTAACTATACATGCAAAGAAACAGCACCTAACATGTACTATTAATGTAATAAAATTAACATTACAGATTTTTATTTACAGGTGTGTATTGTATAAGTTAAAAGATACAATTTTACAAGGCAAAGTAATTAAGAACCATCAACTGTAATCTTTTTGCCCTGCAGTGATTCAAACAAAGTATTGGCATAATTATTACCTATCTTAAAACATCACCTGACTGCTCAGTATTTGAATAATTCACCAAATTAGTTTAACTGTTTTATTCAAAATCTCATCATGCTAAAATTTTCCCAGTATTCCATGCGAAAGGATAACACTGCAGTTGTCCCTAAGGCAAACACGTCTAAATATGGACTTAAATCATTTGTCCATGATGGGCCCGGGATCTGGAACAGCCTGCCAAATGAAATGCGAAAAACAGTAAACTTGTGATGGCCCATCATGCAATTGTTCTGTATGCAGGTAAACAGCTAACAGTTAACATGTTTGTCGCCATGCCAATATTATGAATATAGCTTTCATTGTATACATGCAATATGGATATGTGTAAAATATTGTAAAGCCTTAATTTATTCTATTTATTTTAATGTTTTTTTTAATAAGTTGATCAAATAATTACAGAAATATGTTTTAATGTCTTAAATTATTTAAATTAGTTTTTAATTTATTGCATAGTTACTAGATGGCACATTGATTAATGACCATGCCATGTGACTGCGCTGATACTGAGCGATAATATGGAACCTGTCAGGTACAGCTTTGTACTTGTCTCAAACTTGTAATTAGTGTCATCAAGCAGGTCCCCATTGTCTAGTAAACACAATTCTTGATTGAATTAAGCCTCCCTATTGTCTGTGAGCGTGGCTAAATGAAGGGATTAGTGACCTATTGTTTATCCAGCTGGTCAAGTTACACTGACTGGGTTATTTGAGTGGGATAAAAATACTATAATATAAAATTTACCCCCCATAGAAAAATGACCCACCCCTTGTTTCTTTATGAATTTTTCTTTTTTGTATGTATATGAGTATTAATGACATTGAAGGTAATGTTTTGTTTATATTTATACAACATTGCACTTTGATACATTAATAATATTATTGTTATGCCATAATACTTTTTTCAGTGAAAGATCTCCTTTTCAAACTGACACTGCTCAGTGGGCATATTTTGTTGACACTTGCACCACTTTTGCGTCCAATTTCATGGAAAACATTCTGCTTGGTCCACGTTCTGCTAACTGCCTTAGGCAAATGAAATGAGGTGGGGGGGTCATATTTCTATGGTATAGTATTTTGACCCGTGGCTCATAATAGTAAATGCATCATAGTAAATATCCATTTGGTAATTACCAAATAAATGTCTTACAATGGATGGGGGGGTCATATTTCTATAGTAAATGTTATAAAAAAATATTTGCCAATTTATATGGTTATGTGATGGTGTATGATTCATACAAGCATCACAGTAAATATCCATTTGATAATTACATAATTGGCATAAAACTACAAGCCCGTAACTATCCAAATTGGCAAAGTTACAGTTTTCTATGTACACCAAGCCACAGGTCAATATACTCTACACTCTATACCCTACAGCCATCAAAAACAAACTTTTTGCTATTACCAGGTAGACGTTTCTCTGTGATGTTTGTATAATAAATCTACAAGCCCATAACTATCCAAATTGGCAGTTTTAAAGTTTTCTGTGTATAACAAGCCCCTGTCAATATACTATACCATAGAAAAAAACCTTCGTGCTTGCATACTTCAGCAGGAATTCCATATCCCCCAGATGCTTTGCCATCTTTCAGGCCGGCGATTGCTCTAGCCATCTCAGCCTTGGTTGGAATCTCATCGAGGCTTGTCTTGGGATGTTGTCCAGAGCTTTGTGATCTATGTCGCCAGGGACGTTGAGTACCTTGTGGAACTGGAAATGTTCACTCCATCTTTCCACAACTCTCTTGCTATCAGAGAAGGTCTCCATTCCATCCGTTGATTTCAGGTGAACAGGTCCCTTCTTCTTGGGTCCCCACACTTCCTCCAGTCCATTATAGAAGCTCTTCATGTCATTTCTGTCAGCAGCTCTCTGCAGCTCCACTGCCTTCCTTTCCCACCAGTCTGACTTCAGTGCACGGGTGCGGTTTTGTAGCAGTCTGCAGGCAACTTTGTATGCTGCAGTGGTGGATCTAGTGCTCCTGGTTTGCAACCCTCTCTTGTGGGATTGGTCTCTTCTGCTCATAAGGGTCTGTAGCTCCTAGTCGTTGGGGTCAAACCAGTCTTGGTGTTTTCTGTCTGGCCTGCCAAATTATGTCTTGGCTGTGTTGTATATGACCTGCTGCAGAGCTGCCCATTCCTTGTCTGGTGTTGAGCTTTCCTTCTCCTCCCTTTGGGCGAGGGTACTGTCCATCTCCTATTCAAAACTCTCTCTCGCTGATGGTACTTACTTTTGCTGTGTTGAGCTAGGTCGGCTTACTTGTCCCTTGCCTATTGTGCTTTTGTCGTATTCTGAAAGCCACTTTTGACCTCAGCATCCTGTGATCAGTCCAGCAGTTAGCTCCACGCATGGCTCGGGTACTGTTGATGTCCATCTTTTCCTGACACCTCATGATGATGAAGTCGATCATATGCCAGTGTCTGGAACGAGGATGCATCCAAGTGGTCTTGCGTTCATCCTTCTGCTTGAACTTGGTGTTAATCACTATCAGTTCGAACTCAGAGCACAGAGCCAGTAGAAGCTCGCCATTGGAGTTGCATTTCCCAATCCCATGTTTGCCCATGACCAAGGGCCACTCTCTTCTTATCCTTGCATTGATGTCTCCTATCAGCAGTAGCTTATCTGTACGAGGGATGCCACTGAGCACACTTGCCAGCTTGTTGTAGAAGGCCTCCTTGTTTTCATCTGGGTTTGTCATTGTTGGAGCGTACATGCTGATAATTGTAGTAAAGTTGACCTTGCTCAGAGGTAATCTCATCGTCATGATTCTGTCACTTACTGGCCATGGCATTTCTGTCAGCTTTGTGACGATATCCTTTTTGATAGCAAAGCCCACTCCAGTCTCCCTTCTTTCTCCTTCGGGTTTGCCACTCCAGAAGAAAGAGTATTCCAAGTCGTTGAGACTACCAGACTTTGAGAACTTTGTTTCACATAGGGTGGCAATGTCGATGTTGTATTTGGCAAGTTCCATTGCTGTATGTCCTTCTGGTCGGTCAGCTGCTTCTCAGTTGAGGAAAGTCCTGACGTTCCATTGTGCAATTGTCAGTAGTTGACTTCGTCTTCTTCCTAGCTGATTTTCCACTGTCGATGGAAGACGAGGTCGAGCAGCACGGTCCTTGGTAACCCGGGCGACGGCCGATCCAGAATGGTGTTTCGTGCAGTGGTAAATTTAATGGAAGTGCTGCTAGCAAGTTACTGGCAGCTCTCTCCCGGGAAGCAAATAGGTCTCACACCGGCAAGAACATGTCAAGACAAGTTCAAACTATTTGTCAGATAGAATATTGACCCACGTTACCACGTAGAAAAGTGACCCACCCCTTGTTTCTTCAGGGATTTTTCTTTTTTGTATGTATCTGAGTATTAATCACATTGAAGGTAATGTTTTGTTTATATTTATGCAACATTGCACTTTGATACATTGATAATAGTATTGTTATGCCATAACAAAATCAGTGAAAAATCTCTTTTTCAAACTGACACTGCTCAGTGGGCATATTTTGTTGACACTTGCACCAAAACCAGTATTTTATTTTGTGTCCAATTTCATGGAATAAATTCTGCTTGGTCCACATTCTGTTAAATGCCTTAGGCAAATGAAATGAGGTGGGGGGTCATATTTCTATGGTATAGTATGTTGACCTGTGGTCCATAATCGTAAATGTTATAAAAATGTTTGTCAGTTTATATGGTTATGTGATGGTGTATGATTCATACAAGCATCATAGTAAATATCCATTTAATAATTACTGAATAAATGTTTTACAGTGGGGGGTCATATTTCTATGGCATAGTATATATTGACCCGGGGCTCATTATAGTACATGTTATAAAAAAATTGCCAATTTATATGGTTATGTGATGGTGTATGATTCATACAAGCATCACAGTAAATACTCATTTGATAATTACCAAATAAATCTTTTGCAGCGGGGGGTCACATTTCTAAGGTATGGTACATTGACCCGTGGCTTGTTATACATAGAAAACTGTAAAGCTTTGTCAATTTGGATGGTTATGGGCTTGTAGTTTTATCATAAAACTACAAGCATGTAACTATCCAAATTGGCAAAGTTACAGTTTTCTATGTACAGTATAACAAGCCACCGGTCAATGTACTATACCTTAGAAATGTGACCCCCGCACCGCTACAGCCATCAAAAACAAACTTTTTGCTAATACCAAGTAGACATTTCTCTGTGATGTTTGTACAATAAACCTACAAGCCCGTAACTATCCAAATTGGCAAGGTTTTACATTGTTCTGTGTATAATGAGCCCCGGGTCAATATATTATACCACAGAAATATGACCCCCCACCCCTATGGCCATTCAAAACAAACTTAGCTATTACCAAATAGATATTTCTCTGCGATGTTTGTATGATAAAACTACAAGCCCATAACTATCCAAATTGGCAAAGTGTTACAGTTTTCTATGTATAACAAGCCACAGGTCAATATACTATACAATATAAATATGACCCCCCCTGGCCTCCCCCCACCCCTACAGCCACCCAAAACAAACATTTTGCTATTACCAAGTAGACATTTCTCTGTGATGTTTGTATAATAAAACTACAAGCCCATAACTATCCAAATTGGCAGTTTTACAGTTTTCTATGTACAATGAGCCATGGGTCAATATACTATACCATAGTATTATGATTTCCCACTCCTAGAGCCACCCAAAACAAAATTTTTGATATTTATAAAAGGCTTTGAAATCCTTGAATTTTACAATGTATAAAACAATTGGATATTTTACAAAATATCAATGATATTTGGTAATAGGTTCAACAAAGAAATAAACAACTTTCTCAGTTTTATTTGGTGACCTAAATTTTAGATTATATATTATCCTTTGAAGTGTATAATGTGCTGTAATTTAACATTATAATCAAAACCATTATTTCAAATATATATCCATAAAATATTGGAGTGGGTCATTTTTCTATAGGGCGGGTCATTTTTCTATAACTGAAAATCTATGGAAAAGTGACCCGCGGGTCATTATTCTATATAGAATAGTGACCCGCGGGTCACTTTACACCCGGGTCAATATTCTATGACACCGGCAGTGGCTCGTTGAGAGATGTTGGGAGTTCCATACATCAACCGCCCTTGATGTATGGATGCACAGTGACATGGTTTTTTGGGTAGGGTTTGCTCCCTTAACCTCCGGTTCTATCAAGGCAGTGGTTTACAACTCCGCATGGCAGGGGTGTGAAACTCCCTGAGGTATTGCAATACCTGAGGTACTGCAACACCTGCATACCTTTTTCTGATAAACCACCATTAAAAATACGATTGTTGTTGGAAGTTGTTACTTTTTATTACATCTATTAGACCCATCACCAAAACTTTTACTTTTGTTTCCCTTTAGGATAACTAAATAAGCATCAAAATAAATTAGCTATGCCACTGTCATGCACCTTTAGTGCATGACAGTGGGCAAGCACAACAATCAGTTCGCCATTGTACCTTCCTAGCTGGCCACCTAGCCTCCAGAGTTAACATTGCATAATATGCCCATACCCCCAATACAATTCACAAAAACCCTAAGGCTTACAGGCAGGGGTCGAAATAGTGGGTGTCCGGTAGTCCGAGGACTGCCAGAAATTCGGTCGGACTGCTGAAGATGGCGTTAGCGGCAATCCGACGGACACCCGCCAAATTCGGGAATATTTTTACCATTTTTTATTCACAATGTCGATCTTCGACAACGGCAACGACCCCTATTGATCAAGTCGAAAACGATCGTCGCGAACCTACCGGATTACTAACCAGTTACTAGAAATTAATGTTTTCCATTTCGATCTTCGAAGGCGCATTTAAATTTCATTTTCACAGCGATCTTCAGAGGGAGCGAATCAAAATTTAGGAGCCTTTTATTTGAGCGAGTCAGTTTTACGTTAGAGTTTATAGTTGGAAAGCGTTATTGAATATTGTTAAAATTATTTGTTACCGATAGTAGTTGTTTACCGACAATAACATGTGGAGGCATATTTCCGGAGTGGATTTTGGAGGATGAACGAAAGGAAAAAGGTAATTACGCTTGCAGATATGATTGTATGCTATTTAAAAACACTCGGGATTGTATATAATGCACTGTCAGTAAATGTAACAAGTGGGAAGACTTGTTCAATGTTGTACTAATAACCAAACGCTTGTGGTCAGCCATGTTTGTTTACGCATCCACCTTGGATCAAGTCCATTGCGGTTATTAATCTAATGCCATCCTTAATTATATTACAATTTAGAGAAGCCATCAGCGTATGAATGTGTGTCTTACTGTGTTTTAAGTCAACTTAGATAATAATTTGGTAGAAATAACCAAAATATGTCTGGCATTTATTGTGATAGGCTAAGGGGTGACGCTCATCAGCTGAAATGGTTGTACCTATTATTTTCTGTGACTTCTGTATCAAACATTTCAAGCCCATTGCATATTTTAACTGTTACTTAGCATCTTGTTTGGGGACATATCGTCCACAATATTGGGAAATAAGTGACTTGGGACATAACATCTATAATTCTTACAAAACCTGGGTAATCTTATACTTACCTGGCCTAAATTAGTTGGGCCTTTTTAAACCGTTTCTTCTATTTCTTATCGATGTGTAGTTGTTCAAAATGTCATTCTACACCACTTCAGGTACCGTACAAAGATGTCATGATCAATCTAAATTTTTTATTTGTGTTTTAGCAAGTTGACACGTCGCCCCAACCAGACATGTGGAGGCAGTAATAGTGAGAGTGACAGTGATGACAGTGACAGTTATCTGGCGACAGCTCTTGCCAGATTGGAAGAGTGAGATGAACGAGCTTGTTGATGTACATATGTTTTTGGTGTTTATGTATATATGTTTATATATGTTCATGAGCGCCGTAGCTCTGGGGTAGGGCGTCGAACTCTCGACTAAGAGGAACCGGGTTCGAATCCTGTGCTGCGGTGTTAAAATCTTGGGCAAGTTTTTTCACTCTATATTGCTCCAGTCCACTCAGCTGTATAAATGAGTACCTGGCTATAGACAAGTGGTGAATATGTGTACGCGCATTAATTGTAGCATATGGCTGGATGCTTCCCAGAGAAGTTGAGATGGTGTTTGATTGAACAGGTCCGCCAGGGAAGTAATGTGTAAAGCGCTTTGAGCAATCCTGAGGATTGGATACTGCGCTATATAAGAACTTACCTTAATTATGTTTCCGGGGCAGGTATATATAATTATGTTTCTGGTGTTGGTGTATATATGTTGTTTGTGCGGGGGTATGTATGTGTTTGATGTTCTTCGCCTTTTGTATTAAATTTGTTCGATTTTAAAATATTGTGTTTGTCGTGTTATTTTGCATACAAAAAATTGGGGGGGGCCATTTTCAGGACAGCCAGATATCCCTGAGGACTGCCAGATTTCTCAACTAGGCAGTCCTGCTGACTGCCAGATATTTTGGAGTTATTTCTACCCCTGTTTACAGGTAAAACATACAATTTGACACCTCATGAATACATGGCTTCCCACTAAATTTCCATAAAATAGATAGTCACTATAAGACGTGTGAATACACAAAACTGCTCTCACCTTCAGAATGACTGCACTTACTTTCATCTTTATCAAGACTGAACTCACCTTCAGCAGGACGGATTCACTGAGTTTCTCTCTGTTGACAATCTTTACTGCGACTTTCTTGCCAAGTACACAGTGTACACCCAGTTTCACTAGACCTGCATAAAAAGCATGATAATAAAAAATCATGAAGGTTTAGTAACCTCACTGTTAAATTTTGTTGGGAAAGTATTTTTTTGCAACATTTCATGATATACATTTGGTAAATTATTACTTTTGGAATATAAAATGCATTCAGTCCTGATGTTTATACACATTATAATAAAGCATGTAAAGATAAAAATATGAGTAAAATGGAATTGGTGTGCTATACTACATGTTTAATGATGTGACATTAAAAACTGTAGAGGTAAAAATGGACCAAGTGGCTCTGAAGTCCTTTGGACTATAATTATAGTGAGTTGGTAATTATGAATGAAATGTGTTTTGGTGAATCATAGTCACCGCCTAGTCTCTTTACCGTAATCTGCGGTAATCACCTAATTGGCATTTTATCTGGTTATTCAAATAACAAGAAACACAGCAAACATTTGTAAAAACAACAATGATTATTCACTCTATAGTTCTCTAGAATAAAAAAATTCTATTTTTGTCACTTGTCACTTACAGGTGACAATATATTTTAACCAGTACACAGCAGTCACATCAATTTAAGTATAACTTCTGAGATGACCAGAAACACAGCCAAATTGTGTGAATGCAGTGAGATAACTTGTCATTAGTGGTTTTTAGTCAAGATTTATCTACTGTACTTCCAATCTACTCAGCCAGCCAAGTGACCAGAATTCTGTTTATATCAATAAAGTATATGATATTTCATTATATAATATAAGTTATTCAGAATATCAATGTTATATGAAAGGAATGATTGTCATCTACAGGTGACAACATACCATAATAACACCCATTTTAAATGTAATTAAATAAGTATCAAAATAAACTCAACTTCCACTGAAGTGACTGAATTTCTGTGAGGACATGTAGAAATGGTGTTTTTGTGCAGCGTGGCATGACTGGCATCAATGCTGTCAAATTATGACACATGATAGTCGGTGTTTTGTATTGGTACATGTGTAATTTAGATAGGTGATGAAGGGGTGTCAGGTTTAAAAGTAGCTTGTGGAACTCTAAGGTATTACAATTTCACGAATTTTCCATGGCACATTTACTATGAAAGGTAAATAAGCAGTGCAATTGTTGATAACAGATCTATTTAAATTTGGTAGGAAATTATTAAAACATTATAATGGCCACCTATGGAAAAGGCAATGTGGTCTTAGGCCTGTATTGCCTAACCTCCAGCAGACACTGACACAATGTGAACAGGTAGCTTTTTGAGGTGACTTTAGAAACTGTCAATCAAATACAAATTGTAGTATCTTCACTATAATCACACAATTGGCACTTTCTCTGGAACTTTATTTGTTTGACTGATGACCAGAAGCTCAGCCATAGTGTGTGAATGCAGCAGGCAATGTCAAATGAATGTTCATTCTATAGTTGTGTAGGATATTAATTTTCCTTCCTTGTCAATTGTCACTTACAGGTGACATATCTTTAAACAGTAGATATCAAAGTCACATAATTTTTAAGATACTTAAACTTTAAAGGGCAACAAAGGCAACGTTTTGGTGATATGTGCCTAATAGAGTTAATAAAAAGTAACACTTTCCAACAACAATCATATTTTTAATGTCAGTGGTTGGTTTACCAAAAAAATAATTTAGAACACACAGCCATCAAAAATCAGACGAATGACGTAATGAGGTCGACTTGATCGGCATGAACTGTGCAGATATTATCTTTTACTTTCTGACCTAACCATGAAAACGACCACCAGCAGCCGCCAAACTTCTCCTCACTCATCTAACATACATGTGTTATAAAAAATCACTTGCATTCCTTTAACGAAGAAAATTCACAAAACCAATGTGCAGATCTCGACGGCAACTCAATCTCTTCAGAGACTCTGTGGTTACCGTAAAATTTTAAGACCACTTTCTGAAGAAACCACTAATGTGAAAAAATTGGATTGTAGATGCAAATGGTTAGCTTGTGTCAGGGTTGGGTTCAAATGTGTATTTGTATAATACCCAAATTTTGTGTATTTGTATTGAAAATCATAAAATCGTATTTGTATTTGGTCTGTATTTGAAAAGTATTTGCAAATACAATCAAATACACATAAAAGTTACCATTTTACCAATGAAAGGTTGCCTGACATAAACTAGCTCAGGAATCAAGACAGAATGTTTTTCATGCCTCTGGTATGGTCAACTGTGGGCAGGCAGGCAAGGCAGTAGAGAAAATTGGCCTACAGTCAAGATGGTCAAACATTAGCATAAGTGAATGAATGGGAATCCAGTGAAGCTTATCTATAGGAGTCAGACCACATTTGCATTTTCCACAGGCGACCATTATAATGTTTCTTTCATTTCCTACTAATCTTTATTATTGACAATTTTACAGCATATTTACCCTCCATAGACAGAAGTTCTGTGAAAAAATTTGTGAACTTCTAATACCTCAGGCTCCCACAAACTTCTTTCAAACCTTTACACCTCTCCATTTCTGCTTGAACCACCCACGGATTGCCCCTGATCAGCAAGCACAATTACAACTGTATTAATACACAGAAATGCACCGACTGACAGCTGTCATAATTTGACAGCTCTGATGCCACGCTGCAAAAAAACATAATTTCTACTCACTCCACACTACATATGTGCTCACAGAAATTCAGACAACCTGCGTAATGCTGCTTTTATAGGGTACTCTTTGGTCGGGTAATGGCGGACGAGCACCTTATTGTGGTCTTACATCTATCGTAGCAGTCCTGCTAGATAAAGGGGAAGGTACCAATTAACAATAAGTCCAAACAAGATTAAATAACTACAATCCACTTTATTACACCCTCAAATTACGACCCACTGCTCTACTCACATCTACATAGATGTCCAGCCAGTTACTACACAAGTGTGACCACACACAGACACACACCCTGCAGGCTCAGCTCCTGCCAACCAACTCCCTCACTTTCCTCTTACAATCTTCTATATCTCAGCTAGCCTGACAACACATTCAAATTAACCAATGGGGGTCTTCAGAATTCCCACCCAGCATACATAAAGACAAAGACATCAACTATGCTACTGGTAATTATGAACATGTGGTTTGGGAGTCTTCATATTCCCACCAAGCATACTTAAAGATAACAACACTAACTAGGCTACTGCTAATTACTGACATGACCACTACTTATCTCATCTCTGGTATAAACACTCCTTATCTCATCTTAAACATTCCTTATCTCATCTCTAGTATAAACACCTACTCACTAATTAATTCATAACCTAATATTTTATAATAAGCCCTACCATACATCTATAGCCATAAAGGCAGGTATTCACAGGGAATGTGCTTCAAAAAATCCGGCTGTGTAAACATCCTGGGCTATAGGCTTACTCCAGTCCAGAGGAAGAGCTACCAATTAACAGGTAGTTGTGGCACACTAGCATAATAAGGGAAGTTTAGTGAACCTCCCTGCCAATTATTCAACAGCTTTGTAGGACAGTGACCCTAATTAATTCTAAACATTTTGATGGACTAATGAACTTTTGTCTTTACCAGGCATGGGATCAAATACATTTGTAAAGTATTTGATACTTTCAAATACTTTTTCAAATACATTGTCAGTACCAACATTTCTGTTTCATGATCATACTCCAAACGCCAAACTGGTTACCTTTACTGCAATTACCTTTCACCAAATAATTCTTTTCAACCTTCAAAATACCCACTGATTGCAACTAGTAACATTATAAACCTGTCTTCTTAAATAAGAAAATGTTGCCACAATTTTGAAGTTGTATGTCGGGTTAGAAAAATGTTGTGATACATTTGAACCATAGTGGAAACACGGTCCACATATTTGAATACAATTTCAAAAGTGGCAATGTATTTTAATCGTATTTGAATAAAAAATGGCAGTGTATTTGTATTGAATTTTTTTATTTGTATTGAAATCTAGAAAAGCAATGTATTTGTATTTGATTCAGCTGAGTTGTATTTGTTCCCAAAATGTGTATTTGGACCCAACCCTGGTTTGTGTAAACTCTTTTAGGTGCATAACACCAAACCGCTGCCTTTTTTGCCATTTAAACAAACAAAACTTGCAAATTGATAGTTTAAACAAAGATATACCTTAAAACATACAGGCAGAAACTGTCCATTTTAACAGGGATCTGCGGGGTTATTGATACATCAGTGATCTACCAACTTACCAATACTAGAGACAAGCAATTTGTTACACAGTCACTCTACTGGGCTACTGATACAGCCCCTACCAGAGTAATTAGTTACTGTACACAGAGTAGCACCTATACACAATCAACACAGGAATTCTGTGCCTCAGGATCTGCTAAAGGACCTGAAGAAACAGGCAAAATTTTACATTTTGCAGAGGCCCTAAGATGCCTGTACGAAATGTGTCAAATTTACATTTCTTGTGCATAATGACAGTACATCCTAAGAAACATCAACGTGAAATTTGAAGAAAAACACGATTTTCGACAGTTTCTGAGATACGAGAGCCAATGGTGGACACAGTTGACACAAAGTGATGTCATAAGTCCATAGGAAGTCCAAGTTATGCCAGAAAGACTCTTGTTGTTCTCTGGACATCTTTTATACAGGTTTAGGCAAGGATTTTTCACTCAAATTAACCATATTTCTGCTTGATCTTCACATTGTTATGGAATAAAATTTATATAACTGAAAATGTCATTATGTTATCCATCCACATAAAAAATTTAGATGTGATTACGCCACGATGAGTTCAGAGGCATTTCAAAACAATCTACCAAACCACAAAAAGCTGGCCGTGGCAACATCTTGTCTGTGCTAAGATGCTATGTTAAATATTACGCTAGTGCGAAAAAATTTAGCGTAAAATAGGCTTCATCTAAAAATGTTGCATGATGTCAGTTTTTGACCAATTCAATCAAATTCCGAATAAAGTTTACTTTGAAGATAAAGTATTGCTCAACCAATCGGTGATACACACAGTGCTGAACTAATAAGAAATTCTGTGCTAAAACATAAGTAAATATGACCACTTTAGTCGCAGTCATATTTCGTGAGCAGCCATTCCGCCCGCATCAGATCACAAACAGAAGAACCTGACAAATAAAGGAAGCCATCTGGATCAGTTCTAAAGACAAAGACACCAATGAACAGTAATTACGAGCTACCCCATGTGTACAATGACATAAAGAAATTTAAGATCTTGAATTGGATATGAAAAGAAAAGAACTTTCCTGAGAAATGTTCAGTAAAATATGTAGTATCATAACTATCATTCAATCCGGTGTCAGGTAGAGTATTGACCCGCGTAGAAAAGTGACCTGGGGGTCAAAATACTATAATAGAAAATTGACCCCCCCCTATGGAAAAATGACCCACCCCTTGTTTCTTCAGGGATTTTTCTTTTTTGTATGTATTTGAGTATTAATCACATTGAAGGTAATGTTTTGTTTATATTTATGCAACATTGCACTTTAATACATAAATAATATTGTTATGCCATAAAACAATTCAGTGAAAGATCTCTTTTTCAAACTGACACTGCTCATTGGGCATATTTTGTTGACACTTGCACCAACACCAGTATTTTATTTTGTGTCCAATTTCATGGAAAACATTCTGCTTGGTCCACATTCTGTTAAATCCCTTAGGCAAATGAAATGAGGTGGGGGGTCATATTTCTATGAACTAATAAGAAATTCTCTGCTAAAACACAAGTAAATATGACCACTTTAGTCGCAGTCATATTTCGTGAGCAGCCATTCCGCCCGCATCAGATCACAAACAGAAGAACCTGACAAATAAAGGAAGCTATCTGGATCAGTATGTTGACCTGTGTTCCATAATCGTAAATGTTATAAAAAAAATTGTCAGTTTATATGGTTATGTGATGGTGTATGATTCATACAAGCATCATAGTAAATATCCATTTGATAATCTTCAAAATATGTTTTACAGTGGGGGGTCATATTTCTATGGTATAGTATATTGACCCGGGGGCCGGGGCTCATAATAGTACGTTATAAAAAAATTGCCAATTTATATGGTTATGTGATGGTGTATGATTCATACAAGCATCACAGTAAATATTCATTTGATATCATTACCAAATAAATGTTTTACAGTGGTGGGGGGGTCACATTTCTAAGTTATGTATAGTACATTGACCCGTGGCTTGTTATACATAGAAAACTGTAAAGCTTTGTTAATTTCGATGGTTATGGGCTTGTAGTTTTATCATAAAACTACAAGCATGTAACTATCTAAATTGGCAAAGTTACAGTTGTCTATGCATAACAAGCCACGGGTCAATATACTATACCATAGAAATATGACCTCCCACCCCTATAGTCATTCAAAACAAACTTAGCTATTACCAAATAGATATTTCTCTGCGATGTTTGTATGATAAAACTACAAGCCCATAACTATCCAAGTTGGCAGTTTTACAGTTTTCTATGTATAACAAGCCATGGGTCAATATACTATATACCATGGAAATATGACCCCCACACCCCTATAGCCATTCAAAACAACCTTAGCTATTACCAAATATATATTTCTCTGCGATGTTTGTATGATAAAACTACAAGCCCATAACTATCCAAATTGGCAAAGTTTTACAGTTTTCTAAGTATAACAAGCCACGGGTCAATATACTATACCATAGAAATATGACCCCCCCCCCGGCCTACCCCCCACCCCTACAGCCACCCAAAACAAACTTTTTGCTATTACAAAGTAGACATTTCTCTGTGATGTTTGTATAATAAAACTACAAGCCCATAACTATCCAAATTGGCAAAGTTTTACAGTTTTCTATGTACAATGAGCCATGGGTCAATATACTATACCATAGAAATATGACTTCCTACCCCTAGAGCCACCCAAAACAAACTTTTTGACATTTATAAAAGGCTTTGAAATCCTTGAATTTTACAATGTATAAAACAAATGGATATTTAAAAAAATCTATGATATTTGCTAATAGGTTCAACAAAGAAATAAAAACTTTTTCATTTTTATTTGGTGACCTAAATTTTAGATATTTAATTTTTTGTGTGTAATGTGCTGTAATTTAACATTATGATCAAAACCATTATTTCAAATATATATCCATAAAATATGGGGGTGGGTCATTTTTCTATAGGGCGGGTCATTTTTCTATAACTGAAAATCTATGGAAAAGTGACCCGGAGGTCATTATTCTATATAGAATAGTGACCCGCGGGTCACTTTACCCCCGGGTCAATATTCTATATGACACCTGCGTGAAATTTTCTTTCTTAAAAATTTACAAACATTCTTTTTGAGTCAAATTGCAGCTTAATTTATGTACTTGAAAGAAGCATCATTGATTTAAAATAATTAATTACTATAATCAGAAGAAAATAATAACAGAAATTCTAAAGAATCATTGACAATATCTTATATTGACATCTGTCAGAAGTGTTGGAATTTTTTTAATTAGAAATTTCATAAAATTGCTGTTTCGTTAATATTTCATCTATGTACATGAAACAAGCACCATTGCATTTCAATTAGTGATTTTGACCAGGGTAAAATAAAAAATACACTAGTGTGTGATTTATATGCAAAATTACATGATATTATTAGCAAGCCGTCAGAAAACGTCATGAAATTAAATCACTTAAATATGAAACACTACCATTATACTACTGATTACTATCAGGGACTATTAACAAAAAACATTCTAATGAACATTTTGGTTTGAACACCCTATCTAATCTATAATTATAAACTATCACTATGCCATATATATGGTAGTTGGTTCGGGTAGTATGGCTATGCGAATGGGCATTACGCCGGCTAAGCTACTTGGTATTTATACCCCGCTACATAACTAGATTATCTGTGATTCTGAGATCAGTCCGACCGGTATCTGACATTGGACTGGTGAAAGTGGTACGCTGGGGCTGGGGTGTGTTGTTGTGTGAAGACGTCTGTAGTTAGAATCAGAGATGTCGGACTACTCTGACTTTGTCTCCGACACTGAGTCTGAGTAGTGAGTGAACGAGATGGTTACCTGTTTGGCCCTTTCCCAACGTTTTCTCTAGCCGATAAGGTCCCACATACTGTTCTTCTCGGTGCGACATACTCCGTATAAATCTCTTTCACGTTGTGATTTTTGGATATGTTATGTGGATCAGCGATAAATATAAATAAAATCCTTTTGTCGCGAGACATCAAAGTCGCCATTGACACTACTGCGGCGAAAATGTTTACATCCGGGTATTTAATTTAACTGCTCTTCGAACATTCGCTAGGTAGCGCCACTTTCACAAATGGAAATTACTACTGATGTTGAAAATGGCCTGGTTGGCAACAAACAACGATTTGTGTGCTTTACGTATTTACCTTTGTATTGTTGCCATACTTTTGTGTGGTTATATACAAACAACACTTTCTAGCGATGGTAAGGGTACAGTTCAGGTGTACGAAACGGCGTCGTTTCATGGCTTTACGTTCATGCATTATGTTGTATATCGGTTGAAATCCCAATAAACAGGCCTAATCATAAACATAACGCAGCTCTGCGAATAAGGTCACAGTCGCAGAGTAGTGACGAATTAAGAAAACATTGTTGCTATTATTCGCAGAGCTGGTAGGAAAGGGTGTTTATTGGATAATTAGAACTCAATGCGTAGGTTTTACTAGCTGCTTACTAAATACAGTTGGCGTGTGTTCATAGTTTTTTTCTAAATACTATGGTTTGACCTAACAATGACAGGCACTTCCACAAAATCTGCTGCCACGGTTAGGTACATTACATTCCGCGAGGGGCGCCATGGTAGATTTGTCTCATGAATCTGGTCCAAAATCAGTGTTGCCAAGTCCGCGGTTTTCCCGCGGAATTGGGCTAGTTTTAGACCTGTTCCGCGGGGGGGGGGGGATAGCAGTTGCGGTTTTTCGGGCTTCTTTTTATGCACATGCCGCTATTTTTGGGCTAGTTTAGAAAGTGGTGGTTTTACGTCATGTGTCATTAAGTCTAAGAGCCGTCTCATTCTACGTCTTATAATAAATACTGTGAACTACCAATTAATAGCCTCCGAATGTCTTTGAATACAGACGCATACATGCCATGGTCATTGCCATCTCCAGCCTGGGCCACCCAGTTGTCCATAAATAAGGTAATAATCATTTTCGCGCGCCAGGGGTCGCTGCTGCTGATTACGTCAATACCAGCTCTTCTCTTCGTAGCGCTACGTGTAACTAACCTAACGACCATTAGTAGGAGCCCAAAATCTGAGGCCGGTCTGAGCCGCCATTGCTGTAGTGACGCCGAAAACGGGGACTCCCCAAGAATGTTTGCCAACATTATGCAAATGATTGTTCGACCTATTTTTATGATCACGTGAACCAATGAAAGATTGAACTACGTCATAGCGAAATTTGCGGGATTTTTTCCCGACGACGACCGAGGTGAGTAGATGTTTACTTTTACGTTGTGAAAAATCGTTTAAATGTACTATTAATATTTCGAGTAGAACTTTTATACTTCACGCAGAGATTTGTATGTATATTTACGTTAACATGGTATATATATGTTACCTATGTACGTGAGCCTGCGTGCAAAAACGCACGAGCGCGTTACAAATAGGCATGGCGCTCGCAGTTTGGCGTTCAAAGTGAACTTTGTTAGCAGTGCGCACGGTGCTCGCGGCACGTACGCCACGTTGTCCAGCCGATATGTGAATGAATTGTGCGTTTTATGATACAAGTGTGAAATTTGGCACAAACGTAGAACACACAAATACACAAATATTTGGATATAGGGCCATCTCAAATTTCGCCCGGAAAGGCATTGGCGGCCATTTTCTAAGATGGCCGCCGCAAACGTATTTTCTCATATCTTAGTAACTACGTCAAGTAAATCAGTCCTTTTGGTATTGAAACCTAGATGTTCGTAGTCAGCCATTTCATATGTATTACTTTTGACCTTCTCCGACATTAACATCGGCCATTTTTAAAGATGGCGGCCGCCAAGACTAATAACCATATATCTCATGACCTACGCGACCTAGAGAGCTACTTTTATGGTCAAAATATAGGTAACTAGACAGCCGACTCCACTGTATTAAACTATTTTGTATTTGATCTTTGTCGACCTTCGTATCCGCCATTTCATAAAAATGACGTCCACTAAAACGAATTTTGTACACACATTTACAATGCTTAAGTCAGAACCACTACATTTGTGTCTAAATGTAAGTTTTTCAAAGCCAAACTTCTTCACATCTTGAGAACTAAACCACCTAGAGAGAAAACATTGTCTTTATAATTAAGATTTTTCGTGCTGCTATTTTAAATATGCTACTTTTGATCCTATCGGACATTCGTATCGGTCTTTTTCAAGATGGCGACTAAAAATGGCGGTTATTTTCTATAATGGCTATCAACAAACGCTATTTACTAGCTAGCCTAAATTCACGAGAGGAGTATCAGAAGTCGTTCCCTCTCTTGATGTTTAGAAAAGTTTACGTTAACTCCGAAACGCCTCACAGTTTTAACTCATTGTTTATTTTATTTTGCGTTGTTTGATTCCATGTTTTGTGATATGTCAACAGAAACATTCAACAGCAGAAACTTACTATGTCGTCTGTGACAGTTCAGCATTCCTGTAACACGTGTGTATGTAACACGATAAGTGTATACACATTGTCCATGACCCAAATGTCCTATGGAAAACGTAACAGTTACTAATTACTGGACGTCCTAATGTTTACTGTGTCGCACATTAGCTACCACCACAGTAGCAAAGAGCAGTGCATTGAAGTCCTGCCTTGAGGCACTTACATAGTCCCATGCATCCCTTCTTGCAACCACAGCGCAGTAGTTCTCGACAAGCTAGTGTCGCTTCAGGAAGAGTTGTCCAATATATTTCCCAACCGACATTTTCATTCCTGTTCCACCCCCATTCACTTGGAGATGGAAGCTCCGGAGTCGCGATCATCGTCTGTGCCCAACAGTGGCCGGCTTAGTATGCAGCCCGCTTTGTGTGCTGGAGAAGTGCTGCTTGTGCCGGAGGAAGACCGTCAATAGCTTTACCTTTCTCTGTGAACAGCTGCTTCGTCGCTCCACTGATAAATTCCTGGCTGCTAGTACGGTCGTACAGCAGGACTACAAATCGTTCCAGTGGACCCAGCCAATTTTCTACGGTCTCCGGGGTAGCAGCCAAGGCACAGAAAACTGGTGTGACTTCGTCATAGGCATTCCACATGTCCCATGCAGTGCGTTTGCCCCTGCCTCCAAAACATGACACCGTGTCACAACCAGTGAAGGCATGAAACATTGGCAAAGCAACACAACGATCAGGACCCAGTGCGTCAGCCATCTCGTGGGCCGGTAAATATCGAAACTTCTTTCCAGCACCAAAGGCAATCCACAGTTCGGCGATGTTGAGGCGCTGAGCTGATGCCACTGCAAGAACAACCACGTCCGTGTCAACTGTTCGAATGGATACCTTGTTACACCCTTGTTTCACAGCATCTTCCAGGTGGAGTAGGATTCGTGTGTCCGCTTCTTCATGGGTGCATGCAGCAATGCCTGACACGTCTCGGGACTGAGTCCACAGCACACCAGTGTGACATGTGCTGATGACTTGTTTGTCGGTGGCAATGGTTGCTGCACTTGTCGCCAAGAACGAAAACAATTTGATCTTGTTGTCGTTAATGCGGAGAAAGTCCTGCCAGTTCCCAGGAATTGTGTTGGATGGTTCTACGCGTCGGCGGATACCTTTCCCTCTCCGTGTTCGTGTTTCGGCTTTCAAGCTATCTGCGATATATTCATCCCACACAACATCTAGTCTGTTCACGTGTTGCAGTTGCGATGTGATGTACAGCAGGAACACATGGGTCGCGTAATCGGAAAATGTCTTTGCAAAACCCGGTCGAAGCGTGTTAACGATTGCAGCCCCATCAAGCAGGATGACTTGTACGACAGGAGTGGGGGAAATGTCTTGTGCAGGAACGAGATTTTCCAAGCAGTCGACCAGATCATACTTTGTTCCTCTCCGCAGTTTCCCCATTTGTGATAAAGCAGGTGGATACGCTTGATTTTCATGTTGAAAGAACTGATCGAGATCACCACTCCGTATTTGCGACGCTATGTACAACCTGAAGAACAGAGAACAGTCATTCTTGAGTGATGACCGCTGTAGTTGTGCTCTTGATTTCTCTCGCAATGGTGGCCGGCTGAACAGTGGTAGGTTATTTATATTGATTGGATCTGTAATGGGCTTTGTTTGGTTGACAAGGCGCTCGTTGACGTAGGTGTCATACTGCTCTTGTCCAAGAGATTTGATCTGACGCCACGTGTCAATCACAGCTGGATCTGCAAGGCTTCTGCTATCAAGTACAAGCAAATCCTTGCTGTTCTCAGCGAATGGATTTCCCATCTCTTCTATTACATCAGTTAATGACGTGATATCTCGTCCGAATGTCATCTGTGCATGTTTCGTCTGCTGGTGATGCCAGAAATCTGTTTTCTATCTTCTTGGTTGAAACCTCAAATTCTCCAATTAGACGTGCCATTTCAGGGCCAGACACCATCCAACGCCGCAGTGCTGCAGGGTTCTCAGTCAGACCCACATTGGCATTGCGTAAAGTCACTCTAACTGGAGGCATTCCGCAGAAGAAACATATTTTGGTGGAAGGAGGTGCTTCTACTATAGACCGATGGGTGAACTTCTTGGAAGCAGCTGTATTGTCTTCAATGCGAGAATTCCTCTTCTCTGCTCGCTTAAGTTTTGTCTTGTTGAATTGTAATCGATAAGAGTCATGCCATTTGGTTTGGTGCTGTCGGAAGGTTGCCACAATGCCCACACCATCATCTAACCTTGATAGGTTGATTGTCTTAGGCAAACAACCAACCTTAATATTGTCAGCGATAGTCTTGTAACCAACCCCCTCCCCTCTGCGTCAGGTTTTGAAGAACAGAACGCATTTGTTCCAGTTTGTCGTCAGACATAGTACATTGGATGTTCCAGGCTGATCCACCACTTTATATACCTTAGCCATTCAGATATTATGGCAATTACGCTCTTGTGAAAATAGGGTGTAGAAGGATGTCATAACTCTACGGATTATCTGCATTACATTAAAAAGATACCTACATGTTCTATGATTTGTACATTCCGCATTTATATCATCTAACATAACACATATTTAAAAACGAAGCGCGGTTTCCTTTCTTTTTGGTCATGTGACATCCTCGCAACCACATGATCAGCTGCTAAACCGCCTACCGATCGAAAAAACTATAATATTAATATGTGCTACCACCTATCATAATTACTGAAACTAATAGGACAAAATTTAAGGTGAGACGTTGTCGTTCCAACGGCCGTCATTTTATAAAATGGTGGGTACGAAGGTCGATGAAGGTTAAATGCAAAAATATTCAAATCATTCACATCGGCTGTCCACAGACGTTTCCTGTGACAACAACATTACCGCTCCAAGTAACGTAGTTCATGAGATATGGGAACATTAGTTTTGACGGCCGCCATCTTTAAAAATGGCGGATTTGAATCTCGTAGAAGGTCAAATGTAACATATATGAAATCACTGACCCAGAAGTTGTATGTTTTGGTTCCTAAACATCTAGTCTACGTTGCAGAAGTCTAGATAGAGGAAATTGGTTTTTGGCGGCCATCTTTAAAATGGCTGTCAACCCCTTCCAGGGCAAAACCTGAGATGGCCCTATATCAAAATATTTTTTTAATTATGTACTCTATGCGTGTGCCAAATTTCATGCTTGTATCATAAAACGCACAATTCGACCATATTTTGTCACATATCGGCTGCACTAACGTTGCGTAATGATGTTCGAGAGGCGCGCGCTGTGTTAAAATGCCTTTTACACGGAGTACAAAATATAGGGATTGAAGTTTAAAAAAATTCTTTAAAATATATCATATTTTTAATAGATTTAGAGCTGTTCTACTGGATCTGTGATTGTGAGAGTAGACTGAAGCGGTCCAATATTCATATGTTCGATTCGTATGTCCTGCAAGCGTGGTGTAGTTAATATAGGAATATAAGGTCACGCCGTTTCATACGATTCAAAATCCACACAATCAAAATTCGTTTCGCTTAAATCCTGGTGTATTTTTGACCAATAAATAATTATGAATATATAATTGTAGAATGACATCAATTATTTATAGTTTTCAAAATAGGCGAAAATATTAATTCATGTTTTAAAAGCTTTATGACCGTGGTATGATTTGGTTGGACCTGGGCTGATTTTTTATTATTGATCATAAATTGTTTAACATTAAATTCACCGCCATCACTACTTTTTCAATGATGTACAAATTTAGATATTGTTATTGTGGTGTTGCCTTCATTTGTGTTGTGTTTAAATTGTTTAATACAATTACGATTTTTTTAAGGCAATGCCACAATGTTGTTAATCAGTGAAACAACAAACATGCTATATAAAGCATGGTGGAATTATCACCGATATTACCACGGGAGATTTGTCTCTGCTCCTGTAATTGATATTTTTTAACTTAGACTTAGTTGTAATATAATTATATAGTTAGATATAGATAATGTTCGGAGATGTCTTAGCCACCGAGCTTCTGTGACAGGCATCTGAGAGCAAATAATATATTATTTATATTTTGCTATTCAGAGCTATTATGTATAAGAATAAACATACTAATGTCAAGGACGAAAACTCGAGCGGTCACGGTTCACAATGTCTTTATTTCACATGAAGAAAGCAAAACAAAACCCTGTAACAACCATAAATCACAGTGAGCACAGGCATCATTACATACAGTACAATATACAACATCATGTAAGAAGATCCATCTCTGCACACACTACTTAAGTTCAATACTTAAGCCAACATGCCAACACTGGCAATTAACTGAATAAATAACGCATTACCTACGTATTGCATTAAGTAATTAATACTGCATGACTTTGGTGGCAATAACCAAACTCTTACTTTGTCTAAGACAAGTACATATTTACACACACCCCAAATGGCAAATAATAATATAGAAATGCAAGACTAAATCATGATATGTACCTGCCCACAGTCAGATGTCAGGACTATAATCTCAGGCTTCTTGCTTCCAAAGCATTCATGAAGCAATCACGCTGCAGAAAAAAAATATGTTTACATAGCTCAATAAAAACCAGCAACATCTACCATGTACACATTAATTACATCAGTGCTGACCCCTAGTGCCAAACACCCAGACTTGTACTACAAGTCAACAGTTTGCAAACTCATTAATGTTAAACCACTGTCTTAATTTGTGGTCCATAATCAACAACCGTGCTGTGACACTAAACACGTTCTCTCACGATACATATATCGGTAAATACTAGCACTTAACCATATATGCTGGTTACCATTTCTCGATCGACCCACGACCCCACCTGGATAGTGACGGTTTGACTTACCATTTGATAAATACATTAATACAATGATCTGTCGCTTCTTCCATATGATATAAAAACAACCTCAGTTTTCAACGTACACTCTACACGGCATGCTACTGCACAGTTCAATATACATGACAATCATAACGGTTAGCTGTGGCATCATTACCCGGTAGTTACAAGCCCATATGAGAGGATTTGACACGTGGGAATACGAAGGGAAATTAAACTACTGCAATAACTACGTAACTACGTAAGTATTAACAACTGTCCACAATTATCAAGGCGCAATAATGGCTCACATGTTACAGCACTCATGGCTCAAATATTATACAATTGCAGTAATTAAACTCACCAAAGCAACTTCCCACTGAAAACACAGACTCGTGGCTCGGCTGTTTGCTTGCTCTCCCACTCTCCCCCAAATCCCGCTATCATCCCGCCGATCAAACTGCAGTGACACCTATTGTCACTGCTAATTAACACTAAACATTAATCACCAGGTGGAGTCACCGATTACTGAACCAAATAAATACACAAAATACATACAATATGATAGCGTCATGGCGGTCCATGACACTAATATATATATATATATATATATATATATAATATATAGATAATATATATACACTCAAAGATGCCTGGGCCAGCAAACTTCTGTGACAGGCATCTGAGAGCAAATAATATATAACTTACATTTATTGTTAATATATTTATTGTTGATACACTCAAACTCATACAGACATTGTCGCATACCCACATACAGAGACAGGAGATTCTCAAAAATTAACACAAATCTAATCTGTATATTTTTATTTTCCAGAAAATGCAATCGTGAACATTGACATGCAACGTGCTTGGATTTACAACACTGGAATAACAACATATACACTGAGTGTGTTGTGTCCCGTGAACATTTCCATACAATGTGCTTGGATTTATGACACTGAAATTGAAATATGTACACTGAGTATGTAGTGTGCCGTGAACACTGTCACACGTACCATGCTTGGATTTATGACACTGGACTGACACTATCTACAATGAGTCTGAAGTGTCGTGTGACCATTGGCATGTGGATATGTCAGTGCTTTGAACAATGATACACATTGATGGGGTAGTTGGTACATAATGTGTCTTATGAACATCGATACACTTAGCTTGGCACTGATTGCCATTGAACTTAATATTACAAACATTTTGTCAGCAATGCATTACGTTTTTACTGTCAATTATCATTATATGCAATGAAGCTAACTGGTTGTTGTACTTCTGTTTCACTCGTTTTCCATGTATGTCGGCTGCACACTGTGAACAATATAGAATATTATTTCATATTAAAATGCGAGACATTGTACAAACAAAATTGATCGCAGTATATTGGGGCTTTCTTTGTACTGGGATATTATTCACAATAACAATATTCTGACCAATACAATTACGCCAAAGTCAAATTTAAAAAGAAATGTCATTGATGGTTCACCCTCTGATTTAACATTATGTTGACTATATGAACATAAATGATCCATTACAACAACATGTATGTGGAATTATAAACTATTCAGTTCATGAATTGCACTTAATAATATAATTAGGTAATCTCTCAACAATATACGTCACCTGCCAGCATTAGTAAATTATTTAGGTCACGCCAAGGTCATATTAAGGTCACATGATACGGGGGGTCAACGCTAGGTTATTAACATTTGATCTTATAAATACCCTTATTAAAACAATATTCTGGCCAAGACAATTATGTCAAAGTCAACTTCAAAAAACAAATGTCATAACATTTGGTTTCATTGTCTGCCACTTGGTGGCAGCACAAATTTCAGGTCAAAATGGATATGCAACCTGTGGACACAATGGGCCTGTTTTTCTGACTCTAAAAAGTCGAATAACATTGTTAATAATAAAGCTATTTAAAAAAATCAAAAAGTGTTGTAAACTACATAGCATACACTATCACATAAAAGTGTTTAAATTATTCTATGACAATTGTGAAAAAATATGTACCTACCACGGTGATTTTACGTGCGCACAAAGCCGTATAGCGGCAGCGTCATCTCGTTTACTTGGATCTGGGTATCGTTTTGTTTTAACGCTCTTATTCGGGCGCATTTTTCGTAATTGACGTCATCGGCTTGCGGCTCCATCTTGGTGGTAAGTCAAACTTTATTTATGTTTTATTTAACAAAAATGACCAACATTAAGCTAGATGTCATTGATATGATGACGTAGCTGTGTTTCGTTAATAATTTACAAAATATATATTATAATAAGAGAAAATATTTTGTGTTTTTTGTAATCTAAGTTTTTTTTATTAGTTTGTCTTGAAATATCGTTGGCGTCTTCGGGTGCGACATGCGGTTTTTAGTCAATCAAACAGCGTGAAGTTTACCGTTGTCACGGGTTGTGTCTCGATGAAATCGCGTGTGTGTCACCAAAACCTAGTAGGTTTAAGCAATATGTGTGTGTATAAGAGGAAATATTTTGTGTTTATTGTAATTTACGATGTTTATTTTAATATGTGGTAAAGAAATTCTTGGCATGCGGGGGCACGAAATAATGGTTTTGAACCATTCAAAAAAAATGCGTTTCATTATTGTTAGCCCGGTTAGCGTAGGCGTTGGGTCGCTGTCGGTGTATGTCGATGAAATCGTGTGCGTGTAACCGAATTGTTGGTTTATAAAGCCATACATGTATATATTTAAGAGAACATATTTTGAGTTTAACCTAATCTACGGGAGTTGTGCTAGTCTGTGGTGAAGAAATTTGTGGCGTGCTTCGACGCGAAATCTGATTTTGCGCCATTCAAACATCATGACATTTTACCGATCTGTCATTCTGCGACTGTGTTGTTGATTTATATCAGCTCTTGGCCTATGCCTGGCCCTAGGGCTAGGCCCATGCCCAGTTAGGCATTACTAACTGTTGTCAATATTGACTGCCATTCGCTTGTATTTATTATTTATTGTGTGTTATTTATATTTTGATGATTGTTCATGTACAATTTGTTTATTCTGATTTGTTTTATATATATATATATATATATATATATATATATATATATATATATATATATATTATATGACATTGTTGTGAATAAAATATTAAATACAACTATTCCTAGATATATTTAATAACAATGCAATTACTTCTAGAAATGTAAATGTTACTGAATTTTTTTATTTGTTATTTCTATTTTATTTATTTAAATGCTTTGCATGGATATACAATAATTCTGACATGGCATGTTTAATGAATTATTGTAGTTATTACATGCACTTTGAATTGTTTTATTTCAGAAATGTTGCACCTGAAAATTACACACATTACGTGTATGCATAATTACAAGCTTCATCTGGCTGAAGATGACAGCAATACATCTACGCTGTCTGAAGATACAGTCCCTGTGACCATGTACACTGCAGTTTTAATAGACAAGAACACAACATTATTGTATTGCCTGAACAAAACTATCTCTCAGTTAACTGTGATGGTACATAGCCTACAAAGTCGTCAATATATCATAAGCATCATCTGCATACACTAAATAATTTCACACAGTTTATCTCGCTGAATGTAATACATAATACACTGAAAATACTGATAGTGATACAGTGTCCTTATTTACTTTACTCATCAGTCATGGACATCATGTTGAATAATACTTTTACAACTGAATTACAAGACACTGGAATTAGACGATTTCTTATTAACTATATATATATATATATATATATATATATATATATATATACATGTACATACATACATTACATAGTTGTGACATGTGTGAATACTTTTCTGCTTAAATTGTGATAGTGTAGTCAAGAAATATATATGTGTCAAGGATGGACGCTGAGCGCTGGATCTCTCACAGTTCTTTATTTCGTTTACCAACAATTAAAAACCTGTACGACACGGGACACACTGGATTATGAACATTCCTGCATTGATCTTGCAGAATATTGTGAATATTACAAAAAGACAGTATTATGAGGTGGAGTAATGTGAGCAGCTTCTTCATCTTGCACTTTATCCCTATTGGAGGGTAGTGCAGAATGCAGTCTTGCATTTGGCATACGAGATGTTGGACATCTATAAATATTACTTCATCAAGTTCATGTTGAAATGCAGAATATTATGAAACGGTAACAATGTATTACTGGCCTCTACTGAGCCTGCAGCAGTTGTCCAACCTGTAACCACACGGTCACCCATAAACAAGTGAAGTGTGACAACTGTGCTTCATTGTCATGCATTAATATGTTGAGTTTGCTATTTAATTACTATTTATTAATAAAGTTATTATTTATGTTGTAATGACATGTATTCATTGATGGTTGATCATTATTTACTGCAGGCATTAATCAAAACGTAACCATTAGCCGAGTTAGCATGCTAACATTAGCCAATATTAACTTATTTATCCGGTATGTCAAAGATTCTCCTACCTGCTCTGCGAATAACGCAACTGTTTCCCTAATTTGCAGAACAGTGACGTCACTGCTCTGCGAATTAGGGAAACACTTTCCTAATCGACAGACTTGGAATTATATATGTAATCTATCAGAATTTAAGCAGAAAAGTATTCACACATGTCACACCTATATAATATATGTGTGTGTGTGTGTATATATATATATATATATATATATATATATTAATAACAAATATATCACATGTCAATATATATTCACAGTATGCATTTATGTATTGACGTGATATATTTTTTTATTAACTATATATATATATATACATGTACATACATACATTACATAGTTGTGACATGTGTGAATACTTTTCTGCTTAAATTGTGATAGTGTAGTCAAGAAATATATATGTGTCAAGGATGGACGCTGAGCGCTGGATCTCTCACGGTTCTTTATTTCGTTTCCCAACAATTAAAAACCCTGTAACCACAACATAGGTGTTACACATTTAAAGTTTTAAGTTCTTTATTGGTATGTCAAAATATGAAAGTACTAGCTTGCTATCCCAGGCGAAATGATGACCATGGTCACCACGGTATTTGACGGTCGACCATGAACTACCATGGTCGACCGTCAAATACCGTGGTGACGATGATCGTGTGACCATGGTCGACCGTGGTCGACCATGGTCAGACTTGTGTGACTTTCGTTGACCATGGTCGACCATGATCGCGGTCGACCATGATCATGGTCGACCATGGTCAAGTCACATGACCATATTTTTTTCATGTATTATAGCTAGTATGAATTCTGTGTGGTGATGATCTAAAACTGCATGCAAAATTTTAAAGTGGCTTCACCTCCATGACAGTTGTGCTTCTCTACTGCTTTTGTGAAAATCCTAACGTTTTGGGACTATAATATACCTCAGCCAATTAGGACACTGCATATATTAGGCTTCCCAACATCCTGGTTCTTTCCATTTGAAAATGTATAACCAGTTTAGTTTGGAACATGTGAAGAAAATGCTGATCAAAGTCAACAAAGTAGAACATTCTTAACAAGTAGGTGAGTAATCATGAACTTCTAATGTTTCAAGAGCACATTGAACAGTATTTTATCAAGCTGTGACAAAATTACAAGGTGCTAGAACAATTTTATGACAACATGCATGCTTTGAATGGAAAGGCCAAATATCAAAAGGCAATTAGTTACTAAAGACACAAAACTAACCATGAGTCTGTAGGAAAACAATACTAGCAACAATAATTATACTAACATGTAGCCATTACTTGAGTAATGCTCAGAAGCTTTTTTCACAAAACACCTAATAAATTAAGTTAGCTGCACGGCAGACATTGGGTGTGCATTTATTTACCCTGCACACTGACTGCTGACCTAGCATTTCAGTCTTGTCCAAGCCACAGTGGACAGGCTGTGTAGGAGCTTGCTTGTATCTAGTTACAGTCACTAGAGCCACTACCCTGGGTGATTAATCATGACAACATCAAAGGCACAAGAGAGGGGGAAGGGAAGCTTTTTTGTCCTAAATATAGCCCAGTTAGCCTGACTTTAAAAATACTATTTCAACATGCCCATATCAGCATGCAGTCTTTCCAGAAAATTAATGTAGGTAATGTCACTTTACTACTAGTAAGTAATTATAGAAAAACTTGCATGTGCTAGACATATATTTTGCTGCATGATATCTCCATTATTGCCAGAAGTGTTACTTTTGTTTGACATAATATAAAATTATCAACTTATAGGGTTTAGGTCAGTAGACAGTGCTGCAATGGAATTGAAGTCCACAAAATAAGTAACTTTGTCCAATATATTATTATATACGTTAGCATTATGTAAATGTCTACTCAAAATATATATTGAGGATGATCGATTTAAGAGTAATTTCGGTATTGTTTTTAATGTATTCAGTTCAAATATTGTTTGTATTTTACTGAACCATTGGACATGTTTTATACCCAGGTTAATAATGGTTGTGTAACGTCTTGCATTAACACTTAATTGCAGTATTAAAATTAATATTATGGAAAACCTTATTAGAATATCTTATATAGTTTGTGTGTGAAATAATGAAAGAATAGAGATGAATGATTGCATAATACATACTTAAATTAGTTGACACCTTCTGTTCAGTTAAAAAAACGTAAAATACAATCTGTCAGTTGACCCTGAATGACCGCAGTCGACCACCAATGACCATGGTCGACCACCAATGACCATGGTCGACTGTCAATGACCATGGTTGACCGTGAACTACCATGGTCGACCGTGAACTACCATGGTCGACCGTGAACTACCATGGTCGACCGTCAGTGACCATGGTCGACCGTGAACTACCATGGTCGACCGTGAACTACCATGGTCGACCGTCAATGACCACGGTTGACCGTGAACTACCATGATCGACCGTGAACTACCATGGGCGACCGTCCATGACCATGGTCGACCGTGAACTACCATGGTCGACCGTCAATGACCATGATCGACCGTGAACTACCATGGTCGACCGTCAATGACCATGGTCAGTGACCATGGTCTGTGACCATGGTCAGTGACCATGGTGTGCCATTTAACGAAACATGGTCGACCACGGTCGACCATGGTCGTATGACCATGGTAGTTCATGGTCGACCATGGTCCGTTTCGCCTGGGTTGCACTCTATTTGAAAGTCTATACACCATAATGGTGTGATGATTTATGTGTAGACTTGATAGCTGTGTTAACTATATTTTAAATGACATTCTAACTTCTAGGTTAAAGTAAACGAATGCCGTCTTTTGCACTAAATTGTGGTAAAATGGTACCCGTCCGAATCAGACACATCAATGGCACCATCAATTTAATTTGATAAACCACTTTGGAAACTCCCAGATTTGAAGCTGGTTTCACCAAACACTGCATTAGCGATCCGCGTTTGTATCAATGTTATGGGATTTGCAGCGGCAATGCCACGGTTATGATCCCGCCTATACATCACAGGTCAAAGTTTGCCCGAAGACATTTCGAACGCTTCCAAACTGCATAGTTGGTTCAGCTTAAACTTTAATTTGATTGATGTGTAAATTAATCAGATTAAGTGGGTATGGTTATCAGTTGTAGTTGTATACTACTATAACTAGTTATTTAGCGCATTTACTTTATCGATAATTTCCAGGATTTGTAAACACTGTAACAAGCTGTTATACCTGAACACTTGATTAAAACAACTGTATACATATTTCTAGTATATACAGCATTGGGTCAGAATCCATACTGTACATATTATCTGCCTAATGTGATCATATGGACATCAGAGTAACATGTACTTGCAGTATGTGCCCTGTTGGGTCTTGAATAAAGTTATTGAATTGAATTGAATTGAATTGAACAAAATCATGACAATAATGCTATAAGTTGTTTAGGGTACTGCCACTATGCAGAAGAAACTTAAATTTGTTTGAAATGTTTTAAGCCTCTTAACCTTAGGGTCTTTTAGGGCCTAAAAACTGGTACATCTGTATATTCAGGATTCCTATCTTTTCACAAACTGTTCTGAAGGAGTGTAGCTGTTCCTCTAATTTTGCATAGACATATTTGAGGGTATTTTCATTGCACACAAGAAATTTATAGTTCATTATAATCTCGCAAGGGCGTCTCAGGACCTACCCAAAAACAAACTGTTACCATTTTGCTTGTTTCTGCCCAGGCTTTTAGCAGATCTCAGGACACAACTTCCTCTGATTATATGTATATTTGGGCAACTATAGTCAGCCCACCCCACAGCACCAGTCTAGCTGGTCATACCCGGTTTTCTACTGTGACTAATTGCTCACCAGGGGCAGTGGTATAGGCTGTATCAATCAACTAGTAGATATCTGTTAAACTGGACCTGTCTGTATATGTTAAGCTATATCTTTGACAGCCAACTGATTGTGTATACAAGTTATGTTTATCTTAATCTGTATTTAATTATCTATTCATAAAAATGACGTCACGGTTGTATCTACTGGTTAAAGCAGGGATTAATATTGGCAATGGCCCGACACATGTTTTGAAGCTTTCAGGCATAGCTTTATGTAGAGACCCATCCACCCGTCATTTGGATGGGTAAAAACGAATATGGGCGAGTAGAAATATGGTGGACGAGTTGTGAACGGGTAAAAAATGAAGAAGCCAAAAAAGGTCTTCCAAAACCATATATATTGTTAGTTATGCCTTGAAAATGAGTGAAAATTGTGTCACATGTGTGTTTGTAGTCCATTTCAGGTCATCATACACGTTTAAAAGTTTGTAAACTGGCATCCATGTGTCTACCAAAACGTGTGTGACTGGCAATAATTTTATCCTGCATAAAGCCCTGCTTTCAGGCCACTAGTTTAAAAATTATACTTGAACGCCGTGCCACTAGTTTTAATCCATCTGACCACGTCAACATTTCTGTAACCTGACCCTTCATAGAAAAATGAGACAACCCTAATACATCTTTATTTATAATTAATTAAACAACAGTGTCTATAGTGTATCTAATAGTTGCAGCCGTATGTATATGAAGACTTGTATGCACCGTTGAACTCATATTTTGTGTTCACTCGCGTGAATAGCACTGGTCATTAAGTACACACCCAAAAGGCGATCTAGTTACACATTGGCTGTGTGTGGCAGGCGATGTCGTTGCTGTCTGGGTAATAAAACACATTCCGTAAAGGAAATTCATCAAGACAGTTTGTTATGCTGTCAAATGTGTGACAGTGCCACAGTGTAGATCATAGCTGCAGCAGTGGATTTGTCAAATAATCTTGGAGGTATGAGAGCAAGGGTTTGGACAGTGTTCACGCTATCACATGGAGGCCTTCGCACACCACGGGCATTCGGCTTCGAGCGCTGGTGCATTGTTTATAGCCACTCATTGTATGGTATCTGCATTCAAATGCAAATTTATTATGGTATTATGTTCGCCTGTTGCTGGCGATAACAGTTTTAAGGTTGGGCCACAGACACAACCAAGAAATGCTTTTCTTGTGCTGAAGACAGCTAGCTAAAATGTCAAGCCCCACCCAATATTAAAACATGCAGTCAATGTTTTGAGTTTGTCTTCGCAGACTTCATAAATGTTTGAAGTGCAATAATGCAAAATAACGGAAAGTGTCAATGAGTGAGTCAATTGAAAGTTTTTTAATGTCCAAGATCATAAAATGGCCTGTTATTTCAGCTATGTTGTAGTTTTATGATTTAATTTTACAGTATTTTATATTAAAACTTTATATATATATATATATATATATATATATATATATATATGTATATATATATATATATATATATATATATATATATAATAGATACAATAGGCTATATAAGTCTCATGCTCGAAAACGAGTTTGGGGGCACAAAAAGAGGACAAAACCCTACTTGGACAAAACCCCATCGGACATAACCCCATCGGACAAAACCCCACTCGGACAAAACCCCACTCACTAACACACATTTCGGACATAACCCTACTCTTAATATTATATTTAATAAATGTTTGTTTTATTAGGCCTTTGGTGCTGTTGATTGATTCATTAATTAAGTAATAATTTTTTTTACAGTTTCTGTTAGATGCATTTGATCTGTTTCACATTATATATATTTTATTTTATTGATTTCAAATAAATTTCTAAAACATGAAACATTTAGTTGTGTCATTAACAGTCTTCCATAAGCACAAATACGTCATAAAATTAAAATAATTTTATTACAGGGTTTTTCCAGTATCACGCCCTGTATCATTCCCGTCGTGTCCGTATCAGCCCTCGTCCATCTATTATTCTATAGTAAAATATACATTAGACTATGTCATTGTTTTTTTTGTATATAAGTATTATGCTATGTGATAATTATAATGAGTTTATTAGGTATATTCAGGTCTCTGATCTAAGTACAAAAATGTCCCATGTGGTATATATATATATATATATATATATATATATATATATATATATATATATATATACCACATGGGACATCAAGACCATAGGCTATCGTAGAAGATCATTAACCTTCTCTTCTGCTACATATATATATATATATATATATATATATATATATATACCTCATTCGGACAAAACTTACTGAGTGGGGTTTTGTCCGATGGGGTTTTGTCAGAGTGGGGTTATGTCCAGTGGGGTTTTGTCCGTTTACCTGGCGGCACTTGGTGGCAGGAAGTCCATATTCTCCATGTTAACATATAGGACTTTGTGTTTGTGTTTGGTTGTAATAATCGGACTGTCCCCAAATAGTGTTGTACAGTTACATTGTCCGAAGGCAAAAGCAATGGAACACTTTGCCAGTAACGATGATCACGGAAATCATGCATTTTAATCCATTATTATGGTGGTTGCCATGACATCGGTGGCTAGTACTTGTGTTTGGCGATCTTGATTAGCAATGAAGAATGCCATCTTTCGCACAGTACAACCTATTTTGGGGCAAATGTGTTATGATTATGTGCAGTTAGACAACTTGTCAGATATAAGTGCTTATCGAACTGTTGTGAAACCACAATGTACATCAATGTAAAATGCAAATCGCGTAAAAGACACATACGGCCTAAAATTGTGTATACTATCTGCACTATGTAAATCGCTATATGGGTATGTGACAGTGTGGTAAACTCAATATTAAATTGGGCATTTAAGATTAAAAAAAGGTGTAACGTAAGATATTTATGACCTGGTTTTCCTAGTATTCATCAGTCGGAAGCTACAATTGTCATCACCCTTGAGTGATTGGGGACTGTAGTCCCAAATCAGTTCAGTCATGCAGACCGGTAGTCTTGCCGTGTATCGTGAGTATTCGTGACCCAGATATTGTATTTCTCTTAATATGTAATGATGCATGTAATACAATGATAGGTCTGAATCTGGGTCACCGATGGTCTGATCATCAGTGCAGGTCAAGTGTCTGAGACGACTCAATGGCTTCCATTGGGTTGAAACAATTGTATCCAATTAACCACTTCAAAGACATCGTTGGGACAATGGGGTCAATATCAGTAAACTACCCAATAAAGTTACTACACACCCTTAAAGACCACCCTGGAAGCCGTGTGTTATTTTGGCAGTATGATTGGATTACGTAATAAACCGACCTAGTGACAGGATGAAGTAGTTTAAAACATTGTTGCAGGTGGGTGGCTGCACTTCCAAGTACTGGGACAGTGGGAGGTCAATTTCTGAGAAATCCACTAGTCTTGTATTAGAAATGGGAAAGTTGTTTCTTTTGTACACAACACGTTTTTGTAATACATCCAAGCCAGGGCAATTTGAAGCACTGTTCAAATAAAATATATGTTAAAGTATGTAAGCCTAGTATCTATATTATAATAAACAATAATACATATGCAATTTATACAGCACATTTGAGAATATTAAATTGATTAATTAAAAAAATTAATATGGGTAAGATGTACACATGTAACTGAGTACGAGCACTGCTAAATTATATTGATTTTATGTTTTACAATAATAATGTTATCGATCTTGTATTCAAATGTCAAAAAGAGGAACTACCTTTGAACAATATTTTTGTTTGAATATACAGTGTTATATAAGTTAATGTTATTATTATGCAATTTTGATATGGCCATATGCCACATTATTTTAGTGGGAAACTTAACAAATACGGATACCTTTCATCAACACAATATTTGTTACTGTTAAATATACATAGCAAAATATTTGCATTGTTCTACTAAATATAGTAGAACTTTTATACATTAAAATAGTTATTACAAAGCAACACAACACATACTTTCGCCAGTTATTGCATGCTAAGCAGTGATTCATGCTAAACTGATATTTACTAAAACAAAAGTAGTGCAACAGTGGCCCCCACAAGAGCGCGACTCGGCTGTTACCATTTCTGATATGTAGAAGAGTATAGTTGATATGGTAAATCGTTCTAATTAACTATCTCTGTTTTTAAAATGCATTGCATGTTGGCTAATCTTAATGGTGCAAGAAAATGAATGAAGGTAGAAAGAGGCATGTGGACCTCAACGCTTCAACAAAAATATCCCTCTGCCCACAATTTTAGGTAGCAAGTTATATACAGAGTAATTTATTAAGAAATTGTGGGCTACCAGATATGGGTGTAGGCTACCAGAAATTTCAAGCTGGTAGCCCGGATAGCTACCTAGATTTTGGAGTTATTTCTACCCTTGCTCTGCATTTAACTGGTCGTGGCCTAGCGCCTTTACATTTTTGAGTTCCTTGATAGCTGTCACAATTTCTTCCTTAGTGGGTCGTTCTACATTGATGTCCAGGTCTTCTGGTGATTCTTCGATTTGTGGTAGATCTGATGAGTTGTCTCTGTTTAACACTTCTTCAAAATGTTCTCCCCATCTTCTTTCTTGCTCTTTGTCTGATGTCAGCATATTTATTTGTTTGTTTCATGGGTGTGTTATTATCGTATGGCCCTTCACAGATTTCTTTGGTGATCCTGAACTCCAGAAGATGGTGCCTTGTTCCTGGTGTGCCGCAGCTCATTCTGCCTCTGCTGCTAGGTTGTCCATGTAGAGTCTCGCGTCTCTTCTTGGTGTGCCGCAGCTCATTCTGCCTCTGCTGCTAGGTTGTCCATGTAGAGTCTCGCGTCTCTTCTTGGTGTGCCGCAGCTCATTCTGCCTCTGCTGCTAGGTTGTCCATGTAGAGTCTCGCGTCTCTTCTTGGTGTGCCGCAGCTCATTCTGCCTCTGCTGCTAGGTTGTCCATGTAGAGTCTCGCGTCTCTTCTTGCATTCCTTTTGACCTGCTTTTCTGCTTCACTGTTGAGAGCTCCATACCTTTCTTTCAATCTCTTTCATCTACTAGGCTTTTAGTTGTTTTCTCTCCTTGATCAGTGTCCAGTGTCCACATGTCTTTTCTCAGCCAGCCTTTATCTAGTGCTGTAAAGCCATTGCACACCTGCAGATTTTCTTATTCCAGCATATTTCAGTTTGGAAACTTTGAAACATTTCAACAACCTAATCAGGGTTCTGGTTCTTTTGAGCTTCAGTTTGACATGTGCAACAAGGTGGTGATCACTGCTAACATCTGCTCCTCTTCTGGCATATACATCTTTTAATGATCGTCACCACTTGCCACTTATGAGAAGGTGGTTAATTTGGTTCATTTTGGTTCTTGTCTCTTTGGTTAGGTGAGATCCAGATCAGTGTATGTATTTCCTTGTGTGGAAATAGAGTGCCTCCTGTGACAAGGTTGTTTAAACCACAAAACCATTCAGTCACACACCCATGTTGACCCATAGTTCTTTCATGTCCAGCATTTTTTTATCCTACTTTTGCATTGATATCCCCCACAATGATCAATAGGTCATGCCATGATATTTTCCCAACCTCTGCTTGAAGGCTTGAGTAAAAGTTTTCTATTTCCTCATCTTCTGCACTGTTCGTTCTGCAATAGTCTTTTGTAATGGCATCCCAGGGCCTCCTCCAAAAGTAAAATGTAAAAACGTTGCCTGTGTGTAGCACAATAGAGTATGGGGGGGCATACTGCCTAACAAATTGCTTGTCCCTGACCCTGGTATTTGTAGGGGCTGTATCAATGGTCCTGCAGATCCCTGTTATACTGGACAGTTGCTGCCTGTATATTTTAAGCTATATCTTCATTTAAACCAAGTTGTATTTATTTTGATGTTTGATTAAGTATCTTTAAAATTATATAAATCTGGTGTCTATTGGTCACTGTAAGTGACAATTGACAAAGATAGAAATTTTGTATTCTAGACAACTATAGAGTGAACATTAATTTGATACTGCCTGCTGCATTCACACAATATAGCTCTGTTTCTGGTCATCTCATGAATAACCAGAGACAATGCTAATTAGCTGATTTCGGTGAAGATACTACAATTTGTATTTGATTGAATGTTTCTAAGGGCACATCAGGGCTTTTCAAAAAGGTACATGTCCACATTTTGTCAGTGTCTGCCATGCCATGAGGCCCCACTGTGGAGGCTAGGCAGTAGGCATCAAGGACAATTGGATATTGTATATTGATGGCACCCCACTGCCATGCACTGAAGGCTAGGTGGCCTACCTGGAAAACTATTTGTTATTTCATGTAGTAAGCTGTCACTTCAATTCAAGTTGACATCAACTGCATTCTGGTCACTTGGCTGGCTGAGTGGATTGTAAGTAGTCAACTCTTGACTAAAAACCGCTAATGACAGGATATGTTGCTGCACTCACACAATTTGGCTGTGTTTCTGGTCATCTGATATGGATAACCAGAGAAATTATCTTTAGATTTATGTGACTGTGGTTTTTACATATTGTCACCAGTAAGTGACAGTTGACAAATATAGAAAATTTATATTCTAGACAACTGTAGAGTGAAAAACCATACACTTTATTGATACTGTCTGGTGTTTTTACAAACATTGGCTGTGCTTCTGGTCATCTCATATGAATATCCAGATAAAATGCTAATTAGGTGATTACGGTGAAGAGACTAACCTAGGGTAGGCAGTGACTATGATTCATCAAAACTCATTTCATTCATAATTGTGGAGTGGCATGCTACTGGACCAAATGGTGTCTGGTAACTTATGACATATTTGTTGCTCAACTTTGTAATATTTGAAAAGCATGATTCTGGTTTTTCTTTGCACCTCTTTCTGATTCAGAAACAAACACTGTCATGAGAAAAGAAGAAGCTATTTGTTAATATTGCTTTTTCAAAACAATTAAACTCTTGCATTAATTCGTACATTACGGTGTCCACAACATTATCACCCTACTACCACATCCCATTTTTATGTTAGTTCCATCGTCTTCTTCTTCGCCTTTTCCCCCTAGGTGGGGTCTGCGGCCCGTATTCTTGATTTCCAGAATGTTCTGTCCTGGGCATCCTCCAGGGTGATCCACAGTTCCTGCATGTCCCTTCGGACGCAATCCATCCATCTCCCTCTTGGTCTGCCTCTTGGTCTTTTTCCTGGCACTGTCATGTCAACAAATGCTCCCACTTTGTTGTTTTCTTCCATTCTCTGCACTCATTTCTCTGACTTTCTCTTGTATGCTATTCACTCCTAGCTCCTTTCTGATGTCCACACTCTACTTTTTCTCTCAGTGTTACACCTTTAATTCTTCTCAACATCCTCATCTCTGTTTTCTCAAGAATCTGTTCTTCCTTCATTCTAACCAAGTCCAACATGCAGAAGTATTGGTCTAATGACAGTCATGTAGAGCTTGATCTTTAATTTCCATGGCATTTTCTTGTCACTGGTAACTCTGGATAGGTCTCTCCACTTGCCTCACGCTGCACTAATTCTTGCTCTTACTGCTTCCTCTGATCCTCCTTCACTGATGGTGACACCTAAATATTTGAATTTATTCACCTGTCTGAGGCTCGTACCTTGGCTCTCTTTGATGTTTGCTTTTGTTCCTCTCCTGCTACTGACCATCACTTCCGTTTTCCCGGTATTGACTTTTAGTCCCTTGCTCTCCATCCCAATCTGCCAACCAAGCCATCTCCTCTGCATCTCCTCCTCTGTATATGTTACTACTGCCAGATCGTCAGCAAACAGCAGTTCAAATGGCAGCCCGCATCCGAACTCTTCGCTGATGACATCTAGTACTACGATAAACAGGAATCCCTGGTGTAGGCCAACTTTGATGGGAAACTCATCAGTTCAGCCATGTGTGGTTCTCACTACTGTTGATGCTCTATGGTATGTTGCTTCTACTAGCCTCACTAGCTTCTCTGGGACCCCTCTCCTTCTCAGACACCAATACACCAGATCCCTGGGCACCCTGTCATATGCTTTTACCAAATCTATGAAAGTATCTGCACTCTAGGATCATCTCAAACATCTTCATCCCATGTTCCAACAGCTTAATGCCTCTAATGTTACCACATGATAGTGGGTTCCCCTTTTACTTGTATATGGGGATGATCTCACGTTTCTTCCACTCTTCTGGCATCTGTTTCTCTTCCCAAACTCTCTTCAAACTCTCCCCTAGGTGTTTGATAAGGTCTATCGTGAGGCCTGAGCACCCTGCAGCTTTTCCCTTCTTCATGCTCTCTGTGGCTTTCTTCTCATCTTCCCTTGATATTTCTTGTACTTGTCCTTCTACTGCTGGTACTCCTCCAAGCTGTTCCCTGGCGTTTTCTATATTTAGTAGGTTGCTGAAATACTCTCTCCCCCTCTCTTTGATATTTACCTCATCTGTTAGCATCTCCCCTATGTTGTCTCTAGTCATATTCACTTCCCCAGTGTCTCTTCTTGATATTGCCCTTTGTTTTGCCACCTTGTAGATCATCCGCTCAACTTCCTCTGTTCCTATCTTGTCATACCATTCTTTGTATGCCTCGTTTTTAGCTTTGGCTACTGCAGCTTTTGCCTCTCTCTTCATAGGCCTCCTTCAGTTCGTTTCCACCCTGCATCTGCCATTTCTTGAATGCATCCTTTTTCATTATCAGGCTCTCCTGCATCTCTTTATTCCACCACCAGGTCTCCCTCTTCAGGTGTTTTCCTCTTCTGCTGCCCTCATGACGACTTTCTTAAATAATTTTCAACTTTCTTCTGCATTAGTGTCTGCCTCAAGCTGGTATTCCTCTTCCATGTTGTCTCTGTATTCCTTCACTTTTTCTCCCTTCTGAGTCCAGATCTTAATCCTCTTTTCTCTGGTCCTTCTCTTATGTTTGTCTTGTTTTGTCCTCAGGACTGCACATAGCAGCCGATGCTGAGATACAACCTCCTCTCGTGGTATTACCTTGCATCTCGCATTTCCTTCAGATCAGCTCTTCGTGTCATGATTAAATCAATTTGTGAGCTCTTCCCTCCACTCTTATAAGTGATTAGATGCTCTTCCTTTTTGTTGAAGAAAGTGTTTACTAGTGCCTGTTCTCTGTTCCTTTGGCACCTCCATGCACTCTTTGAAAAACACCTGGATTTGTTCCTGGATTTTTTCCACATGTCCATTTAGGTCAGCTCCTACTACAATCTCGACATCACATATTCCCAGTCTTTCAAAAACTCCTCCTTTATCTTCACTGTTTCTCCACTCTGTGGGGCATATGCTGACACTATGTTGAATATCTCTCCAGCTATCACCAGTTTTAGCTTAATTAGTCTGTCTGATGGTCTTGACACTTCAACTACTTTCTCTTTAAACTCAGAATGACCTCCCACTCCGTTTCTACTGCTCTTCTCTCCACTATAAAGGATCTTAAGTCCTCCCAATTCTCTTGCGCTCTTGCCGGGCCACTTAGTTTCCTGCACACACAGGATTCCTATGTTCCTTCTTTTTCAAACCTCTCCCTCTCCCAGTCATCGATCCCATATTCCAGCTTCCAATCTTGACATTTCTTCCCACTATCTTCATTAGCTGTGGCCGTGGTCTCTGCAGTACCCCTCGTCCACTTCTCAGCCGGGGGCTGCTGGCACGTATCGCCTCCGGGGGACGCCGTAGCATTATTTGTCCATCATTGCAATTCAGGCATTATTTTGTGGTAGATTGTTTAATGATCGGATGCCCTTCTTGACATCAACCACAGTTATAAGCGGTGGGCCTAGCCTTTGATCTTGCTCGACCGGTCTGCAAGGCAGCAGATGTGTTTTTGTTTTGTGACACCATCACATGGATTTCCGTTCAGGGTTAACTGCCCTGGCCTTCTCTTGAACGAGTATGGCTGCAAGGCAGTGGAGGTTTTAAATCAGAGTTTTCCTTCTCCTAGATAGGCTACCTTCCCTTGCTATCTACCCAAAGCTTCTGGTTTTGAGGCACCAGATATTCCCGCCTTCGCCCCTTCTCCTGTTAGTATAAATACTCTCACCACAGGAAAGCCAGGAGCTGGACTTGAGCCGTCAGAGGCTTTACCGGTACGCATGCTATATGGAAGCATTTAATGGTAGCAGGAGCTTATCCCTACTACCGCCTCAGGCTTTGACAAATTTTGAGAACAAATTCCATCGTCTCTAAGCCATATATGTATGGTGGGGTAATACATGAGGTGAGCACCTTTCCTTTAAGTTTGTATCTCCCATCATCCCACTGATTTTCCTTTAAAGTGTTTACCCCTGCTGTATTCCTTCTGCAAATGTTGATGTCCATCCCCACATAGGTGTATTGCTCCAGCCAGGTATACAACACTCTCTTTTGAAAGTTTCTTCCCATCCAGGTGAATTTCTAGCTCTTTTCTTTGGTGCCCTACCCACATTGCCTCTGTCTTCTCCAAACTTACTCTCAGTCTGTCCTGCTGAACATATATTTCCACTCTATCACTTGGACGTCTGCTTCCACTTCCACTACCACAGCCTGTCTGCGTACAATAGTTTCCAGAGAATGTCTTTCATACCAATCTTTCTGCTTATCAGTTCGACCACAGCGATAAACAACAATGAGCTCAGGGCACTCCCCTGTCTCAGACTCTCTGCCCAACATTTATTTCAAACTCTTCAGAAGTTCCCGGTCCACATAACACCCTACTCTTTGTGTCTTATCATGTCCCTTCTACCATCCTAACCTCTGCCTGTGTGACTGATGATAGATGTTGGATGATGCGGGGGAGGGGGCAGTTGAAAATTTGATTTGCATCCCACTTCACTTTTGTCAAAACCCATATTCAGACTCTGATCTACTGAGGGGACAGAACCATATGCAAATTGTCATGAGCTCCCTAATCTTCTTAATTTAAAACTTAGTGGTGCAGTTGTAACTGAATGAGTAAGGGAAATGAGAAATGAAAAGTAATTGCATTTGATTTTAGTTTGTGTAGTTGGGACCAGCTCTGCTGTGTATTGCCAATGGGCAAATGTATTGTTTTTTTGTAATTTGGTAGATGTAAACAGCCCTAGCAGAAAAAAGTTGTAATCTGAGTTAAACTACCATTTAATTTTTTTTAAAGAAAATGCTAAGGGTGTACATTATACAACATGAAGAATATTTGCATATTTCATTATACTTGCTACCATAATATCACTTTGGCATTTTATCCCATAAATTATGAAAATTGCAGAACTATTTGTTTCAGTGAAGACCGACAAAACATTCTACTATTCAGTGCCAGTGCGGGATGCTGTAGACTACCGAAGTGTTACTGTTCTGGAGAGCACAATCTCACCACAAACAGTGCTTGTTACATGGAATTTCACAGGCCTAGCGTTAACCTCATGTCAACATCATGATATTGTCATGTAAGCAAAACTATATCTTGACAGCAATTTTACATGTAAATTTGGCTAACGTTGCTCAACATAATACTAACGTACAGTATAACCAATAACAATAAATAAAAATATATAAATAAAAAGTGGTGCTCTGTTTATTTGCTTGTTTGTGGATCCACATTTCCATCATGATGTTCATAATTATGCTAACAAAACTTTTCTTAGATTTCAATGCAAATAATTTGAGGTTTGGTCACATTCCAGTGCACAAGATTGTGGAGGTACTCTCTAAGGGTTAATTTATAGATATCATTAGCATAAACATGATTTCATCTGTATAATTTTTTTCTAGTACAGTAAGCCAGGCAATACAGCTACAACATTTATGCAGGGCAATGGGTATGGAACTTCAGGATCACCATTTTCAAAAGTCCTATTGCACGATAATGCCTTTTGTCCAAATATCACTGGGTAACACAGCTAATAAACCAATAATTTGAATCAAACGATATAAGTCAAACAAGCCTTAAAAAACGTCATTGTTTTTTTTTATTGCATTGCGTCTCAATGAATATTATTTGAATTACCAGTTCTGATTCTCTTCTAGACATATACAACATGGAGGGTATTCACTGCTGGACACTGATAACAAGACATATCCTGCAAACTTCTACTTGCACCGTACCAATGTAGAGATGCTGACCATCTCATCCAACAAAAGTCACAGAGCCGTCAATATAGCCAACCCACTTTCAGGCAGCTGGTTCATCGCAGCATATTTGCCTCACATTGATGTTCGTAATATTTTACATATTCTGTTTTACGTTAAAGTTCGCTCATCTTGTTTTGCAACCACTTTGTTATCGTTAAACCTGGATCCACTATGACATTTTAGCTATCAGATTTTACCAGATGAAGTATTTTCCAGATAAAGTACTTTATTTACTTGAACTTACCAGTTTAATAAATGTGAGTTACCGATGAAGATTGTTTCGAGTGTACCCTGTACCATTATTCTGATTTATTGGTAATGTTGAATGCCAGCATTTCTTTGCTTGTCTGTAAAATGTGAACTGTAGTCAATTATTTTGCACTGATTTCATATAAATTAAATAATCTGGGTATCATCTTTTATCAACAGGATAGAGCATTGGATTGTATCTACCTACTACAATTGAACGTGACATCATTGGTGACTACTGATGTTCAGCAGCTACAGGCAAATGATCTTGTAGATGTTACACTGCACCAGAAGGACACCATGTTCAAGTAAGCACAGTCAACACGTGACCAATCACAGCAAACTTTCATCCACTCATGTCAACAAAGAATACATTGCACAGAAAGAATGATACTCATTGATATAATGTATTTAAATAAAATCATTACACAATAGGCTATGTAAGTCTCATTCTGGAAAAAGAGGTTGGTGGCAGGAAGTCCATCTACCCTTGGTAGTAATGAAGAATGCCATCTTTCGCGCAGGTCACCTGTTTTGGGGCTAATGTATACATGTGTTGTGATTACTGTATGTGTATTTAGACATCTTGTCAGAGATAAGTGCTTATCAAATTGTTGTGGATCCACAACGCGTAGCAATGTAAAATGCAAATCCTGTAAAGACATCCTAAAATCATTGATACTATCTGCGCTACGTAAATTATTATATGTCTATTAAGCCGGACAGTTAAAATAGGAAAGCCATAACACAACATATATATGACCTGATATTCCTAGAATGATGCAACAAAAAAGAGTATTATCACTATAGCCATATTATGTGTAAATCTGCAATCCAAGTGGTATTACTGGTATCCAGCCATGTAATAATACTGCTAAAAAGATTACCATAATACACTGTATATAATTAGTAATAAAACTTCCCCAGTCGCTTTAGTTTATTTTCATCAGTTGGAAACTACAAGGGTTACTGTCATCCGCCATTAGAGTATCATTCTTGTCCTGTCCCCAATCATCTCCAGTCACGCGGAGTCTTGCCATGTTTCATGACCCACTTACAAGCCCTATCAGCGAGTAAGCACTGGTCAGTGTGTGAATGTATGCAACAATTTTAATTTTAAACTAAATTCCAGTTTGCTACATTACACATGTTAATACGTCATTGCTCAATAGTCATTGTTGTTAAAATGACTTAGTCGATTTTCACAAAACAGTTTCCTCAGTCAATGTAAAACCATTTGAAAACAGACTGACCATTAAATATTATTTTAATATTATTTGATATATGATTGTGTTGACTAACATTAACTAAGAAAAGTTGCCCTGCAAAAAAACCTTTTATGAATTGCTCTCAGATATCAGAAACAGTTTAAGAACTATTTTTCAAATGTTGCATAAGAAGTATGCACACCAAATTTAAATTTGATTGGTACATTTTTAAGCCTCTTAGATTTTGTACGAAGATTGGTTTTCTGCCAGGTAAAACGTTATTGATGCCCTGCCTAGAGCAGAAATAGGAGGAGAAACTGCAGTAATAGAAAGTACATCCCACTGATAGTCAAATTTTTTATTTTTATAAAAAATTGTTGTCAGTCTTTCTGTACCTGTTTTCTGTACTTTCCCCTCATGGGGCATACTTTCAGTTCCCAGTCAGAAACCTCTATCCAGAGTTAGAGATCAAATCTGTTGTTTGTTAAATTTAGCCATAATAAAAAGCCTATCTTGTCACCCCTAAGAAACAGTGTTAACGAATGCTAGGATTGTGTGAAGAAATGTGGCAATTCAATTCAAGACAGCCTCGAGATCACTATATATTTGTACTAGCTTGGAGCCTGACTAACGAACAAAGGGGATATTGACCTACGGTCATTGTCAGGTACTAATCCATCCTCTGGCTCTGAGCAAACCAATTGTAGTCACTGCCAATGCCCTAGAAGACACCTGCTGATTGGTGTAAACTGTAACACTATTGGGTAAAAGACACTTGGGACCAATGGGTATATAGAAAGTTGAAAACAATCAGTGTGGTAAAAGGTGACTTGCAGTGAAGGTAACCAGTATTTATTGCCTAACATAGATTAAGCCTGGCTCCGCGCTTCACAAGGTCCAATAGACTTGGCTGCGCCCAAGTTGCTCGCCACAATTAATAAAATGAAAATGAAAAATGACCTATCCCTACAGCTCCCACCACCCTATCCAATCGCTGAGTTTCTTCCCTTCTTGTTTGGCGCGCCATTGTTTAAGTCTTGCCTTCGCGTAGCTCCGAATTTATCAGTTTTGTGAGCTGATATCATATTTTGTTTAAACGAAGTTACGATTTATCATTTATCTTTTCACCTCTGCAATATAATGGGCTATTTTTCGATCACTTTTCAGTTGTATGTTTCTATTATTAGCCATTGTACGACTTCGCCCTTTCAATTTTAACGTAATTGTAATGGCGGACCACTCGCGACCACGCCACCGGAGCAAATGCACCGTCTGCACTAGACTCATGCGCGGCGGCGATAATCATCCGAACAAGTGTTACTTGTCACGGTATTACAGTCGACAACAAGTACGACACTTGTTCACAGTGGACTGATGAAGTATGGAATAGTAGAAAACGCTGCGCCGTTTCGGAAATGTAGGCGTCTGACAGCATGTAAACATCACTGCAACCCGCGCTGAGAGATGCGCGCGGCCACAAGCGGGCTAGCCTACAAGCATGTAGCATATCTAACGGTAGCTTTTTTTGATTTTCTCCAGTGCCATCCCCGGAGATAGTCCAAGACCGTGACCGTTAGTCCATGTTAGAAGATATTCTCTACCTTCTTCGCGAACAGCAGATATTACCAACGCGCTATTAGCGACGGTTCAAGACATTCCACCCGAAGCCGGAGACCCGGCCGGTTCTCCGGAGAGCCGGAGGGAAGCGCGGAGGTTGACGTCGTTCGGCGCAGTTTACCAACCGACCGGGAAATCCCGGCGCTGGACGGAAACCCTCGGTCGAGCTACTGGCGAAGCCGTACCGGAGATCCGTTTGACCAATCAGAAACCGCCTCACGCGGATTTGGTAGCCGCAGCCATAACCCGGCATTTTCGGGCGGGGACCTTTCAATATGCGTTCCAACAATTGCGTTTCTTGACCTAGCCGAGGTCGCCCGATTTCCGGGGACGGCAGCCAAACAAACAGACTGCCATTACGGGAACATTGAGGCACATTACACCCGGAGTTTGCTTTCGCCGGCTCGACGAGACGGGGCCCTGTTTCACGACACGCAACCAAATCGCGGCTGGAAGAGCGGTTTTCAGCAGGTGAATCAGCGTTTCCACCGAAACGTTTGACTGACCCGTCGGTCCCGGGCATATGCAGGCGATTCCTGGACATGAATTCCCACCTCCGGGGAAAGCAACGTATACGACTATACACGCCGTACACCGGCAACGGCTGCGGCTGCCTGGTTCCGCCGGGCAGCGTGACACAGACAACACAATTTCCTTCTTGCCGTTCTCCTATTCGGGCGCTCACATGACATTTAATGATCGGCTTGAGTATTCCTGTTTGGATGACAATGGTGCCTGGAGTTCTGTCGACAAACAGTACATTGATCCAGCTCCACAATCAGTTGCCGTACAATCGGACGAACAATGTGACACGATGTCACATTCAGAACGGGTAATCTTGGCCCGCACATTTCTCTCTGATAAATTGCCGGCGACTGACAGTCTCATCCTTCGCACAGTGACACGTCTGTCAACACTGGCACAAGTCGATTATACCGTCCTGGTCTCTCCCCAGCCTGGTTTTCAATTTTCTGAGGCAATGATCAATCACTTTCAGAAAATTCAGCTGGAATTTAAAAACCTCCGGTGGGCAAATCACACCAATTTGCTTCGGTACTTCGCTCCAGAGGCCCTGCACCCTCTGTCAGAACTTTCTTCTACAGGTTTTCTGTTTTAACAGGACTTCCCTGTTGTAGATAAGGGCTTCACCGAGATTTCTCGGTCGCCGCCCGCCATCGGTCCATTCAAGGACTGATTGATCACGTGGGCATCAGAAACGTGTCCACAGAACACCTATTGGAGCAGCTGAAGGCAACATTGCAGTTGTCGCAATCAGTGGCAACTGCTTGGTCCGATGGCGTTACCTTGGATTGCGCCTTTGCCAACAACATCTTGCATCAACATCAACGGGACCAAGCTCTATGAGGAGTCTCTTCCCTTGGGTCGCATCAGGAACGAGAGCGCCTTCGCACTGCTTCATTTGGGGCTTCGTCACTACTCGATGATCTCCGAAACAAGCTACATTTGCGGGACAAGGTGGCCAGTCAGCAGCGAGACAATGCCCTATACAGGGGCTAGGCACCTTTCACCATCGGTAAACACATGCTGCTCCACATCGATCAGTACCAGGTACATCCGTGCCACGACGGCATGCTTTTATGCCGCTGTCGTCCTCACGTCCACATCCCTTTCTGGCCAGTAGGGGACGTAGTTCAGGAAGTCACTTACGTAGTTCAGGAAGTCACTTTCGCCAACCAGGAGAACGACGACACAGGTCGTGACTACCTGTGTCCCAGGACACGGGCACAAGTCAGCCCAATTGTTGCACGACCTTTGACCCTTGACCCTCTAGACAAACCACAACAAGTGGTCGTGTTACCTTTTTTGTTTACAAGAAAGGTGGGAGCTCGATTGTCCCTGTTTTATTATGTCTGGAGACGAAGCAGATGAAGCAAGTGGATGTGCGATGTTCTGGAAGTCAGTTTCCGTCTTCAGTTCCGATTGCCTTCCATGACGAGTGACTCATCTGCGTTTGTAGACAACGGTTCTATCATGAAGCGCACAGCCCTCCGATCTTTGATACAGTCCATGCAATAAAACTACGTTGTAGAGGTAGTCCGCGACACTTCAACTCCCGGGTTTTACTGTCACCTCTTCCTTGTCCCAAATAAGTCAGGAAGATGGAGACCAGTCATCGACCTCTCAGTTCTCAACTTCTTCCAGGTCCTTCCTACCCTGGACCAGTATCACATAATCAAAGCACTGATTCGCTCATTCCTTCCTGCTAAGCCAAGGAGAATGTGCTCATACGTGGCAGATCCTGCTTGGTCTCTTTGCATCCACAGAAAAACTGGTTCCTCTGGGACGGCTACACACTGCAAAGCCCAACATTGCATCTCTCAACATTGGGATTTCAATGCTTTAAACAGCACCCTGTGGATACCTCTATCCCACTGCCAACTCTGTTGCCACGGGTGCTCGAGAAGGCCCAGCGTTAACCAGTGCGAACTGATCCTCATTGCCACACACTGGCCCCAGGTGATGTGGTTCCCACTACTCTTAGGGATATTAGTGCAATCTCCACTCCAGATACGCAACATTACTCGGTTACTATGAACAGCTACCTGGTTGATCCTACCAGTATTTATATGCTTGTCTCAAAGATTAAGCCACGCATTTCTAAGTACATACCTCTACACCCAACCACGAGGTCTGATCCATCACAATCTGTCCAATCTCCAGCTACATGCGTGGAGAGTATCTGGGATGCTCTCTTCATCAGAGGCTTTTCGGTCGACGTTGCCTCCCATGTCAGTAGACCTCAATGAGAGTCTACTATGGCGATCTACAAGTCCAAGTGGAGGATCTTCACTGCTTGGTGTAACATACAATACATTATCCACTCTCGGCTACTGAGAGTGTAGTGTCGGATTTTTTCCTTCACCTTCACATGGAGAAACATTTGGTCATCTTGACCATTGCAGGCTATCAGATGGCAATTGCCAGCCCTCTTTGTGCCATTTCCGATTTGGAAGTAGGACGGAATCCTGCACTGAAGTCACTACTTGGAAATATCAAAATGGAACAGCAGCAACATTAACGTAATTTTCCAGTGTGGAATCATGCCTTGGTTTTGTCTGCATTGACAAAACCACCTTTCAAACTGCTGGACCAAGCGTCGGATCAGCTGCTTACATGGAAGACCGTTTTCCTCATCACGTTTGCTTCCGGTAAATGTCGGGGTAAAAACCATGCTTTCGAACGTGCCCGACTATAACAGACCACAAGCTGGACACAGGTGGCTCTCCGAGTAGGCCTGTCATTCAGATCAAGACGCAAGTGTTGAGCAAGGGCCCGAAGTGCATGCCTTCATGCACTATTCCAGCCCTTGACTGTCATTTGAGCAATGGCGTGGCTGAAGACCAACTCCTGTGTCAAGTACGGGCACTACGATTTTACCTGGAAAGGTCTATGCCGTAGAGGGAGCACAAGCGCCTCCTCTTTGTGTAGTAAATAAACGAGATATTGTACCATCCAATCTCCTGGTTGATCCGGAAAACGATTCTGGAGTGCTATTCAAAATCCCCTGCACCTTTCCTTGAGTCCCACAAGGTTATGACACACCAGGTACGATCCATGGCTGCATCGCCAGCATTCCATAGACAGGCCTCCATGGAACAGATTCTGCAAGCTGGTACCTGGCGCTGTCATAACACCTTCACCGACTTTTATCTCTAGGACCTATATCTCTATTCTGCCGATCTCATTCAACTAGGACCGGTAGTGGTTGCAGAATCAATTCTGCACCCAACATTAGAGATCATTAGAGGTAACATTGTCTATATCCCATCATCCATTCACCTAGATTCTGCACCTTGTGAAGCGACGGAGTCAGGCTAAGTCTATGTTAGGCAGTAAATTCTATATTTTTTGAATAAAAATATGTATTTACAAATAACATACTTACCTGGCTACGTTGCTTCACATTATCACGCTCCCTCCTTCCCAACTATAGGGAGATTACCTATCACAGTATGAGCCTTTTTGCCAAGAGAAGAGACTCGGTGATTGGATAGGGTGGTAGGAGCTGTAGGCATAGGTCATTTTTTCATTTTATTAATTGTGGCGAGCAACTTGGGCGCGGCCAAGTCTATTGCACCTTGTGAAGCAACGGAGCCAGATAAGTATGTTACTTGTAAATACATATTTTATTCAAAAAAAATTAGATTTGTCATATGATTGTGAAACAGGAATGTCGATATTGACTAAACAAAATGTTAACATTCTGGCAATTACGACCCTTAGGGCAGAAACGTGCCAACCCTGACTAGTATTTTAAGTTTTCTTATTTTATTATACTTAAATCTGTAGCGTTTCCTCTCAATTTGCAGAGACATATTTGAGGGTATTTTTATTGTACACAAGAAATCTGTAGTTGACTACTAGTGTTTTGTAAGGGCATCTCAAGGCCTCCCAAAAAAGCAAAATGTTACATTTTGCCTGTTTCTGCCTGGGCATTTAGCAGATCTCAGGGCTTGACCCCCTGTGGCCATGTGTATGTACGGGCGACTAGAGGCAGCCTTCATCACAGCACCAGTGTGGCTGGACACTCCTTGCCTTTTATTGTGTGTGGGGGACCTTGACTGAGTGCTCACCAGCAGTAGTAGCAGGTACTTTATCAGTAACCAAATAGATCCCTGGTGAACTGAACAGTTGCTGCATGCTATATTTAAAAAACTACTTATTTTCTATGCAAGTTGTGTTTATTTTAGTGTTTGTTTAATTATCTTTAAAATGGTGTGACTGGGGTGTCTACTGGTTAAAGATGTATAGTCAACTGTAAGTGACAATTGACAAAGATAGAAAATTAATATTCTAGGCAACTATGGAGTGCAAATTCATACACTTTATTGATATTGTCTGCTGCATTCACACAATAGGGCTGTTTCTGGTCGTCGCATATAAATAACCAAAAAATGCCAATTATGTGATTACAGTGAAGAGACTAGGCAGTGACTATGAAACACATTTCATTCATAATTACCGACTTACTATAATAGTTTAAAGGACTTCAGGGCCACTTGGCCCATTTTTTCAGCACCTCACCATTTTTAATCTGCTCTAGAATTTGAATATCGTAAGCATTTTATTACATATAAAATAATAAAGTGACAACAGAACATATACCAGCACATGGTTCATGGCTGTTTGTCTATGAGAAAAGTTGTATTCGAATGTTATTCTATGTTAGATGGAAACAAGTGAATGTAGCACATTGTTTATTAAGACTGTTCTAATTGCATTTTCATGCAATATTAATGCATTCATAATGTGGTTGCTCTCTGCAGGATATTTTCAGGGGATACAACATGGAAGTTGACCATTGCAGTGTCTGACTGTGTAATTAGTGGCAGCCATCTGGACAGATGTCCTATTGTAATGACTGTGCGCAGTGGGGCCTTGCCTAGCAATGACTCAGATAGTATCACAGTCAACTGCACTGAGTGCAAGTGCATCATCTATGCAGTCAATCCGTTGGTTCGACAGTGGTTGTATGTCAACCTGAAGAATCTCAAGAATGAGACTTTAACAGCTCGGTTAAAGGCCAACATTGAAGGTTTGTTTACAAGTTTTGTTTCATGTTTTCTCATAATATTTATATTGCTGTTTTGTATATGACATTTGTATAAATGTTTAGTTTTAATCATTTTGGCCGAAGGGCATCCCAAAAACGTATCTGGACTGGTTCAGCAGAGTGTGTGAGTCTGCTGTGATCTGTTTGTTGTCACATGTTATTTTATGCAGTTGTGTTATATGGAGGTTATCTTTTCTGTTATGTAATTACATGGAGGAAGTTAGTGAAATTAGTTATTCCCAGGCCACAAAAAACTTATTTCCAGTTTCTCATAAATGCATGTTTAAAGAATATATAAAAACATGTGCCACAACTTTTTATTCCTTTGGGCTGAAGGTCCAACTGACTTATGGCATCACTCTGCGACTGCATCCAGCCATCCACCACACACTGCACCATCCACCGTTAGCTGTCACATCTCGGAAACTGTTGGGGATCTACTTTTCAAGTTTTGCATAGACATATCTTAGGGTACATGTACTATCACTATGCATAACAAATCTAAATATGATTATGAATTATCTAAATACCTCTAGTATCCTCCAGGGCTCCCAAACTGGTAATTTTTAACATGTTGGTATTTTTCAGTCCTTTTTGGGCCAAACGTCCAGCGGATGTATGGCATCACTCTGTGTGCACAGTCCACATTGCACCTTCGGCTGTTATGTCTCAGAAATGGTTGACATGCTAAATGTTGCATAGACATTTCTTAGGGAACTGTCACTATGCACAACATAACATTTAGCGGACTCATTTTAAAGCCTACTGGGGTCTTCTAAGGCCTAAAATGGGTAGGTTTTCAGTTTGTCTTTTTTCAGACACTACAACTGTTTCTCTAATTTTGCATAGACATAGCTTAGGTTATTTACGCTGCACACAAGGAATTTTTATTGACTGGTCTTTTGTAAAAGCACACCAGGACCCCCCAAAACAGTTAAATGTTCAGATTTTGCCTGTTTCTGCATGGACTTGTAGCTGCCCACTGAACACTAAAGACCTCTCTATGATCTGTTTATTCACCGACTAGAGGCTTACCATCCCCACTACACCAATGAAGCTGGACATTCCCTGCCTACTGTTATTGCAATGACACCTTAACTAATCTATAATAACAATGGTTGTGTCAGCAACCCATTTATTATAGATTGTAGTTAAACTGGACAATTTTCTGCATGTTTTCAACTATGTCTTCAAAATATAGATTTTCTATATCTGCAAGATGTGTTTATTTTGTGTACATTAAATGTTGTTTAAATGTTGCAACTGATGTGTATTAGTTAAATGTATGCAGGTGTCAAATAGAAAGAAGATAGTTTTTATTTTCCACAGGAGTGATGTAACAAAAAATGGAACACTTTCATTTTCTAAACTTCTGAGCTTTACGGTACAGTTACTAGAAAGGATATCAAATCTTCAATATTTAGGAAATAACCCATTATCAGATCTATAAGGAAAGTCAACTTTTAACAACTTTCATTGAGATTTTGCTCTTCAGGAATGTTTTGAACACCTAACAATTTGTGTTTTGGGCATAAAAAAGGTAAAACAATGTGGACCACAACATTTTGAAGCTACAAAAATTGCAAGAAAATCTGGGGGTACCCTTCTGTTTTGATAAAATATATATGCCAAGGTATGTTTGGGTGAAAAAGTAACTCTACTCCCACCCATTGCCAAGTTTTTGTGGGGGAACATGATGTTGGTTTTCTAGAGATGGCATTTTAGGGTAGTTGTATCACAATATTTCTTGTAAAAAGGTACTTTGTCATGCATTAAATTGGTTTACATTTTATCCAAGTTAAGTGGTAGACACAGAGAGTTAGGACCTAGGATTGTTTTTCGTCATCACTCTATTACAAGTGGTGTTCATGAGGGTTGAGTTTTGGTACTGTTACTTTTTAAACTGCACAACTCCATTGAGTTCAGTTATTGATAGTCATCATTTGAGTCACCATCTTTATACAGACAATCCCCATATGTTTATATCCTAGTCTACACCTGATGCTCATTGTTCCTTGCAGTAGTTTAGAAATTGTTTTGATGATATTGTCTGTTGGATGCCTGAGAGTAGGTTAAAGGGGAGCTGAAACGCTTCAACAACCATTGCCATAACATAATAACATACCATTTAGAAGATATGTGACCATATATATTTTTTTTAACTTGTAATTATATATCATTGCACCGCCATATTTCACTCAACCTGGATTTGGTTTGACCAAGTCCTATCTACTCATTGTAATAGCCCAGCCGATATGTGAATGAATTGTGCGTTTTGTGATACGAGCAAGAAATTTGGCACAAATGTAGAGCACATAATGACAACAATATTTGGATATAGGGCCATCTCAGATTTCGCCTTGTAAGGCGTTGACGGCCATTTTCTAAGATGGCCGCCGTAAACGTATTTTCTCATATCTTAACAACTGCTTCAAGTAAATAAGTCGTTTTGGTATCTAATATAGGTTTTCGAGGACCACCATTTCAAATATATTACATTTGACTAATGATCCTATATCTCATGACCTATGCCACCTAGAGCAGTCATTTCATGCCATTTTTATCAAATGACGGCCGTTAAAACGAATCTTGCCCATACCTTTAAAATGCTTCAGTCAGAACCGCTACATTTGTGTCAAAATGTCAGTTTTTCAAGGTACAGCTGTAGCGATTTCCACTGTATGACCTTCTCCAACTTCAATTTCTGCCATTTTTAAAGATCGCGACTTTCAAATCAAGTTTTTCCTAAAATCTTAAGAATAAACCACCTAGAGAGATGTCAACATTAGGGTTTTACGTGTTGCTATTTTAAATATGCTGCTTTTGATCTCGTCGGACATTCGTATCGGTCGTTTTCAAGATGTTGATTAAAAATCGCGGTTATCTTCTGTAATGGCTACCATTAAATGCAATTTTACTAGCTAGGTTATATTCTAGTGATGAGTATCACAGGTCATCCCCTTCTTCCTATTTATGAACTTTTATATTACCTTCGAAACGATTTGCATGTTTAACTCATTGTTTATTAGCATAACAATGGTAGCATCATTGTTTTGTGCATATTAGCAGACATAGCAGAAACCGACTACGTCGGTGTGACAGTTCAATATGCATGTAACACATGTGTGTATATCACACGTTAAGTGTTTACACATTGTCCATGACTAAAACGTCTTATGCAAAATGTACCAGTTCCAAGATACTACACGTCCTAATGTTTACTGTGTTACCCATTATCTACGAGAACACAGACCAGCACAGTAGGAAAGAGGAATGCATTGAAGTCCTCTCTTGAAGCATTTACATAGTCCTACGCAACGTTTATTGCAGCCACAGTGCAGTAGTTCACGACAAGCTTGTGTCGCTTCAGAAAGAGTTGTCTAGCATATTTTCCAGCCATCATTATCTTTCCTGTTCCATCTCCATTCACTTGGAGATGGAAGCTCCGAAGTTGCGATCATCGTCTGTGCCTAACACTGACCGGCTTGGTTAGCAACCCACTTTGTGTTCAGGATAAGTACTGCTTGTGTCGGAGGACAATAGCTCTACCTTTTTGTGTGAACTGCTTCCTCGCTCCATTGACAAATTCCTGGCCACTAGTACAGTCGTACAGCAAGACTAGCAATCATTCCAGTGGACACAGCCAATCATCTTTGGTCACCGGGGTAGCAGCCAAAGCACAGAAAGCTGGTGTGACTTCATCATTTGGCATTCCACATGCAGTCAGTTTGCCCCTGCTACCAAAACATGACACCAGTGAAGGCATGAAACATTGGCAAAGTATCACAATGGTGCACTGGCCATCTCATGGGCCGGTAAATATCGGAAGTTCTTCCGAGCACCAAATGTAATCCACAGTTCGGTGATGTTGAGGCGCTGGGCTGATGTCACTACAAGAACTACCACATCCGCGTCAACTGCGAATGGGTATCTTGTCATACCCTTGTTTCACAGCATCCTCCAGGTGGAGTAGGATTCGTGTATCTGTTTCTTCATGAGTGCATGGAGCAAGGCCTTATAAATCTCGGGGCACATCAGTGTGATATGTGCTGATAACTTGTTTGTCAGTGGCAAAGGTTGCTGCACTAGCCTCTAAAAATGAAAAACTATATATTGTTGTTGTCAATGCAGAGAAGCGCGGCAGCGGATACATTTCCCTCTCCGTGTTCGTGCTTCAGCCTTCAAGCTATCTGCGAGATATTCATCCCACACAACTAGTCTGCTCACATGTTGCAGTGATGTGATGTCCGGCAGGAATACTTGGATCGTAAATAGGGAAATGTCTGCAAAATCCGGTCGATACATGTTGACGATTGCAGCCTCATCAAGAATGACAACTTGTACGACAGGAGTGGGGGAATTGTCTTGTACAGGAACGAGATCTTCCAAGCAGCCACCCAGATCAAAGTCTATTTCACGTTTATCAGATGCTGCCACTTTGCGTGCTTTGTTGTACAACATTACCAGGCATTGGGTATGATATTTGGCCTCTTATGCAATCATGTCCCTAGCACTTAGTTTCGCAAGAAGGGCAGTATGACAGCATCCTGTCTGACTCGAACATCAACCTGAAAGGTCGATGCATTGCGTAAAGGCTTTCCAATTGGAGACATGCGGCAGAAGAAACATGTTTCGGTGGAAGGAGGTGCTTCCTCTACAGACTGATGGGAAAACTTCTTAGAAACATCTGTATTGTTTTCAATGTGAGATTTCCTCTTCTCTGCTCGCTGAAGTGTTGTCTTGTTGAATTGCAATTTACAAAGAGTCGTGCCATTTGGCTTTGTGCTGCCGGAAAATAGCCTCAGTGCCTTCACCATCATCTAACCTTGACAGGATGATTATCCTAGGCAAGCAACCAACCCTGTTGAAACCCACTGATATTGTCAGTGATAGTTTTGTAACCTACCCCCTCTGCGTCATTTTTTAAATAATCAGGCCATCGAAGCACGTCCGGTGTGTCCTGATACCTGCACTACATCCTACAGTATATATATATATATATATATATATATATATATATATATATATATGTTATTATTAATACACTCGGCATTTATATCATCTAACAGGACAAATATTCAAAACGTTTGAAGATAACCGCCATTTTAGTTGTCATCTTGAAAACGGACGATTCGAATGTCCAACGAGATCAAATGCAGCATATTTAAAATAGCAACATGTAAAACTTGAATATTGACACCTCTAGGTGGTTTATTCTTAAGATTTGAGGACAATTTGATTTGAAATGCGCCATCTTTAAAAATGGCGGATGTTGAAGTTGGAGAAGGTCATACGTAACACAGTGGAAATCGCTACCTTGAAAAACTGACATTTTGACACAAATATAGCGGTTCTGATTGAAGCATTTTAAAGGTATGGACAAGATTCGTTTTAACGGCCGTTATTTGATAAATTGGCGGATACGAAGGTCAACGATGGTCAAATGCAAAATATTTCACAACACTTACATCGGCTGTCCAAATACCTATATTTTGATAACTAAGTGACTGCTCTAGGTGGCGTAGGTCATGAGATATAGGATCAGTAGTCTTAATGGCCGCCATCTTTAAAAATGGCGGATGTGAATGTCGGAGAAGGTCAAAAGTAATATATTTGAAATGGTGGTCCCCGAAAACCTATATTAGATACAAAAACGACTAATTTACTTGAAGCAGTTGTTAAGATATAAGAAAATTGGTTTAAGGCGGCCATCTTGGAAATTTCATCAATACACATTTTTGTGTGAAAATAAGAGTATGGTTGTCATATTATATATCATAGGCTATATAGATCAACAAATAATTTGTATGCTGGAGTTCTTTAGGGACCCAAAACTGGTAATTGTTCAGTTTTTTTTATTTAAAAACATTGTTTTTAAAATTTTGCATAAACATATTTCAGGGTATTTTCACCATAAATGACAAATGTGTAGTTGTAGTTTTGTGATGGCACCTCATGGCATCCCAAAAAGCTAAATGTTCAGATTGTGTCTGTTTCAGCCTGTACCTGTAGCTGCTGACCAAACACTTGAGACTGCTTGATTCTTATATTCATTTAGGCCAACCCTCCTCATCCCACCAGTAAAGCTGGATACTTCCTGGCCACTTTTGTTGCACCTGCACCTAGTCTAATTGTTCCCTGGCAGTAGTGTCACGATCTGTGTCAATAATTCAGTAGACCCCTGTTAAACTGGACAGTTGCCTGCATGCATGTTTTAAGCTATATCTTCAAAAGTACTTATTTTTAGACTTTTGGGCTGATGGTCCAACAGACACATGGCATATTAGCTTTCAGATCCCGGAAACTATTATTAAAATTTTGCATAGACCATTCTTAGTGTATTGTGACTATGCACAAGAAATGTAGTTTTAGTTTGAAACATTTTAAAGCCTCTTAGGGTCCTTTAGAGCCAAATCACTGGTACATATTTAGTTACACTGTTTTATTCAAAAACTGTTCTGTAGCTTTTGCTCTAATATTGCATATACGTATCTGAGAGTATTTTCATTGTACACTATAAATTTGTAGTTCACTAATCTTATAAGGGCATCTCAGGACCTCTCCCCAAAAAAATGTATTTGCTTGTTTATTCCTGGGCTTTTAGCAGATATCAGGACACAAACACCTGTGGTGATCAGTTTGTTGGGGCCGCTGCATAACTAATTGTTCTTCCCAGCAGAGGTCGGACTTTATCAATAACCCAGTAGAACCCTGTTAAACTGGACAGTTGCTGCATGCATGTTTTAAGCTAGATCGTCATTTAAACTACTGATTTTATATGCATATTGTGTTTGTTTTGATGTTTGTTTAATTATCTTTAAAATGATGTTTCTTTGGTGTCTACTGATAAAAGATATATTGTCACATGTAAGTAACAATTGACAAAGATTGAAAATAAATATTCTAAACAACTACCCGGGGTACAGACTGAAAAATCATACACTTCATTGAAATTGTATGCTGTTTTCACAAATTCTGGCTGTTTATGGTCATCTCATATGAATATCCAGAGAAAATGCCATTTAGGTGATTGCAGTAGCTAGGCAGTGACTATGATTCACCAAAACACATTCTATTCATAATTAACAATTCCCTGTATAGTTGTAAGGACTTCTGGTCTACTTGGCTCATTTTATAATTACAACATGTACTAATAACAATGGCCTATTCTCCAGATGCTGCATCATTCACAGTTATGCAGAAGGTTGTTCCCAAAATTTACATTTGCTCTGCATTGTAAATTTGAGCCAACATTCAGCAATGTGTACATATATTTGCACAGCATAGGTGTAAAGCCTTCACGATAGTTCCATTTTAGAATTACTTTCTTCCTCTCTTCCACCATGATTGAACAGGGGACAACCTACCCATTCCCATGTCTTACAAGTCTCTGTTTTCTGTTTTCAGAGTGTGGACACATTAATCACAATGACACTATAGTCAACAGAACACATACAGTTAATGACACATATCGCCCTGACTGTCCACCTGTATACAATCTGAGGCGCATAGAGAATCCAAATGTACGCTTCAGTGTTCAGTACAGTTTTGGTCCAACACATGAAGAAATTCTGCTAGCACTACTGAATGATGCTGTGACTCTACTACAGTTCAACATTGCTCCAGTGAAGGACACTGGGGGAACGTTGACACTTAAGACATCTCTCCAGTTGATTTCGGTAAATTTGATATACAGTTTTTCTCTTTCTGTAATTTGCTTTCACAATCTGTTGTGATTCTGAGTCACTTTTCTGCATGCGCATTCCCATCATGTATCCAAAGGCTTCCCTTGCCCTTTTTTGCATGATTGCTTTGCTTTGTTACAAAGCATTATGCAATGCTTCTTTTTAAAAAAGTTATGAGAAACCTGGTGTAACTCAAAGAAATTTATCTTATTCAGTTAAGTTTGGTATGTGTGAAATCAACAAAAACAGCATAAACAGTGAATGCATGATACTTCTAAACTGATTACTACACTGATATTGTAGCCCAGTATTCTTGCACTGCATATATCTAGCACCTAAGGTATTCTTTTTGTATATTTATATGCAACGTAAATTGATCATTTATAATAGCTATTCTGCTTTGGGCTGAAAGTTTAGTGAACTTATCACATCACTTTTGGGCTGTGAAAGTCCATTCGACTTATCACATCGCTTTGTGTGTGCCGTGTGCTGTTACTACCCATATCTCACAAACAGTTGAGGGTCTGTTTTTATAATTTGGTATAGATATACATTAGGCCACTACTACTACGCAGGTGGCCTTCATGGAAAGCACAGCTAGTTTTGTTCCATCTGTGGCAGGCTACTTCTGCATGTTTAAATTAAACTGTATCTTCATAATTGATTTTCTGTAAGTGAAAGTTGAGTTTATTGTGATGCTTATTTAATTGCCTTTAACATGGTGTGAGTGTGGTATATTATCACGTGTAAGTGACAAACACAAAATTCCGAATAACCAGAGAATGAAATATCAAGCACTTTATTGATAACAACTGTAATCTGATCACTGGGCTGGCTTGGTGAAGTGGAAGTAGTTAACTCCATCTTGACTAAATACGACTAATGATCCATCCTGTCACTGTATTCACACAGTTTAGCTGTATTTCTTGTTATCTGATATGGATAACCAGAAAAAAACACAAATTAGGTGATTATGATGAAAAGAGTAAGCAGTAACCATGATGCACCAAAACACATTTCATCTATAATTGCATATGTTCACTATACAGTCCAAATGACTCCAGGGTCTCTTGGCCCATTGTTTTCCAATAACCAACAAAAGCCTAATGCATGATTGTTTTTATTGTTAATTTGTTTGTTAGGAGCAGCTGGGGCAGAAGGTTGTACTACACATCTGCCTACGGAGAGGTGCCATCCCTATCTTTAATGGTGATCTCCGCTGTGCACGCCAGGACTTCATAGAGCTATCATCATGGGCCAGTCGCTCTGTTGTACGACACTTCCCCTATCCAGAGCCAGGGCAGTGGTTCTTTGGATTACAGGGGTGGTGTCTTCCTCTAAATGAATCTAGCATCAGGTAACTGTTGACTGACATAACGATTTCTTAGTTAAGTATTGTATCATTGTATTCAGCCTTTTTGTTCCATTCCTTGATATAAGCCATTTCTTATAGGTTAGGTATACAAGTTTCTTTGCTGTAGTTTAGTCTCTGTCTAAATTGTCAATTCACCCACCTTTGTTACTTGCGTCTACTTGGTATTTACTTTACATCGTTTGTCATCTTTACTTCTTGCTCACTTTACATTCAGATTGGCTTAAAGATTACAATACCATGGATTGTATAGTTGAAGATATTAAATTAACAAAATATAAATGCAGAAATTTTAAAAATAAAACAATTATAATAAATTGTTGGTATTGTTGAAACAGTTATTATGACATCTGTCTCGAATATACACCAGGCGGCAAGATATCTGATAAACATCAGGTATTTCTTGATACCCATTAGCAGATCATGTTTAGTTTACATAAACTATATACAGCAGAAAACAATCAGTACATTTGTGAAAGCAAGAACAGCCACATTCTTAGGTAATGTTTTACCAAAGTTAATAGTACTGGAAGCATTTAGATGCATTGTAAATTCTTCCTTTATGTATTATCTTTCATAATAAAACACTTCATAATTTATTACCAAAGGTGGCATCACAAATACTGGTTGGTGTTTAAATTAACTAAATTTTGTTATGCATGCCATACAGAAAATGTCAATGCTAGCATATCTATCTATCAAGTAAGACACACTTTCTCCAACATGTCACACCATCAGGTGACCTGTAAATGCTAACTACAGGGAAATCACAAAGGAGTTGCTATGGTCATCCACATACTTCGAGACCCAGTGCTGATGCTAAATAAATCTACCAAAAATACCCCAAATTACATATATGATATTTTGGTGATATAATGTCAAAAGTATAAAAACTACAATGAAGTAGTAACTTTTATTCTGATGTCCTAAAACTTAGCCATTGTCTCTTAAATATTAACCAATGATATTGACATCATACGCCTGTGTTGCATTTACGCATAGCAACAGTAGCGCTTCTCAGATATCCATTAAAAAAGATAGCAAATTATATTTGGTTTAGTTTGTGTGTTATACAAAAATATGTAATACAAAAAAGCATGCTGTCATTTGGAGGTGAGTATTTATCATGAAAGCAAATGACCCCATTGGGTTTAATTTTTTTCTCGAAGTAGTAGCAATCAGAGAATTCTAGCTCTCCGTATATCCCACTATATCCAGCATAGTCCGTCATCATTCTGCTTGTCTTTCTCTTCAGCGTTTGTTTAACATATTACTATTACTTAAACATTTATAATTGTTACTATTACATATTATTTATTACCTGGAGTGCAATACACCAAATCGGTTCTTCTAAAATGTTATTCTTATTTGTCCACAACAGCAAAGCTGAGCCATGCAAGCAGACTACTATTTCATTTACGCTGAAAACCAGTGCCTGCATAAATTTGAGTTGTGCTAACACCGGCAAGTGCTACTTGGCTCGGCGGGGACCTTACCTCCTTTCAACATGCAAGTGCCAAGCAGGTAAGCAATAATTACTTACATACTTACTGATGCCCATCATCCCTCCTGTGGCATAGGCTGTTGGCAACAGCGTCCAGGTCGTCTGTCCTGAGCTTTTATTTCAATCTTTTGTGTTTTCTCCTGCCTTGTGGGTTCCATGACAGAGCCTGCCTTGTGATATTTGATGCTGGTTTCCGAAGCGTATGGCCTATCCACCTTCTTATTTCATCTTCACCAGCTAGCTGGTGTGTTCTCTCCCACAAGTCAATACTGCTGATGGTGTCTGGCCAGCAGATCTTCTTAGACAGTTGTTGATAACGGCCTGTACTTTCTTTCTTGATGGTGGTATTAGTTGTCCTTCATGTCTCGACATACCATTGTACCAACTTCATATTGGAGTTTAACAGACGTATCTTCATATGTAATGACAACACTTTTGGAGCATTAGTTTTTTTTGCGCTGTAAAATGCTATTCTCATTTTGCCAGTCCTTGCTCTAATATCTGCGTCTGTGCCACGTTGCTTGTCAATGGTACTACCCAGGTTGGTGAAGATCTGTATCTCTTCTGTTGCATTCCCTTCCAAAGTGACTGGTTCAGTATTTACCATGAGGACCTTTATCTTTCCTTTATGTATGTTGAGGCCCACTCGTGAAGAGATGGCTGCCAGTTTAGTGGTCTTCTGCATCCGCTGGTGACTGTGGGATAACAGTGGCAGATCGTCAGTAAAGTCCAGGTCATCAAGTCGTGTCCACTAGGTTCCATTTCTTCTCTGTGTTGTGCATGTCTTCATGATCCAGATGACCAGAAAAATGAGGAATGAGGACAGCAGGCAGCTTTGTCTAACTCTGATCTTCACTTCAAAACTATTTGTCAGCTATCCTCCTCCATGGAGTACCCTGCAGCCTGTTCCTTCACAACTGTTCTTTGTTGTGATTGCTGACACAAGTGTATTGTAAAACATAGTATACATGCACTAAACATTTTGATCGACTACCTTATACATTGCGTAGTGCATTAAAATATAGTGAATAAAAAATTGACTAATAAACATAAATGCACTGAATAAATATTTAAATAAATAGATTACAGTGAAAAATTATAATAAATAGATAAATTATAAAACAAGATAAATAGCATTATATATATATATATATATATATATATATATATATATATATATATAATAAAACGTTTAGTAAAAGTGTTCATTGAATCGTGCGTCACTGTTTTCTAGTTAAAAACATGATGCATATATGTCGTCTTAAAGGCAGAGAGAGAGAGAGAGAGAGAGAGAGAGAGAGAGAGAGAGAGAGAGAGAGAGAGAGAGAGAGAGAGAGAGAGAGAGAGAGAGAGAGAGAGAGAGAGAGAGAGAGAGAGAGAGAGAGAGAGAGAGAGAGAGAGAGAGAGAGAGAGAGAGAGAGAGAGAGAGAGAGAGAGAGAGAGAGAGAGAGAGAGAGAGAGAGAGAGAGAGAGAGAGAGAGAGAGAGAGAGAGAGAGAGTTTCTTATTATTGGGTCTAGTTCATTCCATAATTTTGTGCACCTATGTCTATGTTTTCGTAGTCAATAAAACTGACGTAGAGCGAGGATCTCAACTGGAAGAGTTGCTCTACTATGATGTGCAGTGTTGCAGTCTGATCCACGCATGATCTGTTTGTGCAGAATCTAGCTTGTTGATCTCTCTGCAACGGGTCGATTTCAGCTTTTATTCTTTCCAAGACGATTCTGTTGAATACATTCCCAGCACAAATTGTGTGACTCCTCTGTAGTCGGAATAGTTGCTGAGGTTTTATTCTTGGGAAGTTTTATGAGGTATCCCTCTCCAGTCTGATGGCACCTCTTCCTTTTCCCAGATCTATATTAAGAGAGGGTACAGTACTTCCACAGAGCTGTAGATGTTTACCATGAGTGCTTCTGTTGGAATGTCATCTGGTCCTGCCACATTTTTGTTCTTCAGCTGCTTTATGGCCTTCCTGATTTCTTCCTTGGCAGGCTTTGATACTTGATGGGTGGATTCATTTCTGGTGGCTGTATGTTTGGAGGGTCCTGCAGGGTAGGTCTGTTCGGAAGTTCTTCTAATTGTTCAGCCCATCTGGTGAGCTGTTGCTCAGTTCCCGTATTGAACGTACCTTCTTTGTGTTAACGAGTTGTTATGGCATACTGTACTTGCCTGATAGTTTCTTGATGGTGTTGTACAGTTGTCTCATATTTCTGCTGCCTGCAGCTTGCGGTCTCCATCCAATTTTTCCTTCAGCTTGAATTTAAGTTTGGCAACCAGCAGGTGGCGGTTATATGTCACATTCACTCCCCTCTTCACTCTCACATCTTGAAGTGACCTCTTGAATATCTTGCCTATGCAGATATGATCTATCTGGTTCTGTTACATTTCTTTCCACTGGTCCAGGATGCTCTGTAGTCTGCTGTTGAACTGGTCCTTGGTTTTGTCATCACTGTCGTTTGTTGGTACATAGCACTGGATTGCATTTATCTTAGTTTTCTTTGTCCTGAAGGATGCTGTGGTGAGCATTGGTCTATGTGGTTCCCATCCTTTCAATGCACGCTGTGCCGCTCATGATGGCACGAATGCTACACCTTAGGGGTGGGAGGCATCATCTTCATCATGTCCGGAAAAGAGTAACATCTCTTCTGTAGGTATCCTTCTCAGTCCTGGCTGTGTCCATCTTGTGTCACTGGTTCCTAGCAGAGCGAGGTTGTAGTTGTTCATTTCCGCTGTTACTTGTGCAGTCTTCACTGTCTGATACATGGCTCCCACATTGCAATAATGATGTGCTTGGTTGAAAGAAGGGTGCTCGTCCATGTGGCTTCCATGGTCCCTCGGCTTTCACCACATGGCATCATAGGTCCTCGAGATGAAGCCCTTTCTCTTCCGGGGAAGTGTTCTCTCTAAATTATGTTGTCAACGTTTCTGTAACAAGTAGTTTTTTTAAGAGACAGGGTACTAGCCCCACCCTCACCCCTCCTCAACCGGGCTTGGAACCAACCATGGAGGAGTTAATCAATATTTTTGCTAACATTATTCAACAATTATATTCATTAGCAAGTGTTTTAATGAGTTGATTTTTTTCCAGATGGCATGGTCATCAATAGTGATTGCAAGAGATATTGTTCTTCATTGTGTGTTACCAATTTAAATGTAATCTTCTCATATCAGTACAGCAAACATACCAGTAACTAGTTGTCTAACATTCTTCGCATGACGATCTGTGCATACAATTAGTTACGTTAGAATAATTATGTGCACAGTGCGTTGTAGTGAAATGATAACATTCGAAAGCACTCCAACATAATGCTTGTGTTGTGTGACTCACTAGATGGTGATACTGTTTCAGGCTGGCGTGGATATGGCTGCACAGATGGAAATGCAGTGAGATCGATAGCATGGCAGCTGGCCTACACATTGTTGTTGACTCTCACTAACCTCGCATTCATCCCAGCCATCATCCTCTCAATCTACCGGAGATATTTCGTAGAGGCACTTGTGTATACCGCTAATATGGTCTTCTCTGGTGTAAGTGTCAACATTAATAGCCACAATAAATAACCATTGAACATGTAGACATTTCATGTGTAGCTTTTTCAGTATACTTTATTCTAGCTCAAAAGTAACATGTCGCTAGCCAGTTCACTGAGACTATTTGTCAGATATGGCAGCAGGTTCATGGTATATAATGCCTGATAATATACATAAGGTTAACAATTATAAATATACATATATATACCTGTATGTGTATATACATTATATATATATATATATATATATATATATATATATATATATATATATATATATATGTGCATAATTTACATTATTAATGATAATTCAGTCGTCAGTTAATATATTTTTATCATGTATTACATGTTATTACATTTTTATCATGCATTACATGTTATTACAACTATACTTGTCTGGTAACGCCAATAACTGAAACACTATGTTTTCATCCAATCAGCACAAAGAATACATATAACTGCGGACCTGTAGTCCCTGATCTGATGACTGATGTCCTCATACCACATGACAAAAGTATATATGCATATATTTATATATGTATGTATGTATATATATATATATATATATATATATATATATATATATATATATATTTATATAATATATATATATATATATATATATATATATATATATATATATATATATATATTAATGCATCTGTCCACAGCTGTACCATGCATGTGATGTGAACTCATGGTCAGTTTACCACACATGCGTTCTGCCATACCACGTGCTCAGCTACTGTGACTTCTTTTCGTCCATCCTGTCATTTGTTGTCACATTGACTGCAATGGCTGAGCTGCCACCGACTGCTACATCACTGGTTCAAATGATCAACACCTTCTTTCTCATTCTCGCTATCGAATGGCAGCAACATAGTCTTGTCACATTCCTCGTGCCATCAGTCTTCTGCCTTGTTATTGTCATTGTTGCGAGGGTAAGTTCAATATGACAGTCAACAAGCTCTTAGCAATAAATCATATTTTGGAAGTCTTTTATTGAACAAACAGCTTGTGTGGAAGGCCAGCTGGTGACTAGATTAAATCTACATCTGCCATGCACTGTCTGCTGTCAATCACAGACATTATGGGCTAGTGATTTTGATGACCAACCAGTGTCATTTGAGCTAGTTATTTAAGTATTGCTGATCCTTTTGAATTGTGATAGTGCCAGTTGACGTAATTAAAGTGGGCCATTAGACTTAGAACGATTAGTTAATCTAGTGACCAGCTGGCCTCCTATATTCCTCCTGTCTTATCAGTTGTAGTTACCAATCTTGGTCAGTCATCTGCCTGCCTTGAAGATGGGTATGCATGTGTCTGACTGAGCCCATGCAGTCAACCTACTGCAGCTAGAACAGTCAAGCTTTGCTGCTGTTCCATTTTTGTGTCCCTTACATTGAATGTCCAATGAATTATGGCATCACTCTGCATCTGCCATGCACTGTCTGCTGTTAGCTCTAGTATCACGGAAACTATTCAGGATATATATTTCTAATGTTGCATAGATGTTTCTTTGAGTAGTGTTACTATGCATGTAATATACAAATTTGATTGACTCATTTTAAAGGCCTACTAGGGTCCTGTAGATCCCACAAACCAGAAAATTTTCACAGTTTGCCTATTTTAATAAATTGTTCAGTAACTGTTGCTCTAATTTTGCTAAGATAAGACATGTCTTAGGGTAGTGTAACTGTACATATAAATTGTAAGTTGACGGGTCTTTTATATAGGTATCTCATGGCCTCCTAAAAAAGCAAAATCTTCCTAATGTGCCTGTTTCTGCCTGGACTTGCAGCTACTGGCTGAGTACTAGAGACCCCCCTCATGTGATCAGTGTATTCGCTGACCCCATGAGTGGAGCCAGATGTTCCCTGCCTACCTTTGTTGCACCAACTCCTTGACTAATTGTTCCCTCCATACTCTCTGACTGGGACTGTGTCAACGGCCCAGTAGACCCCTGTTAAACTAAACAGTTCCGTGCAGGTTTTAAGCAGTATCTTCAAAACTATTGATTTTCTAAAAGGTAGTTGTATTCACTTTTATGTTTATTTAATTATATTTAAAATGGTGGGGCTGTAGTATGTGTGTATTGGTTAAGTAGCTGAAAACATTGAAAAGTAATATTCTGGACAACTATTGAGTGAAAAAGTGTACACTTTATTTATATCAACTGCATTCTGATCACTGAATTGGAAGTAGATAATCGGAAGTAGATAACTCCATCTTGACTGAGACCACTAATGACCAATCAAGTTGCTTCATTCACCCAATTTGGCAATCTCATATGAATAATCAGAGAATACACCAAGTAGGTGATTATGGTGAAGACACTAGGCAGTGACTGATTCACCAAAATACAAACGCACAATACAGTTACGTTACTTCAAGGCTTTTTGGCCCATTTTCCTTAGATTAATATCACAGTCTCCAATTGTTTAGCTTCTGTTTTCTAAAACTGTTATAGTTTTAATATGCCAGTCCTCGGGTACATTAAATGTGACAAAACAAATGCTTGTTTCATTCTATTTTGGTGTCCACGCAATGCTTGTAGAACATGGGTGATGTGGTCAAACTGTCTGGTATCCTAGCATGTTGTACAAGTTGGTTTTGATTCACCTGCACAGTTTGTTAACAGTTGCTTAAACTGCCCTAATACAACAGGCAATTAACACCATGCCAATGTATGATATGACACATTCTACCGTGTTAATATTTATTGGTATACTAATATGTAGTTGAACAAAAAAATTGATCAAAAGATGATTCATAATTTACAAAAACAAATAAAACTTATCATCCCATCTTTTTGGTGTGTATATTTCAGGGCCACAAAATGTTCAAGAAGCAGCAGTATTCCTGCCGTGAATGGAGTCTCCTGGGAGTTGGAGTTATTCTCTCGGCAGTCGGCATGTGTCTCTTTGCATTTGCTGAAACGCATGATAACTACCCTATCGTGCACAGCATATGGCACATCTGCATGGCACTGTCTATCATCTTTCTTCTGCCCTGCAGGAAGAACCCCACTAAAGGTAGATGGCTAGATACAAATTATGAAATAACATAGACAATGTACCTAGATATGCATGGAAAAGGCTATGCAATAATAGACTAGTTATTATTTTCCACATAATTCGTACATTAAGTATGAATTATATATATATATATATATATATATATATATAATTCATACTTAATGTATATATATATATATATAATCTGGTTTAGATTTTTACGGGAGTTCATGAGTCTGAGTCTTGTTTTGGCTACGGACTCCTTGTATTTTTGTTGGTAGAAGTCCGAATGACTCCCTAACACATCTCCCAAAATACATGTGAAAGGAAAACTGAAAAAAGGCTCATGCAGTTTCTTTAATTTAACATTCAGTTCATTAGTTAATACATCTAATGTAATGAAGTGCAGAGTATACCTCTAATCTATGTTCTGTGCATTTTGAAAACAACTATATTTAAACGTGGTTGTTTTCAACAACTTGATCTGTGCAACATTAGTCAACATTTAAATTTACAGTGTCACTAATATAGATCTATAAATGCTTGACATTTCTGTTTAGTAGAGATTATTCTTGCAATGCTTATCTGTATTCTGTATTAGGGTGGTAAGCATTTAACAGAATGTCAGTTGATTTTATTATGGTATTATTGTAATATTGTGTTTAGTTAGCTTATTGATAACCAGAAAAGAAATATTTTGTTTTGTTAGTTGCAAGTGGCACCAAAATGTGGTTTTGGTGTTTTTTTCAGACGAGATATATACGGTTTCTTTCAGAGGAGAGCTTGAGTGAATTTGCACTGAGTGAATCACCAATGTCTTCTGATGATGCCAGCCTACTACCTGCTGACTCTCTAGCTGTCCAGTCAAATGACATCAAGGATGACATCATTCTCTGACTGAATCACCAGTCACATGAGACGTTGCCAGTCATATCACCATCATCATTGGTCAGCTGGGGCCAGAGCATGGATGAGCTGTTTCATATAGGAGGGTCATTCATTAAGGCTGGGCGGTCTGTCACTTCGAATTCAAAGTAAATTTTAAGTTTTGTCTGTTTTTCAAAAACAAAAGTAAAATTTTCTCAAATTTTGCATAGACCTATCTGTAATATAAAGCAATTTATAGCTGATAGATCTTTTGCAAGGGTACCTCAGCATTTCCCAAAAATCTAAATGGGAACATTTTACCCCTCTCTGAATTTGTTTGCTGAATACCAGACCAGAGACCCCCTATTTTTCCTGGGATATGTGTATTTGCCAAACTCTCACACCCCAGTGGCACTAGACATCCCTTGCCTACTGTTGTTGCACTGACCCCTTCTCTTATCTATAACGGCCGTGACTGTGTCGACAACCCTGTAGATCCCTGTTAAACTGGAAGTTTTCTGCAAGTTTTAAGCTATGTTTTCAACACTTGCGTTTTAGTCTTAGGCCAAAAGTTCAATGGACATATGGTATCACTTCCACTGTGTGCTCTCCGCATTAACTCTCAGATCTCAGAAACCATAGAGTACATTCTGTTCAAATTTCGCACAAATGTTTCATAGGCTACTATCACTATGCAGACATCCTATAGTCCTCTAGAGCCTAAAAACTGGTACATTTTTAGTTTTCCTATTTTATCAAAACGATTTACATAGCTGTTCCTATATACTTTTCCCTAGACATATCTGAGGGTATCTTCATACTTCACACACAAAATGTGTAGTTCAGTGTTTTGTTTTGTAAGAGAAGTTCAGGACTCCCAAAACAAATGATACATTTTCCTGCTTAAACGTTTAGCTCCTCAGGAAACACGATCTCTTGTGGATATCTGTACATTACACTAGAGATCAGGCCTCAGCCAGAGTGAAGCTGGACATTCCCAGCCTTCTATGGTAGGTGTATCAGTTTGACTAACTGCAGTGGCACCAGTGACAGGGGCTGTATCAATACCACAATAGACCCCTCTTAAAGTGGACAGTACTCTCACTGCAAGTTTTAAGCTGTTTTCAAAACTATTGATTTACTCAAAATGCAAGTAGTGTTTATTTAGATATTTGTTTACTTACCTTTAAAATGATGTGAGCGTGATGTCTACTGACTAAAGATATATTGTCATATGTAAGTGACAAACATAGTAAATGAATATTCTGGACAACTGTAGAGTTAAAATTCATACACTTTATTGTCTGCAGTATTCATGCAATTTGGCTGTGTTTCTGGTCATGTTGTCATAGCCTGTGTTGTATGTGCCGATCTTAGCATTGAAATCACCCATGAGGATGTTGATGTCTTTCTGCAGTAGGTTATCTAGGATGTTCTGCAACCTGTCATAGATGCTGTTTTTGGTGTCATCACTGCTTCCATTTGTAGGCACATAGCACTGTGTCATGTTCATTTGGATCCGTTATATCTTTGTCCTGAAGGATACTGTGATGATCCATAGTCCACGTGCTTCCCAGCCTATCAGTCTCTTCCTTCACTGTCAGGACAGCCTCACAGCTACTCCTATAAGGAGCATTGTCCTCTTCGAATCTTGAATATATCAGCATCTCACTGGTCATCAGTTTTATTCTGCCCTGCTTTTATCCCTGTCTCGTCTTTCCCCAGGATGCTAAGGTTGTAGGTTCATATCTCTGCGGCAACTTGTGTGCGTTTTTTCCTGTCTCGAATATGGTCCTAACATTTCATGTTCCTGTGTTGATGGCGCTCCTGGTTGATGAATAATTAAATCCTTAACGCTACTAATAAACTAAGTCTTTACCACGGGTATCTTCTCTAAAAAATCAAAACTAGCCAAAGTCATTCCGCTATTCAAAAATGGTGACCGATCAATAACTACAGACTAATCTCTCTTCTACCAGCTGTGTCAAAAGTTATGGAAAAAATTATGGGAAATCAACTTTCGTCCTATTTCGAAAGTAACAAACTGTTTTCAAAACCTCAATATGGATTCCACCCTGGTCATTCAATTGAATATGCTGCATTAGACTTGGTAGACCGAATAATAACTGACATGATGTGCCATTCAGCATATTCTTGTACCTTTCTAAACCATTTGACCCTTTAAACCATCATATATTACTTCGTAAATTAAAACACTACGGTATTGATGGTGTATCACTGAAACTTTATGAAAATTATTAATTGACCACAATACGACATGTAGAAATTGGAGATGTAAAGTCAGAAACTGGTGTGCCTCAAAGCTCAGTTATTGAACCAATTTTTTTATGATTTATGTTAACGGTTTTTCACAAGCTAGTCCAAAGTTCAAATTCTTATCCTATGCTGCCAATACCACTGTGTTAAGTAGAATCAGCAATTTCACAACAGATAAATGAAGAACTCCACAAAAGTATTGAATGACTATAAATAAATAAGATTTCCCTTGTGCAGCTATGCAGCCTGAACTATTTAAATCGCCTCTTCATATATAATAAACAACACAGTAATAGGCCATGAGCAAGACCGCAAAAGTCTCCTTTACAGCCATATTTAAAATAATTTTAATCCCGTGAGAATTATTATAGCATTTTATCTGTAAAATGCAATCTAAGCCATTCATACTTTCATCAACAAAATCACTGAAAGTTCTCTGTAATGACCTGCATATATTATCATCATTAGAGTGCTTATGGCACCAGAATGGTTGATTGTCATTTGATATGGAAAATTGGTGATAACATTGCAAAGCTCACAGTATTCTCTGTGAAATCACTCGTTTTAATTCACTCAAGACTCCAAAAGCATTTAGATAGTGGTCTACATCTCTAGATATGGAAAACATTTACGGCACTGCAAAACATCCAGTACTCTGCGCGAAATCACTTTATTTGTACCTTTCTCATTTCGACAGTAACTGGTATTTTTAATGGAAATTACTGAATGGGTGGTGGCACATCTTAAAATAAGTATTGTCTATGCAAGGTGAATGGAAATTATGTATGATGTGGTACATTTATATTGGTTTATACCAGTATCGACATTACTGCGATATCTTGAGAATTGTGGATTTTATGAAGGGTTATATTTTGTGACCAGACATTTAAGAATTGTCACGGAAATAAAAAATGAGCATTCATCCCTAAAAATGTACCGACAAAACGTGTGGCTCATGGCCTGTAATAACGAAGGCTGACAACTTGTTCTTAGGATTAACTTTAGACACTCGTGTCAAAAAGAAAAAACTTTCTCAAAATGTCGCAAAAACATATTTAAGAATAATTGGTATATTTAACAGATTTAAGTTAATTATGCCAATAAGAATTAAAATAATGCTGTAGAACACGCTATTGCCTATTAGATAATTAGTACCCTCCGGGTACCACGTATAACATTTGGCTTAATAACTTGGGGATCCATTTTCAAAGAATTTACAAACTTCAGAAAAGAAAAGGTCATACAAATAACAACGAGTTATTATTAGGCACAAATAAATTCATTATTTAAAAAAATCAACTTACTAAAAGTAAATAACATATTTACTGCCTAACATAGACTTAGCCTGACTCCGTCGCTTCGCAATATGCAATAGACTTGGCCGCGCCCAAATTGCTCGCCACAATTAATAAAATGAAAACATGACCTATCCCTACAGCTCCCACCACCTTATCCAATCACTGAGTCTCTGCTCTTCTTACTTGGCGCCTTCATTGTTTAAGTCTTGCCTTCGCGTACCTCCGTATTTATCAGTTTTGTGAGCTGATATCATATTTTGTTTAAACTAAGTTACGGTTTATCGTTTTTCTTTTCACCTCTGCAATATAATGGGCTATTTTCAGACCACTTTTCAGTTGTATTTTTCTATTATTAGCCGTTGTTCGACTTCGCCCTTTAAATTTTCATGTAATTGTAATGGCGGACCACTCGCGACCACGCCACCGGAGTAAATGCACCGTCTGCACTAGATTCATGCGCGGCGGCGATAATCATCCGAACAAGTGTCTCTTGTCACGGTATTACAGACGACAACAAGTACGACACTTGTTCACAGTGGACTGATGAAGTATGTAATGGAACAGTCGAAAACGCCGCGCCGTTTCAGAAACTTAGGCGTCTGACAGCATGTAAACATCGCTGCAACCCGTGCTGAGAGATGCGCGCAGCCATAAGCGGGCTAGCCTATAGACATGTAGCATATCCAGCGGCAGCTTTCTTGAGTTTTATCCGATGCCATCCCTGGAGATAGTTCAAGACCGTGACCATTAGTCCATGTTAGAAGATATTCTCTACGTTCTTCGCGAACAGCGGATATTACCAACGCGTTATTAGCGACGGTTCAACCGTCGTTGATAGGGCCAATAATCGGCACTGTTGTGCTCCCGGAGGCCCAGTTTCGACCTTGGCGGTTGACGGAACTGCCCGAACAATAGTCCCGCCAGTTGGATTCCAAACAAGGGAATCCGAACACATACCCGCCAGTCCATGTCAATGGACTTACGATGGTGGGCGCGTTCCGGGCGGAAAACCGGAGACAATCCTCCGGATCGAACAGAGAAGAGCCCGGAGGCCGGCGCCCGGAGGCAGGAGCCCGGAGGTTGACTCCGTTCGGCCGGATGGAAACCCGAAGCCGGAAACCCGGCCAGTTCTCCGGAGAGCCGGAGGGAAGCCCGGAGGTTGACGTCGCGGGAAGGAAACCCTCGCTCGAGCTACGGGCGGAGCCGAACCGGAGAACCGTCCGACCAATCAGAAACCGCCTCACGCAGATTTGGTAGCCGCAGCCATAATCCGGCGTATTCGGGCGGGGACCCTTAAACATGTGTTTCAACAAGTCCGTTTCTCGACCTAGTCGAGGTCGCCCGGTTTCCGGGGATGGCAGCCGAACAAACCGACTGCAATTACGGGAACATTTAAGCGCATTACACCCGGAGTTTGCTTTCGCCGGCTCCACGAGACGGGGCCCTGTTTCGCAACACGCAACCAACTCGCGGCTGGAACAGCCGGTTTTCGGCAGGCGAACCAGCGCCGTTTCCACCGAAACGTTTGACTGACCCGTCAGTCCCGGGAATATACAGGCGATTCCCGGACATGACTTCCCGCCTCCGGGGAAGGTGACGTATACGACTATACACGCCGTACAGCGGCTGCCTGGATCCGTCCGGCAGCGTGACACCGAAAACAATATTTTTTTGCCGTTCTCCCATTCGGGCGGTCACGCGGCGTTTGATGATCGGCTTGAGTATTCCTGTTTGGATGACGACGGTGCCTGGAATTCTGTCTACGAACAGTACTTTGATCCAGCTCCACAATCAGTTGCCGTACAACCGGACGGCCAATGTGACACGATGTCACATTCAGAACGGGTCATCCTGGCCCGCATGTTTCTCTCAGATGAATTGCCGGCGACTGACAGTCTCGTCCTTTGCACAGTTTCACGTCTGTCAGCACTGGCACAAGCAGATTATACCGTCCCGGTTTCTCCCCAGCCTGGTATTCCGTTTTCTTAGGCAATGATCAATCATTTTCAGAAAATTCAGGAGGTATTAAAAAACCCTCCGGTGGACAAATCACACCAATTTGCTTCGGTACTTCGCTCCCGAGAGGCCATGCACTCTCTGTTAGAGCTTTCTTCTACAGGGTTTCTGTTTTAACAGGACTCCCCTGTCGTAGATAAGGGCTTCACCGAGATTCCTCGTTCGCAGCAGGGGGTGGAGCAGGGGTATTTCCGTGACCTCGCAGCCATGACATGCGACAACTGTGTATCTCCTCCTTCCAGGATTGAAGAGGAACCGCCCTCAATCGGTCCATACAAGGACTGACTGATCACGAGGGCATCGGAAACGTGTCCACAGAACACCTATTGGAGCAGCTGAAGGCAACATTACAGTGTGTCGCAATCAATGGCAACTGCTTGGTCCGATAGCGCTAACTTGGATTGTGCTATCACCTACAACATCTTGCTACACCAATGGGACCAAGCTCTACGAGGAGTCTCTTCCCTAGGGTCGCAAGAGGAACGGGAGCGCCTTCGTACTGATGCATTTGGGGCTTCGTCACTGTTCGATGATCTCGCGAACAAGCTACAGTTGTGGGACAAGGTGGACAGTCGGCAGACAATCCCCTATACAGGGGCTCAGTACCTTTCGCCATCGGTAAACACGTGCTGCTCCACATCGACCAGCACCGGCTACATCTGTGCCACGACGGCATGCTTCTATGCCGCTGTCGTCCTCACGACCACATCCCTTTCTGGCCAGTAGGGGACGTAGTTCAGGACGTCACTTTCGCCAACCAGGAAGACGACGACACAGGTCGTGACTACCTGTGTCCTCATGTTACTTGTAAATACATATTTAAATGCTAAAAATAGCTATTTAGAAATAACAATTTTATAATACATTTATAAATAATAAATTACCCATTTATCTACAACACAGGCAGATAACAACCAATAACATGATTAATTGTCACAATAACTATTGCAACCAATAAAAAATACACACAGTTTACATGATTTGGTAAACAAATTGCAATTTCAAAAAATAAATACTAGAACGTGCACAAATATTAATTGTTTGGCTTGCATATACAGGCACAATCAACCGCAATGATGTCATCCATCTCCAAACACTATACAACATGTATTCACCCATTAACCTCAACAGACTATGAACATAATTATACCCTAACTACACACTACAAAACAACAATCCAGTTTTTCACTTACGATGGACACCACTAAGTTGCAATGTTAAAATTTATTGTATAACATTTACATATATCATATTTAATTTGTATTCAATAGAAACATATTAAAAAAAGTTATGACTGGTGGTTCTTATTGTAGCGATTTCAGTAAGTCTTAGTAGAGCCATGATCCTTACTTTATAATGCACCTGCATATAATGTACTGTTAGTTTTTAGTATTTGTGCTGTTTGAAAAAATCCACTTCTTTCGCCATGTGGCTTTCAGGGATCCCAGCTTTCACCACCCAATTTCATGCTACTTCTTGGTGAAGATCCTTCTTCAGAGTTGAGGTTCCTTTAGTTTTTGTAACATTTCTGTAGCATGGCTTGTTTTAGAGTGGGGTTGCCAACCCCACACCCAACCCCTAAACTTGGAGGACCCGTGGATCGCTCTCTGTCTGACCACTCCTGTTTGACCTGGCCGGCATTGGTAACCCTTCCAGGTGCCTCAAGCTCCCCCAATTCAGGCAAGATAGCGAACTATCAGACACCCATTACAAGACTATCATAGGGTGCCCTTGATTGTTATCATGGTGACTGTAAAATTATGTTTGAAGGTACAGACCTGTAAATGTATTTTATATATGTACAGAAGTATGGACGATGTGTACAGAAGCAGTTATTTTTATTTAAAATATTTACATTTGTGTGGTTGTATTGTCTGTCTTATTTGTAAATAGTTTCATGGTAATCAAGACATTTTTATTCATTATAGTAAGATAATGATACTAATTCCATAACAGCTCTTATTGTTTCAACACCATAATATTATACAGCTAATCATGTAATCAGTGGTGGTGTTTCAAGTTATTTTGAAACTGTATTCAGTGGATGCACTTTAGTGAGGTTTGTCAGTCAATCCAGCATATATTATTATTGATATAAAGTAACTCGTACATTGATAGTTACAGGACGTATGTGTACAATTGTATATAGTGAGTTAAAATGCGTAATATTAATTACTATATATTTAAGGCCTTTATAAAAGTCGCGAGACTTATGAATTCAAAAAAGAAAGTACATTGCATGTTTTTTATGTTAGCATTATTTTAACCAGTCATTCTACCAGATAATTAGCAGATTATCTGTTGTGGAAATATTTTATGTTTAATAATTATGTTGAGCTTTACATATTTGTGCATGTTAGATAGATAGATAATTTATTTCCATGTTATTTTTTACAATGGTAAAGCTGACAATAGTACCGTACATTTGGTGAAAGCAATTGTTGATTAGATATACAAATGATCAGATAACATTTCAAGGCTAGGTAATATGTTTCTAACTGTGTGTGGATTTATTCTACACCTTTGTGTGTGTGTATTATATTAGCAATTCTGGCTTTCATTATAATGTGTGTATGATATGATTTTGATTACCTTGAATTGATATGGTAATAAAATATGCCTTTTTACACACTGTTGTCAAGTATTTATAACTGTTGTCAAGTGTTTATATTGTTGCACCAAAGAAGCTACGGCCACACATAGGCAAACAGTAAGACACATAAATAATATGCATCATTTGCATCGCTTTAAACAGTACAATTATTTAATTGTTTAGTGCAAACATTCTTGTTAGAAGCTTGGAAAGATCAATATTCACGGTAATTACTCGATCTGTATAACTCAAACCATAATTTAAGTTTCAAAAATGTGTACATATATTTAGAAAATAATATATTCAAGTTTAGGTATTCCATGATGCGGCAGTATTGCAGGAAACACAGTGCTGTAATAAGTACTCCAGAAAAGTAGCTAAATTTAAATTAAAGTAAACTCCCAAACAATGACTTAAATAAAGGTACCCCGAAAAAACAACTTAAGTAAAGGTACCTCTCCATTAAAACTGCATAAATAATAGTACAACATTAGTCGGCTATATAATATATATAATTGTATATATACAATATATATATATATAAATTATATATATATTTACATATAACTGTATTTGTAATATTTCCATCATCAACGTCGTAGATACATACATACGCCCCCATGCATACACACACAATATATGTATATTTTTATCATCGTATATATATATATATATATATATACAGTGTATATATATATATATATAAGATTTTCTGATGCCAACAGTTCACTTGTACTGCTTTGGTAGACATCATTATCTTATACCGACTAAAAAGTAGCCAATTAGCATATGTTCAGTATTTAAGATATGTTGATATTTTAATGTAGTGTATCTAAGATTGACTAAAGGTTCAAAACTATAATAAATACGTTCATTATTGGCATAACTTCCTTCGTCTTTCAATTAACCCCAAAATACTAATTAAAGCACGCATATTTACAATGCCGAAAAATACTGCGATTCCTCATTTCATAGGCAATTGATGAAGTCATAATGTTGGCGCACCAGTAGCATGCGTTGATGCTTAGCGGACCTTTTGTAAAGATGCTGGCTTTCACCGGTTAAGAAATGCGCGCCATCGGGGTTATCGCAATGATGGCTAAACAATTAATATCGCTGAAAGCTCTACAAAAGCTTTGGTCAATAAAGAGTTGTTCCGTGTCAAAAACAAACCGAGGAACCAAAGCGGTGATTAAAACCTATTGTTCTATTCCCACAGTAACTACATTCGACAGGTACTTTGATAAAGTTGCATTCTCTTGCGCCAACAGTGTCAATTGTTGCAACAATGGTGTAAACATAAACAGTCTACGACAAGTCAATTTGGTGGCACTTATGCCTTGTCCTCGCATAAGCCTGCAACAACCGGACTATTGAATGTATGCTCGCTACGAAATACAATACAATACAATACAATAACCTTTAATAGTCCACCCCAAAAGGAAATTCTTGTGGTAGATATTCACATAACACAACGACATTAGTATTGAAAATGCTTATAACAGTAGTGCGCCCCATTGTATCCCCCCAGCCTCCCCGATCACTTTCCCCTCCCCGATTTTGCGTTTAGCAGTCTAACAGAAGTTGGAATAAAAATGTTACAATAACAGTTCGTGGTTGCTCTTTCGGATATGTATCTACAACCAGATTGTGTTACATAGTACAATTCGTGCAGTGTGTGAGAGGTGTCTTTAAGATGTCCCTTGGTTTTTTTTCATCACACGTTTCGTAAAGTTCATTCACTGTTGGGAGTGTCGTGCCAATGGTTTTGCTGGCTGACCGTATTACGCAATCTAGCAGCACTCTATTCTTAACTGGTAAGCTCCCACCCAACAAGTTAGACAGTAGCACAGGACTGACTGGACTGTACGTTTATAGAATAGGTGATTTATTGTCCTACACACATTAACATTTCTTAGTTTCCTGACAAAGTAGTTCCATTGACAACATTTCTTTTGAATAAGGTTTCTTTTATCAGGGACTATGTTTATGAACAGGATATAGATACTGTTAATTAAACGTGTGTCTATGTTGTGGACTATACTCCAGTATTCACGCGTAGTAATACACGTAGCTGTGACCTAGCTGTGAGTAGTGATACATGGATATGCAAATAAAGATCAGTTGACTGCTATCCCCAAGAACCACGTGTGTGTTTTACTTTCGTGTCTGTATATACAACAGTGACGAGACGGATGGGGTGGTACTAACTCATCGATAATTGGAACGTGTTTGCTTCCAAGAAACGGTGAGTGAAACAGTTGTTTAAATTTAACGTTAAGCTGTAAGTGTAACAGCCGAAGTAGATGCACGTTGTATTGTAAGCATGGCAGACTTCACTGGCCTGGGCTAATGGCGCCTAAACTCTGCCTTGATGGGACGAATGCCAGGGAAAGTTGGCAAACTTTTAAACAGCAATTCAGTATGCATTTGCTGGCGTCAGGTAGCACCAAAAATAATCACGCAGAGAAGATTGCGATGCTGTTGACATTTGGTGGCGCGGAATTGTTGGCTATTTACAATTCGTTCGACTATGAGTATGACATCGAAGGCGCGGACCCGGTAGCACAGATACCGACGGTGAAAGTAGTGCTCGACCGGTTTGACAGCTACTTTGCGCCGAGAACCAACGAACTGATCGATCGGTACAGGTTTCGTTCGTGTAAGCAATACTACGACGAGACGACGGCGTCATAACTTAGCGAAGACGTGCAATTTCGGCGACGAAAAGGAGAGTGAGTCTCCGGGAGGCGACTTCGCCTTTCCGGATACAAATACTGCTTGCAATGCTATCTGCGTTACGATTGGTTGCTGGAAGTAAACACGCGCCACGTGCATTTGGCAGTGCGACTTGGCAGGCGGGAGCGTCGTCAGATCAAGGAATACACAAAACCATCCAGAACGCGCACAAAGTGAACTGAGCGAACTAACCTACATAAAAACATCACGCGCTGTTTTTCTGCCTCATATAAGATCGTTAGAATCTAGGTGAGAAAAAAACTATTAGTGGAATAACAGGGTAAATAGCCGAAAATACGATATTGTTTCGATTATGATGCAGTGCTAATAATTATTATCACACGCATTTAAAACATAACATTATTTCCATTTTTATTACATAAATCTTATTTTCGCAATTAATTAATCTCACTGCTAATAATTATGACATGCATTAAAAACATATATTTACATTTTTATCACACAACATTTATTTTCGCAATTAATTGTGCTCCCTTGCCAATAATTATTATGACATGCTTTTAAAACATTTATTTTCATTTTAACTACATACCTTTATTTAGTTTTACAGTCATGTCCAATCAATTTCATACGAGTTATACATGAACATATAAACGAAATGAAAATAAACAGTAAAACCATGAAATATAAAATAACTTGCACAAGGCTAGCTTGTAAAGTACAGTGTGAACATACAGTATACACAACTACATTACTTGAAGAAGAAATATGTAAAGACAATTTTATTTCAAAACAAACAACTGATAATATTAATAATTAATAAATATATATATATATATATATATATATATATATATATATATATTGGTAGACATTTAAAAATAATAATAAGAATACAAAACTTAACCATGAATATTTTGATCACTGATATTCATAACTGGACATTAAGAGTCAGGTTGAAATAATAGTAATGCTTAATCTGTTAACTCCTAAATGTAATATATTTATGACATCATTCAACTCAACATTAACTTATGCAAGGCTGGCTTGTAAAGTACAATGTGAACATATCTTTTATATAACCTGACAAATAAACATGTCATACTCACTCCTAGTCTTATAATGAGTAAATATTGTAGTGCCGTGAACAAAACATACGACAGAGGCAAATTATCTACTAAGAAAAACTATACAAGTTATACAATAACACTATTGTAAATACAATTGCTGTAAAACAATCAGAACACACTCATTGTATGAGTGAACAGTATTGCAATGAAGCACAAGTAATTTCACTTCACTGCAACTAAGGCTGTTTTTTTACACAAAGATATTGCTAGTGTAAAACGTTAAGAATTTGCAACACACACTTATAGTTGTATACAGCAAGCTGCAGTGCTATAAGTTCATTATACACATACACACAATATCAATAATGAACATAAATGACAAGCAGACTGCCACAGTGCTGTTATGATTTACCCAAAAAATATTTTCTAGGTTTGGAAATGGAATTAATGAAACTTATTGCAATTCCAACTCTTTCTCACACACATTTGATTGAGGTAAACAATGCAATAAAAAGTAGTAGCGGGGAGGGAATTCAGAAAAAGTTTTTGCAATTTGACATGGTGTTAGGTATGGGCATAAGGTTTTCAAAAACCACCGCATACAAGTTGGGGGTAGCCCCCTGGTGGCCGGTATGCGCAAAATCCAATATGGCCACCAAAGCCCGTGATCTGAAATAGATAATGGCTTATCTTTGGTTCTATCAGCACTACATCAACGTGTAATACCACAATGTGTATGTTTATTAGGGCGAGGAATCCATTCCTGAAGTTATTTTCTTGTTTTCTGGTCATTAAAAGTGATCCGATTTTTAATGGTCACCTTTAGCCAAATCAGACCTAATTTGGAAGCTAAGCCATATGTGAATATCATGCCTGGCTGTACACATATGTTTACGGCAGGAATGTTTTACTTTTATTGTTGAAAATATATTTGTACCAAAAGTTACCAACTCTACATTACAGTTCTAACTATACATGAGTACAGTCCAGAGCTCGAGATGTCGCATGTGAAGCGAGTCAAGTGTGAAGCTGTTCAGATCCTGGGTAATGGCGATCAGTGTGTCGGTGACCTCGGGATAGGCTATCCATGCATTTCATGCCGTCTACTTGCCGATTCCAAACATCGCTGATACTACGTCGCACCCTGTGATGGCATGGAAGACGGGTAGCACTTTGCAACGTTAAGGTCCCAGCAATTGCGAGATGTGATGGATTGGAAAATCTTTGTATGATTTCCCTGTTCCGAATCAGTTCGGAGAGACCTAGCTCGTGGAAGATGCTGATGGTAAAAACAACTACGTCACTATCTACCGTCCTGACGTAGGCTTTAGTGTGACCCTGCATGGCAGCATGACGTAAGTGGAGCATCATCCTCGTATCTGCTTCTTATTGCTGGCATGGGAACATGGCTGTTATGTCAGTTGCTTTGTTACTGAGTACAATGTCAGCCTTCGTTGAGAGGAGGTCGTATATTGATTCAACTGTGCTCCTCTGAAGTTCCTGACCGATGAATTGGAATAGCTCATCTTTATTTTGGTTATCTTTGAGGAACTTCTGCCATTCGACTCCCTTGGGGATAGGTATCTTGGAGAGACTCGTGTTCGACGACTTGAAGTCTCACCCCGCTTGGCACGAGTCTCTGACTTGAGACTCGCCTCTTGGTATGTGTCCCAGATTGCGTCCACTCTTGATGTGTTTTCAGTCATGTGACTCTGCATGTATGGCAACAATTGCATCTGCGTGTACTCCCCAAATATTCTGGCGCGCTGGGGTTTGATGATGTGTATGACTGCGGCCATATCAAGAATAACCACTGTAGTTTCTTTTACTGTTTTAGAACGGCCCGGAGCAGGCATGCCTGTAGACAAGCAATTATATCTGACTTGGTTCCTTGACGCAGCTTACCTCGATCTGATACAGACGGTGGTTCTCCCTGATTCTTATGCTTAAAGAATACATCTATATCTGCCTCAGGTGTTCTTGTTAGGACAAGAACATCTTGGTGACGACAGCTGCATTCGCCTTAGCAGACCCCACCTTGTCAGCACCCTTCTTTAGATCCGCTGGTGGTCTGTTTGAGAATGTGTACAGGTTGGATTTTTTATTACGTCGGACAAGGGCTTGGAGGCTTCTTCGATTCTGTCAGTCACAAACTCTGTCAACATGTTTTTGCCGATGGTTGGAGCATTCTTGAGACAATCAACGATAGCGGGGTTCAATACATCGCCAGTGTCCAAAGTGATTAGCTCGGAACTCGTCTTATTGAAGGGGTTTACTAATGTGCCCTCCTTCACAAGATCACATAGAGCATTCAAGTGTTTGATGAACTTTTTCTGTTCATCAACTGATGACTCTGGATGCTCCAAACTTTAGTTGGGGGTTGAGGCAGAGAAACAGGCACATTCAAACTCACCAATGACCCTTTGTACTTCAGGTTTGGAGAGCTCGATGACCTCCTTAGATTCCTGCTGTCCATATAGGCCCTTTGCCCCAATATCTTCCTTCAGAAACCGGATGCTGTGCTCTTGGCTCTGGTCAAGTGTCATCAGTGAAGACTTCTTGTCGTCACGTTGCACGACGAACTTCCCTGCCATAAATGGGTGGCACCCAGCGAGCATAGTTTGTGTGTTCGAAAACGGAAAACCATGGACAAATCTCATCGTATGCATTCAGAGTGAGCAAACAGTCACCCAGTTGCTGACCCCGGACGAAGCAGCAGTTGATGAGCAGATACTCTCTCACTGACGTCCAGTAGTTTATTGTTGACACATTGCTGATGAGCCGCTTCTCCCACATCTCCATGGGCTCATGCGGCCCATAACCATCGCGGCAGTAATATCATATGCTTGTACTTTGAGTACATGGAGCCAGGCAACATCGGACTGATAATGTTTTCAACAAAATAAAAATAGAGTAGTAGCTTCATTCTTTCCTGAAAATATTCATGCAAAAACAGGTTACACCTTATGCATGAGCTGCAAAAAGATTTTTTTAAGCAGAATTGAGTGCTGAATACACACTACTCGATGACTGTCGGCTGTAGATGACATTTTTATACTACAAATATCACGAAAAACATATTTACCTTGTAAATGACCTGAAAACAGGAAAATTACTTCAGAAATGGATTCCTCGCCCCAATAAGCATACAAATTGTGGTATTACACGTTGATGTAGTGCTGATAAAACCAAAGATAAGCCATTATCTATTTCAGGTCACGGGCTTCGGCGGCCATATTGAATTTTGCGCATACCGGCCACCAGGGGGCTACCCCAACTTGTATGCAGTGGTTTTTGAAAACCTTATGCCCATACCTAACACCATACCAAAGTGCAAAATCTTGATATTCCTACCCTGCTATAGTGCTTTTTAGCCAAAGCAATGTTTGCAGACACAACATATGCGAGGTTGTGTGGTGCTTGCCTCTTCTTCTTTTCCTCTTCTCGCAAGGACTTGCTGAAGTAATTGTTTCTCTTTACATGTGTTTTCATCAATAAATGTAGTTGTATAGTCTGTATGTTCACATTGTACAAGCTAGCCTTGAGCAGTTTATTTTATATGTAAGAGTTTTATTGTTTATTTTTATTTCTTTTATATTCTCATGTATAACTTGTACGAAACTTATTGGAAATTACTGTAACAAATAACAATGATATAGTCAAATGGAAATAAATGTTGTTTTAAATGCATGTCATAATAATGTTTAGTAAGTGAGCACAATTAATTGCGAAAATAAACGTTATGTAATAAAAATGGAAATAAATGTTTTAAATGCTTGTCATAATTATTAGCAAGTGAGACTAATTAATTGCGAAAATAAAATGTATGTAATAACAATGAAATAAATGCACGTGATAATAATTATTAGCACTGCATCATAATCGAAACAATATCCTATTTTCGGCTATTTACCCTCTCATTCTACTAATATAGTTTTCCACCTAGATTCTAACGATCTTGCATGCGGCAGAAAAACAGCGCGTAATGTTTTTAAATAGGTAAGTTCGCTCAGTTCACTGTGCGTGCGTACTGGTTGGTTTTGTGTATTTCTCGCATTGCAAGCAGAGCCTTAACAAAATTTGTATGCGGAAAGGCGAAGTCGCCTCCGGGAGAAATGATTTCGCCTTACAGTTACAGAGTAGAGTGCAAGCCAGATCGCCACAGCCCACGAGGCAGCAGGTCAGGTACTTTTCTTTAAATAATTGATGTGACTTACAAACACATCCTTTTCAAAAATTGCCTGGGTACATAACTATAGGTGTGGTCCTTGGAGTAATAGGCCATAGTTAAATGAGCAATTTCAGTTTGAAGTTAATAAACGCATTAATCTCAAAATAGCGTTCGACCGATAATCTATGGCAGAGCCAGAGGCCAAAGTGGGGCCCATGGGGCTACAGTGCGACAAGCGACAGAGGGACGACCTGGACCATTGCAGGCAGCCCTTACAAGAAAGTCGTCTAGGCCACGGCAAGACTGGTAACGTGCCTACAACCAACCGGTTCAAAGAAGAAAGGGCTCCCAAGCTGATAACATGTCAAAAAGACATACAAGGAAGACAGTGATACTTCGCCTTGTGTGTGTTGTTCGGATTTTTGTATTCCAACAGCAGAAAATGCGAAAGCTAGATGTATTGCGGGGAGTGTGGCCGGTGTACACACCATGCATGTGCCGGGTATGAGCGTGGCGGGTTTATGTGCGAGATTTGCACCAACGATTAAGTGGCATCGCATATCCTTGTGAGGGCCTACACGTTTTACAAACTAATAAAATGGGTGTCTTTTTAAAACTCGTCTAACTTATTATATTTATTAAGATAGACTAACTAGACTGTGCATGTATTTAGTCAATATACATAGCTAGGTAGTGTAGCAATAACTTACGATTTGTATACATAAATGTCAAATGAAGGTCGATCGGCGCGTAAGGGGCCCACTTTACCCGCCCTTCCCCTACGTCCGGCGTGAGAGCGGGCTGTGGCTTGCTCTAGCGAACTACAATGTCGTCATTAGTCTGTAGCCCCATTACGTTTCTTGACTAGAAACGATGGGTTTTAATTACTCGCCGCTAGTAGTATGAGAAGAGTATTTCACCCTCACTTAAATGTTCACGGTCACAACTGTATCGAAGGCTCTCATTGGTCCACGTGACCAGATCATAAGATCCGGAAGCCGCCATGTTGGTCATTACGTTAAGGGCAGAATGATTGCGACTTTTCTGATTGGTCCTTCTACGGTCGAAGTGTGTTGTGATTGGTTCGTGCATTTTACCCAGAATCCCTGATGACATCCGGTTATGCGACCGACGGTATGATCCATTCCGACTACCAAGGTCAAGATGAGCGACAAAAGGGGATGCTAGAATTAATGGTTAACGATACCTCTTTGCGCAATTGCTATGAGTCGAGTCGTTTCATTGGTCAACTCGATGATCCGGAAGCCGCCATTTTAGTCATTACGTTAAGGTCAGAATGCTTGCGACTTTTCTGATTGGTCCAAGTTCTCGTGTAACTGCGCAAAAGGATCATGAGGAATGTGTTTACGCCACGTTCTTGAGTAACTGCGCAAAGGTTCATGAGTCATGCGGAATGTGTTTACACCACGCTCTAGAGTGACTGCGCAAAAGGTCATGAGTCATGCGAAATGTGTTTACGCCGCGTTCTCGTTAAGAAGAGAATGATTGCGACTTTTCTGATTGGTTCTTCTACCGTCGAAGTGTGTTGTGATTGGTTCATGCGTTTTACCCAGAATCCCTGACGACATCCGGTTATGCGACCGACGGTATGATCCATTCCGACTACCAAGGTCAAGATGAGCGACAAAAGGGGATGCTAAAATTAATGGTTATCGATACCTATTTGCGCAATTGCTATGAGTCGAATCGTTTCATTGGTTAACTCGATGATCCGGAAACCGCCGTTTTGGTCATTACGTTAAGGACAGAATGATTGCGATTTTTCTGATTGGTCCAAGTTCTCGTGTAACTGCGCAAAAAGATCACGAGTCATGAGGAATGTGTTTACGCCACGTTCTTGAATAATTGCGCAAAAATGTCATGAGTTATGTGGAATATGTTTACGTCACATTTTCGAATTACTGCGCAAAATATCATGAGTCATGCGGAATGTGTTTACGCCACATTCTCGAGTAACTGCGCAAAAGATCATGAGTCATGCGGAATGTGTTTACGCCACGTTCTCGAGTAACTGCGCAAAAAGATCATGAGTCATGGAATGTGTTTACGCCTCGTTCTCGAGTAACTGCGCAAAAAGATCACGAGTCATGTGGAATGTGTTTACTTACACGTGGTGAGAAAACGTATGTATTTACAGTGAACTTCGAAAAAGAAACAACACTTACTTTACCAGTGATGGCGTCCGACGCAATCGGTCGGGTTTTTAGCTCGGTCGAGCATGCACACCAGTACAGGAAGGCTTTAGACGTCGACTGCGGGCTATGCGACCCACAATAGGATCTAACTAGACTACAGAGATCAAGATCCTTCCGACTGTTTTCATTGGTTCACATGACCCGTCCACACGCGGTAATGTAATCGTCAAAAGGGAGTGCTAAAAGTAATACCCTTTTCTTTGTATAAATGTGATGCGTCGAGTAGTTTCATTGGTCGACTTCGATGATCCGGAAGTTGTTACAATAACATACTTATTTTGTAATGACAAGTCCTCTAGTTATTAAGAGCGACATAAACGAGTGAATACTGCGTTGATAGAAATCCGTGTTTTGTGTACAATCGTTTAATGTCAAGACGTGGATATTCGAATGATGAACGTAATCAATAACGAAACATCGATTATACTTTTAAGAAGAACAGATTGAATATACGAAATATAGGCGAAACATATTAATAACACGTTGCACTATGCTATTTTACAGAGATAGCTAGATATTTATAATTTTAACAAACTTATTTTGTAACAACAACTCCTCTAGCTATTAACAGCGACATAAACGAGTGACTTCTGCGTTGATAGAAATCCGTGTGTTGTGTCCGTCGCATTCGGTCGGGTTTTTAGATCGGTCGACCACGCGTACCTATCAAGGGCCGTTCGTATCACTGAAACGTCGAGCTCATTGGTCCGTACGGTGCATCGAGCACGACCTAGAAACCACAGTGCATCGACCCTGATTGGTCAATAGCACCGCAAAACTGGGTTACATGCACCGACCTTTGACACGGCCACCAGACGCGGGCATGACCGAGACAGTTCGTCTGACACATTTTGGGAATCCACAACTAGAGTAGATCGAGTTTCAATCTAGGTTCAGCGTTGAAGCAGAGACAATGTTTGCGTGCCCTTGGCATATCATTTCCCCTCTATATGTTATATATATATATACACATATTTAGGTGTGTATATATATATAATATATTTATATATATATATATAATATTAATATATATATATATATATTTATTCAGGATGGCTCAGCTAAATACAGTGTACATTAAAATATACAGTAGATTTATTTTCAGTGAGGTCCTCATACACACAAACATTGTTGAAATACTCTGTATAAAGATAAATGTAAAACATGTTTTAACCACGTTATATAGAGTACTTCAACAAGCTGTGTTGTTGGCAGCTTACCGCGTAGTTATACCATGTTTGTATCTTATTGTAAATTTTATGTTTTAACTTAATTTACATTTTATGCCTGTTACATCATATATCTTACTATTTTACATCTTTTAATATTGCATGTCTGTACGATTGTGTGTATGAGGACCTCACTGAAAAGATATCTAGTGTATATTTTAATGTACACTGTATTTAGCTGAGCCATCCTGAATAAATATATATATATATATATTAATATTATATATATATATATAAATATATTATATATATATACACACCTAAATATGTGTATATATATATATAACATATAGAGGGGAAATGATATGCCAAGGGCACGCAAACATTGTCTCTGCTTCAACGCTGAACCTAGATTGAAACTCGATCTACTCTAGTTGTGGACTCCCAAAATGTGTCAGACGAACTGTCTCGGTCGTGGTCGTGCCCCAGTTGGGAGCGCGTCTGGTGGCCGTGTCAAAGGTCGCTGCATGTAACCCAGTTTTCGGTTGCGCGGAACGCGCTGCCGTGTCAAAGGTCGGTGCATGTAACCTAGTTTTGCGGTGCTATTGACCAATCAGGGTCGATGCACTGTGGTTTCTAGGTCGTGCTCGATGCACCGTACGGACCAATGAGCCCGACGTTTCAGTGATACGAACGGCCCGTGATACCGTACGGACCAATGAGCTCGACGTTTCAGTGATACGAACGGCCCTTGATACGTACCAGTACAGGAAGGAGGGTTAGACTTCGACTGCGGGTTATGCGACGGACAATAGGATCTGGCTACAGAGGTCAATATCCTTCCGACTGTTTTTCATTGGTTCACGTGACCCGCACACACCCGGTAATGTGAGCGTCAAAAGGGAGTGCTAAAGGTAACTTTTGTTTTTGTATAAATGTGATGCGTCGAGTAGTTTCGTTGGTCCACTTCGATGATTCGGAAGTTGTAACAATAACATACTTATTTTATAATGACAATTCCTCTAGCCATTAAGAGCGACATAAACGAGTGACTTATGCGTTGACTGATTCCGTGTTTTGTGTTGTGACAATGGTTTAATTTCAAGACGTGCATAATCAAATGGTGAACGTAACCAATGACGAAACACCAATCAAAATTATACTTTTGATCAGTACAAAATGAGTACACGAAATATAGGCGAAGCATATTTAAAACATACACTAAACTATTCTACACTTACACTTGCAATTTATACATCTATTATAAAATAATTACATTAAACAATTCTACTCTTTAAATTGTAATATACATATACATATACATATACATAACACAAAATAAACTATTCTACATTTAAAATTGTTATTTATATATTTAATAGAAAACAACTTGTATGCGCAATTCTACTCTTAACATTGTAATATACATATACATAACACATAATAAACTATTCTACATTTAAAATTGTAATTTATATATTTAATAGAAAACAAGGTGCATGCGCGCACACACTGAACAATTTTACCAAATGGCATGGCCACGCACGCACGCACGCACGCACGCAAGCATGCACGCACGCGCACACATACATTCTAAACTATTGTACAATTGTCTAAGTAGGTTTTTTTCAGCCCAAGCAGTGTATATTACTAGTAGACCGACCAGATATCAAATCGAATTTATCATAGCAAGAATGACAATGTAACAGGATAGATGTATATAAATTAGGAACATTGCAACGCGTTTCAAGCTTGTTTGGGGATACATACTACTACACGTTTTTAACGTTTTGTACTACAAGTTTTTTAACTTCTTTGTTTGTGTATTCCCCTCAAACAACATTACGTGTATAGCATGTTCACATAGTCTTCAATTGTAATGTCTGTTGAATATAGTTTGAATAAATCATTTTGAATTGAAGCTAATTTAAAACTGAGCACTGTAGCTCTCAGTGGGGCTAGCAGGCGAATACGAATAACCGGCGTCGTCTTCTACTTTCACCGGTAGATTCACACATTCCTCCAACCAAGATCTCACCGCGTGTGCGTTTGTTGACATCACGTCACCACCGGTCGGTCTCGGCCGATTTATGACCTCTACCCAACGAGGCGGCCACGCATTAGTTGTGGGCGGAACGGAAACGGGAACGGTCCGAGCCATCTGTGCGCGACACCAGTCAGTTGTTGACGCTACTGGAACGCCCCGTGGCCTCTGTACACGAGAACCGACCTGTGGACATATTATATACAGTAATATACATACATGTCTCCCCACCACTGATACATACAGGTCTTTGCCACCCATACGACTGGAATGCCCTATGGCCTCTGTACACGAGAGCCGACCTGTGCACATATTATACACAGTAATATACATACAAGCACATAATACGCAGGAAAAGTACACATATATCTATATATATATATATATATATATATATATATATATATATATATATATATATATATATATATTTATGTATGTATGTATGTATGTATGTGCGTGCGCGTGCGCGTGCGCGCAATAAACATTCATACAATATTATGTCAGCAGTACCCTACGCCCAAGTACGACAAATGATCTTCTGTAAACTTAATTCATTTTATATGTATAACAAATCGCTTAATTACCTCTCCCCGTCTGTGTCGGCGTCTGTACCGTCGTCTCCTTCCGCATCCTAAACGTATAAATGGGGACATTCTTTCCTGTAATGATAAAAACGCATGGTCAAGTATGTCATTTACAAACAAAAGAACTTCACAGAAAAAAAAACTATTTTGTCCATACCTGTTTAGAGTCAAGTAATAATAATAAAACCAACCGGAGGCAGTGTACGCTTAAATACAAATTAATTCGTAAGGTGTTTCTTGAATGACTTGATTTAAACTCATATAATCATGCCTGACATGTTTTCAATGGTCTACATAAGACAATATTTACCTACGAATTCGTTTAAACGAACGCAATAACGTAGCTTCTAATAATGTCATAAATCGATTGAGAGTTAATTGTGTAAAACAACATTTACTCACCCCATTTCCCTGTGATTTGTCGCTTGAAATGGATATGTATATCTCTAACATCGTCAGTGAATTTCCTCCGTCATTAACGTTGTGTATGTAGTGGTCTATATATACTGGCTAAAAATTCAACTACGCACAATATCTTGACAGAAATGTATAGGTCTGTTGATAATCTTACAGGCGGTTATACAGGATCGAAGGTTCTATGTAACTCACCAAACTATTTTTAGGTCTTAGATTATCAACATCCAGGGTGCGCACGAGAGGTGTTTACTCCACGTGCTGTCACGAGTAGCTTCTACAGTTCGAAAATCGTCTATATTTGGAACCGAGGGGTATCTTTCCAAAACAAAGCTAGTTTTAATAGTTTTGACAGTAAACACCGCACACTAGTGTTGTCACGGCGCTAATGGAATTGACAAATGTTTGTAGTCACACCATTTATGTTGGTCATTCAGTGACCTTAAAACAAATTTATACAAATACTACGTGTGATTTTTATAATGAATAGTGATATTGTTACAGTAAATTATGTGCAGGTCCGTCAATTCTAACTCATGACTACGAGTTCATTTGATGAATTTAATGTCAGTCTGAGTGCCCTTCTTTTGATAGTTTAAAGGGGAACTGAAACACAGCTGTAACATTCCATATACCTAAATGTATACTATATAAGTATACATTAATGGTGAAAGAAGCATATTCACTTATCAGACAAACTGGGAAAAAAAATATTTTCAGTGCCTAAATCGTCGTCATAGAACACTGCGTAACGCCATCTTTATTCCAAGCCGAGTGGTTTGATTACCTCCTATCTAGCCCATGTAAAATTTTGGTTTCTTTCGGTTTCTTCGTTATTAGACATTTCTGTGCAACAAAGATATGGTACCTTATTATACACGAAAGGGTCCTATGTGTCAACAAATAATATTTATTTGCATTCGTAATAAAGGTGAAATTATATTATTACGATTTTTAACCAATGAAAAAATTCGAAACTTGACACTTCCCGAGAGCAGATTTTGACAGGCTTCTAAAGGGCGGGCCTACCGAAAGGAAGGTCAGTCCGGACTATTTTCTGTGTTTACAAATTTCGGAAGTGTTTTACGTTATGAGGAATACGCTATTTGCTAGTGGTCTTGGATAAATCACAGTAGAAAAATGGATCCGACAGAGGAAGCATTTGGCACAAGTGAGAGAAGCATCTAGAGCACAAGTGACACACGTAAAGCCATAATTCTTGGCAGCAGCGTGCGAGCCGGTGCGAGGCGTCAATTAAACCCCGCCGAGTCCGAGAGTCGACGAGACGGCGAAAAAAGATTGACACTAATTTTATGGAATCGAGGATGTGTGTTGGGAACAATGTGAATGTGGCATTGTGTTTGTGTGGATACTGCGTCCCAATGTCGACGCACATCGAATTTGTATGTTGTCTGGAGAAAGCTGGGGTTGCCCGACCGTGCTGACAGATGCCTGCATGAGCTATGCCTATGACTGACCAAGACATCTGTCAATGACACAATGTTGGGAATATCGGTCTGTTATCTATGTGCGATTTGCGCGCAGACTCGTTCGTTCGACCAAAGTAGGTAGTAGGTAAGTAATATGTAGTTCAACAGGTATCGAAAAATTATTTTGCAATTCAAACCTAAACGGAGCAATTATACTTGTAACACAATGACACATATTAAATAAAAAATAAATTCTATCTTCGAATTCGTAACGTAAATCTTTGTTACAAACTTATTTTATTTTTGACAGGATGTTACATATGATGTGTGCATCCTTTTAATATAATTATTTAATTTCCATTTTAAAATGTTAATACAATTTGTTTAATTTATGTAAATAATGTTATTTAGATATGCGTGCTGCCATGCAATTTATAATATAGTCTGAATAATAAATAGATGTGTAATAAGGACATTGTGCAATTCACATGAGAATATTGAATTGGAGTTTTAATGTATTGTATACAGTATATTGGATATGTGCGGGTGTATATGTTATCAACACCCCAATCATAAATTCATGTGTTTGCAAAATGCTGTAACAATTTAACATAACAATTATTTGTTTGAAATGCTGTGATAATTTTATTAAAGTATTTCACAAACAAATCAACCAATGCGCTGACTTCATGATGTGATATTGATGAATTACACAGTTTTGCCAATTACTAATAATCATTATAAGATAATGATTGTTTACTATACATCAAATGTCAGAATGTATCGCTGCATATCATCACTGCACATATTCAATGGGATGCTTCCAACAGGCAGCAGGCATAGTATACTAGCCTGGGTTTTTTGCAGGTGCAGAAAAGGGAAATTAGTTTTTTGTTGTTGTAAACAACAAAATTTTAATTTCCCTTTTCTGCACCTGCAAAAAACCCAGGCTAGTATACTATGCCTGCTGCCTGTTTGAAGCATCCCATTGAACATGTGCAGTGATGATATGCAGCTAACCGATACATTATGACATTTGATTTATAGTAAACAATCATTATCTTATAATGATTATTAGTAATTGGCAAAACTGTGTAATTCATCAATATCACATCATGAAGTCAGCGCATTGGTTGATTTGTTTATGAAATACTTTAATAAAATTATCACAGCGTTTCAAACAAATAATTTTTATGTTAAATTGTTACAGCATTTTGCAAACACATGAATTTATGATTGTGGTGTTGATAACATATACACCCGCACATATCCAATATACTGTATACAATACATTAAAACTCCAATTCAATATTCTCATGTGAATTGCACAATGTCCTTATTACACATCTATTTATTATTCAGACTATATCATGTCTTCAGAATTTTCCTTCTGACTGTTGCAGACAGAATGATCTGAAGATGGAGACAGTGAGACTGGGACATCCGAAGTGTCATCCACATTGACTAGACTGCCATGGTCAGTTGAAAAAGGCATGCAGGACTGCGACGACAACTTTGCATACCCATGGTCATGATGAATATTCACTGGAACAACAATATCATATGTATTAATTGCTGCATTGATGAAGTATCGCATTGGTGACATGATCACTGGCTCTGTTTGAGTTTGACACTACAAGTTAAAGGCTTCGCAATGTGACATCCATACTGCCATGAGGGACAATGTCATCTGGTGCACAGGATTCTTTGAAAGGTGTGCTTGGTATTTGTGAATTCTTCATCTGAAAGAATGATACATATGTAAGATGGTATGTATCTTCTGTGATATACATATAAATAACAATGTTTTGTCATCTTTTGTTTCTCATTGCAGTACCTATGTCATAAAAAACCACAGAATAAATCAACTTATAATTGGCATTTAGAAGTGTTCAGGATCTAATTTTGTGTAGATGCATCTGTGGATATTATAACGTACGATAAATATAAATTTGATTGAATTATTCTAAGGCCCATAGGGTCCCCCAGACTATTTTTCCACAATTGTTAAACAAATCCTTTTGCATAGCTGTTGCATGTGGTGGTGCTACTGTACACAAAAAATCTGTATTTTATTGCATCATTATAAAGGGCCCCCAAAACTAAAGTAATATAGTGATTTGGTTTTTGAGAAAGATCCCTTGAAATGACCCCATATCAGTTTTGTGTATTGGGTATCTGCTTGCTGGCTTGTCTGCTACTGCTAGCCAGGGTCACTAGTCAACTCTGTCTCAATGAGACCAGTGGACAGTGGGCTGAGCAGGGTGTTGTGTTTCAACCAGGGAACATTCCTGCAATAAATAGAACATTACATTTTCAATGGTGCATTCTGTGCGGATTCCATTATATGACTAACCTTCCTGGCATATTTTAATTAATATGTATGTGTTCTGAGTCATTCAGACATCATTACAAACAAACAAAACCAACTCCTACATTAGCAGCTCACATAAATTACATAGTAAACCAATTATACAAGCCCACTTGCACATATAAGGAAATAAAATGTTTAAGTTAGTTAGGTGCAATCAATGTCCTCCTTGTTCCAATCAGAGACACCTATTTGGCCATAATTTGTGCCAAAAATACAAATGTCGGCTTTATTCTAAATACTAATATTTTGTTTTTAATTTAAGAATATTTTTACATTGGGGTTTATACATAAGTTTCATTTGTGGGTGGGTTTTCCAACTGAGTCTTTTCCGAGATATATAAGTTTTTTGTATTGCTTTGTATAAGGTTTTCTAAATAAACTTTTTGGCCATTTTCCTAATAAATACTTTTGGGAAGTGATCACCTTCCAGTTATCAAACACTAACTGCACTAAATGAACAATGCTGATGTATGCGGTACTATTGAAAGCAGAATACATGCCTTATTAAAATATAATTTTCCTACTTTATATTCTTATTTTATAGTCTTATTTCGTTATACACAGCAACACTATTCATTTCCGATTCAATATACTAGTCATGTTGGTCGATAATCATTCTCCAACAGCCATTAGTACCAACAAATTTGAAGAATTATTTAAACACTCAAAGTTAGCAACATTTAAAGCTGACCTCTGTTGCAGTGGTTTGTCTTTTCATCATGCCCTAACATATGACTGTGAACTGGTAAGAAATGCAAGTGCACTAGAGAGATGATGGGGCTTCATCCAGGCAGTGATGTTTGTATTGGGTATGGATAGTCTTTTCACTCTTGCTAGGAAACACAGGACACTACTAAGATTGTGATCTTATTGCCTAATTTGCACTAGGCTGTTAACTGCAATTAGTAACAGCAGTCCTCTGTTATACTTTGATCATGATGTTTACAACCCTTGCAGGTAACAATGCAGGCTATGGGCCAATGTAAGGTTCTAAATGTTTTTCACTCATGTAACTATTAATTTTAATCATGGGATCAGTGATATTACTACCTGCTGTCAGGAGACTATTCTGACACCCAACTAAAACAAATGTGTGCTTGTTTGTCATTTACAAAGCAAAACTGCAAATTCTTAAAGGTGAGATCCACATTTGGGTACATAATGTTTTGGGGGATAAAAAAAACGTTGTCGGTTATTTCGAAATTTATTAATCTGCCAATTGTTTTAATATCGGACACTAGTGACTTATTATGTATGTCAAAACAATTACTAGTAAAAGATTGATTGTGTATTGTATATTTTGACCATGCATATTCTACAGCAATAACAGCAGGGACATACATGAAGTTATACAATATTCTACTGCCTATATTAAAATACTAAATGTGTTCCCAGGTAATATTACCAATTGACTTGGGTTGTGATGGGCAATGTCATTGGATAGACACATTAACATACTTAATAGTGACACTATGTTAAATTGTGATTGATTCTGTAGCATGTTTTATTGTTGTTATACTCATTATTTCATAGAAAGTTGTGCGATGCACACATGCTACAGATGTTACCAGAAACAAACACAATGATACCATACTCATAATGACAATAATATTTTACTAACCTGCATGGCTGCTTCTCGCCGTTTTCTACTTGTCGTTCTGGTCTCTGGCTTCGATGATAAAATGCATATAAACAGCGCATCCTCAGCTTGCATAATGTCAAAAAACAGTGTCCTCATGTAATGGCCAAGATTAACGTGTAAGCAAACTAGTGTTCAACAGACAGTATTCTTAAAGTCAACAGCTGTAACCCCAATTCTCTGCTATGATGCTGGGCACTTAAGAGTGTAATTTTTTCCTCTACATTGCTCCAGTTCACTCAGCTGCAAAATGAAATTACCATGGCTATGGGTAGTAGGTGATGTAATATTTGTGATGGCTTACCGGCATGGCTGGTCTAGCATATCCTTTGGATGCTTCCCAGAGAAGTTGAGATAGTGTATATCTGATTGAACAGGTCTGTCAGGGAATAAAGTGTAAAGCGCTTTCCAGCAATCCTGAGGATTAGTTACTGCTGCACTAAATAAGATCTTCCCTTTATAAATTAGCAGCTAATAAAACCAGAGTTTTTTTCTTGAATGATTTAAATCGGTTGATTTATGAGTTAAATCAATTACATTATATACGGTAGTGTTTTATTGAAAGCAGTTAACAGTCTAATTTAAATAATAACATAAATTTGTGTTTTGCTGTTTCTGTTAATTAATTCCAAGTAATGCTTGTAATATGACTGACAGTTCTTGACTGTTGTTGACTAATTAGCGAATCACTCTAATTTGCATATGACGACGAGTATTGTTTAAAATAAACATCATACGCATGCATGGTTCGTAGCTGTCATTTCTTTTATGTCATTATCTTGAAGAAGGTTATTCCACCACCGGCGACTGTCTATGTCAGAAACAAAAAGTTTTCTTGTACCTAGAGACTCGAGCTATTTTTAGCAACCAACGAACCGGCGTTGGTCTAGGTACAGCTCCCCGGCGAACTGTTGACCTAAATCCGTGGATTATATAAACATTCTTTATTTCACATTAAATAATACTGTCCACACATATTTTTACTTTATTACATTCATATTTCTTATTACATTTAAACTTTGCTTAGGTAACATTCGTATATTATACAGACGATGAAATACAACTGTGGAACTAAATTGTAGTCGTAACGATACACGTTGGTACTCTAAGTGCCGAGTCGGCTTAGCAACAACAAGCTGGTTTCGGCATGTAATTTCCTACGCGCCGCTTCACCTTCCAAATAAGGAAATCGTGTCCGCAAAACATTACTTTGTCACTGCGTACTTATATGCAAACAAATCGGCCAAAGATGCACCTGTGGCTTTGATCGAGACTTATGTTTTTATGTTCAGTGTCTCTTTGTGCTCGTCACGTTTGTAATTAGGCTTGCAATCGGCGTTTGAAAGTGACCACCGCAGACTCTTGTCGAACTTTCCCCCGGCGGACACGCCAACTTCATCATCTCTAACCAACTTCATCATCTCTAACCTGCTTTTTCGGCAGGAAGTATGTGAAAAGTTGCTTACTAACAATCATAGTATATCTATTAGCTATGCAGTGCATTAAATTGTTTAATTATGTTTGTTTTAATGCGTTTGGCCCGTTTTTGCGAGAGCTATGCTGCGTCGCCTATCGACTAGCGGCTTCCGGGATTGTAGGCAACACGCCAGTCAAACCGGAAAAGGCCCTAGGCAAGATGGCAGCGCCCTGTGTTGAAAGTAGCTCAGTTTAAAAAAATATACCGTGACGCTGTGCTTGTCAAATTATGGTGACAAGTGCTGTAAATTATATGTTCTTATGTTTGGGCTGTGGTTGTTCAGCCGCTTCACTCCCCCTTTAAATTGCAACCTGGTTACTGGGTGAACATTTAATATGTTTGATCATTTAGAGTCGTTTAGCCTAATTGTTTCCTGTTCATCTAGTTAACAATAAACATCCCTGAACAAGAAATCGGTGGTTTTCTGTAGAGAGTCAGTGTGACAGAAGACTCATTTTCCCTAGTATTATATGAGGGGCCTATGGGTTGCATAGTGATACAAAACTTCCTTTGCAATGAGCTCATCTGTGATTAATTGGCCATATTCATTAAATTTTTGAGTGAATTGTTGAATGTTGTTTAGAGGTTTTAGAACATACGGTATTACAATCATAATTAGGCACATAATATGTTTTATCTTTTATTTTAACAATATATATATATATATATATATATATATATATATATATATATATATATATAATTGGAATATCATAATTTTAAACAAGGAAATAACATTATTATATCTTTAATAACAAACTATAATTTAAGGTAATGGATGTTGTTTGAAACATATATGTAAAAAAGATACTTTCCGAGGAGTGATCCGAACTCTCCTTGTCGCCGTAAGAGCCCATTGCGCTACCACATGACCATACAGCCGTTGCCGCTTTATACGGCAGAAATAGGATTAGTCTATATTCACGGGTATATGTGCGTCCTAGTTAGCGTTCTTTTAATTATAGGAAACTGTGATTCCATCGTAACTCGTAACAACAAATCGACAATGAAAAGAGTGAACGTGATTGATGCCTGAAACTACTGCGACGAGTTGTATTTTTATTTATCGGTTTTAACCGAGACGGAGTGCCAGGCCGTTCCGGCATCGACAGCGCGAGAACGCACGTTGTCGCAGACGGCAGGTCTGGTGGGAAGTACATCTTGCACAAACACCTCCCGAATTTGGCAGAAATATTCGTTTCGTCTGAGGATGCGTACAGTATTTGACAGGTTGGCGATGCAGATCTTGCCCGCGATGCAGCCGATGATTGTTGGTTACCATAGAATCTACATCAGAGCCACGTGCCCATTTACGCATCAGTGCATGATTCGAGTGCGAATGTAACATCGGAGCAACACACGTCTAGGTAAAATCACCTCAACAAATTCACGTCCAACGTGAATGTTTTGTTGTCACGTGTCAGTGCAACACTCATTTCGCCAACAATGATTAACGGTGACGATGCGTTGGCTTGGTAATTTGGCTGTGACGAATTGTAAACACTGCGTGCGCCCTGTCGTTAGCTCTCAGATCCCAGAAACTGATGGAGATCTTTTTTTTTTTGCATAGAAGTTTCTTATGGTACTGTTACTATGCACAAGAAATGTAAATTTGATTGACATTTTAAAGTTTCCTATGGTCCTTTCGGGACTACAAAATGGTCATATTAAGTTCTCTTATTCTATTCAAGACAAGTTATGTAGCTTTTCCCATAATTTTGCTTAGGCGTATCTGAGGGTATCTTCAGTGTATACAAGAAATGTGTAGTTCACTCGTCTTGTTGGGGCATCGTAGGGCCTCCATAAAAAGCAGAATGTAAGAAATTGCCTATTTTTGCCTGGGCTTTAGCAGATCTCAGGACACAAACTGAAAATAATCAGCCTTACTGACATTTTGTAGTGGATTGAATCAAGTACATTGAAGCTTGTTGTCGATCAAACTGATCTAATTATTAGTGGTACAAAACAACAACGAAACAAGATTGTCGATTACTTTCCAGTTAACATACTTGGTAAAGATACATCACCACCAGATACTGGTCGGAATTTAGGTGTTGTCTTTGACAGTAATCTCAGCTTTCATCAATACATTTCACAAGTTTGCAAATCATGTTTCTATCATATACGTGATTTCCGTCTAATCCGGCGTCATTTGTCTTTATCGTCTGCTAAAACAATACCAGTTGCTCTGATTAATAGTTGACTGTACTTTTGTAACTCACTTCTAAATAGCATTGCCAAAAAGACTTTTCTAAACTCCAACGTGTACAGAATTGTTTAGCACGCTTCTTTTCTCACCATCCGTTCGTTTATCACCATCACTACCGCTACGTAAGCAGTTACATTTATTGCCTAACATGGCTTCGTCGCTTCACAAGGTGCAATAGACATGGCCGCGCCAAAGTTGCTCGCCATAATTAATAAAATGAAAAAATCACCTATACCCACAACTCCCACCACCCCATCCAATCACAGAGTTTCTTCTCTTCTTACTTGGCGCCGCCATTGTTTAAGTCTTGCCTTCGCGTAGCTCCGTATTTATCAGTTTTGTGAGCTGATATCATATTTTATTTAAACGAAGTAACGGTTTATTGTTTTTTCTTTTCACCTCTGCACTATAATGGGCTGTTTTCAGGCCACTTTTCAGTTGTAGTTTTCTATTATTAGCCGTTTTTCGACTTCGCCCTTTAAATGTTAACGTAATTGTAATGGCGGACCACTCGCGAACACGCCACAGTCTGCACTAGACTCAAGCGCGGCGGCGATAATCATCCGAACAAGTGTCTCTTGTCACGGTATTACAGTCGACAACAAGTACGACACTTGTTCACAGTGGACTGATTAAGTATGGAATGGTATAAACGCCGCTCCATTTCAGAAACGCGGGCGCCTGATAAATGTAAACATCGCTGCAACCCGCATTGATACCGCTAGCCTACAGACATGTAGCATATCTCACGGCAGCTTTGTTGGGTTTTCTCTGGTGCCATCCCCGGAGATGGTCCAAGACCGTGACCGTTAGTACATGTTGGAAGATATTCTCAACCGTCTTAGCGAACAGCTGATATTACGAACGCGCGATTAACGACGGTTCAACCGTCGTCTGCTGCGCGAATAATCGGCCCTGTTTTGCTCCCAAAGGCCCAGTTACGACCTAGGCGTTTGAAGGAACTGCCCGGACAAAAATAGTCCCGCCAGTTGGATTCCCAAAAAGAGAAACCGAGCACATACCCGGCAGTCTATGGACTTACGCCGACGGACCCGGCCCGGGCGGAAAACCGGTGACATTCCTCCGGATAGAACGGAGACGAGACCGGCCGCTTCTCCGGAGAGCCTGAGATTGACCCCGTTCGGCGCAGGTCACCGTCCGAAGTCAATCAGAAACCGCCGCAGCCTTAACGCTAACTGAGGGTCGATCGCAACCGGGTGCCGTCAATATGCGTTACAACAATTGCGTTTCTCGGCGTAGTCGAGGTCGCCCGGTCTCCGGGGACGGCAACCGATCAAACAGGCTGAAATTACGGGAACAATTAGGCGCATTAAAACCGGAGTTTGCCTTCGCCGGCTTCGACGCCGTTTCCACCGAAATTAACGGTTGACTGGGCTTTGAAACGTTGGTCCCGTTAATACACAGACGATTCCCGGACATGACTTCCCAACTAGCGACATTACGTAGGCGAGTACCCACCCCGTACACCGGCAGCGTGACACAGACAACAATTATGTGTTCTTGCCGTTCTCCTATTCGGGCGCTCACGCGGCATTTGATGATCGGCTCGTGTATTTCTGTTCGGATGGCGATGGTGCCTGGAGTTCTGTCGCCGAACAATACACTGATCCAGCTCCACAATCAGATGCCGTACAACCGGAGGAACAATGTGACAAGATATCACATTCAGAACGGGTCATCCTAACCCACACGTTACACTCTGATGAATTGCCGGCGACTGACAGTCTTGTCCCTCGCACAGTGCCACGTTTGTCAACACTGACACAAGTCGCTCCTCCAGCCGGGTTTTCCTTTTTCTGAGGCAATGATCAATTACTTCAGAAAATTCAGCAGGAATTAAAAAACCCTCAGGTGGGCAATTTACACCAATTTACTTCGGTACTTCGCTCCAGAGAGGCCCTGCACTGTCCGTTAGAGCTTTCTTCTACAGAGTTTCTGTTTTTACGAAATTCCTCTATAAGAGCTTCACCGAGATTTCTCGGTCTCAGGGGAGCAGAAGAATTTCAGTGACCTCGCAGCCATGACACGCCGACGGCTGTGTATCTCCTACTTCCAGGATTGGACGGGAGCTGCCCTCAATCGGTCCATACAAGGACTGATTGACCACGTGGACATTGGAAGCGTATCCACAGAACTGCTGTTGGAACAGCTTAAGGCAACTTTACAGTTGTCTCAGTAAGTGTCAACTGCTTGTTACGATGGCGCGACCTTGGATTGCGCCATCGCCTACAACATCCTACTGCATCAATGGGACCAAGTCCTACGAGGAGTCTCTCCCCTTGTGCCACTAGAGAACGGGAACGCCTTCGTACTGCTCCATTTGGGACTTCATCACTATTCGACGAGCTCGCAACTAACCTACAGGTGCGTGACAAGGTGGCCAGTCAGCAGCAAGATTATGCCCTATACAGGGGCTCGGCACCTTTTACCGTCGGTAAAACACATGTTGCTCCACATCGGTCAGCACCGGCTAGATCCGCGCAACGACGGCAGGCTGCTATACCTATGCCACTGGTTTTTACGTCAGCCGCCCTTTCTGGCCACTAGAGGACGTGGTTCAGGATGTCCCTTTCACTATGAGGAGGACGACGACACAGGTCAGGACTACGTGTGTCCCAGGACTCGGGCACCGGTCAGCCCAATCGTTACGCGACCCTCGACCACCTAGACATACCACGACAGGTGGTCGTGTTACCTCCATTGCTTACTAGGAAGGTCGGAACTCTGTCCCTGTTCTACGTTGTCTGGAGACAAAGGAGATGCAGCGAGTGGGTGTGCAATGTTCTGGAAGTCGGTTTCCGTCTTCGGTTCCGAGAGTGTCCCCCATGACTGCATCCCCATCTGCGTTTGTTGACAAGGGATCTACGGTGAAGCGCACAGCCCTCCTGTCGCTGATACAGTCCATGCAACAAAAAGTACGTTGTAGAGGTAGTCTGCGACACTACATCTCCCGGGTGTTACAGTCAACTCTTCCTAGAGATTCCCCACTTCACGATGGAGAATGCGGAAAGCATTCGACGATCTCTCCCTCGAGACGCCTGGGTCACTTCCATCGATCTTGTGGATACCTATTTCCACATACCCATCCACCGAGGTTACCAAAAATGTCTTCGATTTCAGATTCGGAACACCATATACCAATTCCGGGCACTGTCGTTTCGCCTTTCTCCAGCACCTTGGGTATGTTCCAAGATTATGACAGAGATGAAAATGCTGGTACACGTGATGGGCATCAATCTCTGTCAGTACCTAGACGACTGGCTCATCTATTCACTGTCTCACGACCAGTGACTCCGAGACACTGTACAAGTGCTCAATATCTGCCACACGATGGGCCTCTTCATTAACGACAAGAAATCGCAAATGATTCCAAAACAGAAATTCCTTTTTCTGGGATACCAGTTCTACCTGGTTTCCTTCCAGGTCACTCCAACTGTGGGTCGATATCACAAAATCAAGCATTTATTTACTTATTCCTGCTAAGCCTGTGCTCATACGTGGCAGATCACACTCAGTCTCTTTGCGTCCACAGAAAAAAATATTCCTCTGGGACGGCTAAAATCCGCGAAGCCCAACATTGCATCTCTCATCATTGGGATTTCAATGTTATAACCAGCAACTTGTGGATATCTCTTTCCCCACCGGCGGAGGAAGATTTCCAATGGTGGAAGTCAGCACACAATGTTCTGAGGGGAGCCCCAGTTACCCCGACAGAACCAGACACTCAGTTGTTCATGGATGCATCGAATATCGGAATGCATTGACGGTGTCCGGTATATGGACAACAACCGAGAAAACATTTCACATCAACGTACTCGAGTTAGAAGCCACACGCAGAGCCATGGTCCACTGGCTGCGGAAGCTTATGGGTCTAACAGTCTTGGTTGCGTCAGACAACCCCACTGTAGTGTCCTACATCAACAAGCAGGGCTGAACACGGTCAATACAGCTGTGCAGACGAACCAAGAAGCTACTCCTCATGTGTCAGGCCAATCAAATAGTACTCCGGGCATGACACAACCCCGGGAGGTTGAACGTCCTTGCAAACATTCTGTCACGGCCTTCCCAAATGTTAGGTACAGAATGGTCTCTACATCCATCTGTCTTCCGAGCACTGTCACGGGAATGGGGAATCTCATCATTGGATCTGTTTGCAACGAGGTGGAATCATAAACTTCCACTATTTGTGTCCCCTGTTCCAGTTCCATCAGCCATGGCAGTAGATGCTCTGTCAATGAGCTGGAAGGCACTGTGGGCATACGCATACCCACCACCAGCTCTGTTACCACGGGTGCTCGAGAAGGTCCAACAGGACCAGTACGAACTGATCCTCATTACCCCACACTGGCCCCAGGCGATCTAGTTCCCACTACTCTTAGGGATGTTGGTACAATCTCCATTAAGGATACCCAACATTCCTCGGTTACTATTCCAACCTTGAGGTCAGGTCTATCGAGATACGTCCAATATCCAGCTACACGCGTGGAGAGTATCCGGGATACTCTCTGCAGCAGAGACCTTTCGGTCGACGTTGCCGTCCGTGTCAGTAGACCCCAGCGAGAGTCTACTCTGGAGATCTATGAGTCCAAATGGAGGGTCTTCACTGCTTGGTGTAACATACAACACATTAATCCACTTTCGGGTACTGAGAGTGTAGTGTCGGATTTTCTTCTCCACCTTCACACGGAAAAACATTTTGCCATCTCGACCATTGCAGGCTATCAGATGGCAATCGCCAACACTCTTCGTGCGACTTTCGGTGCGGAAGTAGGACGGAATCCTGCTCTGAAGTTGCTACTTCGAAATATCGAAATGGATCGGGCACTATCAACGTAATTTTCTAGACTAGAATCTCGCCTTAGTTTTGTCAGCTTTGACAAAACCACCTTTCGAACCGTTAAACCAAACATCGGATCAGCTGCTTTCATGGAAGACAGTTGTCCTCATCGCGCTTGCTTCCGGCAAACGTCGGGGCGAATTTCATGCCTTTGAACATGCCCGACTACAACGGACCTGTCATTCATATCAAAGACGCAAGTATTGGGCAAGGGCCCGAAATACGTGCCTTCATGCACAATTCCAACACTTGACCGTTATTTGAGCAATGGCATGGCTGAAGACTGACTCCTGTTCCCAATATGGGCACTAAGATTCCACCTAGAAAGGTTCATGCCCTGGAGGGAGCACAAGCGCCTCCTCGTTGTGTCGTTTAAACCAGGGCATAAACGAGACATTATACCATCCACAATCTCCGTGTGGATCCGGAAACGATTCTGGAGTGCTACACAAATTCCCCTACACCTCTCCTTGAGTCCCACAAGGTTAAGGCGCACCAGGTACGATTCATGGCTCCATCGCTCGCATTCCATAGACAGATTCTGCGAGCTGATACCTGGCGCTGTCATAACACCTTCACCGACTTATCTCAAGGACCTATCTTTCTATTCTGCTGATGTTATTCAACTAGGACCGGTAGTGGCTGCAAAATCAATTCTGCACCCAACATTAGAGATCATTAGAGGTAACATTGTCTATATCCCACCATCCATTCACCTAGATTCTGCACCAGGCTAAGTCTATGTTAGGCAATAAATTATAAAAAATGTATTTATAAGTAACATACTTACATGGCTCTGTCGCTTCACCATATCACCCTACCTCCTTCCCCGCTATAGGGAGACTACCTATCACAGTATGAGCCTTTTTGCCAAGTTCGAAGAGAAGAGACTCAGTGGGAGCTGTGGGGATAGGTCATTTGTTTATTTTATTAATTATTAGGAGCAACTTGGGCGCGGCCAAGTCTATTGCACCTTGTGAAGCGACGTAGCCAGGTAATTATGTTACTGATAAATACATATTTTAATTCTACAAATATAGAATTAATTGTCTCCTAGTTGTATATTTAATTAAATTTAAATTGAATTAAATTTAAATTGACTACTGTTACATACCGTGCTCTTTCTATTCAACAACCGATATACTTAGTTATTCTGCTTCATTTCTCTGATATCGCTATATCATCCGGTTCCAAACAACTTTTTGTTCCTAAAACTAAGCTGAATATTGGCGAACGTGCTTTCTGTGTGGCTGCGCCAACAATTTGGAATAAACTCCCTATTACGATTAAATCTTCTGAAACTATAGACACCTTTCGTAAAAAACTGAAAACAAATTTGTTTGAAATTGCTTTTCCACCATACATGTTCGGCGGTTTCATGCTCCAGGCGGGAGAAAGTCAACCGGAAGTGGCGTTATCAAGACGTGGTGTTCATCAACCAATCACCGTTCGAGAAAGTCAACCGGATGTGGATATCAACCAATCAGCGACCGGGAAACTAAACCGGGTGGGACGTCATCAAGTCTCGTGACCGGAAGCGGAAGTCACGTGACCAGAAAACAAAATGGCGGATCATGACTCCTCAAAAGCGTAACCAACTGCACATCGATTTACTTTCTCGATCAATGATTGATTGATATGTATTTCCGGTTTATTTTATACCTGTGTTCATATTGAGTGGCGTCATCTGTCGACTAACCGTGTATTACAAGACGTGGTAGACTGGTTGGCGTGCACTGCGGCTGAGTATGTATGGCGCGAAGTGTTCATTTTGATTAGACTATGTTTGCGTGAGTGCGCTTGGTGTGTAAATACATAGGAAACGACAACACAACGGCTGATATCTATATCCGGTTTATTTTACACCTGTTTTCGTATAGCGTAGCGTCATCTGGCGACCAACCGTGTGTTACAAGACGTGGTATCCTGTTTAGCGTGTAGTGCGGTGGTTTATGTATAGTGGGAACATTTTCGTTTTTTGAATAGACTATGTTTGTGTGAAGGCGCGTGGTGTGTAAATATATAGGAAATGACAACACAACGAGACGAGAATCATCGATTGCACACATTTTTTATTTCGACACGTACACCTGATACAACATGCAATATTTTGGTGAAGTGGTGGCTTACGGGTGAGTGTAACGACGAATTACGGGTGAGTCAACACCACTCCAGCGGTCCGAGCTTACGGGTGAGTTAACACCACGCCAGTAGCTCAATGATGTAGCCAAGATAATGACGACTTACGGGTGAATCAACACCACTCCAGAGGTCCGAGCTTACGTGTGAGTTAACACCACGACAGCGGCTCATTGATGTAACGAAGATAATGACGAGACTCGCAGTGCACCGCGTTGACGCGATATCGTTCCACATCAAGTAAGTCATGTCCGACATTGTTCCTCTTCGGGGGTACAAACGGTGTTAAGGGGCAGAAGAACCGCACCAGTTTGACGTGCAATTTAAATGTCGCGTGATGAGGCAGAACATGTGTATTGATTGTCAGAGCAATGCAATGCATGCATTATGGCCCACACCACGCCATGCCACACCCAGACGGACCAGCTGGAGCCGCTCGCTGACCGTTCCACCTCACTGATTCACCATTTGGACTTTGCGCCCACAGCCACCCATCGACTACGGGTGTCACACCGACTACGGGTATCACACCCTGCTTACTGACTTACGCCGTCAAAACAAAAACAATGTTTGGATTGGACCGAGAAAACACTCGCAAAGATGCCGCCCTCAAAAGTCAGCGAAGACAGCGGAAATGAAAACATCATTACAATTTCTGTGCCATAGTTTTGATGAGATAAAAGTTTCAAACAAGAAACTACAATAGGCATTGTTAGAGATGAAAATCAACGATACTATGAACAAGAGAATAGACCAGCTATAATCAAAATTACCAGCGAAGGACGGTTACATTGAACGATTAGCGAAATCCTTGGACATATTGGAAATGCACTCAAAGAAAAACAACGGGCTGGACTTCCAAGCCCGCAGCAACGCGAGAGCGACGAGCGGGAACGACTCTGTGGAGGCAAATGGCACAAGCTGACAATGTGGTGGCGAATTCGCAGGCCTCAGAAAAAAGGTTGCTGATTTCGTAAATGAGACCATGGGCGTACAGCTTCTGACGAGCGATATTATTGCCTGTGAAGAACTGCCGGGTAGAAAAGACGAACGGGTTAAACCAATTATCATGAGCTTGATTAACAACGCAGTAAAGCGAGATGTCATGATGGGGAGAAAGAACTTGAAAGGCACACGAATATAAGTGAACGAAAAACGTACGCAAAAAAAATGCTGCCCTCTTCAAGAAGGCGAGGGACCTGAGAAAACATGGAAACATCGACAACACATGGGCGTACCACGGAAAGGTCTTCCTCAAGAAATCTCAATCCACGCCGCCCAAGGAGATAAAGGTGGATGAGGGTCTTCCTTTCCTGAGGAATATCGCAGGTATCAGTACCGGGCTTGAGAACACTCAGAACAGTATGCGTGATTATCAATGGTCGCGCGTTTATCAAACGCGTTTTTTTTCTTTTATTATTTTGCGCTCTTTAGTTTATCATCATATTATGATTTTGATAAATTTCACTCATTAGCCCAAACAAATGGTAAACAATTCAGTATTTTAAGCTCAAATATATAGTCTATAAAAGCAACGTTTAGTGAACTTGAGGCTTAATGACTTATCTTCGGTAAACTTTGTATTTAGCATAATATTTCTTCAGGAGAGTTGGTTATCTGAAAATGATGACTTGTCATTAATTCAGTTAACTGGATATAACTGTATTTAACAAGGAAAAAGTTGTAGTAGTAAAGGTGGGTTGTTTTTTTTTAAAATATATATATATATATATATATATTTATATATATATATATAATAATAAAAGTTTGATTAGGGAAAAAAAGATGAATTTAAATATGTATGAACAATGGAAGGGACAAATAATACAAATAACTGGAGGAGGATTATCACAATAACTCACTATAGGAAACATCTACCGTCCTCCAAGGCCCTCAACTGAAAACTATAATGAATTCATCAATGAATTGTCAACGATCATATCAAAGTTGCCGTGTCACCAAAACAACAGTGTTATCTTCGCTGGGGATTACAATATAAACTTGTTAAAAATAAATGAGCAAGAACACTGTAGCACATTCTTTGATATGTTAACTTCATTCAGCCTCTTCCCACAAATTACCCTTCCTACAAGGTTCACGACATGCACTGACACACTTATTGACAATTTCTTTTGTAATTTGACAAAACACATTTTACAAAGTACAGCAGGAATATTAATTAAGATATTTTCTGATCACCAGCCATATTTTATGTTCGTGGACACTACTCTTAAAGAGGATCATCCTACAATATTTATACAAGTCAATGTACAAAATAAAGAGGCTACGTTAAAGGTAAAAAAAATATATATGCACTCTTCTGATATATACAATAAATTAGACACTAAACCAAATACTAATCCAAACCATAATTATAATATTATCATAAATTTAAATAATGTAACCTAAAAACAAATATATGAGTAGCAAATTAGTTAAATTTAACAAATACAAGCATAAAAAGTCGACATGGATAACTCAAGGCCTGTTAAAGGGAACCAAAAGGGAAATATTAAGTGCTATGCACGTGAAAGAGCTAATACAAAGCAACCATTCTGAACGGTAATCACATTTTTAACGTCAGTGGTTTATTAGTAAAATAATTCCAAAGTGGATAATTTTACTGAAATCATCGGCTTCATAGAGTCGTCTATGATGCGCCTCTTCCTGTTGTCTGACCGTGGTCTGACCACTCAGCACGCAGAACCGGCCTTAAAGTCACGTGTCCGATTGCGTGCGTCAATGCTATCGCCGTTGTAAACCAATGTTGTAAGATACGCGAACTTCGAAGAAGGACATCCGTTCGAAGAACGTTGCTTCGAATAGGATGTTTTTCACCGTATATACTGGGTCAAGATCCGCAGAAACGTCGGCGACGTCGAGTTTTCAAGTATGGAGCTGTGCAAACGATATTAGCGCGATATTTAATCACCGGGTTACCGGTCGAATCCTTCCGTCGCCGTAGCCACGTCATCAAAGCGCGCAAGAAGGTTAGTAAATATTATTAAGTCTTCTGTATCTAAATTATTTGAATCTTGTACCATTACACACATTGCGATGTCTGTCGAGATGACTTATATGTACATACTGATATTGTTCGTAAACGTCCACCACAGTTAACGTTCTAGAAGGTATGTACACGGGATCATGGAGCCGTTTAACTTAGGCCAGCCAAAGTTACATTTTATTTGTTTTATTTTATCCTACTTTGAATGGTATATATCACGTTTGCATGAACAGAGGCATAAAAATAAGGTAAAGCTACATGTCGATAACACACAAAAAACAGCTGAATGCAAGCCAGATCATAGACGTCATAGTCAATCCGCATGAACGATAATATAGGCACTTTGATATCACTCGCTAAATAACTTCAAAAGTATTGCCTTTCGAGTTTCGTAGCTACGCATGCAGTTCCTATTTTCAGGTTGACCGCTCTGAAAGTGCCAACATGACTGCTATATTTTTCAGTAAACATATTATTCAAACATTAAAAAATAGCATTGCGAATGTTGTTTTCAATTTATGTTATTTGTTCAGTGAGAGAACAAATTACAAATTCTGTGTGCTGTATCAGTTCAGATACTCATACAACATTGATACTAGGACATGTTACAGGCTTACAGTAAAGGATGAATAATTAGCTATGATGAGACATAACTTATGTACTGTAAAAAAATCACTGCAAATTTGCAATATTTTTGCCTTTATTGGTAGTTTCTTGAAATTTTGGGGACCACTGAGCAAACAAGAAGAAATATTAACAGACTAGCATAATATACTAGATGGAACGTGGACTTGTAGATATCCCACAAGATCACTCTATCCAATACAACACTAGATCTTCGGGTAAACACTCGGTAAACATTTGGAACCAGTTTCTTCTCCATCACAATGAATGGAATTCTCTACCCTCAACCATTGTGTCGTGCAAATCACTAATGTAATTCAAAAAAAATTAATCCAATGGTTTAGCAAGTAAGTCAGATGATCCACCATGCACATTAGCGTGATGTCTCAATATGACATTTTGACAGTTAACAATATACCAGAGATGGAATGAGTACAATACAAATGTACTCGAGTACGAGTACGATTACTTTGAACATGCATGAGTACGAGTACTCAGAAAACAAATGTACTCGAGTACGAGTACGATTACTTTGCAATGTAATCATGATTACTTTCATGATTACTTTAATGAATATCCTGTTTCTAACATAAAGGCGACTTTCATGGAATCCCTAGGTGTCATTCTTGTTCTGTTGTTGTGTCACTAATGTTCAAACTGATTACTGCTATCCACTATCCAGGTGTTATTATTATTAATAATTAGACGACTTTCTGAGGTATTGGATGAATCATTTAACGCTGGATTAATAACTTAATTTATGGTTTCTGAATCAAATACAATGAGGGATTTAAAATTTCAAATACACATGATCAAATACATTACAATAACAACACTTCAAAAACCCGGGGGGGATAAAAAGAGTATCCAATTCAAATATGTAGTATATCAGATGGGTCCAGACATGGGGTCAAATACATTTGTATTTGAAAGTATTTAAATACTGTTTTAAGTATTTGTATTTGATGTTTAGGAATTAAAAGTATTTGTATTTAAATACTTTCCTAAAGTATTTGACTTTTTCAAATATTTTTTCAAATACATTGTCAGTATCAACATTTCTTGTTCACTGTCACATGTAATGCCTGCCAAACTGATTACCTTAATGCACTGCAACTTCACCCAACATTGCTAATTACTGATGAAGACACTTAACAGCAGGCTTCCCCCATGGCCCTGCAGTGACCACAACTTGTGATTGCTCAGAGCCAGAGGATGGATTAATACCTAACAGTGACTATAGGTCAATATCCCCTTTTGTTCTTTAGTCATGCTTCAATTTGGCACCAGTTTATTCTGGTTTCCTGGCTGACTTTGAAGTTGAGCCTTCCGCACAACATTAGCAATGATTAGCAGTGTCTCTTCTGAGGGCAACATAGGCATTATATTATTATGGACCTCCTGGCTTAACATACAAACAATATATTTTGGCCTTTACGTCTTTCAGTCAGATGTCACTGTGATCAGTTAGCAATAACAATACTCCCTAGCACTGGTCTGCCTGTCATCATATGAGCAAAACACTAATTATGCCTATAAACTAGATGTCTCAATATATGTGTTGCTTTTCTTATATTTACATAGTAATACAAAATGAAAACTATTTGAAAAATATATGAAAAAGTATTTGAGATACTTTTCAATGTATTCGTATTTTAATACAAAGTATTTGTAATCCATCAAGAATATTTGTATTTAAATATACATTTCAATGTATTTGACCCCATGTCTGGATGGGACAAACACAGAATAGTTGTGGATTTAGACAGGTTTACAGTTTGCACTTAATTAAACATAAATAGACAGGGATTTTGCAGCTAACCGCCCAGACCCAGTCAGGGGTTTTGGATGTTGGAAATATGACCAGTCATTCACACCATACTGACAGAGCAAACAATACAGGTGGGGCATATGGCCGGCTTCTAAAATTACAAAGCAAGATGTTAGGGGATGCTTATCTCCTGCGGGTTCCCAGGGACTTCACAATATAATTTTTTTGCTAACAGGAGGGTGAGGGATGTGGTTTCTGGGAAGAGAAGGTATTAATTAGGGAAATCTGACTGAAAATTTTTTTAATGAAATGTCCCGTAATAGAAATTAATACCCTTTATTATTATTACATTTATTAGATTACTTAATAGATTTTTTCTGTTAATATATTTCTTTAATTTTTATATGAAAAATATATAAACGTAAAGTAATCGTAGTACATTATTTAAAAAATTTTAGTACGAATACGATTACTTTCCTTCGTACACTATAGAGTACTCAAAAGTACTCTATCAGTACACAGTACGATTCCCCCATTTTGCAAAATACTTTCTAGATATTCCTGGTCATTTAATATTTTGAGGGCCAAATTTGTGTTTATTGGGTAATAAAATTAAACACTTAATATAAGTCAACATGACACAAACAATGTGGGTAAATGCTTTGTCATTTTGTGAGAGGAATGTCATATGGATGAAATGTTTGTAAGACGCAGTATTATTTTACCAATTATGTATTCAATACCAATTTACCAACATTGGAAATTGCATAACCTGTCAACTCTAATGCATAAACACTAAGTGATCATGTAATCAGTTATCAAACCTTAGTTTATGTAATATGTATCACCACACAAACATCTCTATTCAATGAAGACAGCAGCTGGAGCAGCATCACCATCTATCTATCTGTGCAATAATAAAGGCAACTCAGTATCTGTCACTCCTGTCAGCTGTCAAATTAAGATCTTAGTGAGTGTATGTCATCTGCCAGAAAACTTCTGTACTCTATCCATGACCCGTTCCATCCTTACAGTCCCATTTGCTTTCTTGATAAATGTATCTAGCCTAATCCTGTCCTGGTTGTTGATATTGCCATTTCCAACACACTGCACCAAAGTAAAGGACACTGTTCACTATTACACTGTAACATATATGCTGCTTATTTCGCGCAGATTGAATGATCTTTTTTCATATAAAAACATAGTAAATTCAAACAGTCAATATTTAGCACTACAGCATGTGCTGTTTATTTATAGGGATGGAACCATGGCTCTAGCAAGAACGTCCGGCCAAGTCCTAGCGAACCCTGACAACATGGCTGTTTTCTGTTCAGGACGCAAGCAATTGGAGCTGCAGAAGGCACTACAGCTGTATGTTTACCTGCAGATCCACCAGCCCATGGCAGACAGAAAGAGAGAATGGTGAATTACATCTTTGTCAGAACTCTGGCCTGGCCACTGCCCACAATGACTGTCCATGTCGGAATTGCAGTCATTGGGACAGATATGTCCAAGCTAATGAAACAAGATCTGCTTGTGTCAAGAGTCTGTTGATTTGTTGATAATCAATCCAACTGCTTAATTACAAATCAAGTGATAATTTGTAAGGGCAGCAGTCAACAAGTGCTGAGTGTTATCCCATATCTTGTTCTCCGCTGAGAGCACAGAAGTTCCATCTTATGGCTGGTATACACTGGCATGACTCTCTGTACCCTTCGACCAAGCCTGCCATGGATCCACCAGGTAAAACTCTCTGTATATGGCCGACTTGGACACCTGAAATAAAAGAAGGCCTAAATAAATATATCAACTATGTACAGTGGTGCAGTGGTTTAAAGCTTTGGACTCGGCTTCAGACTCTCAACTACGAGAACGAAACCATGTGGTGCTGTGTCGAACCTTGGGCAAGTCTGTTCACCCGTCATTGCTCCAATTCACTCAGCTGTGTAAACAAGTAACTGGCTATAGACGATGGTGGATATTTGTACACAAACCGTCTTGATTAATTAATTACAGCTTGGCTGGATGCTTCCCACAGTCATGAGATGGTGTTTAATTAAATAGGTCTGCCAGGGAGTAAAGTGTAAAGCACTTTGACAAGGACATTGCTAAGCAGACATTGGGTCAAATACATTGACATTTATTTAAATACAAATACTCTTGAGGGATCCAAATACTTTTAATTCCTAAACATCAATTACAGATACTTAAAAAGTATTTAAATATTTTCAAATACAAATGTATTTGCCCCCATGTTTGAGGATTGGATACCGCACTATATAAGAACTGTGTTGACAGGTGACATATGAAAATGGTGGTAACTCAATCCATTATCATTGTAGATTACATGTTGTGTTTTTATAAAATCATTGGAACGTTTTGTTTAGTTCTGACATAGTGGACAACTGGGCATGCTACTCGAAATGTTCTAGAATGATCCTAAATCAGTTACTGTTAAACATTAATTGTTGGGTATATTTCTACTATAGAATAATGTGTGGTGTTTTCATTGTATGAAATATCATTTGTATTATATAAATGTTGTATCATGTTAGTTTGCTTGGTGTTCTGGTTGCTCTAATGTTATTTTCATTGTCAATAAATTGTGAGCAACACATTTCACTGTTTATAATACATGAACATATACTTACATTTTTGTTGGCAGATACATGTGAAAGTTGTCTAACCGGTTACATTTGGAAGCAACGTCTGCTCCAAACACAGAATATAAAATCCATGGCCATTTGTAATATATCATGGCACATCTGAAACAGAACCAGATGTTTAAATTAGTTTTTCGTGAATAAGAAATATTAGTACCACAATGTGGAACCTGACAGCTACTATTATGGTTACCTCGACAACAAAGTTACATTGCAATTAAGATCACCGCAGAATATACATAAATATATCCACGTATGTTATAGTTTAGAATATTTGTTCTGCTAGTTGTGTTACTTTTACCCAGTTCAAATTGTTATATTTAATAGAGACATTCCACTGTACATATATTCTGCTACTTTATGTAGTAAAAAGTAAAACACCATCACATTTACCATTGCCATTTATTTGAGATTGATCCACTTGTGGATTAAGTTTTTATGGGACCAAAGTCGCCAGAATGCAGCTGGGTGCACGACGTGAAGTTAGACATAGCGTGTGTCAAGTTCAGTGATGGTATATCGCCCACTCATATGCGCGATGAGTTTCCGCTTCAACGCCATCGCCATCATTGTTGACAGTTGAGATATTGAATTGCATATTTGTCGCGCTGAACTATACACACAACAAAATGTGTTACATCTGCCTGCTAGCTACATTGGTGCTTTTGAAGCACGAGATAGTCCACGTGTAAATATAACAATTCGGTTGTAATATATACAAAGGCAAGCACAATTTAACATAGGTATTAAGTCTAAGCTATAAATCTAACATACACACACACAGATATATATATATATATATATATATATATATATATATATATATATATATATATAACAGGTTATATATATAACAGAGCGACGTGATCTAGATACGAGCAAATGGCGGAGTGTGTCATCTAGGAGGACAGCGAACGATCTGATTAGTCTAGGTATTAAAGTCAAGTAAAATATTTACCTGATGCGTATTACCTTATGCGTGACTCAGATCACTACAGCTGGGTGTGCATGTGTAAAATATGCATGAGACGCGCTGAGCTATCGCTGTTGTATCAGATGTCATAATCGCATATGTCAGTATAGAAGTCAAGCATGACAACCGATACGTGTAGGACAATATTTCTCCCAACGCTTGTTTTCGTCGACGTTGAGCCAGTTTCATTCACTTGATGATTTGATGTGTCGAACCATACGTGATTGTGTCGAGACTGAGAGTTGAACATAAAGTAAGGCCTCAAGTTGACATCAGCTAGCATCTGACATTGCGCTTAACAGATTCGCAGCAACCGTTGAACGAATATCGCAAGTTGCAGGTTTGCAACCGTATGACAGACGTGTTCAGACTGATACACGATGGAAATGAACGGTTAAAAGGGAAGTATTGAATGTTCAAAATATATGTTGACAACTGTTTGCATTCACAGCAACATAGTCATGCTTCATTGGACATATATTGTAGCCGTTGTTATCGCGCATGTCGATCTGTCGGCGACAGTTCTACCCAGCAAAGGTCGGCCAGGGAATGATGATGTATGTAGCGCTGACGATGCTGTCAATGTGACTGTAAACTGCGACAATGCAAATAATTTGTCAACAAAAACTAGCAGCAGAGATAGTGGGTTCGGCCGAAGACAGACAATTGACATTGGCATGGCGCCTCTCTATGCAGCGACAAATTTCTTTTTAGAGAGCATATTGTGGCCTCGTAGTGTCGCCGTCTTGCGCCTCAAGGTTGATCTCTCTGACCCAAAGCGGATCTACGAATCAGTTAAATACGACAGCTCCATGTGGGCACGTCACCACATAGGTTTCACGATGATGGTCGTCGCTGGCATCCTTTGGGCAGCGCTGATGCCAGTCATTGGCTGTGTGATCATCTTCTGGTGCAGTGGAGGCAAACGTAGACGTCGTAGCTACCGCCGCCGCCATTGCTGCAGGTGTGCATGCTACAAGAATTGCTGTCGTCGCACACTCGCTGTCTTCTTGGGGATCTCATGTGTATGCTTACTCATCAGCGTCGCAGTCATGATGCTGGCGAACCAGCTGATGTGTGAACTAACGCTAGGTGGTGGGCTTGTCAACAGATTCGTGACCGCTGTAAGACGTCTGGAACGCTATCGCAACAAAATGACCGTTGACATTCGGACAGCGGTAGAGGATAGCATAGAACTGGGACAACAAAAGATTATTACGGAGGTGAACAGCATCGCTCATACATGTCAGCAAAAATTGGATGAGATATCCGGTTTACCGGATATCTTAGATGAACTATTTACACTCGTGCAATCACTAAATGAAGCAGCGCATCTTTATAGCGATTTACGACAAACGTCGGAAGCTATGTATCGATACATGAATGAGGCAACACGAAACATGAGCGCACTACGGAACGACATCCGATTCAATTTGAAGTTATGCGCCAGTGTTCTAGAATCGTGTAAGACCAGTCTTCGTAGCGTAAACCGTCTGACAATAGATATTCCCAATGGCACTAACATTTTATTTGATAGTACAGCTGATGTTACTGGCGATTTAGCAGGCCGAAGCCGGAAACTACAAGCGCAAATATACATCGACGAGCATGCATATACAAGCTTTGTCAAGGCGAATTTTGCGAACCAAAGTTACGATATGGCTGTCGAGGCGTTGAAGACACGTGCGCGAAATCTTTCTGCTGTCGTAAGACGAGTGGTACGCAGTCTAAACAAGCGAGTGGATATAATGTTTCCCCTCACCAGTTATAAGGACTGGGTGACGACAACACTGGCTCCATGGTTGAATCGTTATGGCTCCTATCGCAGCGGGGTTGGCATTGCGGTTTGTGCCGTCGTTCTGCTCCCTGCCACCGGCTATCTCATCGCGCTGCAGTTCGGTGCTTGGGGAGCAACTAGGGTTGATGCTGTGTTGGAGCCTGTACCTTGTTGCACGCGAACCAAGGCGACTAGCGCACTACTAGTGACAGCAGCGGCAACCCTGGAAACAGGCTGGTTGCTGGCTCTTGCTACTTGCCTTCTATTCCTAGTCGGTGGCTCGATGCACGTCGACTTGTGCCGTCACTTAGTTTCGCCGAGTGTAGATCCTGATTCTGCATCAGTTGCTTATGACACAGTGGGGCAGTGGCTGAATATGTCAGTCGACTTGCGTATGGTCATGTATGCATGTGCTAAATGTCAGAACGTACTAAAGATATTCGATCTCACCTTCGTTCCGGAAGAAATTAACTCAATGGAACGCTTCACGGTGCCACTGCGCAATCTTCGCCAAGCAATCGTCAGTTATCCTTCCAAAAATGTCTCCTTCAATGTTTTGAACTCGGACTTGATTGGCGTTTTAGAACACATAAGTACATCATTTGCATCATTCGATATCGCGACATATAGATACCAGTTGGGTCAAATTCCAGGTGCACAAACGTTGGTCGCCCTTGCCGATACGATCCGAGAGACAGCGGCTGTCGTGCAAGGATCGGGTGATTCTGCCATCGCCAACAGCCTGGCTAACTACTCACATGAAGTGTCATGGCGATACGCTGCTTACGTGACCGCAATCGAGAGATATCACAAGAACCTCAATGTAACCGTCGACAAGTTGGAAGCTTCGATATGCTCCATCAACATTACTAGTCTTATATCCCGCGTAAAGTTCGTGCAAGCGTTGAACGAGACGGATGCCGTGCGAAGTGCAGTTGACGCCACCGCAGATGATGTGCGACAAGCGTTCATTGATGTCGTCAACGATGTCCGAGCAGCTTTGCTGAAAGAACGTGACGGTGGCTGTAGACCAGTGTATAACGCAATTGGCGACGCGTTTGCCGCCGTCTGTGTAGACTATCTGTATCCATTCAACGCTTTCTGGTTCGTCGCTGGCGTCTACTGTTTCATTCTATTGCCGTGGACAGTCACCATCGCATTGGCCCTAAGACAGTGTTACTGCATGCAGGAAACCCCGCACACGTCGCACCGTATTTCACTGAAGTGTATTAGGATGGGCAGACCACAACGCCGAACGAAACGTCCGTCTCTACCGCAAGAACAATGCAGTATAAGGTCAGCATTCATTGGTAACCAAGCAATATTACATGGTGTGTGTGTGTGTGTGTGTGTGTGTGTGTGTGTGTGTGTGTGTGTGTGTGTGTGTGTGTGTGTGTGTGTGTGTGTGTGTGTGTGTGTGTGTGTGTGTGTGTGTGTGTGTGTGTGTGTGTGTGTGTGTGTGTGTGTGTGTGTGTGTGTGTGTGTGTGTGTGTGTGTGTGTGTGTGTGTGTGTGTGTGTGTGTGTGTGTGTGTGTGTGTGTGTGTGTGTGTGTGTGTGTGTGTGTGTGTGTGTGTGTGTGTGTGTGTGTGTGTGTGTGTGGGAGGGTTGGGATGTGAGTGGATGGGTGGGTGGGTGGGTGGGTGGGTGGGTGGGTGAGGTGAGTGAGTGAGTGAGTGAGTGAGTGAGTGAGTGAGTGAGTGAGTGAGTGGATGTGTGTGTGATTGGGTGTGCGTGGATGGGTGGGTAGGTGTATGACTGGCTAAGTTTGTGTTAGTGAATGAGTGAGTGAATGAGTGAGTGAGTGAAGAATGAGTGTCTGTGTGTTTGTTTATTTGTTTGTTTGTTTGTTTGTGTGTTTGTGTGTGTGTGTGGTGGGGTGCCACAACAATAATCAGAAATATAAAAGTACATGGATCGGTTGTGGCATTTCAAAAAAATAGGAATGACTAGGGGACCGATGAATGAAAGAAAACATTTATTGTTTACGTTGGGCGGTCCGATGACAGCTTCATTCCTTCAACCCTGACAAGCATCAAAATAATTTAGTATCTGCACGGCTCATTTTGAACAGAGTTCCTTACCGATTCACCCATAACTCTATTAAAACTCCTTACTGCGCAGACCGTCCAAAACCGTCCAGTAAACTCACAGTTTGTGGGCCTTTCGTTTACCGTGATCATATCCTTCTTTTACATTAACCAGCCAGCTCAAACTGCTGATCTAAGCTCTATGTAAATCACGGAAACATATGCTGTCGCCAACTTGTGAGAAAAAAAAATTCGTTTCCGAATTAAGTGAGTTTATTTGGAAGAATGTTGAAGTGCGTTCGTTTAGTTAACCTCCGACATCGTGCGGCATTTGGCGGATATTACTGAGATCATTTCTCGACGATTTCGAGTCGGATATCGATGTTTACAACGTGAGTAATGTCGACAGTGATCACGGAGACCCTGTTATCGTCCATCTAAGTTGTCTGTGCGACTTTTCGTTGTTGAGATACGAAGAAGGTGACCCGTCGGCGGCGTGTTCATTTCGCCGATATGCAGCCATTTTGTTGATCGGATCACCGTCTGTACTTTGTTTGGTTTATTTAGTTTAGGGTATTTTATTAATATGCACTAAGGTCACATTGCTTATGATAAGGGAGCATCTATTTGTGAAAGGAGTCTGTTATCCTTCGTTATTCGAGTGTTTATTTTACATACGAAAAGAACATTCCATTCGGCAATATGATCGGTAAACAGTAGCCTCTTTGTAAATTATGGCATGATATTTGTCTTCCGTCGCATTGCCGTTGTTTACAAAAGCAATTATAATTTGAAAACTACCCGTAAAAATGTGATAAATGTTTTACTAGGATAAAACTAACATACATGGCTACATTAGTTCCACAGGATCACTGTTGTGTGTTCTAAAAAAAATTATATGTAATGTAGCATGATGAAGTTGCTTATTTATTTTGTCATCATAATTGTTAAAGTTTGCTACAAGATCTGAAATGTAATTGATTGCAACACATTAATTTTAATAACACATTTTATTCACACAATCATTCCATGTACAGTGCAATTAATTTCATATATTTTTATGCATCGGTTGTCGAGTTATTAGAACTTTAATGCAACCAACATGCAGCATAATTCACAGATGGCTGCCATCTTAAAATTGTCTGCCCACAGCAGGGTGTAAAATAAGAAGGCTATCTACCCTGTAAAGAGTATTAAGATAATAAATACACATTCCCCCAAATGCGTGCAAATAAATAGTCTGAAGTTCAGATTTTAAGTGTTCTAGAAAAAGTGAATGCAACTTAATGAATTTGTGTATTTTTACTTCCCGAATCCACGTATAAAAGTTATCAAGGTAGATTTTGGACCCATCATCCTCAAAATGGCGATTCAATATGGCTGCCACCCTTCACAATATCTGTCGTATTTCGGTTGATAGATACCACCTCGAAACCACTTGCTAAGCTGTACACTAAATGCCTACCAGAAACGAATACCCACAGCGTGGAAGAATGCTAAGATGGTGATAATTTCCAAGAAAGGAAATAAGAAAGACCCCAAAGAATAGTACAATGTTGCCCAAACCACTCGGTGCTATTATTCACATAATTATCAATGTATCAGCTCCCTCCTGTGTACAACGTATTTGCACTACAAATGAATTAGCTGAGAAGACGCCTTTATGCATGCATGTGATACGATAGATATTTTGCAGAAATGGACAGCTTTTGTGCACAAAGTGAGGTTCGCCTTCATTTCCTTACAATTTATTCAGAAATTACATTACATTATTGGTGGATATGTTATTTTTACCATATAACGGTCTTAGATGCAGTATACAGTTTTTCAGACAACTTGTTCTGTAGTCATCAGAGTAGACATGCTTCGCAGTAACCAACAGGCTTATTGCCTGTTGCGCGAATGAAGAATGCTAATAGGTGTAGACAATTGTCAATTCGTACAAAACAATATGCAATATGCTGGTTCGAAATCTGAAGTTAGATTTGTTCCAGCAGGTCAGAATTTTGAGTGAAACATTCTCGCACCATGAGTGATACATTCTTGCACGATTTATGAATGGCGGGTTGATAGTAATATGCTACTTTACGACTGGGCTTCATTGATATAGAACTTGTCGGCACAAATTGTTATATCGATGACTTCACAAGTATTCCCTTTCCATGCTATAATGTCAGGGTATCTAATGTTTCGGGTCTCAATTCTCGCATGGTGTGTTCATGATCCAATTATATATATATATATATATATATATATATATATATTTCATTAAATAAGACATTATTATATTATTGTGTTATCGCATATAAAAAATAAGTAGACATGTATCATTAGGTTTTTACCCAAAGTTGTGACTGGCAAAAATTTGATCCTGCATAAAGCCCTGACACACACACACACACACACACACACACACACACACACACACACACACACACACACACACACACACACACACACACACACACACACACATATATACATATATATATGTGTGTGTGTGTGTGTGTGTCAGGGCTTTATGCAGGATCAAATTTTTGCCAGTCACAACTTTGGGTAAAAACCTAATGATACATGTCTACAATTTTGGAAGACCTTTTTTTTGCTATGCTATCTTATTTTTTTATATGTGATAACACAATAATATAATAATGTCTTATTTAATGACATTTTTCAATTATTACAACCATGCGTAATAAAAAAACAAGTTACATTATGTCGCAGTGTAAATAACAAAATTACGTAAATTATGCAGGCATTATATACAGTACTCTCAAGCAATGTTACATGTCTACAACAAATTATAAATAAATCTTCAAAAACAACCATTGCCATACTCTTCATAACAAAATAATACATTCTGTAAAATCATCATAAACGAAGTACACCATTTTACCTTCGCAATTACTACAACACATCAATAAAATAATAAGTCATTACATATGCTCTACTGCAATGACAGTAATCGTGTCATCCAATCTAGCCGGCGTGGCCGTAGCCGGGCTAACGTTCTCGGCTGACAGCGACACGCTAGCAGTAACGACGTCGTCGGCAGCCTCACTGGGGACATCAGCACGATGTACATCGGCTGTTACTGTGAACGAGTCAGTGACAGTCGATGTCGTCGGCGGTGAAGGTGTTGCCGTAACAGTTGGCGTCAGTTTTGCAGTGAAAAAACTTTGTTATTGTGGTTAGTTTGGGAACCTTCGGCTTCAGAGGTGGAGGCATCGCGTGTAATGTTTATTCGTAGCCACGTGAGTCGCTAACGAGGCCTCGTTTTAAAGTTGATCATTCCCGGGAGTCACTCCAGACATAAACGCAATAAAGTCGAAATGTTAATAATATACAGGCATATAACACTTGTATGTTTTATTACATATATAAATTCCCTCACGTATATGTAATTTATATGTATTTTTGATGCTTTGAAAAGTGCGCATAATCCGTATTATGAAATTTGCGTTACTAGTTAATTCATGCCCATTATTATTGACGTGTGACACCCCAAAGGAATTAACCAATCACGTATGCTATTTGCGAAATGGTTGTTGGGGCATTAACGCATTGCTTTTGACCCCTCTAGCAGCAAACGAAACCACATGTATGACTGCCGCTGTGAGTAGGCGCCCTATACGCATGCGTAAAATGAGCTTCTTGCGCTGCGCTACTGCTACGCCTGCAGTGTACGTGTGAATAGTGTGGTGGTAGGCATCTTTGAGCGCTGTGCTAGGAATTCACAGTACTGGAAATATTTGTTTCTGGGGAATACAGAACACGTTATATTCCAGTGATGACACGGTGACACCCGTCATATAAACTGCCAGGATGGGGCCTTATCACACTGTGACGGGTTGAAACTCGTCCTCGAAAAATTTACCCCGTCCATATTTGAAATTGCCCGTCCAAATGACGGGTGGACGGGTCTCTAGATAAAGCTATGGTGTGTGTGTGTGTGTGTGTGTGTGTGTGTGTGTGTGTGTGTGTGTGTGTGGTGTTGTTGTTGTGTGTGTGTGTGTGTGTGTGTGTGTGTGTGTGTGTGTGTGTGTGTGTGTGTGTGTGTGTGTGTGTGTGTGTGTGTGTGTGTGTGTGTGTGTGTGTGTGTGTGTGTGTGTGTGTGTGTGTGTGTGTGTGTGTGTGTGTGTGTGTGTGTGTGTGTGTGTGTGTGTGTGTGTGTGTGTGTGTGTGTGTGTGTGTGTGTGTGTGTGTGTGTGTGTGTGTGTGTGTGTGTGTGTGTGTGTGTGTGTGTGTGTGTGTGTGTGTGTGTGTGTGTGTGTGTGTGTGTGTGTGTGTGTGTGTGTGTGTGTGTGTGTGTGTGTGTGTGACCTGTTCTAACGAAATGAGTCAAATGTCCCCCAAAAATTAAGTTAGTACAATCATTGGAAGGAATATTTATTAAGCTTTCCAACGGTGCAAAAATTATAGAACTAGCTCACGCACAGCCAAAGTTATTCGACACTGAACATGCGCGGGGTAGAAAGCTTCAAACTGAGAAAATCGCATTTGAAGTTCGCGGTCACACAAGTACATGATCGAGTGTCATTCCTAATTCAGCTGTTTTGCTTCTATTTCAACTTTAGATGTATTCTAAACCCCCTCCCAAGTCGCGCTTATTGTTGAAGATATGTCTTGCATATAGTTTATTGCGGTTATCGTAACATAATCCAAGTATTTAGCAATGTTTCGTTGCGGCGATCTGATCGATTCCGCTTGTTTACGCCTAGTGAGTGCGCGCTGCGTTCCTATTGGCTAAAATTGACGTCATTGAAGAATTCCTCTAGCAGATTCAGACAGTGGACATGCTGGGCTTTCCCGTAGTACCAAATATGTCCGCAATGCGGCGAGGGAAACCAGGAAGAATGCGATTTATCGGCTTTATTTTACGAAATTCATGCGTGAAATGTTACGTAGCCTTTCTTAAAAGGTTAAAAAATGTACTAAATAGTAATATAAATGGCCAATATGCATTGCCAGTTGATAGAAAAGACGAAATCGTCAATAATCACCGTGCAATGTTTATACGGTGTTTTCTCGAAATCAAGTTTGCTGACATGTGACTCATTTCGTTAGCGTTAGAACAGGACACACACACACACACACACACGCACGCACGCACGCACGCACGCACGCACGCACGCACGCAGCACACACACACACACACACACAGTGTCCATCGGTTATCTTGTATCCTGCTGACGTGCCCTGTCAAGGTCCACTTCCGTCCTCTGCCTTGTTCAATCACGTCTGTGACCTTTGTCTTTTTTCTTACCCAGATGTTTGTTTTTCTTTCCCGGTATGTGATGTTTAACGTACTCCTTTCCATCTTTCTCTGTGCGGCTGCTAGCTTGTTGTCTGCATGGGTGGTGAGTGCCGTATGTCATTACTGGAAGTACGCCTGAATTGAAGATTTGTCTCTTCAAGCATGTTCTAATGTTACCCTTGAAGATGTCGCGGTGCTGTCCATCCGGCCGTGATTCTTCTTTGAATCTCCTTGTCTTGTATTTTGCCTCTGGTGTAGTATCTCTATCCCAGGTAGATGTAGCTTTCAACGTTCCCAATCTAAGTGCTGTTAACATTATATTGAATTCCTGATGCATTTGTTGTAGTTCATGTGGTGTATTAGCGCATATGAAATATGTCGTCGGCGAAGCGAACGTGACTAAGATATTCGCCGTCTATCTTCAAGCCTCTGGTTTCCCAAGCCAATCGTCGGAATATGCTTTCGAGTGCTGCCGTAAATAGCTTGGGTGATATGGTATCTCCCTGTCATTCTCCTCTCCTGGTGCTGATCTTGTTGGTTTCTTTTGTGTAGATTTCCTTCAGTAGTTCGATGTACACATCTTCTATCCCCTGTTCTTGAAGCGAGGTCAGTAATGCTTGAGTTTGCACTGTGTCGAAGGCTTTCCCGTAGTCGACGAATGCGATGCAGAGTGAGATATTATATTCTCTGCACTTCTCCTTCAGTTGGTCTACGATGTGGATGTGGTCTGTCGTTGAGTATCTGCTTCTGAATCCAGCTCGCTCTCGTGGCTGGTTAGTACTTTCATGAGTACTTTATAGATGTTTGATAGTAATTTTTGGGGTCTTTCTTAATTCCGTTTTTGGAAATTATCACCATCTTAGCATTCTTCCACGCTGTGGGTATTCGTTTCTGGTAGGCATTTGCTGTTGATGTCCCTTTCTTCATATCTCGTAGTGCTGCTTCCACCTCTCATGGTCTTTTGGGTCAGTGTGGATTATGGTACTCTGTTCACTGTCGTATAGCTCGGTATAGAATTCCTCTATTCGTCCTATGACTTTATTTCGATCATGGATTTCTCTATCCTGCTTGTCTAGGAGTGTGATCAGTCTGTCTTGCCCTAACTTTTGCGTTCTTCGGACTTTCTTCAGACTCTTTTGTGTCATGATCGTTTCTCGTATGATCTCTTGGATTGTGTTTCCTGATATTCTTTTGATTTCTTTTTGGTTGTTTTGCATATTTCTGCGTACTCTATTCTTAGTTTATCGTCGCCTTTTCCAACCATTTCTCGCCGTTTCGTTATCAGGGTTCTTGTTGGTGACGATATCCTCGATTTCAATGGCTTCTTGATTGCCGTAACCACCCTTTCTTGGAGCATGCCTGTGATGGTGTCGATGTCGTCTAGTTCTTGTAGTGTCTCGAACCGGTTTCTCAATTCGAGTTGGAATTCGATCTTCTTTGACCCTATTTGTGTGACATCCATTCTTGGTGGCCTGTTGGTCATACATTTTTTCTTTTCCACCTGTACGTCCAGTATGATGGTGGAAAGAGATATATATATATATATATATATATATATATATATAATTTTGGATTATGAACACTCCATGCGAAAATTGACAGAAACGAAAGTGTTAATTATTACGTAATAAAACCTTAATAAAATAAAACATTCCTCAATAAGCCATTTCTTCATCTGGCTTTCACACTAAGATAGAACCGTTAGATACCCTGACATTATAGCATGGAAAGGGAATTCAGGCAAGTTAATATAATGCATATTCGTAAATTCACATCATAATATATATATATATATGTGTGTGTATATATATATATATATATAATCTGGTTTAGATTTTTACGGGAGTTTTATGTTGTTCTATGTTATTTGCCATAAATATTGCGATTATTCACTTTTTGGGGACCGGTGACGGCCATCTTGGATTGGCTATTTTAAGGTCGTTATATCTTTATTCAAATTGTTATCCTTATCAAAATAATAGTTTTCTTTGATTCCTCGAACCTAAAAGCATATCAAACGACCCCTGGTTCATGTTTCTATATCGTTTATTGCCAACGGTGTTGCGATTAAAAAATTTTGGGTGACATGTGGCGGCCATCTTGGATTTTAACGCCACCAATAAACGAAAAAATGGAAACAGGTTTTTTGTAGTCCTTATGGTCAATACATGCTAAAAACGCAATTATATATAATATATATGAAGCAGACTTCCCATATACCTTAACAGTCGAAATACGACAGATATTGTAAAGGGTGGCACCCATATTGAATCGCCATTTTGAGGATGATGGGTCCCAAATCCACCTTGATAACACTTATACGTGGATTTAAGAGGCTAAAATACATCAACATTAAGTTGCATTCAATTTTTCTAGAACTATTTTAAAATATGCACTTTGCCTATATATATATAGACCGTTTTGTAACATGTGGCCAATAACGAACATAATATGTAATTTACTATAGTTTAAGTATTTCTCCTTGAACAATTTCTGATAGACTTTTTCGTGTTAAATAGGACGCCTTGCTGAGTATAAAACTATTTAAATACCGTCAACTGCGATTTGTCGTAAGTTTGTCATAGAGTACCTGAACTGTAAAATGCGCCATTATAAATATCTCTAGCTAGCATTCAAACATATCTATTTCCACACTAACAGTTCCTACTCGGAAAGCGGCACTGGGTTCTCTGCCTCTGACGATGAGAGTGGTTGGACAGAGAGTACGAGACCACAAGTACCCAACTATCGCAATATTCCTTCTAAAACATCTGGGGTCAAAGGACGAAGTCATCCGAAGTCAGCGATTGGCAGAGAACACCTGGAGCACAGTGAAAGTGTCAAGAGACGAAGGTATATTCAGTTACAATCTTACGGATATATAAACTGGTCGAGTCGGCTTGGAAGTTTTTTGTCAGTACATAAAGTAAATTAGGTTGCTGTGGTGTATTTAAACGAGTTTTATTAACGGCCGCATGGTTAAAAATGATTACCGTGAACTTTGCTTGGGTGACATCAATTGTTCGATATACAGCATTCCTCCTACAGCAATTACAGGTAAAAACCCAATAGATAAACAGTCTGTCTGATGCTGATTTAACAGTTATAAATCCAAACGTGCCAGCGGTTTCCTGCATCTTGTTCAACGTACAGGCTCTGCTAGGCTACGTTAGTTGCCTGACTCGGCTCGAACAGTGGAACGGCTTCTGGCTGTTCATGAGACTTGGAACATAGTTGGAATAGGTGGGTAACTCCTCAGAAATAAATTTTTAATCAGCGTCTCTAGGTCGGAACAAATACGTAGAAATCGTTTAACTATGTTACTAAGTCGGCAAAATGTCACACGTATAATTGTTATGCCACGATTACTGAAAAATCTATATTCTATCTCAGCGAATATTGCCGATAACTGAACAAATAAGGTTTCCAAACCCATGTATTGAGGATCACCGGTTATTTTGACACAACATTTTGCTTGACATACTATGGCATTATGGAATTAAAGGGGTCCCACGCAAACTGTTTAAAAGCTATCTCGAACATAGAATGCAGTTCGTTATAAACAAAGATAGAATATCTGATTATCAAAGTACAAAATGTGGACTCCCACAAGGATCCATTCTAGGACCACTACTACTTTTTATTTATATAAATTATATGCCATTATTATACAGCACAATTCATACTGTTTGCTGATGGTACAAGCCTACTTATCATTATTATACAGCACAATTCATACTGTTTGCTGATGATACAAGCCTACTTATCAAAAGCATAAACCTCAGTACCGGGTAGTCTCACAATTAATGTAAATTCTGAACTCACAAAAATTTCTTTTCAGATAAGTGCTTACACACTTTCATTTAACATAGGCTAAACTAAATGCATGATATTTCAAAACACACAAAATCAGGTATACAGTCATATGGAAATTGTTTTACATGGTAATAAAATAGAGAATGTTGATTACTTTAAATGTCTAGGTATCTGGATTGATAATTTGATAGAAACTTTAATTGGAAGAAAAATACAAATGAAAATTGCAAGAGAAATTGCTCAATCATTAGCAATAATTAATAAAATCAAGCCACTGCTGCAATCGTGGACATTAAAACAAATATACAATGCCTTAATTCAACCCCATTTATCATTCGTGTTATTTGCTTGATACAGTAACATTCATGGCAATTTATCTAACCTGAATAGACAATTTAAATTTCAAAAAAGGAGTTCGTTTTATCGAAAAAAGCAAATTTACAGCGCACACTGATCTCATCTTTAAAATGTACAGCATTCATAATTAGAAAACATATTTATAATTCAAAGATATCAACTATATGATAAAATAATGAAAACACAATGTCCAAAATACCTTTTAATCTGTCATAAAATACAATTAATTTCACAGTCATGTAATCTGACAAAACAATAACATTCATTTAAGTGCGGTAAGAACAGAAATATAAAAACAGGGATTGTCTTATAAACTACATACCCTACATGCATTACTACTGTTTGTGTCTACTGTACTGCACCTACCGCTAAATAAAAGGCATTACCAATTGTTGTAAATTCATACTCGGAGGTGTGCCTGTAAAGAAATTGCTATTCTTGCTTGATGAGCAATTAACTCATAATTGTAAAATAATTCCTGCTCTAGCTTGTATTGAAACAGGCTATGCATAGTAATGAGCTGTATTCATTGCCTAACATAGACTTAGCCTGGCTCCGTCGCTTCACAAGGTGCAATAGATTTGGCCGCGACCAAGTTGCTCGCCATAATTAATAAAAGGAAAACATTACCTATGAAACGTATTGTCTTTGACTTGACCAATGGGTAAATAGGATTGTCTGACTCATCTCGCATTCATACGTATCTGTTTCGACACCAGATCGAGGTACTGAACAAACCAATTTATTATGATTACATGTGAGAGAGGAATAACAGTGATCGACCTCCAGTCTCGTCATCTCCCAAGCCCACATCTCATAACTGCATATATCGTGTAACAAGAACAGACTACACAACTTTGATGAAATAATTACAGGTCCAAACGTTGTGGGCGTTTCACTCGTCTTCCGGAGCTGGTGTATTGTTCCGGTTGTGGGAGCTGGTAACGGACTGACTTCTTCTGTGGTAACGGATCGTTACACGGGGGTGGTACGACTTGCATGTCGTCTCTTTGCGTCAAGTCGTTTGTTCGTGTATCGTCATCATTGTCTTGTTGGAACGTATGTCGTTCCGTCGTCTCACGGAGGTGACGACGGTTACGCCTAAGGACATTGCCTGTCGGAGTCAAGACGTTGTACTACCGCGGGTGTACATCAGTTGATATCACCTTGGCAGGCTGCCAGGTGTCTGTCTGAGTGTCTCTCACGCGAACGTCCTGTCCTGGTATTAGCGGTGCAAGTGGTTGCATAGCTCGCTTATCGTGGTTGAGGCGTTGGATTTCTTGCCTCTCGGCGAGACGACGTCTGGTCTCGTCTCTCGACCAGTGTTCATTTCTGATGATCACGGGGAGGTTTGACTTGTACTTGCGGGCATTTAGCATATCTGCCGGTGACGGTAAGTGACTGTCGATTGGTGTGGATCTCAACGTGAGCAGTGCTTTCTGTGGTTTGGATCTCGACATCGCTGCCTTCTTTAGGATATACTTCACCGTCTGAACTTGACGTTCGATGAATCCATTCGATTGTGGGAAGTGCGGACTGGACATTACATGGTCAAAGCACCACTCGGCGGCGAAGTTTCGAAAAGCCTGACTGCTATAGAGCCCACCGTTGTCGCTCACAACCTTGTTTGGCAATCCATTCTCCGCAAACACCTCACTCATCTTCGATATGATAGCGTCACTCGTCACCTTCCCCACGATGCGGTAGACAAAAGGGAATTTCGAGTAGTAGTCACAGATGAGTAGATACGTGTCCTCTTGTATGGCGAACAGGTCTGTGCCGACGATCTGCCACGGATGTGTCGGTAATTCATGCTGCATCAGCGGCTCGTGCGCCTGACGTTTCTGTAATCGTTGACACGCGTCGCACTTCCTCACGATGTCGTCGATGTCCTTGTTGATCGACTTCCAATAGACACAGGACCTCGCTCGCAGCCTGGTCTTCTCTATGCCCTGGTGAGCCTCCTGCAGTTTGCTCAACACTTCCACCTGTAGATTTAGGGGAATCACCCTTCATGATAAGGCCATCCTCAACTGCCAACCTGTCTCGGCATGACCAGTAGGGTCGCAACGGTGCAGCTAGGTGGCGTTGGCTCTCAGCGCACACAGTTCATCGTCAGCCTGTGTCGCCTCTCTAATCGACTGTAGTTTCTGCGTTGAAAACTGTACGAATGACACTTGTATGTTAAGGTCGATCTGCGTCGACTCACTACTCGGTTGTCTTGACATGGCGTCGGCCAGCATCATCTGCTTTCCTGGCTTGTAGCATAACACAAAGTCATACGGTTGTACTCGCAGGAACATTCTCTGTAATCACTGCGGTGCTGCTGCAAGGTTCTTCAAGTTGATCATCTCGAGACGTTTGTGGTCTGACACGAGAACGAACGATTTTCCGTAGACATACATGTGGAACCTCTCGCAGCCGAAGACGACTGCGAGCATCTCACGTTCAATGTTGGCGTATCGCTGTTCGCAATCACTAAGGGACTTGCTGGCAAACGCGATGGGCTTCCCGTGTTGAATGAGAACGGCGCCGAGTCCTCGGCTGGAGGCGTCGACCTGGATGACACTCTCAGCCTGTGGGTCGAAGTACGCAAGGGTCACTTCACGACAGACGAGAGACTTCGTCGCTTCAAATGCTGCGTTGTGACAGTCCGTCCAGATGAACTCAGCGTCCTTCTTCACTAGATCACGCAGGGTTGCGGTTTCTGCGACAGATTTGGAATGAATGGCGACATGTACGTGGCTATGCCCAGAAATTCCTGAACTTGTGCGACGTTTTGCGGTGCTTTCATTCGCTGGATGTCTGCGGCTCTGCCTGGGTCTGGACGTATGCCGTCTGCGTTGAATTTCAACCCGAAGAACTTCATGTTCGACTGTTTGATGTCGCATTTATCAATGGTGAACACCAGCCCATACTGCAGTGCTACTCTCATCAGGTTGTGCAGATATTTGTCGTGTTCGGCTTCTGTCTTCCCGAACACACCCACGTCGTCAGCAATACTTATCGTTCCTGGGCACTTCTCAATGATGCAGTCCACCCTCTCTTGGAATACGTATTGGGTGATGTTCAGGCCAAACAGTAGTCTTCTGAAACAGTACCGGCCGAAGGGACTGTTGAACGTGGTCAGACGTTTTCGACTCGTCGTCTAACTGCACGGACCAGTATCCGTGACGTGCGTCTAACTTGGAGAAGATCACTGACCCAGCAAGCTTGTGGGTAATTTCCTCTAAGGTAGGTGTTGGATAGTGCGGGCGCTTGATAGCTGTGTTCAAGTCTTTAGGATCCAAGCAGATGCGCAACTTTCCGTTCGACTTCCTGCTGTATACGATGCTAGATACCCAATCTGTAGGCTCCTCGACCTTCTCGATCACCCCGAGTTCTACCATCTGGTTGATCTCATTCCTCACGACGTCTTTAATGTGGATCGGACATCGTCTGGGCGCATGTACGACCGGGGTCACAGCAGGGTATAGTGTGATGTGGAACGTTTCGCGGAACTTGCCGATGCCCTTGAAACAATCTGGATACAGCCGTTGGAGATCTTCCTTCGAGTTCAACGGCGGTAGATGTTCGCTGACTGCACAGTTTAAGGTTACCAAGTTAAGCTTGCAGCATGAAGGTAGTCCCAAGATCACTGGACCTGGCGTGTAAGCAACAAAGAACTCTGCTTCGTGTGTGGTTGTCTCATGCACACACTTTAGTCGCGTAGTACCGTACTGCGGGATCAGCTATCCGATGTAGGCTGTTAGGATCGTGTCTCGATGCTCAAGGCTTCCTCGCACTGGTATTCCTTCTGTGTCGATGTTTGACGGGTACATGCATTGAAACGTTCTCAGCGGCATTACGTTACGCTGCGCACCTGTGTCGATCTTGACACGAAGTGTCGCTGGGGTGTCAGGCCTGTCTTTCAGCGTGATGTTGAGAGTCGCATATACCTCGTCCCTCCCGACGGCATTGATGTTAACGGTATTAAAAGCAAGCGGCTCGAAGTTGTCGCTGAGCTGGTCGAATCTAGCGTCATGACTGATCGAGTGGACACCACCTCGTTGGCGCTCATCTCGGTTGGTCCTTCGTCTTGACCTAGCTCGGGATCTTGGTCGCTCAGAAGAGTGTCGTCTTCCTCCGGCGCCAGACGTCCAACCTGTAGCTGGCCGATATAGCCGCTGCCAGTGATTTAGTTTACCACATGCGTTACACGTACTGCCCTCTGCTGGACATCGATCTGTGGGCGCATGATGACGTCCATATTTTGCGCACGTAGGTACCTCCTCTCGACGTCCGCTTGGCTCATGTGTTCTCCGCGACCGGCTGATGTGACTGATGCTGCTAGCGTCTCCTGAAAACTGCTGCATATTAGCTAGTGTTGCCTCATGCGTCCTAGCAACGTCCATCGCGCGTCAAGTGTTAGCGTGTCATCACGGCATAATAGCTTTTCCTGCACTTTCCCATGTCGGACACCCACTACTAACTGTTCGATCAACCTCTCCTCGGTCTCTGTAGCATCACGGAACTTGCATTTGCGCGCCTGCGTCTTGCAGCGTGTAATGAACTCGTCAACTGTCTCAGAGCTCAACTGCCTGAATTTTTGTAGATGGAAAGGACTCAGCCTGTAATTAGACTTGGGTTCTATCAGAGCCTGGAATTTAGCCAAAATAACCTCAACGTCTTCCTTTTCAGTTTCATTGAGGTCCCAAGTGTTGTACATTCGCAGACCCTCCTGTCCTACCCATAGTAGGATGTAGGTCACTCGTTCACTCTGCCCTTTTTCAGCAAAGGCCCCACTGAAAATTAGTTCACACTATTGACGGAATGAACGAAACTCCGTAGGTAGATCAGTGGCTAACCAGTTCATGCGGGGCGGCTCTATTCCTGACAGTTCACCCATAGCTGCCTATTAATGGCAATGGCCAATCACTTGCACTGTGAGAACAAATTGGACCTGGCCAGCGCCGACGGTGCGTGTAGACCTATTTACGAAACCTGAAAGCGCCGGATTCAACCGTAGCTGCCACCATGAAACGTGTTGTCTTTGACTTGACCTATGGGTAATAGGATTGTATGACTCATCTCGCATTCATATGTATCTGACTCGACACCAGATCGAGGTACTGAACTTCTTACTTGGCGCCGCCATTGTTTAAGTCTTGCCTTCGCGTTGCTCCGTATTTATCAGTTTTGTGAGCTGATATCATGTTTTGTTTAAACAAAGTGACGGTTTATTGTTTTTCTTTTCACCTCCGCAATATAATGGGCTGTTTTCAAACCACTTTTCAGTTGTATTGTTCTATTATTAGCCGTTTTTCGACTTCGCCATTTCAATTTGTAATGGCAGACGACTCGCGAACACACCACCACCACTACACTCATGCGCGGCGGCGATAATCATCCGAACAAGTGTCTCTTGTCACGGTATTACAGTCGACAATAAGTACGACACTTGTTCACAATGGACTATTTAAGTATGAAATGGAATAGTATAAACGCCGCACCGTTTCAGAAAAGCAGCCGCCTGGCACATGTAACATCGCTACAACCCGCTATATTAGATGCGCAGCCACAAGCGGGTTACTATACAGACATGTAGCATATCTCGCGGCAGCTTTCTTGGGTTTTCCCCGAAAAATGGTCCAATACCGTGACCAATACAGGTTGGAAGATATTCTCAACCGTCCTCGCGAACAGCTGATATTACCAACACGCGATTAGCGACGTTTCAACCGTCGTTGGGGGCGCAAATAATCGGCCCTATTGTGCTCCCGGAGGCCTAGTTACGACCTAGGCGTTTGACAGAACTGGCCGGACAAAAAAATAGTCCCGCCAGTTGGACTCACAAAAAGTGAATCCAAGCAAAATACCCGGCAGCCCATGCCTATGGACTTACGCCGACGGGCCCGGGCGCAAACCGGTGACATTCCTCCGGATAGAACGGAGACGAGGTCGGAGCCCGGAGGGCCGGGGCCCGGAGCCCGGCGGCCCGGCCGAACCCGCAGATTAACACTGTTCGTCCGTATATAATACCCGACGCCGGAGACCCGGCCGGTTGTTCGGAGAGCCGGAGGTTGGAGATACAAGCTTAGGACGATCGCAACCGGGTGTCGTCAATATGCGTTACAACAATTGCGTTTCTCGACGTAGTCGACATCGCCCGGTGCAACCGAACAAACAGGCTGCAATTACGGGAAAAATTATGCGCATTAAAACCGGAGTTTGCCTTCGCCGGCTCCATGACACGGGGTCCTGATTCGCGACCCGCAACCCACTCGCGGCTGCAAGAGCCGGTTTTCGGCCGGCGAATCGACGCCGTTTCCACCGAAATTAACGGTTGGCTGGGCGTTGAAAAGTTGGTCCCGGGAATACACAGGCGATTCCCATACATGACTTCCCGACTAGCGACATTACGTAGGCAAGTACACACGCCGTACACCGGCTGAAGCTGCCGGTTACGCCCGGCAACGTGACAGACAAAAATTTTGTTTTTGCCGTTCTAATATTCGGACACTGAAGCGGCGTTTGATGATAGGCTCGTGCATTCCTGTTCGGATGACGATGGTGCCTGGAGTTCTGTCGAGTAACATGAACAGTACACTTATACAGCTCCACAATCAGTTACCGTACAACCGGACGAACAATGTGACATGATATCACATTCAGAACAGGTCATCCTGGCCCACACGTTTCTCTCTGATGAATTGCCGGCGAATGACAGTCTTGTCCCTCGCACAGCGCTACGTCTCTCAACACTGACACAAGTCGCTCCACCAGCCTGGTTTTCTTTTTTTAAAGCATTGATCAATCACTTCAGAAAATTCAGCAGGAATAAAAAACCTCAGGTGGGCAATTCACACCAATTTACTTCGGTACTTTTCTGTTTTCACGAGACTCGTGTCTTAGATAAGAGCTTCACCGAGATTTCTCGGTCTCAGGAGGGGGGAGCACGACTCGGCACGGAGCAGAAGTATTTCCGAGACCTCGCATCCATGACACGCCGACGGCTGTGTATCTCCTCCTTCCAGGATTGGACGGGAGCTGTCCTCAATCGATCCATACAAGGACTGATTGTCCACGTGGACATTGGAAGCGTATCCACAGAACAGCTGTTGGAATAGCTTAAGGCAACTTTACAGTTGTCTCAGTCAGTGGCAACGGCTTGGTACGATGGTGCTACCTTGGATTGCGCTATCGCCTACAACAGCCTACTGCATCAACATGACCAAGCTCTACGAGTACTCTCTCCCCTTGTGCCACTAGAGGAACGGGGGCGCTATCGCACTGCTCCATTTGGGACTTCGACACTATTCGACGAGCTCGCAACTAAGCTACAGTTGCGGGACAGCGTGGCCAGTCGGCCACGAGACTACACCCTATAGAGGGGCTCGGCACCGTTTACCGTTGGTAAAACACGCGCTGCTCCACATCGGTCAGCACCAGCTAGTTCCGCGCAACGACGGCAGGCTGCTATGCAAATGCCACTGTCGTTCTCACGTCAGCAGCCCTTTCTGGCCACTAGAGGACGTGATTCAGGACGTCCCTTTTGCCAACGAGGAGGACGACGACACAGGTCAGGACTACCTGGACTAGGGCACCGGTCAGCCCAATCGTTACGCGACCTTCGACCCTCTAGACATACCACGACAGGTGTTGGTCGTGTTACCTCCTTTGCTTTCAAGGAAGGTGGGAACTCTGTCCCTGTTCTGCGATGGATGTCTGGAGATGAAGGAGATGCAGCGAGTGGGTGTGCAATGTTCTGTAAGTCGCTTTCCGTCTTCGGTTCAGAGTGTCCCCACATGACGGGTGCCCCATCTGCGTTTGTAGACAAGGGCTCTATCGTGAAGCGCACAGCCCTGCGGTCACTGACACAGTCCATGCAACAAACAACGTTGTAGAGGTAGTCTGCGACACTACATCTCCCGGGTGTTACAGTCACCTCTTCCGAGAGATTCCCCACTTCACGATGGAGAGTGCGGAAAGCATACGGCGATCTCTCCCTCGAGACGCCTGGGTCACTTCAATCGATTTTGTGGATATCTATTTCCACATACCCATCCATAGAGGTTACCGAAAATGTCTTCGATTTCAGACTCGGGACACCATATACCAATTCCGGGTACTGCCTTTCTCCAGCACCTTGAGTATTCTCCAAGATCATGACAGAGATCAAATGCTGGTATACGTAATTGGCATCAATCTCTGTTAGTACCTGGACGACTGGCTCATCTATTCACCATCTCACGACCAGTGCCTCCGAGACACTGTACAAGTGCTCAATCTGTGCCACACGATGGGCCATCTCATTCACAACAAGAAGTCGGAACTGATCCCAAAACAGAAATTCATTTTTCTGGGATGCCAGTTCGACCTGGTTTCCTTCCAAGTCACTCCAACACTGGATCGATAACACAAAATCAAGCACTGATTTGCTTATCCCTGCTAAGCCAAGGAGGACGTGCTCATTCGTGGCAGATCTTGATCGGTCTCTTTGCGTCCACAGAGAAAATGGTTCCTCTGGGACGGCTACACACCTGCGAAGCCCAATATTGCATCTGTCAACATTGGGATTTCAATGTTTTAACCAGCAACTTGTGGATACCCCTTTCCCCCACGGCTGAGGAAGATTTCCAATGGTGGAAGTCAGCACACAATGTTCTGAGGGGAGCTCCAGTTACCCCGACAAACCAGACACTCGGTTGTTGACGGATGCATCGAACATTGGCTGGGGAGCACATTGGAATGCACTGACGGTGTCCGGTGTATGGACAACAACCGAGATAACACTTCACATCAACGTAATCGAGTTAGAAGCCATACACAGAGCCATGCTCCACTGGCTGCGGAAGCTTATGGGTCTGACAGTCCTGGTTGCATCAGAAAAACTCCAGTAGTGTCCTACATCAACAAGCAGGGCTGAACAAGGTCAATGCAGCTGTGCAAACGGACCAAGAATCTACTCCTCATGTGTCAGGCCAACCTAATAGTACTCCGGGCCCGACACATCCCCGGGAGATTGAACGTCCTTGCAGACATTCTATTACGCCATTCCCAGATGTCAGGTACAGAATGGTCTCATCTGCCTTCCGAGCACTGACACGGGAATGGGGAATCTATCAGATGGCAATCGCCAACACACTTCGTGACACTTCCGGTGCGGAAGTAAGGAGGAATCCTGCACTGAAGTCGCTACTTCGAAATATCGAAATGGAACGGGCACCATCAACGTCATTTTCCAGAATAGAATCTCGCCTTAGTTTAGTCAGCATTGACAAAACCACCTTTCGAACCGCTAGACCAAACATCGGATCAGTGGCTTACCTGGAAGACAGTTTTCCTCATCGCGCTTACTTCCGGCAAACGTCGGGGCGAAATCCATGCCTTTGAACATGCCCGATTACAACGGACCTGTCATTCATATTAAAGACGCAAGTATTGGACAAGTGTCCGAAATGCGTGCTTTCATGCACAATTCCAACACTTAACCGTCATTTGAGCAATGTGGCATGGCTGAAAACCGACTCCCAATATGGGCACTAAGATTCTACCCAGAAAGGTCCATGCCTTGGAGGGAGCACAAGCGCCTCCTCTTTGTTTCGTTCAAACCAGGGCATAAACGAGACATTGTACCATCCACAATCTCCGGGTGGATCCGGAAACGATTTTGGTGTGCTACACCCTACACCTCTCCTTGAGTCCCACAAGGTTAAGGCGCAATATGTACGATCCATAGCTGCATCGCTCGCATTCCACAGACAGGCCTCCGTGGAACAGATTCTGCGAGTTGATACCTGGTGCTGTCATAACACCTTAACCGACTTTTATCTCAAGGACCTATCTCTATTCTGCCGATCTCAACTAGGACCTGTAGTGGCTGCAGAATCAATTCTGCACCCAACATTAAAGATCATTAGAGATAACATTGTCTATATCCCACCATCCATTCACCTAGATTCTGCACCTTGTGAAGCGACGGAGCCAGGCTAAGTCTATGTTAGGTAATAAATTCTATATTTTTATAATTCAAATATGTATTTATAACTAACATACTTACCTGGCTCCGTCGCTTCACCATATCACCCTCCCTCCTTTCCCGCTATAGGGAGATTACCTATCACAGTATGAGCCTTTTTGCCAAGTGCGAAGAGAAGAGACTCAGTGATTGGACGGAGTGGTGGGAACTGTGGGGATAGGTCATTTTTTTCATTTTATTAATTATGGCGAGCAACTTGGGCGCGGCCAAATCTATTGCACCTTGTGAAGCGACGGAACCAGGTAAGTATGTTACTGATAAATACACATTTTAATTCTAAAATATAGATTTTATTGATTAAGTATTACTCTTTTTCTTTACTTTAATGAAATATACTTTTTGTTACAATATAAATGTATGTATGTATGTAAGTATGTATGTATGTATGTATGTATGTATATATATATATATATATATATATATATATATATATATATATATATATTTGTATGTTGTTATTAATCAAATTATTATTATGTACATCAAATATTACAATAGGTATAAATTATTATGTAGTTTTTAAAGGGTATCTAGTTGTTTTAAATAATTTTGTTTTTACAGGCGTTCTGGCATTCATTATTAACATATGTTCCTTATTCGTGGCATTTTATATGCCAAATAAATGTAAATTCAATCAAACTTCTTGAAGCGACCACATGTCCGTGGCATACTAGTATAAAATTAAAAAAAAAAAAAAAAAAATTTATTTCGCAACTACAACAGAAGCAAACAAAAAGAACTTGTTACGTGGTGGTCCACCTACCTCTATACGCGATCTAGGCATGATTTTTGATCATAACTTTAACTTTAGACAACGTTTCTCTTACACGTGTTGTGTCTGTTTTTATCGATTTTCGCCGCATTCGCCGGTATATGTCTCTTTCAGTCGCTAAAACTATCACAACAGCAAACAGTAACAAACCTGATTACTGTAATGTCCTCCTTCATGATATTACCAGTAAAGACATTGCTAAACTTCAACGCGTCCAGAAGTATTTGGTAAGGGCAGCTTTCCAGTCTCTCCATTTCTCTTGCTCAGTGCCACTCCATTAACCACTGCATTGACTCCCCGTGTAATTCGGCATCATGTTTAAGATATGCACAATCACCTACCAAGCTCTTTCATCTAAACATCCACAGTTGCCCCCAATGCTCACGCCAGCAAGACAGCATATACAGCTCCGGTCGTCAAGCTCGAATTTACTCAATGTTCCCAGAGTTTTAAGACAAAGGCCGGAACTCAAGCTTTCTCGGTTGTTGCGCCTACTCTGTGGAATACACTTCCTGACACAATTAAGTCATCAGAAATGTTATTACATTTCATCGTCACCTGAAAAAAATTATTTGTTTATTCTCGCCTATCCAGCATAGCTTCCTGGTGCATTCATCCAGTCGTTGACGACCACCTCTGTACTGCCCTTGACTATGAATATGCTTAATCCACTGGTTTCGTTGCGCCACTGAGCCCGGATTCTGAGGATATTGGCGCTAAAGAAGTTATTTATTTATTTATTATTGTCTATAACCTTCACATACTAAGATAACCGCCACATAGTTAAACAACGCTTTTTTTCTTTTCTTTTTGAGTGCGACTACGGAGTCACCACGAGTGGCACGAGAGTACCTTATGTTATAAATTGTATAATTGTTTTTTTGTCACTTTGTGTAGGTTTTTACAAAATGCAACTATAAATGGAACCAACAAGCAATGATGTAGACAACCGCTTGAATTTGTTTTATTTTTGTAGTAATTATTTATTCGCGACGAAAATGAAAATATGTTAATTGTATATAACGACGATACTTATTTTTTATTTCATTTATCAAGACAAATTATAATTTGTTTTCAAGTGTGGTATCAATAATTTAAATTTATAAAAATATACGTCATCGTTAATTCTAATTATACAATTACCATACTTCCATCTTCGTCGGGAATAAATGATTACTGCAACAATAAAAACACAAGCAGTACATCATTTATTGATTTAAAATAATTCGGTTTATAATATTTTATTTGTAAAAACATGAGCAAGAGTGTACAGAAACATGAATGGGTTTGTGTCAGGTTCGTACCGGTGGCCTTCCGATTGTAAAAGCGAACACAAATAACGAACGCTTTTACCAACTGAGCTATGCACACCAGCGGGATTCGGATGCCGGATTTAAAGTGTCCTTCATCCAACCATGGGCGTCGATCGGTGGACGGGGACGCGTCCCCACTTTTCAACACTTAAAGCATGATTACAATACACACTGTATATATATATATATATATATATATATATATATATATATATATATATATATATATATATATAAGTTACATGCTATGCACGTGAAAGAGTTAATAAAAACGAACTATTCTGAACGGTAATCACCTTTTTAAAGTCAGTGGTTTATTAGTTTTAAAAAATCTGAACGCCTTTTCTATCAAAGTTTGTAAGTCGCGCCATTTTGACTGATGTGTGACGTAGTCGAATGTTTGGCACAATGAGCGGCAGATCGGGCAAATCTGTATTTAAAATTCCGTTAAAATAATCGCCAGGTGGCGCTTCGCGATGTGTACATCCGCTTCGTGTACCCGTGAGGGAAGCGAACATGATATTCGTTTAGAAATAGCTGAATTTCGGTCGCAACGATAAGGGCCAACATTTTCAAGATAAAACTGAACGCGCTGGTAAACCTGGTAAAGAAGACCCGCCAGAAGCCGAAATGCAGAGGCGAGTAACAAACCGAGGCGACATTGACAAGTGGTCGAAACTCGCTGAAACTTCGAAACACTGACAGGTATGTTGATGGCCACCTAGCATTCGATCCCGGGATTCGGCAAGTTTCTACTTAGTCACAGCCATGCCGTGTATTATTCTCCAAGTCAGTGGTGTAGTGTCGGATATGTTATACACAACATGAGGTTTCCCAATTTGAAACGAATATCATATGGGGTCATGGGCATGGCTCTCCGATTTATCTCAACCTGACACAGAGTGACAGGCTCGGCCTCGGTCTTTCGCCCTAGCTTAAAACTGTTTCAGGAATCAATTTCCAAATTTTCCACAACTGTGACAAAAATGCAGATTAATTGTTGTTTTTCAAATACTGGACATTATTATATTAACAGTAGCGACTGTGGAATGTTTATTATTATTGACATAGCATGACCTGTGCGGCTATGAAACAGATGTGTGTCAATCACAGATATAAATAGAACACACCAATAGAACTATAGGGGAAAGATTAATTATCTAACTATGTGGTGTCAATATTGATTGTTCTTTTAATAGGCGTGGTATATTTAAAGGGACAGTTTGGAGCATAATTCTGGAGGGCTAAATAAAGAAAGAAAATCACCACCCATGTTCTTTATGAAATCGACTTCATGCTGAATAATAGTTGTTTTTTTAGCTGAAATATATCTATTAAAAATAACCGTTTGAACTGGATAAAAGTAACACAACTAGCAGAACAAATATTCTAAACTATAACATGTGGATATATTTATGTATATTCTGCGGTGATCTTAATTGCAATGTAACTTTGTTGTCGAGGTAACCATAATAGTAGCTGTCAGGTTCCACATTGTGGTACTAATATTTCTTATTCACGAAAAACTAATTTAAACATCTGGTTCTGTTTCAGATGTGCCATGATATATTACAAATGGCCATGGATTTTATATTCTGTGTTTGGAGCAGACGTTGCTTCCAAATGTAACCGGTTAGACAACTTTCACATGTATCTGCCAACAAAAATGTAAGTATATGTTCATGTATTATAAACAGTGAAATGTGTTGCTCACAATTTATTGACAATGAAAATAACATTAGAGCAACCAGAACACCAAGCAAACTAACATGATACAACATTTATATAATACAAATGATATTTCATACAATGAAAACACCATACATTATTGTATAGTAGAAATATACCCAACAATTCATGTTTAACAGTAACTGGTGTAGGATCATTCTAGAACATTTCGAGTAGCATGCCCAATTGTCCACTATGTCAGAACTAAAAAAGTTCCAATGATTTTATAAAAACACATGTATTCTACAATGATAATGGATTGAGTTACCTCCATTTTCAAATGTCACCTGTCAACACAGTTTTTATATAGTGCAGTATCCAATCTGAGTGAATTGGAGCAATGACGGGTGAACAGACTTGCCCAAGGTTCGACACAGCACCACATGGTTTCGTTCTCGTAGTTGAGAGTCTGAAGCCGAGTCCAAAGCTTTAAACCACTGCACCACTATACATAGTTGATATATTTATTTAGGCCTTATTTTATTTCAGGTGTCCAGGTCGGCCATATACAGAGAGTTTTACCTGGTGGATCCATGGCAGGCTTGGTCGAAGGGTACAGAGAGTCATACCAGTGTATACCAGCCATAAGATCGAACTTCTGTGCTCTCAGCAGAGAACAAGATATGGGATAACACTCAGCACTTGGTGACTGCTGCCCTTACAAATTATCAGTTGATTTGTAAATAAGCAGTTGGATTGATTATGAACAAATCAACTGACTCTTGACACCAGCAGATCTTGTTTCATTAGCTTGGGCATATCTGTACCAAGGACTGCAATTCCGACATGGACAGTCATTGTGGGCAGCGGCCAAAGTTCTGACAAAAAGTAAACATACAGCTGTAGTGTCTACCGCAGCTCCAATTGCTTGCGTCTTGACCTAAAAACAACCATGTTGTCAGGGTTCGCTAGGACGTGGCCGGACGTTCTTGCTAGAGCCATGGTTCCATCCCTATAAATAAACAGGACATGCTGTAGTGCTAAATATTGACTGTTTGAATTTACTATGTTTTTGTATGAAAAAAGATCATTCAATGTGCGCCAAATAAGCAGCATATATGTTACAGTGTAATAGTGAACAGTGTCCTTTACTTTATCAATATCAACAACCAGGACAGCATTAGGCTAGATACATTTATCAAGAAAGCAAATGGGACTGTAAGGATGGAACGGGTCATGGATAGAGTACAGAAGGTTTCTGGCAGATGTCATACACTCACTAAGATCTTAATTTGACAGCTGACAGGAGTGACAGATACTGAGTTGCATGCACTAGAACTGCATTCATATTACTGCACAGTGCTTGCACAGATAGATGGTGATGATGCTCCAGCTGCTGTATTCATTGAATAGAGATGTGTGTATGTTTGTGTGGTGATACATATTACATAAACTAAGGTATGACAACTGATTACATGATCACTTAGTGTTGATGCACTACAGTTGACAGTGCTTAGTCATGCAATTTCCTAATGTTGGTAAACGTGGTATTGAATACATAATTGGTAAAATAATACTGCGTCTTAAAAACATTTCACTCCACTATGACATTCCTCTCACAAAATGACCACAATAGCATTTATCGCTACTATCGCTACATTGTTTGAGTCATGTTGCTGTAATTTATATTATCCAATAAACACAAACGTTGGCACCTCAAAATATTAAACGAACAGGAATATCTATGACAATGTATATTATTAACTGGCAAAATGTCATATTGAGACATCACGCCAATGTGCATGGTGGATCATCTGACTTACTTGCTAAACTATTGGATTAAATTATTGTTGAATTAGAATAGTGATTTGCACGACACAGTGATTGAGGGTAGAGAATTCCACTCATTGTGGTGGAGAAGAAACTGGTTCCAAATGTTTACCGAGTGTTTACCTGAAGATCTAGTGTTTCTTCTTGTTTGCTCAGTGTGTCCCCAGTATTTCAAGAAACTACCAATAAAGGCAATATTGCAAATTTGCAAAGCGATTTTTTACAGTACATAAGTTATGTCTCATCATAGCTAATTATTCATCCTTTACTGTAAGCCTGTAACATGTCCTAGTATCAATGTTGTATGAGTATCTGAACTGATACAGCACACAGAATTTGTAATTTGTTCTCTCACTGAACAAATAACATGATTGAAAACAACATTCGCAATGCTATTTTTTTATGTTTGAATAATATGTTTACTGAAAAATATATAATAATAATATAATAATAATAAAGCTTTATTGCCATATTCAACATACATTATATGATGAATTGGAATGTAGTCTGGCGTTGACTCATATAGTGCCTACACAATAAAATGAAATATGGCAAATAAATATAAGATATATATATATATATAATTTACATTGTACATAATGTGTTCTTTAAAATGTTTTTAATATAATAAATAAATAAAGACACAATTAAAATAATAGATTATCTATTTAACAATAATTGTGGTGTAAACTAGTTAATAAATAAATAAATATATATATATATAAAATGTCCTTTAAAATTGTTTAATATATATATATATATACATATATATATATATATATATATATATATATATATATATATACATATATACATATATACATATATAACATATATATGAATAAATTATCTTCTAAAAATATAATTTAAATTATTAAACATACATTATAAGAGGACTAAATATCATTAAAAATTATATTTACAATTGAATTGAATGCGTCCAATTTTGTTTAAAAATATATTGATACAATTATTAAGTTAAGCTAAAATTTCAGGAGAAGAGAAGATTGTTGCTCAGCACCACCGATCCGCTACTGAGAATAGGTACACCCACACCCCACACGCGTACGACTCAGCCATACCAACCAGCGCCAGAAAAATAACAATTTCGCCAGAGCGGCGAAAACAGCCAAGTTTCCAGGGTCTTTACATCTACGTTCTAAATTTCATTCCTGATAAGGCTACTACGGCACTTGGGTAAAAACTATTTCTAAAGCGATTTGTTTTCGTACGGATGCATCTATAGCGTTTGCCTGACGGTAATAGATCGAAAAGATAATGGGCGGGGTGAGTTTGGTTTGAGATAATTTTGCAGGCTCTTTTTTGGATCTGTCTTTATATATATATATGGCTGTTAGAGAGGTGAGTTCACTACTGACAGTTTTGGAAGCTGTTTTCACCACTCTGTCAAGCCTGCCCCTCTGGCGCTGGCTGATGCCGCCGAACCATACACATTTTGAGAATGTAAGAATACTCTCAATAGCAGAACGATAGAACTGAACAAGAATTTCTCTCCTCAGCCCGAACTTCTTTAGTTGGCGCAGGAAGAACAGTCTTTGTTGGGCCTTTTTGACGACAGCGTCTGTGTTGTTTTCCCAAGCTAAGTCACTTGATATTATCGTACCTAGGAATTTAAAACAGTCCACCCTTTCGATAGAGTCGCCGTTAACAATAATGGGAGCAAGTGGGGTTTTTTTCTTCCTAAAATCTACGATCATCTCTCGAGTTTTGGACGCATTCAGTTGTAGGTTGTTAGTGTCACACCACGACACCAGGCTGCTAACTTCATGGCGGTATTCAGACTCATCTGAGTCCGACACCAGCCCTACTAATGTAGTGTCATCTGCAAACTTTAGCAATGGTACAGAAGAGTGATGTGAAACACAGTCATTTGTAAACAGATAATATAGCAATGGGGAAAGGACACATCCCTGAGGAGTCCCCGTGTTCATGATAATAGTGCTGGAAATTATATTGTTCATCTTAACAACCTGTGATCGCTGTAGTAAAAAGTCCAGAAGCCAGTAACACATTGATGGGTCAAGTGACAGCAACTGAAGTTTGTCGTACAGCTGCTGAGGGATGACCGTATTGAAGGCAGAACTGTAGTCAACGAAGAGGATGCGTGCATATGTGTTCGGATAATCCAAGTGCTGCATCACAAAATGCAGGGCCAATGCAACAGCATCATCGGTGCATCTGTTCTCCCTGTACGCGAACTGCAGTGGATCCATGCTGGAATTGGTGACCGACTTCAGATATCTCAGTACCAATCGCTCAAACACCTTCATCACCACTGACGTCAGAGCCACGGGGCGGAAGTCATTCAGCGCGGTCGCTTTCGGCTTCTTCGGTACCGGAATTATGCTTGCTGCCTTAAAACAGACTGGAACAATGTGCAGATTGAGAGAGGCGTTAAATAAGTCTGTAAATACAGTTGCTAATTCATTAGCTCTGCTGCTCGTGCTCTTGAACAGTGAAGGGTGGAGGGAGTGGCACAGCAGGGTCTGGGAGGCTGACAGATGTAGGCGTCAAATTCTGGCGGTCGAAGCGGGTGTAAAAGTGGTTAAAGTTGTCAGGTGTTGCTGATTCAAAGCCAGGGATTGAATGTTTTTGCTAGTAGCCAGTAATGCACTGGAGTCCTTGCCAAACAGAGCGGGTATCGTTTGAAAGGAACTGGCCTTCGAGTTTGCGCCTGTAGTCGGTTTTCGCTCCCCGTATCGCTTTTTCGACACCGTACTTGGCTTTTTTGTACTGTGCACGGTCGCCACTCTTGAAGGCTTCCTCCTTCTGTTTCAGTTTAATTTTCAGGTTTTTGGTGAACCACGGCTTATCGTTGCCGAACACTTTCACACTCTTTTGGGGAATACACAGATCCTGGCAGAAGTTTATGTATGATTTCACAGTATCTGCATATTCATGAATGTCGTTAGACGCGTATCTAAAAGAGTCCCAGTCCGTACATGCTAGACATCCTTGGAGACGCAGGATAGACTCGTCGTCCCAGTGGTTGATATTTCGAACGCAAGGTTTCACTCGTTTCAGTTTCTGGCGATATGAGGGCAGGAGGTATATCATGGCGTGGTCGGAGAAACCAAGGGGCGCGCGTGGAACCGCGTGGTATGCCTCTCTGATGGTGCTGTAACAGAGGTCCAATGTTTTCCCCTGCCTCGTGGCACACGTTACCTGCTGTTTGTACTTCGGAAGTTCTTTAGATAGTGTGGTGTGGTTGAAATCACCAAGAATGAGCACAAGTGAGTCCGGGTTTGAATTGTCCACGGTGGTGATCTGATCAGCGAGTGCGCCGATCGCAGTGGTAGCGTTGGCTTGGGGTGGAATGTACACTCCCACCATGACAACGGAGGTAAACTCTCGCGGCAGGTAGAACGGCTTGCATTTTATGATGAGAGTCTCAAGTTCAGGGGAGCAAGTTGTTGACAAAATTGATGAGTCGTTGCACCATCGTTGATTTATCATGAAACACACTCCTCCACCTTTAGATTTGCCTGATAGTTCAGGCGAGCGGTCGGCTCTATGAAGTGTGTACCCAGAATGAAGTACAGCTGAGTCTGGGGTCAAGGGGTCAAGCCAGGTTTCTGTGAAGCAGTACACAGAACAGTCACTAAAATCACGCCTAGTCTTCATCAGGTAGGACGGTTCATCATGTTTGTTTTTCAGAGATCTTACATTTGATAGAAATATTGCAGGGAGAGGAGCGCGTTGTGTCCGTGTCCTGAACCGTGTCAACACGCCGGCACGTTTGCCTCGCTTGCGCCGGCCATGAGAGGTGGGGCGTGTATTGTTGTTGTTGTTCGCGCGTCTAGTGCCGCGCTGATCAGCAGTGCGTGTCGGGTGTGTCTCATTGTTCTCACACAGTGAAATTTCAGTACAAGAAAGCAGGAATGTGAGTATCGACTTACTGTCAGAATGTTCACGTATGCGTAGTAAAGCGTCTCTGTCATACGTTTGCAAACACACAACTCTCTCCGTTAAAATACAACATATAAATAGGCACGAAATAGTAAGAGCCAACGCCTTGTCGCCATACACCGGCGCCATCTTGATGTCTTGTCATGTTAGCACTTTCAGAGCGGTCAACCTGAAAATAGGAACTGCATGCGTAGCTACGAAACTCGAAAGGCAGTACTTTTGAAACTTATTTAGCGAGTGATATCAAAGTGCCTATATTATCGTTCATGCGAATTGACTATGACGTCTATGATCTGGCTTGCATTCAGCTGTTTTTTAGTGTTATAGTCATGTAGCGTTACCTTATTTTTATGCCTCTGTTCATGCAAACGTGATATATACCATTCAAAGTAGGCTCCATGATCCCATGTACATACCTTCTAGAACGTTAACTGTGGTGGACGTTTATGAACAATATCAGTATGTACATAAGTCATCACGACACACATCGCAATGTGTCTAATGGTACAAGATTTAAATAATTTAGATACAGAAGACTTAATCATATTTACTAACCTTCTTGCGCGCTCTGATGACTTGGCTACGGCGACGGAAGGATTCGACCGGTAACCCGTTTCGACGACTATCGTTGCCGTTGCCGATTAAATATCGCGCTAATATCGTTTGCACAGCTCCATACTTCAAAACTCGACGTCGCCGATGTTTCTGCGGATCTTGACCCAGTATATACGGCGAGAAACATCCTATTCGAAGCAACGTTCTTCGAACGGATGTCCTTCTTCGAAGTTCGCGTATCTTACAACATTGTGTTTACAACGGCGATAGCATTGACGCACACAATCGGGCACGTGACTTTAAGGCCGGTTCTGCGTGCTGAGTGGTCAGACCACGGTCAGACAACAGGAAGAGGCGCATCATGGACGCCTCTATGAAGCCGATGATTTCAGTAAAATTATCCACTTTGGAATTATTTTACTAATAAACCACTGACGTTAAAAATGTGATTACCGTTCAGAATGGTTGCTTTGTATTAGCTCTTTCACGTGCATAGCACGTAATATTTCCCTTTTGGTTCCCTTTAGTGTACTATATAACATTTCTGTCTGAAGTTAAATGTTTGTGATGTATGTGTCCTTGTATGGAGTATCTTCTGTGTCCTACAATCGATATAATATTACTCATAAAACGAGCCGAAGACGGCGGCGAACAAAATTGAAGCCACAAAGAAACCTTTGGCTTCAATTCTGTAACAAAATTTGATTCGTGTGGAACCGTTAGATCAATAATGCTTGTTCTCTGTGATTATTAGTGTTTGCATCACATCGGAATATCGCACAATAATTTATTATGACGTTAGTTTTTCTCAAATATAATCCTTGTAAACATGATCTGAATAAGTAGAAAGGGTCCGTCTGTCATCTTTGACGCCACGATACCATGTGAATGTGATCGCCTTGCTAATTAATAACACCTAATGCTTAAATTCGTATTATATTACATGCTTTTATATATTTCCATACCCACCAAGCAAAAAAAACTAATTAGAAATTCCACACTTTATGCAATGCCAGTGGACTTTTTCTAATATGCATATTTTTGCCGCGTTTTCTGGATCAGACATCAGACAGGACAAATAGTGGCATCAGGCGCACCGTTTCTTTGCATTCAGAGCATGCTTACAACTTACAAGTATAACGTCAAAATGAATTATTGTACGATATTCCGATTTACTACAAACACTGTCATCATAGGGAACATACATTTAATTAACTTAAGATTCCTTACGAATAAAATGTTGTAGACAAATTGAAGCCAGTTGTATCGCGGAAGCCTGTCTGAGCTTCGAGGTCGCCGCATTCTTCGGTTCGCTTTCAAAATTAGCATTCTATGGATTGCAGCCGCCATGCCATGATACATTTCAGGACAAATACATTACAAACAGTCGCAAGAAATAAACGTTGTGTATAAATTATAAATTATAAATAACCTATTTTCCGATTGTAAAAGTGAATGCAAATAACGCAGGCTTTTACCAACAGAGCTATGCAGACCAGCGGAATTTGGAGTCCGGATTTAACGTGTTACGCTAAATTTACAAATCTTCCTTCATACATTGATATTAATGTACTATATACTATTTTTGTCTAAAGTTGAATGTTTGTAATGTATGTGTCCTTTGGTGGATTATCTTCTGTGGGCTACAAGCGATACAATATTACGCATAAAACCAGCCGAAGACAGTGGCGAACCCGACGCTCAGTCAGGACTCAGGCGTCCACGAAACCTCTCCTCTGGCTTCAATTTTCGAGAAAACAATTGATTACCGTAAGATAAATAAATCTTGTTCCCTGTGGTGACTAGTGTTTGCATTACATTGGAATATCGCACAATAATTTATGATGACGCTCGTTTCGACCCAAAAACTATCCTTGTAAACAATCTCTGAATACGTAGAAAGGGTCCGCCTGTCAACTTTGACGCCACGATACCATGTGATCGCCTTTCAGTTTTCCGCGGGAATCATTATGATGACGGGTTTAAAACCGCTGTTTTACTATAAATGTATTTTTTTAATGTCAAATGTTACATACATACTTAATCTCTATGTATACATGGAAAACGAATGTTAGGTTAAGCCTTATTTCTATTCCCTTTAAGTAAGTTTACTAACATATTAAAGTTAAAAAAAAGCTTAAAAGAATAAATTATGTTAACCATTTGGCGTATGAAAATTTCTGTGGGCATCGACTTGTCCAATAAAAGTTAAGCTTTCAGCAGAACATAACGGTATTATCGTCGAGAAAACCTTTAAATGGTATCTTACAGAAACACGTGTACATTTTTGTAATTATGGTTATTTTGCTTTCTTATATGTAGACTTGCACAACGAGTCATTGAAGAAAGAAACTGGCTTCGTCAGTATGAGTGCGGTATGCAGGACTCTAAAGCACCAACACGGCCAGATCCCAGGAAAGAAGACAATGATATGATTCATCACCGAAGAGAGCCACGAATCTATTGACGAGAGAGTTCCATCGATTGACAGTTTGTGACAAATTAAGAATGAAAGTCAATGTTAAAATGGGAGATATAAGCAGGTCTTAAATATGTGTTTAAATTTTTCTCAGTCAAAAAGATGTTTCTAGCGGACATATATAAACAATGACTGTTTCCTACTGTTCAATTATGTGTGTAATTAAAGTGTTGACTTACGATTGACTTCACTTTACAAAATAAAAATAAAAACAAGTGTCTCTATTCTAGCTATTATGCGGATTGCATAAATAAAGAACGTATCTTGTGTAAACAATGTTTGTTTAGCAACTTTTCTTTAGCAATGCACGCACGCACGCATATATATATATATATATATATATATATATATATAATACGTGTACGTATAATAGTAGGGTATCTTCATTCAAATTGCATAACTGCTTTATTCGCTGATTGTTCGAAACAACATTGAATACAATTACAAACACAGGAAATATATACATACAAATCATGGTTGACAATCAACGATAAGCAGGAAAGAAGCGAACTGCTTATGATTCCTTTTTTCTGTTATCAATAAAACATGTATGCCACCTTGGTGCAATTAAGCTGATGCGAGCATAATACAGTTAATCAAATGTATGTCTCAAAAACATGATAATGAGTTCTCAGCTATATTGTTCACAAATATTAATACATTACGCTCAAATATACCACTATAGCCTAATTGTGTAGTGTTTCTTGTTACTATATTATCCAAATGTATTGTTTCATTGCCTGTTAAATATATTCATAGATGTACAATCTTCAACATGATTTTTCATGATGATAATATTCCATAGTTTGGGACCAGCGAGTGTGTTTTGCCTGGTATTGGTTTTACAATGTGGTATTTTGCAAGTTATATGTTGTCTCATAGTATAATTCAGCATTACGTATTATATGAATGATTTGTTTTTGCAATATATGAATTTTAGATAAATGTATTGTTGGGGCTCTTCCCCGTACTGTGTTACAATAGGTAATAAAAGGGCATATAAAGGTGTAATATAAGTTAATAAAATTTGTTTTGTTAACTTTTCCTTGACTTTCCATATGTATATTTTATATGTTCACTCCAATTGATATTATAATCTATTATCACTCCCAGAAATTGGGTATGGTTAACAATGTCTATATAAATGTTTTCGATTCTGTTTCTTACACTAGGAATATTGCTGAATGTTATTGTATACTTTAAGCCAAAGTGAAAGTTTTTGTATTTCTATATTTAAATCATGTTCCATTTTTGGCAAATCTGTCCCTTGGATAAAAAAATATTAGTGTCATCTGCATATACTATAGGAAGGGTGGTTTGTGATACACACTAAAATAATTTATATCGATCAGGAATAATAAGTGACCTAATATTTATCCTTGTGGTACTCCACAAGTCATATTTTAAAGAACAGAATTGGTTTAACTAATTCTTACTGTTTGTTTTCTACCAGATAAATAACTTTAAAACCACTGGAGGACTCTTCCTATTATTCCACAATGGTGTCATTTTCTTAATAGGATGTCATGGTTCACAATATCAAATGTTTTGGCGAAATCTAAAAAAGTCCCATTATGTATTATTTGTCTATTGCACTTGTCATTTTATCAGTTAACATTCATAAAGCCATGTAAGGAGAATACTTTTTGAATCCAAATTGACAATTTAACAAAATAGTGTGTTTATCAGTATATTTAGTTAGTCTACCATATACCATTTTTAATCTGCACTACATTAGCTATTTTTAATTCTTATGATACCTATCCTTTGTCAACCAATACATTTATAATGTGGCATAATGGCTTAATCATACTAGAATATGTTTGTTTGATGACTTCTGGTTTTGTACCGTCCCATCCAGGGCTGCAGTTTGTTATTTCTCTATTATTATCCTTATCTCATATGTGGTTGTAGGTGCTAAAAACATTGAATTTTATACATTCCATTAAGATCATATTTAGGCTTTTCTGCAATGCTTGGTGTGTCCTTGGTTAATTATGTACCAATTGTCATGAAGTATTCATTAAATTTATCGCTATTAATTTCTGCTAATAACAAACATCTGGGTAAGAGAGAAGATGAATGTCACATCCGTGATTGAACAAGTCAGAAGACGGAAGTGACCCTGGGCAGGGTAGGGCAGGGCAGGGCAGGGCAGGGCAGGGCAGGGCAGGGCAGGGCAGGGCAGCATGGGCACTGCGTATCACCACCTGGAAACCCTATGAAAGGAATAGACCTAGAGAAAGTCCGGCGAGACTAGATGACTACTTGTAGGGTATGTACCATCTGGCAGAGGGTAGCACAAGTTAGGCAGATATGGAAGCAGCATGCTGAGGCCATTGCCCAACCACGGGACACTACGGCTGCACAATCATGAATTTCGTGTTAGAATGCCATTTATAAACAAATTCTTGGTTTTGCTGTGAAGATGTCTTCTTGCCAATAATTACTCTTATCATTTGCCACATTTTAAAGGTCACTCTTGTGCTTGTCAAATTGCTTTTGCTAATAATAGCGCTCTGCTATTTTAATAAGTAATTAAAATAATAAGTAATCTTTACATGCATAATCATTCCAACATGTTGCCTCTATGGTGATTTTGAATAAGGATATAGAATGATGAGTATATATTCTAGTCTCTATTGCAACATAATCTTATTTATCATTAATTAATATGGTTAATAATTATTAATATTGGTAAGTGATCAGAAATATGTGAATACAATATTCCTTGAAGTTGATTGTGTTCACCAAGGATGTCATTACTCTCAATATTATGTATTAATGTGGCTGTTGTTTGTGTAATTCCAGTGGGCTTCGTAATTTGAGGTATTAAGGAATTTGAAACATTGCATCTACATAATCAAGCGTTTCCTCATAGTGATAATAGTTTAATAAATTTATGTTGAAATCGCCCATTATATAACATTGTTTGTTTTCGTTTTTAATGTGAGTACAATATTAGTTATTTGTTCTGTAATTGCACTAATGCTTGTATTTGTGGGGTGTATACACTATGCCGACCAATATATTTCTTTTATGTTTTCTGGTTTGAGACATCACCTCAACAACAAAAACCATTCCATATGCTCTGTCAGAATAACAAATATAAGTGTTTGGCTTTTGTACGTAAACATAATTATTGTGAACGTATAAAGATACTCCTCCTCCTTTTCTGGAGGGCTTAGTAAGATGAATACTTTTTTATTCTGGAAATTCATATAACTCTGAAGTTTCCTCCTTAAGCCACGTTTCTGTTAGACCAATTATCTAAAACTGTATATCAATCAATAGTAAATAGATGTTCAGCTTATCTATATTTTTCGGTATACTTATAATATTCAACTGCATTAAAGAAATCCTTTTAGCATAGCTATTGTTACTTTTTATGAGATCACTGAAGTCATTTTCAAGGTAGTATTTGGTTGTAAGTACATTATTACTTGGTGTACAATTATATTCAGGATCCAAATCTCATATTACGTTTAGTGGTTTCATAATCAGACCCATCATCTGGAAACAATGCAATTCTAGTTAAATGACTCATTTGGTTTATCAACAAATATATACATATTTATAAAGTCCAAGTGGTAAACGTGATAGTATTCATTCATATAAAGAAAATACAGTTGTTGCGTGGTAACTCGCATGTAACAGAAGTGACTCTAGTCTGCCTAATTATGTTGTTCTTTATTTTTATCATCATATTATTTTCTATCAATCAGTTAACACTTAACACACACACATATATATATATATATACATATATATATACATATATATATATATGTATACATATATATATACATACATAGTTTGCTTGGTTTTCGGGTGGCCCCCTCTAATGCAAAATCCTGGCTACGCCACTGCTTAGGGATTCTTTAGTCTTCAAAGACAGTTAGTATACGTTTCGCTTTCGTAGCGCATCAGTAACTCTCTAGAATGAGTCCATTTGATCATGCTGCACTGACACGAGTGTTATTCACATTGCAATCAACTGAGATGTGGCAGTAAGGACGTGCGTATCGTAACTTTACTCTTCTTTCAAATCTGAATGCTGTCCAGTTGGGTTTACTACGCACAATACATGTCGGACGTTATAGCTAGTCGTCTTACAGTGTATGTTTCCTGAATGTTCTTTCTTAACGAAACCTTAATGATGTCGCATGGCTATGCGCATGGTATGTGTCCAAACAACTTGATTTTCAACAATCGTAGTGGTACAGACAGTAGCCTAGAATTTCTTCAAGTCACCTTCACTATAAGTATTAATGTAAAGGTTTAGAATTGTAGTAAAGGTGATTAAAATATTACCGAGGACTGAATGCTCGCACACACAAAGATGCTTTTCCCCTCCCGAGGATTGAAAAAGAACTGGATGCTCTGAAAGGAGCTAAGTTCTTCTCCACTATTGATCTGCAGACAGCTACCATCAGGTCAGAGTCGCAGAGAAGGACATACATAAGTCGGCCTTCAGAGCTGGCACTGGCGGACTGTACGAGTTTACTCGTATGAGCTTTGGGTTGTGCAACGCTCCGGCTACATTTCAACGTCTTATGACCACAGTTCTAGGAGACGAGAACTACACATCGTTATCTTGACGATATATTGGTGTTCTCACAAACATATGAAGAGATGCTGCAGAGACTGCACATGTTGTTCACACGCTTGAGGGAACACGGACTCCGAGTGAACCCAAACAAATGCCAGTTCTTTCGGAAAAAAGTAAAATATATTGGACATGTGGTATCAGCCGAGGGTGTAGCGATGGATCCCGACAACTTAACTGGGATACACCGACAACAGCCAAGGAGCTCCAGTCTTTCATGGGCTTGGCTGGATACTACCGTCGCTTTGTGCCAGGGTTCTCCCAGATCGCTGCGCCACTGCATCGACTCAAAATCACGTCGACTGTTAAGCGGAAGAAGAAACGCAGAACAACGGAACCAGCAGACAGTCGAACTTTCGCGGAGAAATGGAACGAAAAAGCAGAATGCGCCTTTTAAGAGTTGAAAACTCGCCTCACGTCCAGTCCTATACTTGGCTACACAGATTTCGCACGCCCTTTCATCGTAGAAACAGACGCCAGCCATCACGGTATTGGTGCTGTGTTGTCTCAAGACAAGGAGGGCATGCGGAATGTCATTGCGTATGCCACCCGGGGACTACGTCCGACTGAGCGGAACATGGAGAATTATAGCACCATGAAGTTGGAGCTTCTGGCTCTGAAGTGGGCATTTGCAGACAAGTTCAGGGATTACCTGTTGGGGTCAACCTTCACTGTCTTTACAGATAACAATCCCCTGACTTACTTGAAAACTGCGAAGCTTAGTGCTGTAGAGCTTCGGTGGGCAACCTAGCTAGCGACTTTGAGTTTGACATTGTCCACCGCACGGGGAAGTCAAATGCAAATGCCGTTGCGCTAAGCCAGAGAGGGATTATTGGCGATGTAAGGGAACAGTTCCGAGTACCTGGCCCTATGATCATACCATCGGAGATACGAGAGAGCTGCACAGTACTTGTGTGAACAGAGTGCGCTAATCTGGAGGAAGAGCCAACTGCTTCGTCGCTAACCCTTCCTTCCTACACATCGGACGAATTGGCGAAACTGCAATCACAGGATCGGGTGTTATCGCATATCAAGTACTGGTGCTCCACTGGTAACAGACCAAGCCTTTACGCACTGAAGACGGAGCCAGATCATGTACGTACGATACTGCTGTACTGGGACACGCTGGAGGAGACAGGAGGAGTGCTCTACCGTCGCAACCGAGGGGAGTTCGGCGACAGTCATCTACAGATTCTGCTCCCTGAGCGCCTGCGAGATGCAGTGTTGGAGAGTCTCCACGATATGGCGGGACACCAGGGCTCCGTGCGGACACTCGCTCTAGTCAGAAGGAGGTGTTATTGGCCAAGCATGACAAATGATGTCACCAACTACTGTCGGCGGTGCGAGAGATGTGTGATTGCCAAAGCCTCCTTGCCGAAGGTGCGACCTCCAATTGGTAGCTTAATCGCGTCTCCACCTCTACAAATCTTAGCAGTTGATTACAGTAAGCTGGATAAGGCGAGTGACGGACGGGAAGATGTCCTCGTGATGACAGACGTACTTACGAAGTACAGTGTCGCTATTCCGACGAGGGATCAGTCCGCTACTACAACTGCTAATGTATTGGTGAAAGAGTGGTTTAGCACATTTGGCGTGCCATACCAGCTACACAGCGACCAAGGTCGGAGCTTCGAAGCCGCAATCATCCACCAACTCTGCAAATTGTACGACATTCGCAAGCCCAAGACAACAGCATATCACCGGGAAGGGAATTCCAAGTGCGAGAGGTTTAACAGGACTCTTCACAATCTATTGAGAACGCTTCCTCCGGAGGTAAAGAGGAAGTGGCCAGATCGTCTCCCTACTCTGTTGTATGCATACAACTGCACACCGCATTCTTCGATGGGATTTCCTCCTTACCAGCTGATGTTTGGACGTCAGCCATGTCTGCCAGTCGATCATCTGCTGAAAATCCACGACGAAGAGGGAAATGATGGTGGCTGTAGTATTGGAGAGTGGGTTGAAGCACATCAGAAACATCTCGCAATGGCCTTTCACATAGCGGCAAGGAATACAGAAGCGGCAGCAGAGGCCAGGCAGGCGCACTACAACAAGACCGCCAGAGACCACCCAATTCCGGTGGGAGCCACAGTCCTGAAGAAGAGGCATCATCTTGGGCGACATAAAATCCAAGAAGACTGGGACGCTACACCATATATTGTAGTTGCCAGACCAGACCTCAATGTCTACACGGTGCAACTGTCAGATGGCTCCGGGCCATCAAAGAATGTCACCAGGCGGGACCTGCAACAGATCAACACTGGACCAGTCACCGACGTGGAGGAGACCGACTCTGCTTCAGATGACGAGAGCCACATGATTGCGATGAGTGTAATCTCACTTGCTAACCAGCCAGAAACCACTCATTACGATATCGTTGTCGATGACGGTCGACTTGAAGATTCCATCGAGAACTTGCCAAGGCGGTCCACGAGATCAACCAAGGGGCAACATTCTAACCGCGAGCATCTGCCAAAGTCCGTTCTGTCCGGCACTACATCTGAGGGCATGGTGAACACGTTAGCACACCAACATGGGCCTCCAACATTTGAAAATATGGGGCAGGCAAAGGCAGCACTTGGTGCTAGCCTTGAACAGATTTTATAGGATAGTTGGCTGAAGGCCAATGCCAAGGGAACACCTTAGATTTGTTTAACGTTGTTAGTAAATCGACTATATTACACCTTATGTAGACTTAAGATCATTAGTTATAGATTGCCTTGGTTCTGTACTTTTAGCTTAGTCCGATGTACATCACCGGGACGGTGATTCTTTAGAGGAGGGATGTGTGTAAAGGTTTAGAATTGTAGTAAAGGTGTAACATTATAACATTGTGCGTACGGTAGCCTTCCTGGTAGGGAAGCTATGAGGATGTAGGAGTAGCGCGTCATCTGTCGGGCCATGTGGGAGTAGCGCGTCATCGATCGGGCCAGACTTTAAACTGCTACATTCCGATTAAGGTATTCCTCTTCTTGTTCCTTAATGTCAGTCTCTCGAACTATGCTGTTCGATATGATCTAACTGGACATCAGTTCGTTTCACGTGCTCCTCCAGCTACTTGATTTTTTCATCTTTATCCCGTAGCCACTTATCCATAGCATCAATTCGTGTCGCAATGATCTCCGTCACGACTGCAGCAATCCGTTTTTGCCAAGCCGGCTAGGACGTTGTCATCATGCATCGCCTGCTTTATCGTATTCTACAAGTCATTGTCACAATTGCCACGAGCAGATCAAAGTTGCCAGTGGCCATTACATTGCTACGCACTGTGCTGAAGTCGCGCGCTGTTCTGATGTTGCGTAACACACTGCTGATGTTGCTTAATACCGCAGAAACGCGCCCGTCAGTGCGTAGCTTTGTGTACACGTTTTAGTTTTTGCTGCTGTAAGAGGCCCTCGAATTAGTTCTGAACTATAGAGTCAATGTAATGTACGCCACTATACCTGTCATTGCAATATTTTACAAGAAGTTTCTTCAATTTCGACATGTAAAAACGTAATTACTCCTCTAGATATCGACTACCAACCAGCGGCCGTCTTGATCTGACATTGTCGTTACATTATCATCATGTGCAGCCATAATGTCCCTTGGTTGGGCGAAGACCTCCGCATGCTGCTTCCACCTCTGCCTATCTTGCGCTATCCTCTGCCAGATGATACCCTTCCAGTAGTCGTCTAGTTCGTCTCTCCAACGTCTCGCCGGTCTTCCTCTATGTCTTTTCCTTTCGAATGCTTTCCAGGTGGTAATATGCAGTGTCCATCGGTTATCTCGTGTCCTGCTGACGTGCCCTGCCCATGTCCACTTCCGTCTTCTGTCTTGTTCAATCACGTCTGTGACCTTTGTTTTTTTTCTTACCCAGGTGTTTGTTTTTTCTTTCCAGGTATGTGATGTTAACATACTCCTTTCCATCTTTCGTTGTGCGGCTGTTAGCTTGTTTTTTTTTCATGGGTGGTGAGTAGCCATGTTTCCGCACCGTATGTCATTGCCGCTGTATGTTATTGCTGGAAGTACGCCTCAATTGTAGACTTGTCTCTTCAAGCATGTTCTAATGTTACTCTTGAAGATGTCGCAGTGCTTGGCCAATGCTGTGCATTCGGCCGTGATTCGTCTTTGAATCTCCTTGTCTTGCTTTTTGTCTCTGGTGCTGTATCTCTTTCCCAGGTAAATGTAGCATTCAACGTTCTCGATCTGAGTGTTGTTGACATACATTGGTGTGTCGTTTCCATCACCACCTTTGTCTTTGACTTGGTCATCTTGAGACATTGATTTTCATTTTCATCGGCTAATTCATGTAGTATTTGTTGTAGCTCATGTGGTATATTAGCGCATATGAGTATGTCGTCGGCAAAGTGAAGATAACTAAGATATTCGCCGTCTATCTTCAAGACTCTGGTTTCCAAAGTCATTCGTCGGAATATCTTTCGAGTGCTGCCGTGAACAGCTTCGGCGATATGGTATCTCCCTGTCTTACCCCTCCCTTGGTGTTGATCTTGTTGTTTTCGAGCTGTTGGTGTATATTTCCTTCAGGAGTTCGATGTACACATCTTCTATCCCCTGTTGTTAAAGTGAGGTCAGTACTGCTTGAGTTTGCACTGAGTCGAAGGCTTTCTCGTAGTTGACGAGTTAGTTTACGACGTGGATGTGGTCTGTCGTTGAGCATCCGCTTCTGAATTCAGCTTGCTCTCGTGGCTGGTTTTCGTCGAGGGTCTTCTCTAGCCTTTTCGTAAGAACTTTCGTGAGTACTTTATAGATGTTTGATAGTAGACATATCGGTCTGTAATTCTTCAGGTCTTTCTTATTTCCCTTCTTGAAGATTATCTTATCAACATCTTAGCATTCTTCCACGCTACGGGATACCGAATAAACTTATATCTCTGATAAAAAATAGTTACGAGGATATGGCATGCAGGGTCATTCATGCAGGACAACTTACAAACTCCTTCATGGTGAAGACAGGAGTGAGGCAAGGATGTCTTCTATCACCATGAAATGGGATCCAGTGGACACCTTGGACCCAGTTGGAGGACCTGGACTTTGCGGATGACCTCGCTCTCCTCTCACACAGCCATCAACAAATGCAGGGAAAAACAGAGCTGCTAAACACAGTGTCAACACAGCTAGGACTCAACATCAACAGAAGCAAGACAAGGATTATGAAAGCCAACACAAAGAACAACAACCCCATTACAATGAACGGAGAGCCACTGAAAGAGACAGACTCATTCACATACCTGGGCAGTACAATCAACAAACATGGAGGCACAGCAGAAGACGTCAAAGCAAGGATACAGAAAGCAAGAGTTGCATTCATCATGTTGAGAAAAATTTGGAGAGCAAACCAAATCAAAACTAACACCAAACTGAGAATATTCAATTCAAATATCAAGGCAGTTTTACTCTATGGATCGGAGACATGGCGAAGTACACAGAAGACAAAGAATACAGACCTTCATCAACAAATGCCTGCGTAGAATCCTACACCTGAAGTGGACAGACAAGATATCCAACACTACACTCTGGAAAATGACCAAGCAACTACCCATAGAAAATGAAATAAAGAAGAGAAAATGGAGGTGGATAGGACATACACTCAGGAAACCACCAAACACCATCACCCGTCAAGCCATCACATGGAACCCCCCAGGGAAGAGACGAAGAGGTAGGCCACGAAACCCCTGGCAAAGAGACACGGAAAAAGAAACGAAGGAGATGGGATACACCAGGAGAGAAATGGAGAAGATGGCCACGGACAGAAAAAGGTGGCGTTCCTTAGTCGATGGCCTATGCTCCCAGCGAGCAAACAGGCATAAGTAAGTAAGTTAGTTAGCAAATGTCTTCGAGATGGTATCTTCTCCTGCTTTCAATGTCTCGATGTTTATATGGTCGTTGCCTGTTGCTGGCCCATTCTTCATATTTCATATAAGATAAGATAAGATAGCTTTATTGCCATGTGTTCACAATGTAGATACACAATAAAACATTGGAATATATAATGATATTGGTCGTCGTACTAGTACATTCACATGACAATACATTCACATGCACCAAACGATGATGATAAAATATACTACTACTTTAAATTAAATAAATAAATAAGAACAATCACATAAAAAGATCCGAGAAAAAAATCTTTATAACATCGATAAATAATTGATGCGGTACTAAAGCGGTTGATCCTGGTTTTGATGGATCTGAATCGGCGACTAGATGGAAGAGGTTCAAATAGGTCAAGGGCAGGATGGGATGAATCTTGAGAGATGAGAGTGGCTCTTCCTAACAGGCGCTGCTGATACAGTATTTCAAGACTGGGAAGGTCTCTGTCGATGATTCGAAAAGCAGTTTTCACAACTCTGTTTAATCGCTTCATTCTATGTAATCGATCCAAACCATACTGTGATAGAAAATATCAGAACAATCTCGATTACAGCTCTGCAAACGTTGAACATGGCCTGTGTGGTCAAACCAAACGATCTTAACCTTCTTAAAAAGTACAGCGGCTGATGGGCCTTTTTGAAAATATTAACAACATTTAGCTTTCATTTAAGATTACTGGAAATTGTAGAACCGATAAATTTGAAATGTTGGACGATGTCAACTGTCCTGTCATCGATCACAAGAGGCGAGGGAGAAGGAAGGAGAAGTGGTGTTCAGTTTATCAAACCGGTTATAAAGGTAATTCAATCTGTCAGGAAGATTAGTGTCGGTAGCCGTAGTGTTCTTGGGAGACGGCTTATAGTTGGTTATGGCCTTCACAGACCTTATGACCCTGCCAAATGTTCTTAGAGTTGTTGGTGGTGAGATTCTCCTCAAGCTTGTCACGGTTTTTGGCCTTGCCGGTCTTGACGGCCTTTTTCTCTGCATATCTCGCTTTCTTGTATTTGTCTTTGTCATTATCTTTGTACGCATCTTGTTTCGCCTGTGTTTGATATCAGTATTGAACCACGGTTTGTCGTTGGGGCAGCTTGTTATTGTTTTCGTTGGAATACAGAGGCCCTCGCAGAAGGTGATGTAATCGCTGACTGTGTCTGTATATTCGTGAATGTCCGTTGCTGCCTCTTTGAACACTCCCCAATCAGTGCGTTCAAAACAGCCGCAAAGTGTCTCCATTGCATTCACTGACCACTGTTTCACAGTTTTCACGGTTGGCTTAACACACTTCAATTGCTGTTTGTAAGTCGGCGCTACGTAAACCATGGCGTGGTCCGAGCGGTGCGCGAGGGATGGAACGGTACACACCCTTATGTATGAACTTCGGCATCTCTTTCTTCGGATTGGCATTATTGAAATCACCCGTCACAATACCAAATGAGTCTGGTTGAGCATGTTCAGCCTGCGTGACGATATCAGACAGTTGAATCACGGCGGCATCTGTGTTAGCTTGGGGGGTATATACACGGCAGTCAGAATTATGCTGGAAAACTCCCTGGGCAAGTAGAAAGGCCGACAGACAATTGTGAGAGTTTCTATGTCAACAGAGCACGTTTTTGACAACATCTTGACATCGGTAACTCAGCGATCATTTACTAGGATGCAAACACCCCCTTCGCGAGCCTTCCCAGTTCGTCGCGAGACCGGTCACTTCTGTAGATGGTTAGTCCGGGGGGCTGCACGGCTGAATCAGGAATGGTGGCGTCCAGTCATGTCTCTGTGAAGCAAAATATAGAGCAATACTTGTAATCTCGTTTAGTTTGTAGATTGCACAGAAACTCATCGGTCTTGTTGCGTAAAGAGCGAACATTCGACAGGAACACAAACGGTAGTGGGGGTCGTAAATTTCGACGGCGTTGCCTCAACAGGGCTCCGCCTTGTCTACGCACGCGCTGATCACGGGCGTTGGCCGGCTGGTGTGTGACCCAGTTAACTGCAGAAGCATGTGCATAGCATAACATAATTCCAAAGCACTGTCGATACCGATATACCTGACATCATTATACACTGTAGGTACTGAAAGCCATCTCGACAATGCCATATATTCAAACGAGATCTTCCCGGCCATTTACGAAATACTCACAAAAGATCTAAATCTGCATGGTGGTGAAGTTTTCATCGCAATAAGAAATTATATTATAGCCTCTCTCCAACATGATATTTCTATAGAAGCTGAAATGATATATACACATTGGAGCTTTCTGTCGACCACCTAACAGTGGTGGAGACATAATAACACCCTTTCAAATATTCCTCTTGGGGGCGACTTCAACATTTCCAACACTAACAGGTCTAACAATTCCCTCAGTACATTTGCCCAACGTGGAGAGGGCGTCAATAATAAGACACTAGACAAAGACATTACAAACGATTTCTTTCTCACACAATATGTGCACAAATCCACACAATAAAACAACATATGACCTTCTATTCTCTATCAATTCTGACATGGTTCAAAATGTAACAATTGCCCATGGATGAGTGACCACGATATTGTTTTTGCCAACATAAACACCAAACTTAAAGCTAACAAAAAGAATCCAAGACTGGTATACCTTTTCTCAAAAGGTGTTTCAAACAGCATCAAGAGAGATATCTCAAATCTGGTAAACGAATTCAAACAATTAAAATAAACAAATAAATACTAAGATGGATTCAGCCTGGAACACATTTAAAGACATAGTACTTGAATTTATCAATACCCACGCCCGACTATCTGGAAGAACCAAACTTCCTTGGATCAATATAACTATAAAAAAATGAGGCAACGGAAAAGACATTATGACCGTGCCAGAACAACTCAAAAAGCTGAACACTGGACTATATACACAGACATTTCAGAAATTAAATTAAATATTTACTAGTAGAAGACCATGGTAACTATAAATTATCAAGAATCTAGTAGATACTGATGTATAAGAGAAACCTAAATAATTCTGGTCGTACGTAAGAAAGTTGCAACGAGACCAGGTGGGCGTATCCACGCTACAGCATAACAACACATATGCCAAATCGTTCACGGTCAACATTCTTATGGATACAGGAAAGAAGTTGATCAACATCAGCCAATTGGCTGATAACTATTCCCAAGAACACATTGCAGCTCTGGTTGGCCGTGCATGCCTTCACTGGTGCTGATTGCACTTCAGCTTTCAAAGGCAAAGGAGAAGTAAGACCAATTAAATTATTGAGCCAAAATTCAAAGTTTATACACATATTTGCTGCAGTGGGTTTGACGTGGACGCTTGATGATGATCACATTGTCAATGGCATCGAGGAATTTATGTGTCGCTTGTATGGGGTTGGACCGCGAGTGAAGCAAGTTGATGTGGCTAGAGAGATCAAAGTCAAGAACATATGTGGTTCATACGTCGACCTTCGGCCTGGTCTCTCCACTGATTTCTCAACATTTCCGCCATGCAGACGGCTTCTGGTCCAGCACATCAAGAGAGTCAATGTCCAAGTATGTATCTGGCGCAGGGCTCTCGATCATTTTCCAGAAATACCGTCCCTTCTTGACCATGGTTATCATGTCACAGAAGCGGGAAAACTGGAACCACTTTGGTTCGAGGGGGACGTCATTCCGATGGTTCTAGTTGATATCTTAGAAGAGAATGGAAATAACGAAGAAATCATAGATGGAATCCCCACTGTTGATGATTATGACGAGGACGAGAACGATAAGTACGATAACAATTAATCATCACCAAGTCTTCTACATCTGGATTTGAAGTGACATGGATGTACTCTGTTACTGAGTATCTGCATCTAAACGCACATTGCTCTCTTAGTTGGTTTTTGTCGAATGTCTTTTCAAGCCTTTCAGTTGCATCGTTAGACTACTTTATAGGTGTTTTATAAGATATATTTTTGTAATTCTTTGTATATTTGGTATTTCATGAAGATTAGCACCATCTTTGCGTTTTAGTGTGTAGTATTCGTCTTTATGATACACTCTTGGTGTCTTAGAGAAGGTAATGTTTCCTGTTTTTAGCATATCAATGTCTATATGGTCATTGTTGATGCAGCCCATTCTTCATATACCTGTTACATCTTTCGGCGTGGTGAGAATTATGGTACTTAGTTCGGTGTAGAATTCCTCTGTGGTGTTATGATCTGATGTTAATGATGGATTTCACTACCATGGTTGCATACAACTGTAATTAGTCTGCCTGCATTCTTCTGCTTTTACGCAAACCTGTAGTATACTGTACAATAACATAATATGTGGAAAATCATTCGAAGGCTCTCTTTACCATATCATTTGGCTTTATCAAATAAACGAATATTACAATACGCGCATTATTAACTACGTACATACTCAATCACACATACGCACACTTGATTATATGACGAGACAAAGTCTAGAATCGACATCAAGATGTGCAGGTCTTCAAAATGAGGTACTACATGACACATGGCCAAGCATAGCTTGATTTCTGGGCACACGCAGTCCCTGCGTGGGCGTAAAATCAATTGACCTTGACTTTATATATAATTCAAATTTGCACAGTAAACTTGAACAATACTGATAAACATTAAATCAACCTAAAGATCAAGGTTATTGTCCAAAAATTAAAGATAGTAGCACATTAGAAGACCCGACATCCGATAACTGAAATTCCAATGATTTAGGGGGTACCTTAGGCTTTTCACCCACAGCGGGCACAATTTTCAAGATAGAGGAGTCATCTTGGTACCAAATAGAAGCTTATGGCTTGGGAAGTTTTCTATTTGGAAAAGAATCTATGGCGTTCATTTTGAAAGGCTTGTAAATATTAATTTCTGACATGAACGTATCAATCGGAGGACGATTTTTCATCATTTTTGGGACGCAATGACTCAAATTATGGAAATGTTTTGCGGAAAGCCCCTAAATCATACAATGTAGCCTTCACTACTGTCTGAAGATGCTTTCTGCCAAATATGGTGTTTCTATGTCTATTTCTGACGTCACGGTGACACAGTATTTGAATATACCAAATTTTAGGCACGAAAAGGATTTTTTGCCCTCTGAGGGCAAAAGGCCCCGGGTTGGGAGTGGTCATTACAAACTTGCAATGGCCTACGGCATAGCTTAACAGTGAGACCTGGACCTGGCTCCCGGCCTAACAATCGAAACGGATAACATAGGGAAAGCAGAAACTAAATCGCCTTAAGTTGTCCATAGGGTGACCACGGGATTTTATACCGAATGGTTCTTCCCTTTGCAACATTCTGATCTCAGAGATATGAGTCTGTCACCTGGGTCGTCCTATATATATATATATATATATATATATATATATATATATATATATGTGTGTGTGTGTGTGTGAGTGTGTGTGTGTGTGTGTGTGTGTGTGTGTGTGTGTGTGTGTGTGTGTGTGTGTGTGTGTGTGTGTGTGTGTGTGTGTGTGTGTGTGTGTGTGTGTGTGTGTGTGTGTGTGTGTGTGTGTGTGTGTGTGTGTGTGTGTGTGTGTGTGTGTGTGTGTGTGTGTGTGTGTGTGTGTGTGTGTGTGTGTGTGTGTGTGTGTGTGTGCAATATTAAAACAGTGACAGAAGCCAACCCAAAAACGACATACCTACATCGTTGCCATCAGTATGTTGTAAACTAATAGAATACATTTTATACCACACCATCACGGAACATCCAGACAAAAACAACATCCTTGGCAACTCTCAACACGGTTTCCGAGCAAAGAATTCATGTGAAAGCCAACTATAATTACAACCGTTGACTTCCTAGCTACAGGTTTATACAACAACAAACAAACAAACATTCTCATCTAAGACTTCTCCAAAGCTTCTGACACTGTCCCCCATCTAAGACTTCTTCACATACTACAATATGATGGTACACAAGGAAAGATCTGGCAATGGATCAGACCTTGGTTTACAAATAGGACACAATGACTTCAAGCATACCACAGGGTACTTGCTCCCCATACTTCAATCTACTCTACATAAATGACACTAATAAATCTCCTTGCCGATATCTGCTTGCTGTTCAGGACAATATATATACATTGCCGATACGCTAGCCTTACAAAAACGACCTAAATGTGGGCCCAAAATGGCAAATAGCTTTTACTCCAGTAAAGTGCTATACACTCCACCAGCATAAAAATCGTAACCCACTAACACTAAACTCACTCTAAACTCCGTCAAACTTCATTTTTTTGTGTGGTGGTGTTTTCTATGTGTGTTTTCTGTTTGAGAGACCTCAAACAGAAAACGCACATAGATAACACCACCTCAAAAGCAAATAGAACTATCGGACTGATCAAGCGAAACCTAAACAGATGCTTACAAGAAGTAAAGACAAAATCATACACTACTATTGTTAGACCAATACTTGAATACTCATTAACAGTGTGGGATCCATGTCGCAAGTGTTAAAACAAATACAAAACAATCAACGCAGAGCTGCATGATTTTTTACATGATTATTCAAGAGATGGTAGTGAAGATCTTAACAGCACTAAAACACCATCTCTATAAAGCAGGAGGAAAAGTCACAAGACATTCTGTCTTCCATAAAGTGCTACACAAACAAATAGCCCTCAATCTACCAAATTATCTCAACACATATACCTGCCACACCAGATAAAATGGTCATTACCACTTCATTCCCCCATTCTGTATCTTCTCAAGCAGTTTTGAGGGGATAAATGTATTAAACGCACAGCTATAATCAACAAAAAGGATACTAGCATAAGTATTTGGACTGTCTAGATTTTGGAGAACATAAAACAATCCTAGAGAGACAGCGTACGTCGTCAACAGATCTATTTTCACGATGTGCAAACTAAAATCGATCAAGCAATAGATCGATAACTGATTTTATAAACTGCACAACCAAGCGCTCGATTGTCTTCCCGACTACAGAGGTTAATGCGCAACAGGCCTATAATCGCTTAAACAAGATATTATAGATTACGTTTTGGGGAACAGGGATGATAGCTGACTTTTTGAAGCAATGGGGGATTTTACATTGAGAAAGAGACACACTGAACATGTCTGTGAAGACACCTGAGAGCTGGCCGGCATATTGTTTAAATAAATGTGGAGATATGTTATCTGGGCCAGCAGACTTCTTGTTGCTATTTAAGCGTTGAAATATATATTTTACAGCACACTGGTCAACTGTGAAAGGAGGGGGGAGGAGGAGGAGGAGAAGGAGGAGGAGGAGGAGGGGGGTTCGTCACAGTGAAGCCCTGTGAAGACGAGAAATAGTGTTCATTTTATCAAAGTGGCTGTAAAGGTCATTCAGATTGGCGGAAGAGTAGTGTCGGTAGTGGTAGTATTTTTGGGAGACGGCTATGTAGTTTATAGTTGATTATGGCCTTCAGACCCTGCCAGATGTTCTCAAAGTTGCTGGTGGTGAGATTCTCCTTACGGTATTAAGCCTTGCCGGTCTTGGTGGCTTTTTCCGCTGCATATCTCGCTTTCTTGTCTTTGTCATATTGTACGCATCTTGTTTTCCCTGTAGCTAGTGGCTAGTGTTTGTCGTTGGGGTAGCTTGTCATTGTTTTCGTTGGAATGTATATATATATATATATATATATATATATATATATATATATATATATATATATATATATATATATATATATATATATATATGTATATATGTATATATGTATATATGTATATATATATGTATATATATATATATATATATATATATATATATATATATATATACTACACAATATACGAAACGAACGAACGCATGTGTAAACACCATAATATACAGCGTTGTTGGCCGAACTCACCATATCGCGCAAAGCAAGCCGAATTTACAAGTATTAAAGGCCGAATTCACCAAGCAATGTGGACCGAATTCGCCATAACCACCCCTAACCACAATGGAGTCCTGTTGGGTTCGACGTTGGCTGTGGCTGCTATGTATATACACTGTGACAGTTGGTAAGGTTACGTTCACAACACATGTAGCCATTTCATAGATGTACCAAACTATTAATGTAATATTATTGTAGTCCGTAGTTGAAAACGGTATGTCAGTCCACGATGAACCGATGACATTGGACTGGTGATTGGATTCATTGATTGACTCTATTCCGACGATTGGCTGTTAGTGTTATAAAGAAATAAGAAATCTGCCAATATTTGCCTCCCCCAACATCTTTAAGTTATTTGAAACACTAGTGTCACCCGTATCAGGACCACACATGTTTCCAAGTGAATGTCCGACGTGAGGATGGCCTCCGCCCTCGTATTCCACTCAATCCCTCGAAGTAAATGACTAAATCTCTGGCACTTGACTTCGTCTTGGTTCGGACCCATCTCGATTCCGTCGTTATAAGTTTGTTTTTGCATAAATGTTATACAGCAGTATATTAACTTCATCATATTTATGTTTTAAAAATATTACTACGTTTTAGCGCACTTCTGACGCCTAATAAAAATGACTAATACTTGGCTTATAGTAGGAGCTCACCGAGTATCACATGGCAAAGGTATCACCCAGCAAAGATACAATGATCTCAGTGTCTGCGTTATAATTTAGCCTAAAATTAGTGAGGCCCACAAGATTTGAGAAGAACTCCTGGCCTGACACAAAAAGTGGGGCCAAGAATAAGAACGAATCAGTTATAATGTCATGTCAGAATCATTTATTCCATCAAGGACTCAGAGTTATAGGTCCAAATACATTTTGAATACATAAATTTGATGTATTAAATTGAATTGGAAATCACAAAAGGGCATGCACTTGCATTTTATATTTCTGACCCATTTAACAAAATGAGTCAGATGTAGGTAACTTTCAAAATTGAGGTATTGGAAAGAGCAGTTTCAGCTTTCACATGATGTATCATGTAAGAAGATATATCATTTGTACGTGAAGTTATGGCTCACCAAACATGTGTGGGGTAGAAACCTTCAAACTGCGAAAACTGCCTTCAAAGTTTCAACAACATTAGTCACGTATCATGAAATGTACCTTAGTTACCATGAACATATTTTACTGAAATTTGGAACATGAATAGAAATGGAATGCTGGAGACATGCTGTTAACATGAAAACATCTTTGTTAGAAAAGAGTAGCGGTACAATTAATTGCTGAAAATTCCCGTACCTTCATTGGCTTAACAGCATGAATCACAACAGACGGCCATATTTCACAAGTTTAATACTAAAGAATAACGTAGCTACATAATGACAAGAGATCTGTAACAGTGTCCAGATAAATCATCTGTCGCTTCTAGACCAGCCACGTCCTCGCTTGCATGTTGTTAGCATGGCGTTCACATGTGAACTATATTTACAAATTTGGCAGCAATTTGCATATAAACGTGTGCCTGTGCATGCACTGGTTATTTATATAACCTCACTCCACCAATCAGTAGTGCGATCTGGGTGGTAACCAGTACACCAGATGAAGTTACTATGTAGTTTACGCTGCTGAGGCTAACAGGCCACCCCTTCAAGGCCTTCTGTGAGACACAGTTCGCATTTATTAACATAAATTTGCCCATATATGGACCGATGACACACCAGGCTTTATCATGATGCCCAATTTGTAAGGGTTCATCTCAAATTTAGCTGCAAAGACCGCATGCAATTAGCAGCTTTTTCCATGTCATTTCATGAAATTCAAGCAAAATGCTTAGTATAGCTCCTCGAACATGACACCAAAATACATAAAACAGACTTAAATAGACAGTACCATTTATGGAAAATCTGTTTTACCAACATCTGCCTCATTTTGTTAAGATGGGTCACATTTGGTCTGCATTTGAAAATTATTTGCAAGTACACATTAAAAAAACCAACAAAAGGCAAAGCATTGCTTGACATAGTCTTACTGGCTCAAGAGTTAAGACATCATGTTTTTCACACCTGTGGTACTGGTAGGGTCAATAGTGGGCAGGTAGCCCTGAGGAAATTCACCGAAGGTGAAGCAGCTGGTCCAACATTAGCAGCAATGATTGAATGGAAAATCACAATAATATAGTCCAAAAGACTTCAGGGCCTCTTGGCCCATATTTTTGGTTGGTATATTTTAATATATACCAACTTGTAGGTAAATGTTGCAACAGTAATTCTAGTTGATTGTGTTTATGCAGAACAAGTAATTAAATTATAAATTATTGATCATGCATTTCATTTCAACAAACATGTAACTTGTGTTCGTGATTGTTTAGAGTTCATCAGAGATGGAGTGAGTACAATACAAATGTACTCGAGTACGAGTACGATTACTTTACAATATACTTGAGTACGAGTACGATTACTTTAGAATATAAGCATGATTACTTTCATGATTACTTTAATGAATGTCCTGTTTCTAACATAAAGGCGACTTTCATGGAATCCCTAGGTGTCATTCTTGTTCTGTTGTTGTGTCACTAATGTTCTAACTGTTTACTGCTATCCACTATCCAGGTGTTATTGTTATTAATATTTAGACGACTTTCTCAGGTATTGGATGAATCATTTAATGCTGGATTAATAATTTAATTTATGGTTTCTGAATCAAATACAAATAGGAGGCATTTAAATATTCAAATACATATGATCAAATACATTACAATAACAGCACTTCAAAACCAGGGGGGCATATTCAAAAGAGTAGTATATCAGATGGGTCCAGACATGGGGTCAAATACATTTGTATTTGAAAGTATTTAAATACTTTTTTAAATATTTGTATTTGATATTTAGGAATTAAAAGTATTTGTATTTAAATACTTTCCTAAAGTATTTGACTTGTTCAAATATTTAAAAAAAAAACATTGTCAGTATCAACATTTCTTTTTCACTGTCACATGTAATGCCTGCCAAACTGATTACCTTAATGCACTGCAATTTCACCCAGCAGTGCTAATTACTGATGAAGACACTTAACAGCAGGCTTCCCCCTGGCCCTGCAGTGACCACAACTTGTGTTTGCTCAGAGCCAGAGGATGGACCTAACAGTGACCATAGGTCAATATCCCCTTTTGTTCTTTAGTCAGGGTTCAATTTGGCACCAGGTTATTCTGGTTTCCTGGCTGACTTTGAAGTTGAGCCTTCCTCACAACATGGTAGCAATGATTAGCAGTGTCTTTTACCTACATAGTAATACAAAATGAAAAGTATTTGAAAAATATATGAACAAGTATTTGAAATACTTTTCAATGTATTCATATTTAAATACATTTATATTTAAAAAGTATTTGTAATCCCTCAAGAATATTTGTATTTAAATACATTTCAATGTATTTGACCCCAATGTCTGGATGGGACAAACACAGAATGGTTGTGGATTTAGACAGGTTTACAGTTAGTACTTAATTAAACATAATTGACAGGGATTTAGCAGCTAACCGCCCAGACCCAGTCAGGATTCTGGATGTTGGAAATATGACCAGTCATTCACACCATACTGACAGCAAACAGTACAGGTGGGGTTGTGGCCTGGCTTTTAAAATTACAAAGCAAGATGTTAGGGGATGCTTATCACCTGCAGTGCTTCCAAGGGACTGTCACAATATAACTTGTACTTTGTACTAAGCAGGAGGGTGAGGAGATGTTGCTTTTCTGGGAAGAGAAGGTATTAATTAGAGAAATCTGACTGAATATTTATTTAACTGAAATGCTCAACAGTAATAGATTTTTTTTAGATTTATTAGATTACTTCTAATATTGCCATTTTTATGTCTAATATATTTGCTTGCAACTGTTCATATGAAAAAAATGTAATCGTGAGAAGTAATCGTGAGTACGATTACTTTGGTAATGTACTCGAGTATGAGTACGAGTACGATTACTTTCCTTCGTATTCGAGTAGGAGTACTCAAAAAGTACTCGTACTCGAGTACGAGTACACGAGTACGAGTACACGAGTACGATTACTCCTTTGTGTAGTCATGATAGTCATAGGATGGTAGATGCTGTCCCTGTATAGGTTCAATTTGATGATGCAGGAAATAGTGTCACATAGCAAATATTAATAACATTAACAATTTTAGAATATTGCTTACTGCTTCAAATAAATTTATATACCTTATAACAAACAACAGTTATGTAATTATTATGGTCCAGTAGTATGCTCCAAATGAATTTGTATTTTTGTAACTGGTTCCATAATGTTGGGCCAATCCGCTTATATGGATCCATAACTGCCATGACAGTCATAATGTTTATTAAGATATAGAAAATGTAAAAATACATACATTTTATTTTAAAAATTTGACTCTTTAAGGCAAGCATCATGTATTGTGTCATACGTACATGGTGTCAGATGTACACTTTTTCTGTATGTGTAACACCACTTTTTTGTATATGTTACAACAATCCAGCAGCTCTTGATATTATGAAATGTACCTATTTTGGTGTGTGACATACATAAGATACATACTTAATTAATTGTCAATTTAAAATACACCTACAATTTTTATATTACATGAACTAAGCATATTAAAATGTATAAAGAGGAATGATGTGACTGAGTGTTATAGTAGATATAATGGTACATTTTTTGGTAGAAATTAATCGTGAAATAATTTCATTATCATTGTCCTGTCTTTAGTTACATAATTAAAGATTACAATTAAAACTAAATTAATGTGATACCTGAAACCACATGTTTGTTTACCTGAGCGCAGAAATGCCCGGCTACAAGATGTCAAAACAAATTCTGTATTCAACGTGTAAATGTAATGTATTGTTGTTCATTTATTGGGTAATGCAAGTCATTACAATCAACTTTATATACCCTGATTAAGTGGTTCGTGTGTTTCAGCTCTCTCTGGCAGAGTGGTGCCAGTGATATCAACATCTCAGCTGATTGCTGTTATTGGAACAAATGTCACCATGAACTGTTCATTGAACACTATCGAAGAGCCAGCTGGTCTTGCTTGGCATTATCCAATGAACATGGATATGAAGCAGGATGTGATTGCTGCACAGCGACGTTACCATGAGAGATGGGTCACACCAAGTATGCTGCAGTTGACAATTGTTTCTGTTGCAATCCAAGATGAAGGTATCTACATGTGCAAGTCGAGACGACATGGCCAGATGTCCGTGCGTCTTACTGTCAGTGCCAGTTTATGTCAGGGCAACCACATTTTTCACTGCGGAGGTGGAATGTGTATCTTTAAGCGCTACCGATGTGACCGAATCTCTAATTGCCCCGATGGCTCAGATGAAATTGGCTGTGGTGAGTAACTGACATCCTGCATCTGGTCTTTTCAATATAAAGATAAGAGTATTTAAACATGTATGAATATTATTTTTTCTACATACAATAAAACAATTATTTAAAGGGCAAAAAATTAAACAGTTTGGTGTTAAGCACCTAAAAGAGTTTATACACAAACTAACCATTTGCATCTACAATCAAATTGTTCACATCAGTGACTTACTCAGAAAGTGGTCTTAAAGTGGAAATGTTATTTCCCTTTAATGTTTTAATTACACATCATAGTTTATACTGGCATGGTGGTGTCATGGGGTCAAGCATGTCATACTTACTGAAGAGAAAAACAACTGTCAATGTTTCGGTGATATAGGCCTAACAGAGTTAATAAAAACTAACAACTTCCAACAACAACCATATTTTTAACGTCAGCGGTTAACCATACAAAAATTAGAACATAGCCATATAAAGTGTATTTTAGCAATAGACTGACGTATTGGAGTCGACTTGGCCGGCGTGAACTGTGCATATAATTATTATCTTTTACTTTCTGACTAACATGAAAGCGACCACCAACAGGTGCCAAACTTCTCCTCACATATCTTACATACATATACATACATTACGTTAAAAAAATCACCTGACTTCCTCTAACGAAGAAAATTAATAAAAGAAACGCGCAAATCTTGACAGACAGCAGCTCAACATATTCGGCTACATGCAGCTCTGATGCTACCATAAACTCGCTTCTCCTCACATATCTTACATACATATACATACATTACATTACAAAAAACCACTTGCATTCCTCTAACGAAGAAAATTAATAAAAGAAACGCGCAAATCTCGACATACGGCAGCTCAACATATTCGGCTACACGCAGCTCTGATGCTACCGTACAATCGCTATTATAAGTTAGCTTTACACAAAATACTGTTAGACGTCTAGACGAATACAGTACGTAAAATTTACAAATATTCGTGCGCACAAACGCGCCGTCTAAAGGTATTTTGTGTAAAGCTAATTTAATAGATTTTAGCAGCCACCGAAAAAGTTGCAGAGAGATCTGCACATTTGTTTTGTGAATTTTTCTTTGTTTGACGAATGCAACTTATGCATGTGAATATTGCTTGTAATGTAGCTTTTGTATCCAGTGGCCCGGAGGGCCAGTAGATTTGAAAAGTTACTGGCCCCCAAAAAGTTACTTCATGAATTTGACTGTTTTGACAGGTATACAGGGGGGCTTGAAACTATAGCTGTCTGTCATGAAAAAACATTTCTTAGTTTTGGTTGTACCTGAAAAGTATTAATGCAGAATCAGGCATACATGATACCATGATAAATTAGCATTAGAACGCAGACAACCCGTGCCCCATTTAATGACAGGCTAGCCTATGACTGTAAACATCGCGTCTGTGACTATGTGTGAGGCCGAGAGCCCACAACCACATGCGCCGGTGACAATGTGAACGCTGTCCAAAACACTTGCCCTCTTTCTTCTAAGATTGTTTTAAAAATTTACCGCTGCAGTAATGGTCAAGATTTTGCAATACTATCAAACGTTTCACAGTATAATTACGTTGATGTCTTGGAATGTGAACTAGCGTTTTATCATGCAGACAACGACATTGCCTATCACTCATAGCCAACGGTAACGTGTAACAAGATCGCTGTTTGGGTGAATAATGAGTGATTCCCGCCATTCGCCAATCATGCGAGTGTTTACAAAATTTGACTTCCATGGTGCATGGAAGTCTTCGTGTACGCACGACAACATTTTAGACACATTGCGTAATAAGTTATAGATAAAATGTAACAAAACGAACATTAATAAATAGATTAATGTTATTAAGGTCATTCTATTTTCTGTGAAGGGTCGGGTTACGGAAACATCAACGGTGGTTAGTAGGGAATTGAAACCACTGGGCCAGTAGAATTTAAAAATTGGTGGCCCGAATTGGCCTAACAGCTTTAAAACACACGTCGGGCCAGTGCCCATGTCGAGCCCTGCGTAGTGTATGTATATGTATGTAAGATATGTGAGTAGTTTGGCGGCTGATGGTGGTCGTTTTCATGGTTAAGTCAATCCAACCCAGTCGCCTAGCATCAGCATTAACACTGTGTCTGTGACTGTCAATTCTAACGAATCCATTGGACCACTGTTTTAGTTCTCTGGTGGATGTGGATAGTCGATAGGAGTGACAATTTGACCAAATGTGGTTACTCACAATAAAAATATAACTTAGATGACACACATCCTACTAATAATCATATATACCAGCCAATACACGATTACAATCATTACATATACACTCACCAATGTGAGTGCCAATATTGACTGCACCATTGAAATAGCTGTCTAACACAAAACAACCCAACACCCACTGAGTGGCAATCCAAAACTCAGCTCACCAAGGATACTCAAATGACTGAGCGACAGGGTCTTGTATGGCAAATTTGTTGCAGGACGATCCAACTTCTTTCTGACACTGGTTGTCAAGAATGGACACGGAGTACTGGATCATTTCAATCACAATAACTTTATTCTGCACCAAAGGCAAGACCCTGTCCACAGTGAAGACATTAGGAACACATGCTTCCTACTCCAACCAACGAATCAGTGAAGAAATCACGCTGTAGAATAACAGTATATTTCTACATCACTCATAATACAAGCAGTGACTATGTATGATGTCATGTATGCATCAGTACTGACCCATACATAGCGACCACCAGCTTTATGCAGACACCACTTGTGGACGTGTAGAAATATGGGCAGACGGGTATAAAAATGAAAGGTCTTCCAAAACCATAGATATTGTAAGTTATGTCTCGAAATTGAGTTTAAATGGTGTCACATGTGTGTTTGTAGTCCATTTGAGGTCATCAGACACGTTTAAAATTTGTAAACTGGATTAACAGTTAACATCCATGTGTCCTCCAAAACATGTGTGACAGCAATAATTTGGTTTTGCATAAAGCCCTGGCGACCACCCTAGTGCCCAACAGCCATACTTGTTTAAGACAAAAGTTTGCTAACTTGTTAATTTTAAACTACAATGTCTTAATTCGTGGTCCGTAACCAACAACACAACCATAGCTTTATATAGAGACCCGTCCACCTGTCATTTGGACGGGTAAAAACGAATATAGACGGGTAGAAATATGGGTGGACGGGTAAAAAATGAAGGAGCAAAAAAGGTCTTCCGAAACTGTAGATATTGTTAGTTATGCATTGAAATTTGAAAGTGAGTGAAAATGGTGTCACGTGTGTTTGTAGTCCATTATAGGTCATCAGACACATTTAATAGTTTGTAAACTGGCTTAACAGTTAACATGTGTGATGGCAATACTTTTATCCTGCATAAAGCCTTATACAACAACTGTGCTGTGACACCAAACACTTTCTCTCATGATACATATATCGCTACTAGCACCTAACCAAAACACTCAATACTATTTCTAGACCCAGAGGCTAATGGCGATTTAAATTAAATACACCAATATGTGCACAATTAGTGGTTTCTCACACAGAACCACAACTTCAGTGTTAAGTGTACAGTCTACATGCTGCTGCACAGTTGATATAAATGGGAAACAATGGTTGGTTGTATCTTAAATTAGCTACAAACTCAGAATTGGCAGAATTTACATGTGGAATTGCAGCAAATGAGTGAAAATGGTGTCACATGTTTGTTTATAGTCCATTATAGGTCATCAGACACATTTAATAGTTTGTAAACTGGCTTAACAGTTAACATGTGTGATGGCAATAATTTTATCCTGCATAAAGCCCTGAACACAACAACTGTGGTGTGACACCAAAACACTCAATACTATTTCTAGACCCAGAGGCTAATGGCGATTTAAATTAAATACACCAATATGTGCACAATTTGTGGTTTCTCACACAGAACCACAACTTCAGTGTTAAGTGTACAGTCTACATGCTACTGCACAGTTGATATAAATGGGAAACAGTGGTTGGCTGTGTCTTAAATTAGCTACAAACTCAGAATTGCCAGAATTTACACGTGGAATTGCAGCAGTCTACACGAGGGTAAATTAAACTACTGCAAATAATCAACGTGATTCTTAATCACCTTCCACAATTATCAAGGAACAATAATAGCTTAAATGTTATTGTACAGTTGCAATCATAACACATCAGGGGTTGGCACATTTCCGGGAAAAACTGGTTTTAGACAGGTCAGTGGGAATAACCTGGTAATTACCGGTATTTACCGGGAAAAGTGGTATTTACCAGGAAATATGTGGGAATAACTCCATAATTTATATTACCATTTAGAATTTAGTTAATATTCGTCTAAAGCTAACAAGTTCACTAGTTACTAGTTCAGGTGTATCCTTGTATTTGTTTAAAGCATGAAGTCAACAAAATTTTCAAAAAGAAAATTACTCATTTAGTTACAAATGCCATTGTCTTTCTCACACAGGACAAAGCCAAATACTAGACTAAAGTCTAGTACTTTCAGGTGCCAGTTGGTAATCTGTTTATGCAACAAAATAAATATTGGGCTCTGGACATTGGTAGGCTCTACTGTACCCACTCAGCAAACATTAGTTACCATGCTTTATATTCAGACTTAGGGAAAAATACAGGCTAACTGGCTAAGGGCCTGTAAAAATCTGTATCATAGTCATTGTCTCTGTGAGCCCCAAATCAGCTCCAGCTTAATATTTTATCAGAAGCTAAGACAAAATCACAAAAGGATAGAATTATCAAGTTATATTAGAATAATCATGAAGATATTTCTATGTTGTCCTTCTTAATCATGGGTTCCCTTACTCATCACTGTGTACCTACATAAGCATGGTTCCATTTTATCACCCACCGTAAGCCATGTGGTGCATGGCATGGATTACCCATGGCGCAATCACACATTTAATCCATGCAGTATCTATTGAAATAATGCCCGTCAATATATATCCACTATAAAAAAATTAAGTTATGTATTTGTGTTTAATAAATGTCATAATTGGGATAAAATATAAACAGAAAGATATGTTTAGAATATCACTGAGTTTGACTGGTACTAGAGTGGATAGAGCAGATCCCTGGTGACACTGTAACACAGTAACATTAGAACAGATTGATAATTAATAAACTCTTCTGTGGGCATTAGTAAAATACAGTTTGGTGATAAAGGCCATTTATGTCTTATGTTGTTTTTCCAGTGTTTCAGTAACAAAACTCTTATTATAATTATAATTGTTAAAAAACCAGTACTGATGTATATTTACACGTGTATCATCTTGGTGATGGTACAGTAACTTGAATAAATAAATTAAATACATTCAACTCACCAAAGCAAATTTTCATTTCCTTCAGGAAAACAACCTTGTGCCTCTAGTTTATTGCTTGCTCTACTGCTCTCCCTCAAATCCTTACATCTTCCTGATGGTCAAACTGCAGTGACACCTATTGTCACTGCTTATCAACACTGATCAGTAACTTAGCATTAATCACCAGGTAGAGACACTGATCACCGAACAGAATTACTTACTATCACGTAGGCCTACTGATAACCCCTATTTTAGTTATGGGCTTCACGTTTCTTGTCTTTTCATTTTGTTCCAGATGATTTGTGCGAGGGTAAGTTTCAATGTGATAACGGTCAGTGTATCGACAGAAGCTTGGTGTGTGACGTGTACCACTCGAGAGACTGTGTTGACGGTTCAGATGAGGCCATCTGTGGATTAGTGACAGACTACACTGGACAAGGTGAGGTCCTCTATGTTGCCGTGCATTGCTGAAGTAGTTTGGACAATAACTATTACAGATTTTATGTGTGTTGTTTAACAGTTGGGTCATTCCAGAAATTTGTTGCCCTCTTGTCAATTTTTAATTGAATCAATTAATCATATGTTAGTCCCAGAAGGGGTTGTGTGGAGTCTACAGAGTCTTTTGCTATTTAAACTTTGGGTCGTAGATGTTCTCTGAAGGCTTCTTAAAATACATAAAATTACTCATGTATTTAACAGGTTATTGTATCTTAAACTAATCAACCTATGACTATGCCATGTTGTGCAGTTGTTCTCTATCAGTGTTTCTCCTTGGTAAAATGGTGGGTGAGGCAGTGTCGGCAAGTGCTGGAAGCGCAAAACGGGCCTAGGGGTGGCCGGGAGGATACCCCCCGGAATTTGACATTTGCGTGCCATTGACCTGTTTGGAGATCAGTTTATTTAGACTACACAAAGCATCATGGGTTTCAGTACATAGCACAAAATTCAATTCCAAATGGATATGGTCAAAGGGAGTTGTCACAGGCAACAAAAAATACATCTACACCCCTATATTTACATTTTGGCTCCCAACATGTCCTAGTCTCATTTTCCCAGGCTTTGTAGGTGGCAGCACTTTTAGCCCCTCACATTCGCCTCATAGATTTATTATAATGCTGTGCCAATGTTGCCACCAGGGCGGCCTTACCCCATAATAGACCATGTATGTCTTGTGTGTGAAAACGAGGTTTGATGCAGGAAGTCCGTTTTCTCAATGTTCAAATATAAGGCTTTGTTTTGTTTTTGGTTGTACTAATCGGTCTGTCCCCAAATTGTGTTTATAGTTTTATTTTCCGAAGTATAATTAGAAGCAGAAATGGTGTGATACTTTGCTGGTAAGAATGATCATGGAAATCATGCATTATAATTAATTAATATAGTGGTTGCCATGGCAACGGCGACCACTTGTGTTTGACGATCTTTACAAGTAATGAAGAATGCCATCTTTCATGCAGTACAACCTGACTTGGGGCAAATGTTTACATGTGTTATGATTATGTGCATTTAGACAATTGTCAGATATATATATATATATATATATATATATATATATATATATATATATATATATATATATATATAATAAGTGTTATTGAATTGTGAAACCACAACATATAGCAGTGTAATATCCACAGCTTTTTAATCACGAACAATAATCCATATTTTTATTATCCTTTTAACACCCATTACTATATATTTGTAGATTATATTATGTCACATGTATGACATATTAAAATATTGTTTAATATTATAAAGATATTTGTTATCATCACTAAATCAATAAAATGCAAACCCCGTAAAAGACACATACGGCCTAAAATCGTTAATACTATTTGCACTGCATAAATCACTATTGTAGTGACAGTGTGTTAAACTCAATATTAAATCGGACAGTTAAGGTAAGAGAGCTATAACATGAGATATTTATGACCTGATTTTCCTAGTACACTGTATGATGTAACAGAAACCAAGCTGGTGACTAGTCTATATTAGAATCCATATTTTATCAGCGTTTGCCTTAATGTAAATTTGCCATCCGAGCGGTATTACTGGTATCTAGCTATATAACAATACCGCTAAAATGATTACCATAATATATAATATGTTATATTATAGCTTTCATCGTAAGTGACCGGTTTAATATTGAGTTTACCAAACTATCATAGACATATAGCGATTAACGTAGCACAAATAGTATTAACGATTTTAGGCCATATGTGTCTTACAGGATTTACATTTTACATTGCTGTACATTTCTTAACAGTGGTTTCTTAACAGTTCAATATCTGTCATGTTATACTGCGCGAATGATGGCGTTCTTCATAACTTGTCAATATGGTGAAAACACAACTGTCAAGTACTAGCCACTGGCGCCGATGCCATGGCAACCACCATAATAATCGATTAAAATGCATAATTTCTATGGTTATTCTTACCGGCAAAGTGTCACACTGCGTCTGCTTATAATAATCCTTCGGAAAATATAATTATAAACACAATTTTAGTGACAGCCTGATTATTATAACCAAAAACAAAACAAAGTCTTATCTTTTAACATGGAGAAAATGGACCCAAGTGCCCCAACCTCATTTTAAGAGTGCAAGACTTATATGGCCTATAGTGTTAATTGTAAGAGGCACTTCCTAACTCGTTCTGAGCAACTTTAGAAGAGTTAAATACATCACTACAACATGTGCAAAGAAGTAATGATTTATTCAACAAATCACTCTTGAGAAGCTTTTCATAGTGAGCAAAATGCACATACCTGTACCTCATAATGCATATGTGTAATATTTGCCAGTGAAAAGGTTCACATCAATAATTATGTATGCTTTCAGTGCGTCCAGTGAACCGTGGAGGTGTACCGCTAGGCCCAAGCCAGCCATATCGTGCCAGCTCTTTGTTTGGAAGCATTGTAGCTTGGATGATTGGTGTGACTGGCGTTCTCGCCACGGCATTGCTTATCATATGTCGCATCCACGTGATGCGTCGTGATATGCGTCGTTTCAGACAGCGATTCCATGGCCAAACAAGACAGGCTTTGCACATGTCCACATGGCAACGTTGTATGTACTGTTGGTCGCCAGCAGAGGTGGACGAGCCAGCAGTTCCAACAGTTCATATTAATCTGCGACTGTTGCCAACATCTTATGCTGGTGGAGTAGTGCGCTGTGTCAATGACTATGTGCCAACACCACCTCCGTACACAGAGCGAAATGACCCAGACACGCCACCGCCTGCATATACAACACTTGACAGGACACATAATCGTATTACTACAGCAGATGTTACTGATGACGACTGCACTGCTGCACAAACATTGTTGCACAACCAAAGCATTGCAGCAGAAAACACACCCAAGCCCATAGAAGACACTGTAATTCCGTCTTGATGTTAAAATGTCAGTTTGACACACAGATGAGAATATGTGGATTACTATATTAATCATGAAATATACAGTATAACCCGCTATCCAGATAGAAACTTTTGTATAAGCTTGTCTTATTGGGTAAGATTTGTGTATTTGACAATTATGATATTATAATAAATAACTGAGTTGACATCACACACTTTTAATGCAACCATGGTTGCTTTTTCTATGAAAGTTTGTTCAGTTCTACTATGGTAGCTTTTCATAAAGAACCTTGTAGCTTTTACATTTTTCCGGTCGTTATAAACTTTCCGCGTGATGTTTCTGTGCATGCATGATAAATGTAAAATAAGTTCTTTTATATCGCAGAATCCAGTCCTCAGACTGCTCAAAGCATGTTATACTTCACCTCCCCGGCAGACCTGTTCAATCAAACACCATCTCGATTTCTCTGGGAATCATACAACCACACTGCACTTAGTATGCAAAGGCTGCTCATACAAATATATATATATATATGTATATCAAAAAAAAATATATAAGAAACAATACATTATTATAACCATTTGTTCTATGTTTGCATACTGATGATATTAAAACCAAATAATATCTGAGAAGCAATAATAGTAAATTAATAAACTGCAAGAAAGGTATCTCTAAGTGTATAATTTGGATACTAGCCTCTGCATTGTAGAATACTGGCTGCATATTGCACAGCTTTACATTTGCTGGAAATAAAGGTTGAGAAGCTACAGTTTATATAAACGCCAAGACCATAAATATGATCGGCTATGATTATTATTAAAATGTATGGGTAAGATAGTTTTGAAAATCTGCACTGCAGCATTAGTACAGTCATGATAATCATAACACCTGTAGACATCAGGCATGGAGTCAATTATATTGCTGTGTAATATATTAGTATTACTTAATTTCCTTCCTATTACTATTATATGATGAATGGAACGTATTAATATTCAATTAATTAAATGTCAAAAATATTAGATATGAGGAATTTTTAAATATGATTATCAATAAAATCACAAAGACGAGATGCAGTGTGTTGGTCAATAAGTCCATGCCAGGGGTAATGTTGCAAGGAGTGCAATACCTGTTGGGATCGAACCAACAACTAAAGCCGAGACATTAGCAGGTACCATTTTTACAAACATACTGTGCGTGGAATCCCGGGGACCGCGCCTATTTATAATGTCTCGGCCCCTCCTGGTCAGTGCCGGAGACTGACGAGGTCGAGCACACTGGGGATGCCACTGTCAGTTCTGCTATCTGGCGACAAGTGTGGACTATTCTTCCACATCCTTCCTCCATTATGTTTTAACATACTTGATAAGTATGAATTTAACACTAGCTAACTAAATTCTACCACATTACTAATGTGTTCTATCAAGTTGCTGCAGAAAGGTGAATAATATAAACATTTACATATTGATCCCGGTGTCAGATAGTATATTGACCCGCGTAGAAAAGTGACCCGGGGGTCAAAATACTATAATAGAAAATTGCCCCCCCATATGGAAAAATGACCCACCCCTTGTTTCTTTATGGATCTTTATTTTGTTATGTATTTAAGTAGTAATCACATTGAGAGTAATGTTTTGTTGATGTTTATGCAACATTGCACTTTGATTAATAGATTAATAATATTATGGTTATGCCATAATACTGTTTTCCAATTAAAGATCTCCTTTTTAAACTGAATGTTCAATTGACATATTTTGTAAACACTTGCACCAACACCAGTATTTTATTTCGTGTCCAATTCCATGGGAAACATTCTGCTAACTGCCATAGATAAATGAAATGAGGTGGGGGGTCATATTTCTATGGTATAGTATATTGACCCGTGGCTCATAATAGTCGATGTTATAAAAAATACTTTGCAATTTATAAGGTTATGTGATGGTGTATGATTTGTACAAGCATTACAATAAATATCCATTTGATAATTACCGAATAAATATTTTACAGTAATGGGGGGGTCATATTTCTATGGTATAGTATATTGACCCGTGGCGTATAATAGTCAATGTTATAAAACTATTTGGCAATTTATAAGGTTAGATGATGGTGTATGATTCGTACAAGCATTACAGTAAATAAATATCCATTTGGTAATTACACTGGCACTAAATGGCAAGGATATGGCTTCCCAACTTTTAAGCAGGTTACCTGGTGAACCGTTTACCTCATCTAGTCAACTGCAATTGCTAAACCAGTTGAGATTTACTACCAGGTTCACCAAATAATAGGATACGCTGACTCCCTTGCCAAAGAATAAAATAATTGGATGGCTTTTTTAAAATATCAATGATATTGCTAACAGAAACTTAAAAAAACTTTTTCATTTTTGGTGACCTAAATTTAACATTAGATATTATCTTTTGAAGTGAAATAGTTGTTTAGGTGCTATAATCTAACATTATGATCAAAACCATTATTTCAAATATATATCCATAAAAGATGGGGGTGGATCATTTTTCTATAACTGAAAATCTATGGAAAAGTGACCCGGGGGTCATTATTCTATATAGAATAGTGACCCGCGGGTCACTTTACCCCCGGGTCAATATTCTATATGACATCGGCACTCATACTACTCTACTCAATATAAGGCAACACGGACACGGCCGTACATCGTCTCGACTGGGTGAACTGCCCCCATACCTACCGCCACCGACTTCTTTTGACAGTCGGTGTAAAAAGCAGTTGGTGCTAAACGCCAATCCGTATCCACCAGGGCGATCAAACTGCTATCCAAGGCGTGACAGGGCAAAACAAGTAATCATCTATAATGTGCCTGATGGCTAGTGCGTATTAATTAATATATCAACACAAGGGTGTGAAATGATAGAGCCAGGCATGATGAGTATTTACTGGACTAAGATCAAGTTGCGCGCTTCGGCCAAACAAAGAATTTATCTAGTGATTTTTCACTGGGTAGTCGGAATTTTATATCTGAAGACTGAACTCGTGTATTAATTTTACTATTATACCGATGTAGGGTTTTTTAAGATAGGGGAGTGATCAGTCTCGCTATATGACTGTAAATTTGTTTTTCTGAACTGAAAAAGTGGGGGGATATTTCCTATGCTGTCCCCCTCAGGCTGAAAAGTGGGGGACGCGTCCCCTCGTCCCCCACCGATCGACGCCCATGGCCAGCACACACCTACCGGCGACCGCCGGCATTACGCGGCCTTAAAATCCATTATAATTATGCGAAAGTGAGTTACATCAGTACGATGTCACCATCGCCGACGTAATCGACTACGAAAAACCAAGATGGCAAGATAAGCATGAATGTGTGGATGCGTCCACACGTAGCGGCGAGAGAGGCGCAAGGGGCATATGTACATTTAGTTCAAGCTATTGCGCCAAAAGGAACGGGACAGCAACAACAATTTCTTAAGAATGCCACCTCGCTTATTCGACAATCTGTTGACCATGGTAGCGCCACATGATCGCCGTAAATACACGCAAATCGCAATACATAATTGTGTGCACCATCTAAGGCATTACATTTTTTACAGAACGGTAGAAATGTAAGCGCCACCTAGTGTGATAGGAAGCAGTCCATGAAATCCATGTTTGTTGAGGCTACACGCGTTGTCGAGATGACGCATGACAATTTAATTGCAACGTGTTACGGCCGCTTGACACAGTACCATGGATTCAATAGGTTTTTTTCGCATTTCCGGCACTCATGCTATTCTACTTAATATAATTACTAATAATAATAGACTTCACTTGCGCCAATATCATCGAAGATCAAGCTGAATGACGCGACAAAACAAAGGGATTAAGCAAGCTCGTGATCGTAAGACAATGCGTGAGTCGTCAATGGATGGTTGAAGATGCTAGGAAGCCAAGGAGCATAGGCAGCATTAAAGAGATGTTTTCAGACGTCGGCGGAAGGAAACTATATTACCTTCTGATTTAACACTGGCAGGAAGCGAATTCCACACAGTTGGTGCGGCAACCGAGAAAGCTCGGGTCCCGGTTTTCGTTTTCACCCGAGGAATGCAAAGAGGGTGTTACCACCAATAATGTAATAATCGCCTGTTAATGTAATAACTGCCTGAAAATGTAATAAAAATGCCTGATAATTTAATAACTGCCTGATAATGTAATAACATCGCCTGATAATATAATAAACTTGCTGCCTGATAATGTAATAACTTTCGCCTGATAATGAAATAACGTACATATTTCACGTAGGACTTAGTCGTTTTCATAGATTTCATGTTGATTTCTTGCTCTTAGTCCAATTCGTCTATTTCGTAATACTGCAACTTTTGCTAGTGAGATCTTTTTAGATTAACTCCAATATGCTGGTTCCGAATCTGAAGTCAGACATGTCCCAGTAGGTCAGGATTTTGAGTTATACATTCTCGCACCATGTGTTATGCATTGTCGCATAAATTACGAATAACGGGTTCCCTTTCCTTGATATAATGTCAGGGCATCTAATACCGCAGACGTGGGGTTTGTTTGATCAATAGTAGTGTGAAAGCCAGATGAAGAATTTTTTATGAAGGACTATTAACGTCTACTAACGTTATATTACGGAATTTGTTGACAATTTCGAGTCTATACATTGATGTGTTCTTTATCCAATTATACACATTATATATATATATGTGTGTGTGTGTGTGTGTTCATATATATATATATATATATATATATATATATACACATATACACATATATACAGTGTTTCTCTGGCTCTGGACCCATGTCTACTTTGCATGTATCGACTGATATTGTGAATGTGATCTAGTGGGCCCACGTAGATGGTTCGTAGATCTAAGCTTGTTTAAGGTTATAAGGAACAAGCTAACTGCCGCACAAACAAAGCATACCATGACAGAAAAAAACATATGGGTAATGGAAATGACAAAGGTCGTAGACTTTGTCCATTTCGTCTGTTTCGCATTGCTGCAAATTTTGCTAATGGGATAAGCGTACTGTTTTAAATTAAACCGAGTGTGCTGATTCAGAATATGATGCTCGATTTGTTCCAGCTGGTCAGGATTATATGAGTTATACATATGATCCAATTTTATATATGTGTGTCTATATATATATATATATATATATATATATATATATATATATATATATATTATTACATGATATGTGTTACGTGCTACATGTTATGTGTTACATATTACACGATACATGTTATACGTTACACGATTGCGTGTTTATTGTTACTTGTTATGTATTACGTTATATATGTTAAGTGTTACATGTTACACGTTACGTGTTACGTATTACGTGTTACGTGTTACGTGATATACATTACGTTTTACATGTTCCGTGTCACGTATTACATGTTACATGTAAATGTTACATATAAATGTTACATATTACATGTTATGCGTTACATGTTATGCGTAGCGTGTTACGTGTTATGCTTTATATTTTACGTGTTACATGTCATGCGTTACACGATACGTAATACATGTTACGTGACTGTGTTACATGATATATGTTACGTGTTACATGTTACATAGTATATATTATCTATTATATGTTACGTGTTACATTTTTACCTATTAGATGTTACGTGTTACATTTTTACCTATTACATGATATGTGTTACATATTACATGTTACCCGTTGCATGTTACGTGTTTATTGTTACATTGTATGTGTTACGTGGTATATGCAAGTGTTACTTGTTATATGTTATATGTGACATATTATATGTTACGTATTACATGCTACGTGTTACGTGATATATATTACGTGTTATGTGTGACATGATACGTATTACATGTTACGTGATATATGTCACGTGTGACGTGTTACATGTTTGCCTTATATATTACATGTTACATACGTTACGTGTTATACATTACATTATACCTGTTACATGATATATGTTATGTGTTACATGTAATATGTTACATGTTACATAGTATCTATTATATGTTACATGCAACACGTTATGTGTTACATTTTACCTGTTACAGGATATGTGTCACGTGTTACATGTTACACGTTACACACTGCATGCTACGTGTTTATTGTTACATGTTACGTGTTACATATTATATGCTACGTGTTACGTGATATATGTTACGTGTTACATGTTTCATGTAAATGTTACATATTACATGTTACATGTTAACATTATATTTCATATTGAATATTATGTATTATATAATATATATTTCAAATTATATATTTCACAGATGTCCTAACTTCTCATTTACTGAAGGACAAAACCAATGAAATTCCAGGGGCACACACTAGTCGAGTTACCCCGCCACGCTTGGGGACAAAAGGCAGTCACCCGCTATAACACCGTTTCAAAAATGCGATACCTTTCACCTTTTCATGCATTCATCTACATAGCGCGAAATAAAAATTGACCAAATAGTACCAATAATAACTATGTAGAAATCATAGTGAGTTTGATATGGCACAAGCAAGACACAGCTAAATTAAATAAATAGGCAGTCCGACCACGATGCAAACATATATTTTGCAATGCATTCCTCTATTACATGTTATACCTATTTGAGCAATCTGCTGACGACTATTTCGGCTTTTCATCACCTCGCCGGCTTTCCTCTCGATTGCTCTTTAAATTGCTAAATGCATATATATATATACATATATATATATATATATATATATATATATATATATATATATATATATATATAACATTCCTTAATAAACCATTTCTTCATCTGGCTTTCACACTAGACACACGTGAACAAACGCGTACACGCGTGGACACACTCGGACACACGCGGACACACTCGCGGCAAACGCGGACACACGTGGACACACGCATGAAAACGATATGCTGGCAGGGGAGACTTCTGTCATCTATTATAGCTTAACCAACTCTCTCCCGTCTTCGACACTTCCACTTACCGAGTCTAGTATCCCGAATGTACGGCCCCTGGTGTCAGCCCACTAGTCCTCAAGTAAGAGTATGCTGCTGTCCAAACTATGCTTCCGATGAACTTCCGACGATCCTGAAGCTGAAACAAACACAGATGTTTATCGCTATTACCGATGTTTTCATGACAAGTCTTTGATAATAATTAAACTATGACATGTGACATTTTATACAATATTATATAGTATATAAGCACATGTAAGCATATATTACACGCCATGTATCGAAATAAAATACTCGCTACAAACGTAATGTATGTCATAGAAGATTGACAAACATTACCTTAAAACAAAAAAATATGCTAAAATACAATAGCAAGTGAACCTTAATCACTTGAGGTAATTCAGCAGCATCAGCTCTAAAATAAATAATTGATATTCAATAGTCTGTATAGTGTGTAGTTTGAATAAAATTAAATAAGTTAGTTAAAATACTTTGAAGGATGAAGAAAATAATAAGTTAATATATATATATATATATATATATATATATATATATATATATATATATATATTAATATATATATATATATATATCAGTAAATAAATCAGGTAACAGGTTTCCAGCAAACAGTTATTTTGGATTTTCTATTACCATTTACAACATAATTTTACTGTTCCTTTAGAAAACTTCTTAATTTACTCTTAAAATGAGACCTATATATACCACATCAACAGCTAAATGAATAAATGTAAAGGTTGCCGAGATACACACTCCTTTCACCACTACCCGCTTCAAAACACCTCTCTACTGGCACTAGCTGTGACAGTATCCATGATGAACTGCGAAGAAAAAGTATCCATGATGCATTGCGAAGAAACCTACTCACAATTAAATTACACCGGCGGTCGGACATCTAGTAATGTTGCCTAGAGTGGGAAGATTATCAGGACAACGAGGATGTAACTAATGCGCTTTCGCCAAAAGTCTGGCCAGCTGATGTCCAGTGCATCATTGCTATCAGCATAATAAGCGCTGTTAAGGTTTCTCCCTGGCAGACCTGTTCAAACGAACTCTATTTTGTCTTCCATGGGAAACATTTAGCCTCGCTGCAATTAATACTTGACGACTATTCGCATACAACTATCCACCACTGTATATCAACACATACTCGCTCATGTAGTTGGGTGAACGGGGCAACGCAAAGTGAACGAACTTGCCCACTGTTTGAAATAACTGCACAGTATTTGAACCGTGGTTATCTTATATAGTTGAGAGTGCGAAGCTCCTGGAGTCCTGCCCCTGCACCACTGTGCTTCTTTTTTTAAGAAGACTTAAAGCACACTGCCCTCCAAACCAAATTACAAGTGACTGCTATCCGCACTCCTAGCCAATATATAATACATTCGTCCATCAACCATACGGCTAATGTAGACAGACGAAGGAAGACGACGCCAATATAGCAGGACTCACATTCCGGAAACTCTGCACTCTCCACGACAATTTTTTGGGGTGTATCTACCAGCCAGATGCTGTCAGTATGTACCAGAGACATCGGAAAAGTGTTAGCACGTCGTTCCTGCTTTGCTCAAATCGTTAGCAACTGGCGTAGTCCACCACTGCATTTGTCTGGTAGAAGCTGCGATGATATCAACTGTCAAATATTATAGTATGCAGCTGGTATATGCATATGACCAGAATGTGTATGTGATGAGCATGGAATGCTCCGCCAGTGGTGACCGCATGACACAGCGACTTCTAGACACCACACAAAAGCATGGTAGTCACACACACACACGCACGCACGCACGCGCGCCTTTCTAATTTATGACAGCAAAGTGTGTGTGCGTGCGTGCGTGCCAGACAGACATATAGACAGCATTTCCATGTTTTCCACACACACTAATGTACCGAAAACGCGCCTTTCTAATTTATGACAGCAAAGTGTGTGTGTGTGTGCGTGCGTGCGTGCGTGCGTGCGTGCGTGCGTGCCAGACAGACAGACATATAGACAGCATTTCCATGTTTCTTTTGTATACAGCATGCTTCTAGGTTGCATTTCCGTTATAGTTCCATACTGCATATGCATGTATTAATAGACATATTCAAGCAGTCGTGCATACACGTGTACGTTCGTTGGTTCGTGAAATTTTGGATGAAATACAAGATACAGCTACATGTCTATTGACGTTTAATTCTTCCATTGTCATGAACCAGAATACGTATCGGACATGTTGATTCATAGAACCATCCATGATTAAAATCACAGAATGACTTAATACTTGTCATGTAACTTTCGCCCTTTGTAACTTTCGCCCTCAGTACAAAAACAGGACTCTGTGATAATAATAATATTTATTATTTATAAAGCACAATATCCAACATATATCAAAGCACTGTACAATAACATCAAACTACTCATTATGTGTTATAAAATAATAATAAATACAATGTACAAATTACGTTTAGATAACAAAAATTTTACACATTAAATTAGTCATATTGAAACTTAATTAAACATTGTAAATAAGTAAAGTCGATGACTACAAAACTAAAATAATTATTACTCTATATACATGCGAAACACTAAACACAATAAATAAATACAGTCAAAAACAATACATATGTATAAAAATAAGGCAAAATAAAATATTTAGATCAATGTATAGAAATGTTATGGAATATTAAAACATATACTAGTATATGTACTCATTGTTGGAGTAGAGTTATCACAACTATAATTCTCATTTCGATAAAAATGAACCAAATGCATTAATTGAACATATCATGATACTTTAGTTATATAGTTCAACATCCATTTGTAAATCATACATATGCTTATATTCAAATTTCTATAATGGTATGAATGCTACAGACAGTTGTATTGTTATAGAAACTCTTATGCAGAACTGTTATACAGGAATAATTATTATGTACAGTAACATGCAACTCATACACGATACAACGAAAATAACCTATTAAGCTGTTCCAACAGGTATTCTGTGGATACGCTTCCAATGTCCACGTGGGCAATCAGTCCTTGCATGGACCGACTGAGGGCAGCTCCCATCCAATCCTGGAAGGAGGAGATACACTGTCGTCGGCGTGTCATGGCTGCGAGGTCACGGATATACTTCTGCTCCGTGCCCCCCCCCCCACCTGAGACCGAGAAATCTCGGTCAAGCTGAGCTATTACCAAAATGCCCAATTAAAAAAGTGTCCTGTTATCAAAATGTCCTGTTACCAAAATGTTTGTTACCAAAATGTCCATTACAAAAGTGTCCTTTACCAAAATGTCTGGACACGCACACATGCACACACACACACACACACACACACACACACACACACACACACACACACACACACACACACACACACACACACACACACACACACACACACACACACACACACACACACACACACACACACACACACACACACACACACACCACACACACACACACACACTCACACACTCAACCACACACACACACACACACACACACACACACACACACACACACACACACACACACACACACACACACACACACACACACAGATTCATTCAAGTACTTCAAGAAGTAGTTCAGTAAATACGTTATTACCTAGTATGTTACAATAGAGTCACATTGCATAAAGGTTTTGGGAAAGCGTTATACGTGTATCGAGTGAAAATTCTTCCTGTTGACATATTCGTGCTCATGCGGTTGTGGGTCCCGTCGATACATGCCACCACGGTGAGGAATCCTGCTAGCCGGAGGAACTTCGCCTTCTGCGGGTCGGCTTGTTGTTGCGTCGGTAGCTGTACCCACTCATGCATCCGAGCGACCAAAGCGTTGGTCACACGGTGGATGGTTCGGGATGCGGTTGACGTGTCGATGCCGATGGTCTCAGCTACCAATTAAGTTCTAGAAACAAACTCGCATACATTCGCAATGTCACTATAACTTGCAGAGTAGCCGACAAGGGGCCTTGTCGCGTGTCGGGGTACTACTCTAAGTCGTCTCGCAGTTCATCCACGATTGTAAGTACATCGTGACGGCGAAACCTAAACTTGTCGTATAACTCCACGTCGTCGTACATATCCAGTGGATTTTTCCTATCCCGGAACACCCGATTTCGCCTCAAATTCCTCCTGTGTTGTCTTCTCCAAACTACCACGGCTGCCATTTTCACCACCGCCTAACAGTTACACCTCCTAGCTGGTATCCTGACATTTGGTAAAGGACACTTTGGTAATGAACAGACATTCTGGTAACAGGAATGAACAGACATTTTGGTAACAGACATTTTGGTAACAGGACATTTTGGTAACAGGACATTGTGGTAACAGGACATTTCGGTAACTGGACATTTTGGTAATAGGAAGTTTAGATAATAGGACATTTTGGTCTTAGGACATCTTGGTAACAGACATTTTGGTAACAGGACATCTTGATAACAGACATTTTGATAGCATGGCATTTTGGTAAACCAATAAATATTCTTTAAAGGCATATTTCTTTTTTTTAAACTTTCAGGTTAATAAAATAAATAAAACACTGGATTTGCTGGTTGCAAGTTAGTATACTAGCAGGGCAGTGCTTGCTTCCACGACATGTACAACGCCACCTTATCATGCCATTTTTCTCTATATGCTTGGTATACGCATAGCCATTCCACAAAAGCTTTGCTTTTCCCCTGCTTGTTGTTGATAATTCCATGTTCACATGTATGACATCAACTTATGTGTGTCTGGATTTAAATATGTCCTGCTAGCCACTAGTTGGCTGTAGTGGTTGAACACTCTAGCCACCACCACTGCTATTTGAAAGTCATGTTCCCTTCAGAAGCAAGCACTACCTTACAGTTACACCATGCCTGACTGCAGGAGGAAAGCCAAGTTCCCTGTCTGGAGTCTGGATCATCCTAATTTACAAATGGTCTAACTGACAAACATCTCAACAGGTTACCTCCTGATATGACAGACTGGACTCTGATTATGTTCAGTAGTTTTACCAAAATGTCTTGTTACCAAAATGTCTTTTTACCAAAATGTCTTGTAACCAACATGTCTAGTTACCAAAATGTCCTATTACCAAAACAACCTGTTACTGAAATGTCTGTTACTAAAATGTTCATTACCAAAGTGTCCTTTACCAAAACGTGTTTGTGTATTTGTATGTGATGTGTAAGTATGATTATTGTTTAAAATTTAGAAGGTAACAGATCATTGTAGATGTGACAAAGTGTGGATAATGACCTCTGTCCTATTATGTAACTCTACCAGTCACCAACTCTAGGGCTGACCTTGATCTTGTATATTGCTATTGTAGAATAATTGCCCTAGTCATGGATGCCTGCCACTTTATGGTGGCTACCTGTAACTTTAGTTCCACCAACTGTGCTATTTTTTATGATGGCTCTCTCTCCTCTCTGTCTCTGTCTCTGTCTCTGTCTCTGTCTCTGTCTCTGTCTCTGTCTCTGTCTCTGCTCTCTCTCTCTCTCTCTCTCTCTCTCTCTCTCTCTCTCTCTCTCTCTCTCTCTCTCTCTCTCTCTCTTTCTACTGGGACGTTTCCATTATTAGGATGCTTGATGCAACCCTCAATGTTTACATCAGCTCTTTGACATTGCTAATTAGATATGAAAATCAAAGATTAATTGAGATTGCTCACCCCATGCATCATCCATTGGCAGAGCCATAACCTGGCCATCACCTGTGTCCAACATGAAGCTGTCTGTGTCTTGCACTGAAACATGAACATTATAACTTTTGTAAATATTACATATTTACGTATTGTGTTAAGGCAACTTTACAGTAGTCTCAGTCAGTGGCAACGGCTTGGTACAATGGTGCTACCTTGGATTGCGCCATCGCCTACAACATCCTACTGCATCAACAGGACCAAGCTCTACGAGGAGTCTCTCACCTTGTGCCACCAGAGGAACGGGAGCGCTTTCATACTGCTCCATTTGGGGCGTCGTCACTATTCGACGAGCTCCCAACTAAGCTACAGTTGCAGTACAAGGTGGCCAGTCGGCAACGAGAGTATACTCTATAGAGGGGCTCGGCACCTTTTACCGTCGGTAAAACATGTGCTGCTCCACATCGGTCAGCACAAGGAGGACGACGACACAGGTCAGGCCTACCTGTGTCCCAGGACTAGCGCACCGGTCAGCCCAATCTTTAAGCGACCTTCGACCCTCTAGACATACCACGACAGGTGGTCGTGTTACCTCCTTTGCTTACAAGGAAGGTGGGAACTCTGTCCCTGTTCTGCGATGTCTGGAGACGAAGGAGATGCAGCGAGTGGGTGTGCAATGTTCTGGAAGTCGCTTTCCGTCTTCGGTTCAAAGAGTGTCCCCCCATGACGGGTGCCCCATCTGCGTTTGTAGACAAGGGCTCTATCGTGAAGCGCACATACCTCCGGTCACTGGTACAGGCCATGCAACAAACAACGTTGTAGAGGTAGTCTGCGACACTACATCTCCCGGGTTTTATTGTCATCTCTTCCTAGAGATTCCCCATTTCTCGATGGAGAGTGCGGAAAGCATTCGGCGATCTCTCCCTCGAGACGCCTGGGCCACTTTCATCGATCTTGTGGATACCTGTTTCCATATACACATCCACAGACGTTACTGAAAATGTCTTCGATTTCAGACTCGGGACACCATATACTAATTCCGGGCACTGCCGTTTGGCCTTTCTCCAGCACCTTGGGTATTCTCCAAGATTATGACAGAGATCAAAATGCTAGTGATGGGCATCAATCTCTGTCAGTACCAGGACGACTGCCTCATCTATTCACCATCTAACGACCAGTGCCTCCGAGACACTGTACAAGTGCTCAATCCCTGCCACACGATGGGCGTCTTCATTAAAAAAAATGAAACTGATCCCAAAACAGAAATTCCCTTTTCAGGGATACCAGTTCGACCTGGTTTCCTTCCAAGTCACTCTAACTCTGGATCGACATCACAAAATCAAGCACTGGTGTGCTCATTCCTGCAAAGCCAAGGAGGATGTGCTCATACGTGGCAGATCCTGCTTGGTCTCTTTGCGTCCACAGAGAAAATGGTTCCTCTGGGACGGTTGCACCGCCGCGAAGCCCAACGTTGCATCTCTCAACATTGGGATTTCAATGTTTAACCAGCAACTTATGGATACCTCTTTCCCCCACGGCGGAGGAAGATTTCAAGTGGTGGAAGTCAGCACATAATGTTCTGAGGGGAGCCCCAGTTACCCCGACAAACCAGACACTCAGTTGTTCATGGATGCACCGAACATCATCTGGGGAGCACATTGGAATGCATTGACGGTGTTCGGTGTATGGACAACAATCGAGAAAACACTTCACATCAACGTACTCGAGTTAGAAGCCACACACAGAGCCATGCTCCACTGGCTGCCGAAGCTTATGTGTCTGACAGTCCTGATTGCGTCAGAAAACTCCACTGTAGTGTGCTACACCAACAAGCAGGGCTGAACAAGGTCAATACACCTGTGTAGACGGACCAAGAAGCTACTCCACGACACATCCCCGGGAGATTGAACGTCCTTGCAGACATTCTGTTACGCCCTTCCCAGATGTCAGGTACAGAATGGTCTCTACATCCATCTGTCTTCCGAGCACTGACACGGAAATGGGGAATCCCATTATTGGATCTGTTTGCAACAAGGTGGAATCACAAACTTCGACTATTTGTGTCCCTCTGTTCCAGACCCATCAGCCATGGCAGTAGATGCTCTGTCAATGAACTGGAATGTACTGTGGGCATACGCATACCCACCACCAGCTCTGTTACCACGGGTGCTCGAGAAGGCCCAACAGGGCCAGTAAGAACTGATCCCCATTGTCCCATACTGGCCCAGGCGATCTGGTTCCCACTACTCTTATGGATGTTGGTACAATCTCCACTCCGGATACCCAACATTCCTCGGTTACTATTCCAGCTATGAGGTCAGATCCATCGAGATACGTCCAATCTCCAGCTACATGCGTGGAGGGTATCCAGGATACCTTCTGCAGCAGAGATCTTTCGGTCGACGTTGCCTCCCGTTTCAGTAGACCCCAGCGAGAGTCTACTCTGGCGATCTATGAGTACAAGTGGCGGATCTTCACTGCTTGGTGTAACATACAACACATTAATCCACTGTCGGATTTTCTTCTCCACCTTCACACGGAGAAAATTTGGCCATCTCGACCATTGCAGGCTATCAGATGGCAATCGCCAACACACTTCGTGCCACTTCCGGTGCGGAAGTAGGGAGGAATCCTGCACTGAAGTCGCTACTTCGAAATATCGAAATAGAACGGGCACCATCAACGTCATTTTTCAGAGTAGAATCTCGCCTTAGTTTTGTCAGCATTGACCAAACCACCTTTCGAACCGCTAGACCAAACGTCGGATCAGCTGCTTACATGGAAGACAGTTTTCCTCATCGCGCTTACGTCCGGCAAACGTCGGGTCGAAATACATGCCTTTGAACATGCCCGACTACAACAGACCTGTCATTCATAAAATTATCAAAGACGCAAGTATTGAACAAGGGGTGAAAGGCCCGAAATGCGTGATTTCATGCACAATTCCAACACTTAACCGTCATTTGAGCAATGGCATGGCTGAAGACCAACTCCTGTTCCCAATATGGGCACTAAGATTCTACCTAGAAAGGTCCATTGAAGGGAGCACAAGCGCCTCCTCTTTGTTTCGTTCAAACCAGGGCATATAAACGAGACATTGCACCATCCACACTCTCCGGGTTGATCCGGAAACGATTCTGGACTGCTACACAAATTCCCCTACACCTCTCCTTGAATCCCACAAGGTTAAGGCGCAACAGGTACGATCCATGGCTGCATCAAACAGACAGGCCTCCGTGGAACAGATTATGCGAGCTGATACCTGGTGCTGTCATAACACCTTCAGGCTTCACCGACTTTTATCTCAAGAACCTATCTCTCTATTCTGCCGATCTCATTCAACTAGTAGCTGCAGAATCAATTCTGCACCCAACATTAGAGATGAGGTAACATTGTCTATATCCCACCATCCATTCACCTAGATTCTGCACCCTTCCTCCTTTCCCCCTATAGGGAGATTACCAGAGAACATGTAACAGAGAATGTTCACTACGGCAGCGCCATTTTAAATCTGAGACAGTGGCGCCCCTAGCGGACGAATGTGCCGGGTTAGCAGACGCCATATGAAACTGCAGTACAAATTATGTGGCTGACGTTGGCCGGTATCATGCACCCTCCCCACAACCCCCTCCCATTTCCTATACCCACATCAGCACTTGTTTGGGTTTTTATATTGTTGTGTTTGTTTTTATTCATGCATGTCTTGTAATTAAATGATTCACAACCAAAATATTCACAACCAATATGTAATTTATTCGGGGTTGCGTTATTAAACGCACATGGCGGTTTGTTTGTAGGGCAGAAAGCTGCTGCTGCAGCAGGCGCTCACATGTAAACAGGGCGGTGTGTCGTTGTCCACAAGTTCATACCCGGTCGCCATGCCCCAGAAAATGCAATTTTTCACTTGTTATAATTTACCAGCAAATGTAGATGGCCTATTAGTATGGATATTTCCCATATGCCAGAATATTGGGGCAGATAAGGGGTCATTGTGGGAAATTGTTTGTGTCAACTAATGAACTCAACACACCAGGATTTTTTGCGATCGTTTCTGCACCTGTTTTTAAATTGGTGTTATTATGTACAGTATATTTACACCACAACATATCAACACAGTGATTTTAGTTTATTGTTTTGCAGTCATAATAGTGTTTTGATAATGTAACTTGTTAGGCTTTCATTATTCCGATAAATATTCCCCCTTGCACAAAACTATTGATTTTCTAAGAATATTTTATAGGATTTTTGCATATAGTTTTCCATAGAATTATATAGAATATTCTATAGGATTATTCTATAGAATATTCCATAGGATTATTTCTATAGAAAACAATAGGATATAGCTTATAGAAAATATTCCATAAAATCCATGGCATATTTCGTAGTTTTCTATGAAATACTTCCTACAGGGAATATCCTGCAGAACATTTCTTATAGAATTGTAAAAAAAAACTACAGATTTAATATCGAGTTTATCACACTATCATAGACATATATGATATAGCGATTTACGTAGTGCAGATAATAGACACGATTTTAGGCCGTATGTGTCTTTTACGGGATTAGCATTATACATTGCTGAACGTTGTGGTTTCGATAAACACTTATATCTGACAAGTTGTCTAAATGCACATAATCATAACACATGTATACGTTTGCCCCAAACAGGTTGAACTGTGCGAAAAATGGCACTCTGCATTATTAGTCAAGATTACCAAACACAAGTACTTGTCGCTATTGCCATGGCAACCACCATAATAATCGATTAAAATTCATGATTTCCGGGATCATTGTCACCGGCAAAGTGTTCCACTGCTTCTGCTTATAATAATGCATCCGTAGGTCGCGCAAAATGAGCCGGTTGATCGACTTTTCCGACTTTTCGATGAACTTGGCGGTGGTGTTGCCATTGTCTAATGTCAAGCAACTGAAGCACATTCGTCCGCTTGGGACGCTGCGCTCCACGCGCTAAAATGGTGGCCCATTATAAATTGCGAAGTGAACATTCTCTGTTACATGTTCTCTTGGATTACCTATCACAGTATGAGCCTTTTTGCCAAGTGCGAAGAGAAGAGACTCAGTGATTGGATGGAGTGGTGGGAGCTGTGGGGATAGGTCATTTTGTCATGTTATTAATTATGGCAAGCAACTTTGGCGCGGCTAAGTCTATTGCACCTTGTGAAGCGACGGAGCCAGGTAAGTATGTTACTTATAAATACATATTTTTATTCTAAAAATATAGATTTAAAATCACCTAAATAGTATATTAAAAACCCTTGTTGCCTTTTGTTTTATATTTTGTCCCATAGTGATTTTTAAATGGCCGCCAAATTTTATTTTGCCATACATTAATAATTGTTTCATCTAGAGAAATAATTGTGGTGTGTTGGTATATGTTCTCGGAGGATTTCAAATAAACCATTTTTGGAATTTTCCAGCTTTCGCCTCCGCCATGTTTAAAGATGACGGTCGTCAATACAAATTTCACAATATCTCAAAAACTACATTGAGCAGTAGTGTTGATGAATTTGGATAGCTTGGTGGATAGCGATATAAACCAATGTACATTTGACCTTCATTAACATTTATATATCCGCCATTTTTAAAGATGGCATCCGGCTCAGCCATTTACCCATGTCTTAAGAACTACGTAATCTAGAGCCATAAAATCGATGTGAAGATGAAAGGTTTTTAGATATTTTTAGATATGATTATTTAGAATGTATTACTGTTAACCTGTTTTTGAAATATCCACTATTTTTGAAGATGGCGCCCGACAAAATGTCAAAAAGGTATTATATCCATAGCTTAAGAACTACGTGGCTTAGAGACCAAAAGTTTATGTCAACATATTTTTTTTAGAAGTAATTATATTACTTTTGACATATCCGTCATTCTAAAAGATGGCCCCATCAAACGGTATTATTGCTGTATCTTAAGAGAGCCTGCTATCCCTATGTCTTATGATCTACGTATCGTCGAATCTTGAAGCTGATGTGGAAATATAGATGTTTGGAGGCAACGATTTAACGATGGCTCTTAGATATTCTGTAAATCAGACAGAGTTGGCCAATTCAAACATTGGTTTATTGATTTCAAAATTATGCCATAGCGTATTGAAAATTCCCAATATGTTCATTCACCCCCACCCCACCATACCCCACCCCACCCCACCCCACCCACCCCACCCCACCCCACCCCCACCCCACCCCACCCCACCCCACCCCACCCACCCCACCCCACCCCACCCCACCCCACCCCACCCCACCCCACCCCACCCCACCCCACCCCACCCCACCCCACCCCACCCCACCCCACCCCACCCCACCCCACCCCACCCCACCCCACCCCACCCCACCCCACCCAACATCCACTGAAATTGCACGGCATTGTGAAGCGTATGTTGGCTTTTATGCATGAAAACTGTCTTCCACAAACTTTCACCTGTCTTCTAGAAACTTTCATAAAACCTTTTCACTTGACAATCATATGATAAGCAGGGTGTTGGTGGCTGTCAAGAACTTCAGTAACTACAAAGACGATGACAAATCATATGTTAACTCATCCAATCTAAAGCTCGACGTCATGACCAAGTGAAGGTTATCTTTGACAGTTATATGAAAGCATCCTCACTGAATGAATCAACACCGTGAAGAGGCAATTCCAAGGGAATACTATCCTTCTATACCTGGCTCAAAATGTCTTGGACATGAGAACTGCTGAGAAACTAGTGACCGTGACACGCAATGTTGTCAATTAAGACCAACTCCGACTGCCCTGTGTCTACAGGTGTGAGCACATACAAAGAAGCAAACAGTAGCATGATTCAACATATTGTGGAAGTTGCAGAAATATATTAATAGTCTAACCACGGGCGTCGATCGGTGGGGGACGGGGGGACGTGCCCCCCACTTTTCAGCATGGGGGACAGCATAAGAATTGTCCCCCCCCACTTTTCAGCTCAGAAAAATTGCGAGGCATATAGCCCGACTCACCACTCCTCTCTCTTAAACGCCGCTACACCGGACTAGCTAGACTATAAACTCGCGATATGAAGTTCCGACCATGCACCCATTAGAAAATCGACTAGATAAATTGCTTGGCTGGCCGCAACTTGATCTTACTTTAGTAAATAACCATCATGCCGGACTGCGCCGTTGCCGGGCTCTATCAGTTTGCATCCTTCTGTTGATATTATTTATAGGCTCTAGCACGGGCGGCGATCGGCGGGGGACGAGGGGGACGCTTTTCAGCGTGGGGGGACAGCATAGGAATTGTCCCCCCACTTTTCAGTTCAGAAAAATTGCGGGGCATGTAGCCTGACTCCCACTCCTCTCTCTTAAAAGCCGCTACATAGGACATAAATTCGCGATATGAAGTTCCGGCCACCCATTAGAAAATCGACTGGCCACAGCGCGCAACTTGATCTTACTTCAGTAAATAATCATCATGCCGTTGTAGCACCTTTCCGACGTTATAAACGTCCCGATTGACGTTTCTGCGCATGAGCGATAAATGTAAACTCATTAATGTGCAGCTAAAGGACAAGGCATTTATGGTATAAATATTACGGGTTGTTCGTTAGGATATATATAAAGTAATTTGTAGCAAATTAACACGAGGCAAACACGTTTTGAAGCATGTTTTGATAGCAAACGTGACTATAGTGCGCCATAATCCGTGACGGTGATTTAAACAAACGTAAGATGTTATTGTATTGACCGACATTTTAAGCAACTCTTCACAGTAATCATCACAGGAGAGTTGATGAACAGCCCGTGGTATTCATACCAAAAATGCTTTGTCGTTTCGCTGCACATCGGTGATTTTTTTATTTATCGCGCATGCGCAGAAACGTCAATCGGAAAGTTTATAACGACCGGAAAAATGTAAACTGGTAGAGCACCTACCAGTTTGCATCCTTGTATTGATATTATTAGTAGGTTCTAGCCATTAAGCACATTATATATTATGAAATTTGTGTTTCACGTTCACCCCTCGCCTGCTTGATGCTTATCGCCTACGACCGAAGCGGCGGATTCCTGCACTTTGTGTAACGTATTCCCATTTGAGTGGTAACAAATTTCTTTGCCAAAATGTAGGATTGGGTAGTTCTACACAGCATGGGCGTTGAATGTTGATCGGTGGGGGACGAGGGGATCACGTCCCTCCACTTTTCAGCCTGAGGGGACAGCATAAGAAATGTCCCCCCATTTTTTAAGTTCATAAAAACAAATTACAGGCATATAGCGAGGCTGATCACTCCCCTCTCTTAAATACCCTAAATCGATCTAGTAGTAAATTTAATATACGACTTCAGATATAAACTTCCGACTACCCAGTGGGAAATTATTAGATAAATTACTTGGTTGGCCGCAACTAGATCTTAGTTCAATAAATATTCATCATGCACCTTTGTGTTGATATATTAATAGGCACTAGCCATCAAGCACATTATAGATTATAAATTTTTGTTTGCCCTGTCACCCCTTGGATTGCAGCCTGGTCGCCCTGGTGGATATTTATATCGCCTACGGCAGAACCAGCGGATTCCTGCAATTTGTGTAATTTGATCCCATTTGAGTGATGCCAAATTTCTTTGCCAAATGGTGGGATTGGGAAGTTCTACACAGGCACACATGTAACATTTGTATCTTGTCACCACGGACCATAGATATAAATAGAACACACTAGTAAAACTTTATTGGAAAAATTAATGCCATGGACTTAGTGCCACGGACTTATATGCACACAAGTCCGTGTTGTCACTCTATGAATCAGGCAAGCATTTATGGGTCCAAAGTCTAACCTCCAAATTTTCAGGGATTGGGGTGAGCCATGTCCCCTCTTCAAATATATATATATATATATATATATATATATATATATATATATATATATATATATATATATATAGCCAGCTAATTATTTAAATACATAACATAAAGGCCTTTGTTTATTTTAGAATTAGCACCATATATATATATATATATATATATATATATATATATATATATATATATATATATATATATATATATATATATATATATTATATATAATCCACAGGGGTGACAGGGCAAACAAAATTGTTTTGCCCTGTCACCCCTTGGATTGCAGCCTGTGCCTGGTGAGATATATATATATATTATATATACATATATATATATATATATATATATATATATATATATATATATATATATATGGTGCTAATTCTAAAATAAACAAAGGCCTTTATTTATGCTAATATATATATATATATATATATATATATATATATATATATATATATATATATTAAAATTATATATTATATACATACATAAAAATACATACATATATGTATATATAAATTGGTCCCCCATCCCCCCCACTTTTAAAACCGGATCGACTCCCCTGAGTCTACCTATACTCCCAACACAATGGTGTCGTGCTCTTGGCCTCTTGACTGGGAGCCACAATTGGGTACCAGCTTCACAGTATTTCTTCCGTCTTCCGAACTGTACTTGCAGCACTGGCTGGGTGTAGAAGGAGCAGAACAGTCCACTGAAGTGGACAAGGGCTGTAAAGAATTCTTGTGCACACCATTATGTCCTGGATGGCTCTACATTATCTATGTGAAAACAAGGTATGGTGGTACTTTTCAAATTACTGAGACATGAACAAGGATTCAACAAACTCCCATGTACCCATGGTGCATGGTTGGAATATACAAGGCGAGCACATGTGCAGGCGATTGTTTGATCACGGGATGTTGTCTTAGACCCTTCGCCTTATGCCTGTTTGCTCCCTGGGATCATAGGCCATCGACCAAGGAACGCCACCGTTTTCTGTCCGTGGCCATCCTCTCCATTTCTCTCCTGGTGTATCCCATCTCCTTTGTTTCTTTTTCCGTGTCTCTTTGCCAGGTGTTTCGTGGCCTATCTCTTCGCCTCTTCCCTGGGGGATTCCATGTGATGGCTTGACGAGTGATGATTTCTGGTGGTTTCCTGAGTGTATCCACCTCCATTTTCTCTTCTTTATTTCATTTTCTATGGGTCGTTTTCCAGAGGGTAGTGTTGGATAACTTGTCTGTCCATTTCAAGTGTAAGATTCTACACAGGCATTTGTTAGTGAAGGTCTATATTATTTTTAATGTCTTCTGTGTACTTCGCCATGTCTCCGATCCATAGAGTAAAACTGCCTTGACATTTGAATTGAATATTCTCAGTTTGGTGTTAGTTTTGATTTGTTTTGCTTTCCAAATTTTTCTCAACATGATGAATGCAACTCTTGCTTTCTGTATCCTTGCTTTGACGTCTTCTTCTGTGCCTCAATTTTTGTTTACTGTACTGCCCAGGTATGTGAATGAGTCTGTCTCTTCCAGTGGCTCTCCGTTCAATGTAATGGGGTTGTTGTTCTTTTTGTTGGCTTTCATAATCTTTATCTTGTTGCTGTTGATGTTGAGTCCTAGCTGTGTTGACACTGTGTTTAGCAGCTGTGATTTTTCCTGCATCTATTGATGCTGTTTGAGAGGAGATCGAGGTCCTCCAACTGGCTCCAAGGTGTCCACTGGATCCCGTTTCTTCTATTTATTGTAGTCTTTTTCATGATCCAGTCTATGGCGAGTAGGAATAAGAATGGTGACAGAAGACATCCTTGCCTCACTCCTGTCTTCACCACGAAGGAGTCTGTAAGTTGTCCTGCATGAATGACCCTGCATGCCATATCTTCGTAACAATTTTTTATCAAAGATATAAGTCTATCCGGTATCCTGTAGTGCTGTAGAAGCTTCCACAGCGTATCTCTGTCGAGGCTATCAAATGCCTTCTCGTTGTCTACACAGTTTATGTACAGGGATGAGTCCCATTCCATGGATTGTTCAACAATTATTCGCAGTGTTGCTATTTGGTCGGTGCATGATCTGTTTTTGCGGAAGCCAGCTTGGTGGTCTCTGAGCTTGGCATCCACACCTGTCTTCAGTCTGTCCAAAATGACTCTGTTGAGGACCTTTCCGGGTACTGATATGAGCATTATCCCTCTGTAGTTCTTACAATATGACATCTTGCCAGTTAACAATATACATTGTCATAGATATTCCTGTTCGTTTAATATTTTGAGGTGCCAACGTTTGTGTTTATTGGATAATAGAAATTAGAGCACTTAATATAAGATACAACATGACACAAACAATGTAACGATAAATGCTATAGTGGTCATTTTGTGAGAGGAATGTCATATAGTGCAGCCGATATGTGACAAAATATGGTCGAATTGTGCGTTTTATGATACAAGCATGACATTTGGCACACGCATAGAGTACATAATTAAAAAAACATTTTGATATAGGGCCATCTCAGGTTTTGCCCTGGAAGGGGTTGACGGCCATTTTAAAGATGGCCGCCAAAAACCAATTTCCTCTATCTAAAGACTTCTGCAACGTAGACTAGATGTTTAGGAACCAAAACATACAACTTCTGGGTCAGTGATTTCATATATGTTACATTTGACCTTCTACGACATTCAAATCCGCCATTTTTCAAGATGGCGGCCGTCAAAACTAATGTTCCCATATCTCATGAACTACGTTACTTGGAGCGGTAATGTTGTTGTCACAGGAAACGTCTGTGGACAGCCGATGTGAATGATTTGAATATTTTTGCATTTAACCTTCATCGACCTTCGTACCCACCATTTTATAAAATGACGGCCGTTGGAACGACAACGTCTCACCTTAAATTTTGTCCTATTAGTTTCAGTAATTATGATAGGTGGTAGCACATATTAATATTATAGTTTTTTCGATCGGTAGGCGGTTTAGCAGCTGATCATGTGGTTGCGAGGATGTCACATGACCAAAAAGAAAGGAAACCGCGCTTCGTTTTTAAATATGTGTTATGTTAGATGATATAAATGCGGAATGTACAAATCATAGAACATGTAGGTATCTTTTTAATGTAATGCAGATAATCCGTAGAGTTATGACATCCTTCTACACCCTATTTTCACAAGAAGAGCGTAATTGCCATAATATCTGAATGGCTAAGGTATATAAAGTGGTGGATCAGCCTGGAACATCCAATGTACTATGTCTGACGACAAACTGGAACAAATGCGTTCTGTTCTTCAAAACCTGACGCAGAGGGGAGGGGGTTGGTTACAAGACTATCGCTGACAATATTAAGGTTGGTTGTTTGCCTAAGACAATCAACCTATCAAGGTTAGATGATGGTGTGGGCATTGTGGCAACCTTCCGACAGCACCAAACCAAATGGCATAACTCTTATCGATTACAATTCAACAAGACAAAACTTAAGCGAGCAGAGAAGAGGAATTCTCGCATTGAAGACAATACAGCTGCTTCCAAGAAGTTCACCCGTCGGTCTATAGAAGAAGCACCTCCTTCCACCAAAATATGTTTCTTCTGCGGAATGCCTCCAGTTAGAGTGACTTTACGCAATGCCAATGTGGGTCTGACTGAGAACCCTGCAGCACTGCGGCGTTGGATGGTGTCTGGCCCTGAAATGGCACGTCTAATTGGAGAATTTGAGGTTTCAACCAAGAAGATAGAAAACAGATTTCTGGCATCACCAGCAGACGAAACATGCACATATGACATTCGGACGAGATATCACGTCATTAACTGATGTAATAGAAGAGATGGGAAATCCATTCGCTGAGAACAGCAAGGATTTGCTTGTACTTGATAGCAGAAGCCTTGCAGATCCAGCTGTGATTGACACGTGGCGTCAGATCAAATCTCTCGGACAAGAGCAGTATGACACCTACGTCAACGAGCGCCTTGTCAACCAAATAAAGCCCATTACAGATCCAGTCAATATAAATAACCTACCACTGTTCAGCCGGCCACCATTGCGAGAGAAATCAAGAGCACAACTACAGCGGTCATCACTCAAGAATGACTGTTCTCTGTTCTCCAGGTTGTACATAGCGTCGCAAATACGGAGTGGTGATCTCGATCAGTTCTTTCAACATGAAAATCAAGCGTATCCACCTGCTTTATCACAAATGGGGAAACTGCGGAGAGGAACAAAGTATGATCTGGTCGACTGCTTGGAAAATCTCGTTCCTGCACAAGACATTTCCCCCACTCCTGTCGTACAAGTCATCCTGCTTGATGGGGCTGCAATCGTTAACACGCTTCGACCGGGTTTTGCAAAGACATTTTCCGATTACGCGACCCATGTGTTCCTGCTGTACATCACATCGCAACTGCAACACGTGAACAGACTAGATGTTGTGTGGGATGAATATATCGCAGATAGCTTGAAAGCCGAAACACGAACACGGAGAGGGAAAGGTATCCGCCGACGCGTAGAACCATCCAACACAATTCCTGGGAACTGGCAGGACTTTCTCCGCATTAACGACAACAAGATCAAATTGTTTTCGTTCTTGGCGACAAGTGCAGCAACCATTGCCACCGACAAACAAGTCATCAGCACATGTCACACTGGTGTGCTGTGGACTCAGTCCCGAGACGTGTCAGGCATTGCTGCATGCACCCATGAAGAAGCGGACACACGAATCCTACTCCACCTGGAAGATGCTGTGAAACAAGGGTGTAACAAGGTATCCATTCGAACAGTTGACACGGACGTGGTTGTTCTTGCAGTGGCATCAGCTCAGCGCCTCAACATCGCCGAACTGTGGATTGCCTTTGGTGCTGGAAAGAAGTTTCGATATTTACCGGCCCACGAGATGGCCGACGCACTGGGTCCTGATCGTTGTGTTGCTTTGCCAATGTTTCATGCCTTCACTGGTTGTGACACGGTGTCATGTTTTGGAGGCAGGGGCAAACGCACTGCATGGGACATGTGGAATGCCTATGACGAAGTCACACCAGTTTTCTGTGCCTTGGCTGCTACCCCGGAGACCGTAGAAAATTGGCTGGGTCCACTGGAACGATTTGTAGTCCTGCTGTACGACCGTACTAGCAGCCAGGAATTTATCAGTGGAGCGACGAAGCAGCTGTTCACAGAGAAAGGTAAAGCTATTGACGGTCTTCCTCCGGCACAAGCAGCACTTCTCCAGCACACAAAGCGGGCTGCATACTAAGCCGGCCACTGTTGGGCACAGACGATGATCGCGACTCCGGAGCTTCCATCTCCAAGTGAATGGGGGTGGAACAGGAATGAAAATGTCGGTTGGGAAATATATTGGACAACTCTTCCTGAAGCGACACTAGCTTGTCGAGAACTACTGCGCTGTGGTTGCAAGAAGGGATGCATGGGACTATGTAAGTGCCTCAAGGTAGGACTTCAATGCACTGCTCTTTGCTACTGTGGTGGACTGTGTGCTCGTAGCTAATGTGCGACACAGTAAACATTAGGACGTCCAGTAATTAGTAACTGTTACGTTTTCCATAGGACATTTGGGTCATGGACAATGTGTATACACTTATCGTGTTACATACACACATGTGTTACAGGAATGCTGAACTGTCACAGACGACATAGTAAGTTTCTGCTGTTGAATGTTTCTGTTGACATATCACAAAACATGGAATCAAACAACGCAAAATAAAATAAACAATGAGTTAAAACTGTGAGGCGTTTCGGAGTTAACGTAAACTTTTCTAAACATCAAGAGAGGGAACGACTTCTGATACTCCTCTCGTGAATTTAGGCTAGCTAGTAAATAGCGTTTGTTGATAGCCATTATAGAAAATAACCGCCATTTTTAGTCGCCATCTTGAAAAAGACCGATACGAATGTCCGATAGGATCAAAAGTAGCATATTTAAAATAGCAGCACGAAAAATCTTAATTATAAAGACAATGTTTTCTCTCTAGGTGGTTTAGTTCTCAAGATGTGAAGAAGTTTGGCTTTGAAAAACTTACATTTAGACACAAATGTAGCGGTTCTGACTTAAGCATTGTAAATGTGTGTACAAAATTCGTTTTAGCGGACGTCATTTTTATGAAATGGCGGATACGAAGGTCGACAAAGATCAAATACAAAATAGTTTAATACAGTGGAGTCGGCTGTCTAGTTACCTATATTTTGACCATAAAAGTAGCTCTCTAGGTCGCGTAGGTCATGAGATATATGGTTATTAGTCTTGGCGGCCGCCATCTTTAAAAATGGCCGATGTTAATGTCGGAGAAGGTCAAAAGTAATACATATGAAATGGCTGACTACGAACATCTAGGTTTCAATACCAAAAGGACTGATTTACTTGACGTAGTTACTAAGATATGAGAAAATAGGTTTGCGGCGGCCATCTTAGAAAATGGCCGCCAATGCCTTTCCGGGCGAAATTTGAGATGGCCCTATACCAGATATTTGTGTATTTATGTGTTCTACGTTTGTGCCAAATTTCACGCTTGTATCATAAAACGCACAATTCATTCACATATCGGCTGGACTAATAGTGGAGTGAAATGTTTGTAAGACGCAGTATTATTTTACCAATAATGTATTCAATACCATGTTTACCAACATTAGGAAATTGCATGACTGAGCACTGTCAACTCTAGTGCATAAACACTAAGTGTTCATGCAATCAATTATCATACCTAAGTTTATCATATGTAATTGTATCACCACACAAACATACACACATCTCTATTCAATGACGACAGCAGCTGGAGCAAGCACTGTGCAATACTATTTTGTCAATATTTAGCAGTACAGCATGTCCTGTTTATTTATAGGGATGGAACCATGGCTCTAGCAAGAACGTCCGGCCACGTCCTAGCGAACCCTGACAACATGGCTGTTTTCTGGTCAAGACGCAAGCAATTGGAGTTGCGGAAGACACTGCAGCTGTATGTTTATCAGCCCATGGCAGACAGAAAGAGTGAATGGTGAATTACATCTTTGTCAGAACTCTGGCCGCTGCCCACAATGACTGTCGAATGTCCATGTCGGAATTGCAGTCCTTGGTACAGATATGCCCAAGCTAATGAAACAAGATCTGTTGGTGTCAAGAGTCAGTTGATTTGTTCATAGTCAATCCAACTGCTTATTTACAAATCAACTGATAATTCATATGGGCAGCAGTCAACAATTGCTGAGTGTTATCCCATATCTTGTTCTCTGCTGAGAGCACAGAAGTTCGATCTTTTGGCTGGTATACACTGGTATGACTCTCTGTACCCTTCGAGCAGCCTGCCATGGATCCACCAGGTAAAACTCTCTGTATATGGCTGATTTAGACACCTGAAATAAAATAAGGCCTAAATAAATATATCAACTGTGTATAGTGGCGCAGTGGTTTAAAGCTTTGGACTCGGCTTCAGACTCTCAACTACAAGAACGAAACCATGAGCTGCTGTGTCGAATCTTGGGCACGTCTGTTCACCCTTCATTGCTCCAATTCACTCAGCTGTGTAAACAAGTAACTGGCTATAGACAATGGTGGATATTTGTACACGAACAGTCTTGACTAATTAATTACAGCTTGGCTGGATGCTTCCCACAGTCATGAGATGGTGTTTAATTGAGTAGGTCTGCCAGGGAGTAAAGTGTAAAGCACTTTGAGAAGGACAATGCTGAACAGACATTGGGTCAAATACATTGACATTTATTTAAATACAAATACTCTTGAGGGATCCAAATACATTTTATTCCTAAACATCAATTACAGATACTTTAAAAGTATTTAAATACTTTCAAATACAAATGTATTTGACCCCATATTTGAGGATTGGATATTGCACTATATAAGAACTGTGTTGACAGGTGACATATGAAAATGGAGGTAACTCAATCCATTATCATTGTAGAATACATGTTGTGTTTTTATAAAATCATTGGAACTTTTTCAGTTCTGACAGTTTGGTGTTAGTTTTTATTTGTTTTGCTTTCCAAATTTTTCTCAACATGATGAATGCAACTCTTGCTTTCTGTATCCTAGCTTTGACGTCTTCTTCTGTGCCTCCATTTTGTTTACTGTACTGCCCAGGTATGTGAATGAGTCTGTCTCTTCCAGTGGCTCTCCGTTCAATGTAATGGGGTTGTTGTTCTTTGTGTTGGCTTTCATAATCTTTATCTTGTTGCTGTTGATGTTGAGTCCTAGCTGTGTTGACACTGTGTTTACAGCTGTGTTTTTTCCTGCATCTATTGATGCTTTTTGAGAGGAGAGCGAGGTCCTCCAACTGGCTCCAAGGTGTCCACTGGATCCCATTTCTTCTATTTATTGTAGTCTTTTTCATGATCCAGTCTATGGCGAGTAGGAATAAGAATGGTGACAGAAGACATCCTCGCCTCACTCCTGTCTTCACCATGAAGGAGTCTGTAAGTTGTCCTGCATGAATGACCATGCATGCCATATCTTCGTAACTATTTATTATCAGAGATAAGTTTATCCGATATCCCGTAGTGCTGTAGAAGCTTCCATAGCGTATCTCTGTCGAGGCTATCAAACGCCTTCTCGTTGTCTACACAGTTTATGTAAGGGGATGAGTCCCATTCCATGGATTGTTCAACAATTATTCGCAGTGTTGCTACTTGGTCGGTGCATGATCTGTTTTTGCGGAAGCCAGCTTGATGGTCTCTGAGCTTGGCATCCACCCCTGTCTTCAGTCTGTCCAAGATAACTTTGTTGAGGACCTTTCCGGGTACTGATATGAGCATTATCCCTCTGTAGTTCTTACAATATGGCATATCTCCTTTCTTTGGGAGCTTCACGACGTACCCTTCTTTCCATTCAGTTGGTATTTCGTCTTGCTCCCATATCTTTCCGAATAGATCATGCAGTATCTCTGTGGAGGTCTCTACGTCAGCCTTGATTGCGACGGGAGGAATTTTGTCTGGGCCGGAAGCTTTCCCTCCCATGTGATGGATGGCTTTCTCAATATCTGCCTTACTTGGCCGGTTTAACAGTTCATCAAAATGTTCCCTTCATCTCTTAGTCTTAGACCCAATCATCCCAAATCTCTGGAGCCTGGATGTGCATGGTGGCCGATTGTTGTCAATGAAAACGAAGGAAACACCAGCTCCAGCATTCAGGACTGGTTCAGTTTTTCAGCTAATTTTTGGGCATGTCCATGATCATTACGTGTGGCTACATGACACGTTGCATAGGGCATCGTGGGAAAAAGTAGTGATGTTGCCTTCAGAATCACAGTTTCTCAGCCATCTTTCTATTCCATCTACTTTGCAGTTACACTCCACGACAGCAAGATTTCCTTTGTCCTTTGTTAGCCTAGTGCTTACCATATGATTGTCAAGTGAAAGGGTTTATGAAAGTTTCCAGAAGACAGGTGAAAATTTGTGGAAGACAGTGTTCATGTATGAAAGCCAACATGCGCTTCACAGTGCCGTGCAATAGCAGTTGATGTTGGATGGGGTGGGGTGGGGGTGGATGAACATGTTGGGAGTTTTCTATATGCTATGGCATAATTTTGAAATCAATAAACCAATGTTTGAATTGGCCAACACTGTCCGTTTTGCAGAATATCTAAGAGTCATCTGTAAATCGTTGCCTCCAAACATCTATGTTTCCACATCAGCTTCAAGGTTCGACGATACGTAGATCATAAGACATAGGGATAACACGCTATCTTAAGATACAGAAACAATACTGTTTAATGGGGCCATCCATTAGAATGATGGATAAGTCAAAAGTAATACAACACATAATTACTTTCAAAAATGTTGTATTTTGACATCAACCTTCGGTCTCTAAATCACGTAGTTCTTAGGCTATGGATATAATAATTGTATAGATTTTGTCGGGCGCAATCTTCAAAATTGGTGGATATTACAAAATGGCAGATATTTGAAAGTCAATAAAGGTTAAAAGTAATACAATTTAAATACTCATATCTAAAAACCTTACATCTTGGCATACATTTGTTGGCTCTAGATTACGTAGTTCTTAGATATTATGGGTAAATGGCTGAGCCGGTTGTCATATCTTTAAAAATGGCGGATATATAAATGTTAATGAAGGTAAAATGTACATTGGTGTACATCGCTGTCCACCAGCCTATCCAATGTCATCAACATTACTGCTCAATATGATGTAGTTTTTGAGACCGCTATCTTTTAAAATGGCGGACGCGACAGCCAGAAAATAAAAAAAATGTATTTGATATCCTTGTCCCATAGAACATATATACATACACCACAATTATTTCTCTAGATGAAACAGTTATTAACGTACGGCGAAAAAAAATTGGCGGCCATTTTTAAAATAGCCGCTAATTCACTATGGGACCAAATATAAAAATGGCAACAAGGGTTTTTAAATTCTAAATACTATTTTAAAACTTGTTCCCATGATTATACCAAAAAATATGCTTGCTTTACACTTGCCGACGTACTAATGGTTGTGGTTGGTTTTCAACACTTGATTTTCTGGTAGCAAGTCGGTGTACACACTAGCAGGGCAGTGCTTGCTTGCACGACATGTACAATGCCACCATATCCTGCCATTTTTCTCTATGTGCTTGGTATAGATAGCTATTCCACAAAAGCTTTGCTTTTCCCCTATTGTTGATAACTCCATGTTTACACGTATGACATCACCTTATATTGGTCGCGTGCGCGTGCGCGTGCGCGTGCGCGTGCGCGTGCGCGTGCGCGTGCGCGTGCGCGTGCGCGTGCGCGTGCGCGTGCGCGTGCGCGTGCGCGTGCGCGTGCGCGTGCGCGTGCGCGTGCGCGTGCGCGTGCGCGTGCGCGTGCGCGTGCCCTGGATTTCAATGTGTCCTGCTAGCTACTGGTTGGCGCTGTAGTGGTTGAACACTCTATTTGGAAGCCATATGTTCCCTTGAGAGGCACACACTATACCTTATACCATGCCTTGTCTGGACCATCCTAATTTATAAATGGTTTAACTGACTGACATCTCAACAGGTTACCTGATGTGGCAGACTGGACTCGATCTTATTATGTTCAGTATATAGTTTTACAAAAATGTGTAGTTACCAAAATGTCTAGTTACCAAAATGCCTTGTTACCAAAATGTCTAGTTACCAAAACGTCCTGTTACCAAAATGTCTGTTACCAAAATGTTCATTACCAAAGTGTCCATTACCAAAGACGAATACTGGACTGGTCGAATCTGGGACCACGTCACCGGACTAGCGAACATGCGACCTCGCAACTGTGTTGTCCAGCCGATATGTGAATGAATTGTGCGTTTTATGATACAAGTGTGAAATTTGGCACAAACGTAGAACACATAAATACACAAATATTTGGATATAGGGCCATCTCAAATTTCGCCCGGAAAGGCATTGGCGGCCATTTTCTAAGATGGCCGCCGCAAACCTATTTTCTCATATCTTAGTAACTACGTCAAGTAAATCAGTCCTTTTGGTATTGAAACCTAGATGTTCGTAGTCAGCCATTTCATATGTATTACTTTTGACCTTCTCCGACATTAACATCGGCCATTTTTAAAGATGGCGGCCGCCAAGACTAATAACCATATATCTCATGACCTACGCGACCTAGAGAGCTACTTTTATGGTCAAAATATAGGTAACTAGACAGCCGACTCCACTATATTAAACTATTTTGTATTTGATCTTTGTCGACCTTCGTATCCGCCATTTCATAAAAATGACGTCCGCTAAAACGAATTTTGTACACACATTTACAATGCTTAAGTCAGAACCGCTACATTTGTGTCTAAATGTAAGTTTTTCAAAGCCAAACTTCTTCACATCTTGAGAACTAAACCACCTAGAGAGAAAACATTGTCTTTATAATTAAGATTTTTCGTGCTGCTATTTTAAATATGCTACTTTTGATCCTATCGGACATTCGTATCGGTCTTTTTCAAGATGGCGACTAAAAATGGCGGTTATTTTCTATAATGGCTATCAACAAACGCTATTTACTAGCTAGCCTAAATTCACGAGAGGAGTATCAGAAGTCGTTCCCTCTCTTGATGTTTAGAAAAGTATACGTTAACTCCGAAACGCCTCACAGTTTTAACTCATTGTTTATTTTATTTTGCGTTGTTTGATTCCATGTTTTGTGATATGTCAACAGAAACATTCAACAGCAGAAACTTACTATGTCGTCTGTGACAGTTCAGCATTCCTGTAACACATGTGTGTATGTAACACGATAAGTGTATACACATTGTCCATGACCCAAATGTCCTGTGGAAAACGTAACAGTTACTAATTACTGGACGTCCTAATGTTTACTGTGTCGCACATTAGCTACGAGCACACAGTCCACCACAGTAGCAAAGAGCAGTGCATTGAAGTCCTGCCTTGAGGCACTTACATAGTCCCATGCATCCCTTCTTGCAACCACAGCGCAGTAGTTCTCGACAAGCTAGTGTCGCTTCAGGAAGAGTTGTCCAATATATTTCCCAACCGACATTTTCATTCCTGTTCCACCCCCATTCATTTGGCGATGGAAGCTCCGGAGTCGCGATCATCGTCTGTGCCCAACAGTGGCCGGCTTAGTATGCAGCCCGCTTTGTGTGCTGGAGAAGTGCTGCTTGTGCCGGAGGAAGACCGTCAATAGCTTTACCTTTCTCTGTGAACAGCTGCTTCGTCGCTCCACTGATAAATTCCTGGCTGCTAGTACGGTCGTACAGCAGGACTACAAATCGTTCCAGTGGACCCAGCCAATTTTCTACGGTCTCCGGGGTAGCAGCCAAGGCACAGAAAACTGGTGTGACTTCGTCATAGGCATTCCACATGTCCCATGCAGTGCGTTTGCCCCTGCCTCCAAAACATGACACCGTGTCACAACCAGTGAAGGCATGAAACATTGGCAAAGCAACACAACGATCAGGACCCAGTGCGTCGGCCATCTCGTGGGCCGGTAAATATCGAAACTTCTTTCCAGCACCAAAGGCAATCCACAGTTCGGCGATGTTGAGGCGCTGAGCTGATGCCACTGCAAGAACAACCACGTCCGTGTCAACTGTTCGAATGGATACCTTGTTACACCCTTGTTTCACAGCATCTTCCAGGTGGAGTAGGATTCGTGTGTCCGCTTCTTCATGGGTGCATGCAGCAATGCCTGACACGTCTCGGGACTGAGTCCACAGCACACCAGTGTGACATGTGCTGATGACTTGTTTGTCGGTGGCAATGGTTGCTGCACTTGTCGCCAAGAACGAAAACAATTTGATCTTGTTGTCGTTAATGCGGAGAAAGTCCTGCCAGTTCCCAGGAATTGTGTTGGATGGTTCTACGCGTCGGCGGATACCTTTCCCTCTCCGTGTTCGTGTTTCGGCTTTCAAGCTATCTGCGATATATTCATCCCACACAACATCTGGTCTGTTCACGTGTTGCAGTTGCGATGTGATGTACAGCAGGAACACATGGGTCGCGTAATCGGAAAATGTCTTTGCAAAACCCGGTCGAAGCGTGTTAACGATTGCAGCCCCATCAAGCAGGATGACTTGTACGACAGGAGTGGGGGAAATGTCTTGTGCAGGAACGAGATTTTCCAAGCAGTCGACCAGATCATACTTTGTTCCTCTCCGCAGTTTCCCCATTTGTGATAAAGCAGGTGGATACGCTTGATTTTCATGTTGAAAGAACTGATCGAGATCACCACTCCGTATTTGCGACGCTATGTACAACCTGGAGAACAGAGAACAGTCATTCTTGAGTGATGACCGCTGTAGTTGTGCTCTTGATTTCTCTCGCAATGGTGGCCGGCTGAACAGTGGTAGGTTATTTATATTGATTGGATCTGTAATGGGCTTTGTTTGGTTGACAAGGCGCTCGTTGACGTAGGTGTCATACTGCTCTTGTCCGAGAGATTTGATCTGACGCCACGTGTCAATCACAGCTGGATCTGCAAGGCTTCTGCTATCAAGTACAAGCAAATCCTTGCTGTTCTCAGCGAATGGATTTCCCATCTCTTCTATTACATCAGTTAATGACGTGATATCTCGTCCGAATGTCATATGTGCATGTTTCGTCTGCTGGTGATGCCAGAAATCTGTTTTCTATCTTCTTGGTTGAAACCTCAAATTCTCCAATTAGACGTGCCATTTCAGGGCCAGACACCATCCAACGCCGCAGTGCTGCAGGGTTCTCAGTCAGACCCACATTGGCATTGCGTAAAGTCACTCTAACTGGAGGCATTCGCAGAAGAAACATATTTTGGTGGAAGGAGGTGCTTCTTCTATAGACCGACGGGTGAACTTCTTGGAAGCAGCTGTATTGTCTTCAATGCGAGAATTCCTCTTCTCTGCTCGCTTAAGTTTTGTCTTGTTGAATTGTAATCGATAAGAGTCATGCCATTTGGTTTGGTGCTGTCGGAAGGTTGCCACAATGCCCACACCATCATCTAACCTTGATAGGTTGATTGTCTTAGGCAAACAACCAACCTTAATATTGTCAGCGATAGTCTTGTAACCAACCCCCTCCCCTCTGCGTCAGGTTTTGAAGAACAGAACGCATTTGTTCCAGTTTGTCGTCAGACATAGTACATTGGATGTTCCAGGCTGATCCACCACTTTATATACCTTAGCCATTCAGATATTATGGCAATTACGCTCTTCTTGTGAAAATAGGGTGTAGAAGGATGTCATAACTCTACGGATTATCTGCATTACATTAAAAAGATACCTACATGTTCTATGATTTGTACATTCCGCATTTATATCATCTAACATAACACATATTTAAAAACGAAGCGCGGTTTCCTTTCTTTTTGGTCATGTGACATCCTCGCAACCACATGATCAGCTGCTAAACCGCCTACCGATCGAAAAAACTATAATATTAATATGTGCTACCACCTATCATAATTACTGAAACTAATAGGACAAAATTTAAGGTGAGACGTTGTCGTTCCAACGGCCGTCATTTTATAAAATGGTGGGTACGAAGGTCGATGAAGGTTAAATGCAAAAATATTCAAATCATTCACATCGGCTGTCCACAGACGTTTCCTGTGACAACAACATTACCGCTCCAAGTAACGTAGTTCATGAGATATGGGAACATTAGTTTTGACGGCCGCCATCTTGAAAAATGGCGGATTTGAATGTCGTAGAAGGTCAAATGTAACATATATGAAATCACTGACCCAGAAGTTGTATGTTTTGGTTCCTAAACATCTAGTCTACGTTGCAGAAGTCTTTAGATAGAGGAAATTGGTTTTTGGCGGCCATCTTTAAAATGGCTGTCAACCCCTTCCAGGGCAAAACCTGAGATGGCCCTATATCAAAATATTTTTTTAATTATGTACTCTATGCGTGTGCCAAATTTCATGCTTGTATCATAAAACGCACAATTCGACCATATTTTGTCACATATCGGCTGCACTAGAGTGGTTATACCCAGTTTCGCGAGGTAGTCTGTGCCCATGCAGGGCGCTAAAAGTCCAACGAAGCCTGTGCGCTTGGGGTGGGGACGGGGCGGTGTATGCTCTCAGTTAAGCAGCTTAATATAACTTTAAACAACTTTTAAAACGTTAATAAAGGTATTGTACAGACCCTTCCAAAAATACCAGTCAAACCATTCAAATACATTGTCATTGAATGGTACTTGAATTGTCCTAGGAGTATTATGGCCAAGGGTACTTGAATTGTATTGGAATGTTTAAAAAAATATATTTTGGATTCTTTGTACCGTTCAGTGGTATTATCTGCTAGCAGATGTTGGGGCACGAAGGCCAGCCATGAAAGCCTATTAGAAAAATGCTGCAAGAAACCGGAATAAACGGTCATTTGTATGTAACCTTGGAATTCAAGTAAGCACAGAATCAATGTTGATGTCCTTATTCAAAATAGAAGCGCGAACAAAATGGCGGATGATACGAGTGCAAGTGCTTTGGAAAGTAAGTTATGTTTAAACAGGTGCTTGGGTTTTGATTCTAGTTAACTCTTTTGAAAGAGTTATGTCGTTTAGTATGTTTTGGAAGGTATTCAGTTATAGTGTGTTGTTTTAATATGTACAGATATACGTCTCAACTTAGACACAAGACAACAAACGATCGCAGCTTCAGCCTTCGGTTTGACTTGTCAGTTGTCATGATCGAATTAATGAATTTCCACCCTGACAAATGTGAAACCCTAAAGATAAAAAAAGTTAAACCCATCAACTATGACCACAAACGATCTCTAGCCATAGACTACATTCCTAAATCGAAGCAAGATAAATTAAACAAAGGGCGACCAATCTGGCAATCTTGGAGAACGGCTACACAAGTCACAACACTGCAAAACACTTATCTTAGACTTAGTCTTAGGCGTAAAGATCAACAGCAAACTGTCCTGGAACCACCACGTAGATGCTATCACAAAGAAAGCAAATAGCACCCTCGCCTTTCTTAGATGTCACACCAGCAACTGCCCAATACCAGTCAAGGCATCAACTGGAATACACTTCTACCATCTGGGACCCCACTTTTCTTCTTCCAATAATCCGCCACCGTCAAGGATGACGATTTCGTGGATGGTGTACACATGTTCGGTGCTGGGTAGTTCTGATTAATAAAATATAGTGTTGGGATGTTTATAAAATAATATATATAAAGAGCATGTTAAAATCAGCGGTCATGATACTTTAAGCTGTCTACAGACTAGCGGTGCCACAGTAGCCTGACTGCAATTGATCCAACAATTGAAATGGCAGTCCCTAGAACACTGCTGACAAACAGCTAGGCTCAATATGATGTACAAAATTCAACAGCCAGCGTGCACTCACTGTGCCACAGAACATCTAGCCACTGGGCGTAGAGGCCACCCCTTACAACTAATGGTTCAATGCTCCTGGATACAAGCCCATGAGCACTCAATTCTTTATACCTTATTTATACCCAAACATTAATTTGAGTAAATGCTCCCTCCACAGATGCTTTCAATCTTTGACAGCACTGTCTGTGGCTGTTACAGAGCTTAAAGCTGCTCCCTCCATTTATTCCCGTAAAAATCTTTTGCTCCTAGCGATTATTAGTAATTTCACAAAAAGCGGAGGTATCAAATACTCCCTGATGATTGCCTAGTTAGTTTATGCATATATGTGACCCAGCACAGCAAAATCAGGAATAAGTAGGAAAATCACTTTTTGAGATAAAGGTCCCATGTGAAAGGCACATTTATGGGCTTTCCAACGGTACCAAACACAAATGTCTAGCTGTATTGGTCGCCAAGTTATTGTTTTATAAAGAGAAGGTGTACCAAGTCATTTTCTGAAAACCGATTCTGAGAAAAACAGCTTTAAAGTTTAATGAAGTATTTTAATACATTTGCAACATAAAGACAGCTCACAGGAATGTGAAATTTGGCACAGTTGTAGACCACCTCAATATGCACAGTGTGGTAAAATTTATCCTTTGCAGCTCTTATAGTTCCAGAGATATCCCTTTAGAACATTCTGCACCAAATAGGAAATCGACAGTAACATTTTCACAGAACCTAGCCAAGTGTTCTGTCTGTTTCTGACACAGCACGACACAATCACCGCTTCTTTTGTAATTTTTTGATGTGCCAATGGCAGCAGCCACTTCACGTGATGGGTAGGCTGTTGCAGCAGTGGACTGGTGCGGCTTCGGATGTGTCGGCTTTGCTCTGGACAGTTGATGTCTGCAGAATTCATTGATCTTGTCAAACAAACACTATTTGGTGGATGTTGAGGCCTGAGGGTGGTGGTTCTGTAGGTAGGGCAGCAGGTGGGTAGACTCCTCGCCTGTGCTGCAAATCGAACCGCTGTTTGTCATCGGATGGCTGCTTCCTGGCGAACACGACACTGGGTTCTTTAGATGTAAACCTGATACAAAACAAACATAATAGTCTTAACTTCCCATAAACAAAACATTTAATACTGCAAAAAGTTTATGTAATGACGGTCCATTATTTCAAACTGGAGATATGGACAGTTGATCATTAAATCAAAGGACATATACAGTGAGCCCAGCAGCTAGGTAAATAAGCAGGGTAACAGCATAATTGACGAATACCTTGGATCATTTAGTCAGCTCTGAATATTATAAACCTTCCATCCCATTCCTTAACTGCTCTAAATCAGTAAATGTCTTCTTTCTTACCTGTTGCCAATAATTACTCTCCTCCCCTAATAGTAAAAAAATATTCTACCTAATCAATGTGATCATTAATTTCATGAAGATCTACGTATGATAATAACAAGCAGGTATAAATAAGTTAAAAACAATTCTAAATGAATTACAGTACTAGTTATCCCTAGTATAGTACCGTACTTGTACATTACCAGTGACATTGATGTACGTATATACTCTCATACTCACATAAAAACCACGGGTTTATGTGAGTCGTGGCATGTCATTGTTAGAGAGCTCAATGTGACAATGAGTGAGGCTGAGCCTGCCACCACAGCAAAACAGTCAATAGAGCTAGTATAACTTACCCTCAGTCTAGCTGTTATCTCCTTTGCATTCGTTCGGTGTGTCAACAATTTCCCAAACCATGAATTGTTGACAGCAGGGTCCATCATCAAAACACCTGCAACCGCAGATGAATCCACGAATGTGTTCAAGTTCTTGGTCTAAATCTACGAGTACATTTTCAGCAGCGTTGGCGTTGCGATCCATGATCGAAGCTGTCAATGTCAGCTGTCACTTGGTATTAGTCTTCGTCGCCACTTTTGCACTCAGGGCCAAAACGACACTCCCTGATTCACTGTTGTTGTCTGACACGTACGAATCCAGTAAACTCTCCATCCGATACGCGCTCAATAGTTGTGTCAAAGATTCGTTGTCAAACACTCCGCGCAGATTTTGCCATCGCGGCCATCACTGAGCGCTAGGTTGATCGATGTCTACATCACGCTGCTGTGCAACATCCATGCTATTGTTGAGCCTATCACTGCACATGTTAAAACCTATGTAATTAACAACTAAAACTACGGCATTGACAACTTAATAATAAATTAGAATTCGCAGAATTATACAAAAACGATGTCCGGTGCACCCGATGTCGAACGAAAACAAACATGGATTCGCGTGGGTTTAAAGGTCAGCCGCCAATCAGCGGGGCGCATTATATCACGTGATTTCGCCAACGTGCTCTTGTTTACGTTTTAGCTTCGTTTTCAAGCATTTTAATTGGCTTTATACTGACATGTGACAAATTTCGCGCGTGGGAATACATCCCATAATAGTTCAGCTTCAAAACGATACCAATATGGCGGGGGTAGGCAGGACGTACGGCGGACACGATGCATCTGAATGAAGCACATTTTTCGTTCTTCGTGCTCACTGAGGTCGACATAGCTGTTCCAAATATCTCTTTTTAGCAATGTTATCAATCGTTTTATGATGTTACAACAGCATAATAGTAATCTACGATAACTACATTAACTAAATTCACCTATATCTGAAAATCGACCTTTCCATCCAAAAATACCCATTCGCGCACTTTGAAGCTGATTTGCCAGCTTCGGCAATCCCGACTTATTCCTGATTTTGGTGTGTCGGGTCACATATGTTACTTTTTTCTGAAATTAATAAAATAAATATGAATTATTTCGATTTTCGTTTTGATCGGGCCCGATCGAAACTGTACGAAACCTAACTATGGAAATGGAGCTTTGAGCGGAATATGCTTTAGTCTTCACGCGAACGAGGCTTGGGGGTGAGATTGACCTCCACCCTGTCGAATTGTTTACGTTTAGGAATAGCGAGTGTAGGCACAAACATATTTTTATATGCCACCAACACAGCAAATTAAGCAGACAGACAGCATCAATGCATGATTGGGAAATAATATGGAACTTATCAGTGAACAGCATGACTTCAGAACAGTGACAGTGGCAGTGCCCTTTGCAAGCTACGGGCACCGTGGGTTGGCGAGCTGTTGGCGTTGCGGTCGTGTGGTCAGTCACAATGTTGGATACAGTGACCGGTCAATGTCTACACTGTCACTGACTACAGTCCACATCCAGCGTTCGCACAGATGTTCTTCCAGATAGGTTAGTAATTATGAATTGCTCAGCTATAATCACGTATATATATTTAGGCGTATGAGTATACATCATTGATATTTCTGTTGTTTTTATTAAATTTATGTTATTGGTTACCTTCAACCTTGGCGCTTATTCAGCCAATGCCAAGGTACAAAAAAATACCAAGGTATGGCTATGCTATGACTACGCCAGGCATAAACTATGGCCTATACTTAGATGACTACGACATGTCAGTGATTTATTATAATACTGTAACTATGTAATATTTATGTCACACGGCTAAGATTAACTAGGCTTAATTAGCCTAATAGTAGCTAGGCATAATGTAAATGCATTATAAGTGATCCGTAACAGTTATACTTAGGCCTTCATTATACTTATTCATAATGACAATATTTAATACATTTATACTAATAATTTAATACATTAAGCAATAATTATAATTTAATACATAAAAAATTGGTATATAGTAGTATACATATTATTTTAATTTATTAGTAACATTAATGTAATAAAACAACAAGATATTGCTTGCATTTGGAAGCCTGGTGATCGTTCATAACATTGCAAGTTTTCCAAGTACATTAAAATTTAATTGTGTCATTTTTTCAGAACTTGAGGTGTCAGCACCATAGGACAAGCGGAAAAGCTCTTCATCTCAGGTAAATGAGTGTTGTAATATACATTAATTTACTCTCTCAGTAAACCTTTTATAAAAATTGTACAGATGTATGTCATTTGTGAATCCAAGGGGCCTGGGGCCCTGTGGATGTTCCTCCTACACTGTAGGAATTTGGTATGCCTGCAAACTTTTTATAATAAGTCAATGCTAATGTGCCTCAATGTTGTTTGAAATATGACCCAGTTTAAAGGGAAACAAAATGGAAATATTACGTGCTATGCACTTGAAAGAGCTAATACAAAGCAACCATTCTGAATGATAATCACATTTTTAACGTCAGTGGTTTATTAGTAAAATAATTCCAAAGTGGATAATTTTACTGAAATCATCGTTCATGATGCGCCTCTTCCTGTTGTCTGACCACTCAGCACGCAGAACCGGCCTTAAAGTCACGTGTCCGATGATGTATTTTAATGCATATCGCCATTGTAAACACAATGTTGTAAGATACGAGAACTTCGAAAAAGGACATCCGTTCGAAGAGCGTTGCTTCGAATATGATGTTTGTCACCGTATATAGTGGGTCAAGATCCGCATAAACGTCGGCGACATCGAGTTTTGAAGTATGGAGCTGTGCCAACGACATTAGCGCGATATTTAATCACCAACGATAGTCGTCGAAATGGGTTACCGGTCAAAACCTGCTGTAGCCAAGTCAGAGCGCGCAAGAAGGTTAGTAAATATTATTAAGCCTTCTGTATCTAAATTATTTATATCTTGTACCATTAGACACATTGCGATGTCTGTCGTTATGACTTATGTACATACTGATATTGTTCATAAACGTCCACCACAGTTAACGTTCTAGAGGGTATGTACATGGGATCATGGAGCCGCTACGTAGGTCCAAGCGAGTTAGGCCGTATTGTTATTCATTATTATTACTTTTATTTTATCCTACTTTGAATGGTATATATCATATATCGCATAAAAATAAGGTAAAATAAAAAACAGCTGAATGCAAGCCAGATCATAGACCTCATAGTCAATTCGCATGAACAATAATATAATACTTTGATACAATAATACTTTGATATCACTCGCTAAATAAGTTTTCAAAAGTACTGCCTTTCGAGTTTCGTAGCAGTTCCTATTTTCAGGTTGACCGCTCTGAAAGTGCCAACATGACTACAATACTTTTCAGTAAATATAGTATTCAAACATCAAAAACTGGCATTGCAAATGTTGTTTTCAATCATGTTATTTGTTCAGTGAGAGAACAAATTACAAATTCTGTGTGCTGTACCAGTTAAGATACTCATACAACATTGATACTAGGACATGTTACAGGCTTACAGTAAATTATGAATAATTAGCTATGATGAAACATAACTTATGTACTGTACAAAATTTATTGGTAGTTTCTTGAAATATTGGGACACACTGAGCAAACAAGAAGAAACATTAACATACTAGCATAATATACTAGATGGAACGTGGACTTGTAGATATCCTACAAGATCACTCTATCCAATACAACACTAGATCTTCAGGTAAACACTTGGTAAACATTTGGAATTAGTTTCTTCCCCACCACAATGAGTGAAATTCTCTACCCGCAACCACTGTGTCGTACAAATCACCAACCTAATTCAACAATAATTTAATCCAATAGTTTAGCAAGTAAGTCAGATGATCCACCATGCATGGCGTGATGTCTCAATATGACATTTTGCCAGTTAACAATATACATTGTCATATATATTTCTGTTCGTTTAATATTTTGAGGTGCCAACGTTTGTGTTTATTGGATAATAGAAATTAAAGCACTTAATATAAGATACAACATGACACAAACAATGTAATGATAAATGCTATTGTGGTCATTTTGTGAGAGGAATGTCATAGTGGAGTGAAATGTTTGTAAGACGCAGTATTATTTTACCAATAATGTATTCAATACCATGTTTACCAACATTAGGAAATTGCATGACTGAGCACTGTCAAATCTAGTGCATACACACTAAGTGATCATGCAATCAGTTATCATACCTAAGTTTATCATATGTAATTGTATCACCACACAAACATACACACATCTCTATTCAATGAAGACAGCAGCTGGAGCAAGCACTGTGCAATACTATTTTGTCAATATTTAGCAGTACAGCATGTCCTGTTTATTTATAGGGATGGAACCATGGCTCTAGCAAGAACGTCCGGCCACGTCCTAGCGAACCCTGACAACATGGCTGTTTTCTGGTCAAGACGCAAGCAATTGGAGTTGCGGAAGACACTGCAGCTGTATGTTTATCAGCCCATGGCAGACAGAAAGAGTGAATGGTGAATTACATCTTTGTCAGAACTCTGGCCGCTGCCCACAATGACTGTCGAATGTCCATGTCGGAATTGCAGTCCTTGGTACAGATATGCCCAAGCTAATGAAACAAGATCTGCTGGTGTCAAGAGTCAGTTGATTTGTTCAAGTCAATCCAACTGCTTATTTACAAATCAACTGATATTTCGCATGGGCATTCAGTCAACAATTGCTGAGTGTTATCCCATATCTTGTTCTCTGCTGAGAGCACAGAAGTTCGATCTTATGGCTGGTATACACTGGTATGACTCTCTGTACCCTTCGACCAAGCCTGCCATGGATCCACCAGGTAAAACTCTCTGTATATGGCTGATTTGGACACCTGAAATAAAATAAGGCCTAAATAAATATATCAACTATGTATATTGGCGCAGTGGTTTAAAGCTTTGGACTCGGCTTCAGACTCTCAACTACAAGAACGAAACCATGAGCTGCTGTGTCGAATCTTGGGCACGTCTGTTCACCCATCATTGCTCCAATTCACTCAGCTGTGTAAACAAGTAACTGGCTATAGACAATGGTGGATATTTGTACACGAACCGTTTTGACTAATTAATTACAGCTTGGCTGGATGCTTCCCACAGTCATGAGATGGTGTTTAATTGAGTAGGTCTGCCAGGGAGTAAAGTGTAAAGCACTTTGACAAGGACAATGCTGAGCAGACATTGGGTCAAATACATTGACATTTATTTAAATACAAATACTCTTGAGGGATCCAAATACTTTTTATTCCTAAACATCAATTACAGATACTTAAAAAGTATTTAAATACTTTCAAATACAAATGTATTTGACCCCATGTTTGAGGATTGGATATTGCACTATATAAGAACTGTGTTGACAGGTGACATATGAAAATGGAGGTAACTCGATCCATTATCATGTTGTGTTTTTTACTTTTTATAAAATCATTGGAACTTTTTCAGTTCTGACATAGTGGACAACTGGACATGCTACTTGAAATGTTCTAGAATGATCCTACATCCGTTACTGTTAAACATGAATTGTTGGGTATATTTCTACTATGGACTAATGTGTGGTGTTTTCATTGTATGAAATGTCATTTGTATTATATAAATGTTGTATCATGTTAGTTTGCTTGGTGTTATGGTTGCTCTAATGTTATTTCCATTGTCAATAAATTGTGAGCAACACATTTCACTGTTGTTATAATACATGAACATAATACTTACATTTTTTGGGGCAGATATATGTGAAAGTTGTCTAACTGGTTACATTTGGAAGCACTGTCTGTTCCAAACACAGAATATAAAATCCATGACCATTTGTAATATATCATGGCACATCTGAAACAGAACCAGATGTTTAAATGAGTTTTTCATGAACAAGAAATAGTAGTAGCACAATGTGGAACCTCACAGCTACTATTATGGTTACCTCGCCACTATTATGGTTACCTCGACAACAAAGTTACATTGCAATTAAGATCACCGCAGAATATACATAAATATATCTACATATGTTATAGTTTAGAATATTTGTTCTGCTAGTTGTGTTACTTTTACCCAGTTCAAATGGTTATTTTTAATAGAGACATTCCACTGTACATATATTTCAGCTAAAAAACAACTTTATTATTCAGCATGAAGTCGATTTCATAAAGAACATGGGTGGTGATTTTCTTTCTTTATTTACAATTATCAGAATTATGCTCCAAACCCTCCCTTTAAATATACCACACCTAGTAAAAGAACACATCTGTTTCATAGCTATGTCAATAATACAAAAACGTGCCACAGTCGCTACTGTTAATATAATAATGTCCAGTATTTGAAAAACAACAATTAATCTGCATTTTTGTCACAGTTGTGTACAATTTGGAAATTGATTCCTGAAAACAGTTTTAGGCTAGGCCGAAGGACCGAGCCTGTCACTCTGTGTCAGACTGTGATAAATCGGAGAGCCATGCCCATGACCCATATGATATTTGTTTCAAATTGGGAAACCTCAAGTTGTGTATAACATATCCGACACTACACCACTGACTTGGAGAATAATACACGGCATGGCTGTGACTAAGTAGAAACTCACCGAATCCTGGGATTGAATGCAAAGTGGCCATCAACATACCTGTCAGTGTCACTGACCCGCCATCGACTCACTCCGTTGCCGTTGATATTTTAATTACTTAAATTATTATCCAGCCCGGTGTCAGATAGTATATTGACCCGCGTAGAAAAGTGACCCGGGGGTCAAAATACTATAATAGAAAATTTACCCCCCTATGGAAAAATTACCCACCCCTTGTTTCTTTATGGATCTTTATTTTGTGTATGTATTTGAGTAGTAATCACATTGAGAGTATGTTTTGTTGATGCAACATTCCACTTTGATTGATACATTAATAATATTATTGTTATGCCATAATACTGTTTTCCAATTAAAGATCTCCTTTTTAAACTGACAATGTTCAATTGGCATATTTGTTGACACTTGCACCAACACCAGTATTTTATTTTGTGTCCAATTCCATGGGAAACATTCTGCTAACTGCCTTAGATAAATGAAACAAGGTGGGGGGGTCATATTTCTATGGCATAGTATATTGACCCTGGCTCATAATAGTCAATGTTATAAACATATTTGGCAATTTATAAGCTTATGTGATGGTTTATGATTCGTACAAGCATTACAGTAAATATCCATTTGATAATTACCGAATAAATATTTTACAGTGGGGGGGTCATATTTCTATGGCATAGTATATTGACCTGTGGCTCATAATAGTCAATGTTATAAAATATTTGGCAATTTATAAGGTTATGTGATGGTTTATGATTCGTACAAGCATTACAGTAAATATCCATTTGATAATTATCGAATAAATATTTTACAGTGGGGGAGGGTCATATTTCTGTGGTATAGTATATTGACCCGTGAACCTGGTGAACCGTTTACCTTATCTAGTCAACTGCAATTGCTAAACCAGTTGAGATTTACTACCAAGTTCACCAAATAATAGGATACACCGACTCCCTTGCCAAAGAATAAAATAATTGGATGGCTTTTTTAATATCAATGACATTTGCTAACAGAAAAACAAATTCATTTATGGTGACCTAAATTTAACATTAGATATTATCTTTTGAAGTGAAATAGTTGGTTATGTGCTGTAATTTAACATTATGATCAAAATCATTATTTCAAATATATATCCATGAAATATGGGGGTGGGTCATTTTTCTATAGGGCGGGTCATTTTTCTATAACTGAAAATCTATGGAAAAGTGACCCGGGGGTCATTATTCTATATAGAATAGTGACCCGCGGGTCACTTTACCCCTGGGTCAATATTCTATATGACACCGGACTTCGTAATGAACATTTAGGCCAAACATTTCTTATATTAGACACATACATACTTACCTTCACCGACAGGCTCTGCGTGCAGAATATCAGCCTCTTGAGGAGTCTAAACATCATACATTCGCCTTTCGAAGTTTCAGCGAGTTTCGACCACTTGTCAATGTCGCCTCGGCTTGTTACTCGCCTCTGCATTTCGTCTTCAGCTGGGTCTTCTTTACCAGGTTTACCAGCGCGTTCAGTTCTATCTTGAAAATGTTGGCCCTTATTGTTGCAACCGAAATTCAGCTATTTCTGAATGAAAATCATGTTCGCTTCCCTACACGAAGCGGATGTACACATCGCGAAGCGCCACCTGGCGATTATTTTTACGGGGCCTTATTTTTAATACAGATTTGCCCGATCTGCCGCTCATTGGACCATGTAGTCGACTACGTCACACATCAGGCAAAATGGCACGACTTACAAACTTTGATAGAAAAGTGTTCAGATGTTTTTTACTAATAAACCACTGTCTTTAAAAATGTGATTACCGTTCAGAATAGTTCGTTTTTATTAACTCTTTGACGTGCATAGCATGTAACTTTTCCCTTTTGGTTCCCTTTAAGTGATAATAATAAGTTGTGGCATTTTCCGATATCACCTCTCCAGATGAGATATGAAGCTATGCGGTACACTGTATCAACAAATATGTAGACTACACAATTTGGTTCACAGGCCAGTAGAGGTTTTTGTGCCCTCAAGACGATTTCTGAATCTATCCCTCTATGTGATATTTTATATGTCTGTATTAATAGGTGGGTGTACTTGTTAAATTGTATATAAGTAAAGACATCATAAATTAAAAACATTTTATCAAAACTATTTCATGAAATTGACTACAAAATAATGGCAAGCACAGCATAAGTATATAGCTACAGGTACAGTCACTGCACTTGATATATATATATATATATATATATGTATTTATTTCATCAGATAACAAGCAAAGCAGCAATAACAAAATTTGGAAAAAGTTGAAAATGTGTTAGTTAATGTAAAAAAACCAGTTACTTTTATAAATATTCGTTTCATCGAGCACCCAGCACATGGTGTATAAAATACTAATTAGTTCAAAAACATTAATCCCATTCATTAGGCTTTCAAATTATTCCTTTCACAGAGAAGACATTAGCTTTAGTAGCAAACATGTGCTTAGTGATACATGTCATGGGAACATTGTTCAATATTCTGAAAGAATTGTCATATAACAAATATGTACAGCACTTTGACCATGTTGGATATTGTGCTTTATAAATAATAAATATATTAAATAAAGTAACTAGATTATACTTTATTTATTAAAAAAATAAGTAGATATTTTTATTTTATTTAATGCATTGTTTCGGTACACCTAAAAAGTAGCTAAACTAGTCCTTGCTGAGAGTTACATGTTTACACTCAATTCTATGAAGAGTACCGGTACTGGCTAGAGATAGTGGTGAATACTTTTCTTTTGTACAATTAGTATTTTCACAATAATTTCAGTGTGGCGGAATGTTTCCCACATTAGTAATGTTCAATATAACAGGTCTGAGTAATGTATATATAACATGTGGGCATGTAAATTTTATAACACGAATAAAACAATTATATTTCCATGGTATTGACTTTGGCTAAGTGTGTTGTCACCAGAGATGGAGCGAGTACAATACAAATGTGTACGAGTACGATTACTTTTAACATGCATGAGTACGAGTACGAGTACTCAGAAAACAAATGTACTCGAGTACGAGTACGATTACTTTACAATATACTCGAGTACGAGTACGATTACTTTAGAATGTAATCATGATTACTTTCATGATTACTTTAATGAATATCCTGTTTCTAACATAGAGGCGACTTTCATGGAATCCCTAGGTGTCATTCTTGTTCTGTTGTTGTGTCACTAATGTTCTAACTGATTACTGCTATCCACTATCCAAGTGTTATTATTATTAATAATTAGACGACTTTCTCAGGTATTGGATGAATTAATGCTGGATTAATAATTTAATTTATGGTTTCTGAATCAAATATAAATAGGAGGCATTTAAAAATTTCAAATACACATGATCAAATACATTACAATAACAACACTTCAAAACCAGGGGGGCATATTCAAGAATAGTATATCAGATGGGTCCAGACATGGGGTCAAATACATTTGTATTTGAAAGTATTTAAATACTTTTTAAAGTATTTGTATTTGATGTTTAGGAATTAAAAGTATTTGTAGTTAAATACTTTCCTAAAGTATTTGAGTTGTTCAAATATTTTTTAGAAATATTTGTCAGTATCAACATTTCTTTTTCACTGTCACTTGTAATGCCTGCCAAACTGATTACCTTTATGCACTGCAACTTCACCCAACAGTGCTAATTACTGATGAAGACACTTAACAGCAGGCTTCCCCCTGGCCCTGCAGTGACCACAACTTGTGTGTGCTCACAGCTAAAGGATGGACCTAACAGTGACCATAGGTCAATATCCTCTTTTGTTCTTTAGTCAGGCTTCAATTTGGCACCAGGTTATTCTGGTCCTGGCTGACTTTGAAGTCTAGCCTTCCTCACAACATGGTAGCAATGATTAGCAGTGTCTCTTCTGATGGCAACATAGGCGTTATATTATTATGGACCTCCTGGCTTAACATACAAACAATTTATTTTGGCCTTTACCTCTTTCAGTCAGTTGTCACTGTGATGCAGTTAGCAATAACAATACTCCCTAGCACTGGTCTTCCTATCATCATATGAGCAAAACACTAATTATGCCTATAAACTAGATGTCTCAATATATGTTGCCTTTCTTTTACCTATATACTAATATAAAATGAAAAGTATCTGAAAAATATATGAAAAAGTATTTGAAATACTTTTCAATGTATTCGTATTTAAATACATTTATATTTTAAAAGTATTTGTAAACCCTCAATAATATTTGTATTTAAATACATTTCAATGTATTTGAACCCATGTCTGGATGGGACAAACACAGAATCATTGTGGACTTAGACAGGTTTACAGTTTGCACTTAATTAAACATAATAGACAGGGATTTAGCAGCTAACCGCCCAGACCCAGTCAGGATTCTGGATGTTGGAAATATGACCAGTCATTCACACCATACTGACAGAGCAAACAGTACAGGTGGGGTTGTGGCCTGGCTTCTAAAATTACAAAGCAAGATGTTAGGGGATGCTTATCTCCTGCAGTGCTTCCCAGGGACTAAGCAGGAGGGTGAGGAGATGTTGCTTCTCTGGGAAGACAAGGTATTAATTAGGGAAATCTGACTGAATATTTATTTAACTGAAATGCTCAACAGTAATAGAAAATGAATACCTTGATTATTATTACATTTATTAGATTACTTCTAATATTGCCATTTTTATCTGTCTAATAAATGTGCTTGCAACTGTTCATATGAAAAAAATTTAATCGTGAGAAGTAATCATGAGTACGATTACTTTGGTAATGTACTCGAGTGCGAGTACGATTACTTTCCTTCGTACTCGAGTACGAGTACTCAAAAAGTACTCGTACTCGAGTACGAGTACAAGTACACGAGTACGATTACTCCATCTCTGGTTGTCACATATAAAATATCATACATATCAGAGCCATGTTAATTGTGACTTTGTTTCTTGTATAGGCAGATGCGGATGTACAGCAAAATACCAGGAAGCTGAGAGAGTGAACTCACACAATGTCATTGATATCCAAGCTGATGTAGTTCACCAAAGAATGTCGAACCTGTCTTACAGTGTCGAGAGAGGTTGACCAAAGGCTCATGCCATATTTGACAGACCATGGCATCCACCGTTCCATCACTAACTGCAAAGCTAGTCAGGCATCACCATATTCGCATGTCAAGCACTCTGCATTCTACATTGGTCTCTAGTCAGTCAGGGTATCTGACCGGCATGGCAGCCATGTACACACCACCAGTACTGCTGTCACGACGCAACTGGGATCACTTCACTTGGTCGACATTCGAATACTTGACATTTAATATGCAGCATCTTGCATGGCTCATGACTGTATAGTCTTGTCCACAAATACAACTGTCCTGTATAGCATATTAACTTGTAGTAAGCATTATTCAGTTTCTTGTTCACCTGTAAAGAAAAGCATGTATTCAATTTCAGTAAACAAAAAACATGCATCATGGTAGTGGAGTTGGGAGTAAATAATGATGTCATGTAATAACTACTACCGTAAATCCTGTATTACTAGCCGCGGCTACTAATACAGTAGTGTGTAGCCAAAATGAGGACGAAAACGCCAAAGGTGGGGTGTGGCTTTAAATACAGTAATTTGCCGAGACAAATTGACATTTGGGTCACAAAATTGTCAGTATAAACGTGAAAAACTTACCGAAGAAACGAAGCCGGTTTGATAAATAACACATTGTATTACAATTGCTACTTGTGCTAAACAAATGATATAACACTGTTAATAAAATCCCATGTCCATAAAATGTTCAGAGACCCGATCAGAATATGAAAACATGTCACAGTTAAACTCCACAAGACCCTTTCATCATCGCCGTCAAAGAATGCCTTGGCTAGGTCGGGGAAAGGAACGGCTCAGCGGCGCATTTCATGTATCCATTTCAACGTTGGCAACATCATTGACTGTTGCCGTGGGTCCGCGTGCATCAGACAATCATCATCAAATATGATGAAATAATTCCTTTCACAGTTAATATAATCCTTTGTCAACACTATTGTAGTATTGTCGCCGTCAAAGAACGCTGTCGCGAATGGCATGATGGTGTCGTTCAGTGTAGTGTGTCCGTGTCTGAGTCATTGCTGCTGCTGCACATGCCGGCAAATAAATATTATGTCATCGTCCTTTGTTAGCATCAATCCCACGCCGTCTGTTTTGTTTTGACATTAGTTTTAATCTCAGTTCCAAGAACAATGTTCACACGTTTACAAAAGCCAGGCTTCATGCCGATTGTCAAAACAACACCACACTCTATCAGGGCTTCCCAGCCACTGACAACCGAGTTAATTGCATTTGTTTTCTGGGTCAAGATACAATGTTGTAACCCTGACTTCCCTACACGGGTGGCTGGTGGCCTAATTAAGGGACGACTGTCTGAGAAAAATGTGTTACATCCGTTCCCACGCTGGCGGAGACACCAAGTTATTACATTGTTGCTAACCGGCAAGGAAGCGTCTTTGAAGTATACACAGGCCTGGGAGAGGATGTGTAGCTTACATTTTATAGGTGCCAGCATTATGCATGGTTCTACATACAATCCTATAAAACCAAAACTTCTTAACACATTTTAATAATTTTAGCACCATTGAATAGCTTAAATATGTGGCTACATTTTATTCGTTGTATGTATGGACATTCTGCCACCCAATTATATTCTGATAGCATGGTGAAATTGTGGTTATTTCTCCCCCGTTTTTTCTCTCCAAATTAACGTAGTAATATTCCGATTAAAATACATACTGTGTCGTAATTATAAATGCATTACAATAATGAGTCTTTCAGTTATTCATTTATGATCATTATTAGCAAAGTTATGACTTCTATGAAACAGGTAAAAATGTTTCCAAATTGCATGCGCTACGGCAGTATGTCGCACGCAGTTAATGGTATTGGCTCAAAGTCGGGGTGCGGCTTTAAATAAGGGTTTTGTCGATATCAAACAGAGCGGAGGAAATTCGGGATTTAGGTCAAAAGTCGGGGTGCGGCTTTAATTAGGGGTGCGGCTAGTAATACAGGATTTACGGTACATGGTGTACACATATTCATTTTTGATATTTTATGTAAAACATGAATATGTGAGGTTGTCTGGTCGAACCAAATGTTGGAAATGACAAAATAAGGTTATTGTGATGAGGTGGACCACCTCAGTGTTTTTCTAAGCCAATTTGCTCTAGTTATGCCAGGATGGCCACCTCATAGGTATTTCTTGCTATAAACATGTTTACACTTGTAGCTGTGCATTTGTTTCCTCTCTATTTCCCAGGAAATAAGTTAAAATATCCTTCAGAATGCACCATTTTGAAGGTATTTAAAACATGTTTAGTCTACATAGCCATGCTCAGTGTATGTGCATTTAATTAATGTCTGTGTTGAAACACTGGGTATAATATGCATTATACAAGTGCAAAGGCCATTCTAGTTTTCCATGTTCAAGATAATATGTGAATGAAAACAAATGTGTATTAAATGGACATATTATAATATTATGATAATTTATACATTGTTGATTGTTAAAATGTTTAAATTACCTGGATTGATCAGATATGAGCCTCCTGCACACTACATATCCTCCCTGCATCTGCCATACCCATGTGACTGCCTTAATCTTAGCCTCACCTCTGCCTTGTCTCACTTTTGCATTGAAGTGTGGCCTGTAGCAATATTATAATTCGAATATATTATGCATTCATATACTGCTGTGATGAAAATGTTGATAAATATGTGAAAACAGCTGGCACGTGTGAGTTGAAAGGTACCAGGTACATAGACTACAGCCAGGCATCATTGACTACAATGGAAACAAGTGCAAGAATGTTATATGATGTAAGACCACAATAAGGTGCTCGTCCGCCATTCCCCGACCAAAGAGTACCATTTAAAAGCAGCATTATGCAGGTTGTCTGAATTTCGGTGAGCACATATGTAGTGTGGAGTGATTAGAAATGATGTTTTCGTGCAGCGTGGCATCAGAGCTGTCAAATCACGACAGCTGTCAGTCGATGCATTTTGCTTGGTGATGTAATCAGGGGTAATCCGTGGGTGGATTGGACTTCTGTCTATGTCCAAAATGCTTTAAAAATTTCAATAACAGATCTATTCACGATTAGTAGGAAATGAAGTCCATATGTAATACTTGCATGATATAGTGTACATCTATTGTATCAAAATTTTATTTTCATGTTTATTTTTTATTGAATAAATTCAACACCATCAATCATCATTGTCATAAAAATCTAAATTAGTTTTCATAAAATATAATGGAAATCAACAACATTCAGTAATAGTACTGAAATGTGAGTCACAAAACACTGTTTTAATAATTGTGAAATATAATATAATTCTCCGTTTGACGCTCTGTTACACGAGATAACGGATACTCCCCCTAAAAGTACAACGCTTGTCCGACCAACAAAAGCTACTATCAGTCCCCCATGTCAATTTATTTATCATTTCGTCCCTCATGTCATCTATTCTCTCTGGATATGTACTTTTGCAATTACTAAGTTTATTAACAAGATAATGCGTAATCAAATACAATACCGGTACATATGAGTGATGCCGAGCGATATCGATGGTGACTGTCAACTCAAACTGGCTTGCCTTGTCAGCCTTGTTAGAGAATCCGCGTCGAATAGACGTTCACAAGAGTGAATTAGCCCCTGACTACTCGCTCTTGTTGCTAACTGCGTTAATGCACTTAGAAGCATCATAGAAGAATCACTTTGCCTTTGGAATCTTAGTCATGACACAAAAGCAGGTGCGATTTGTTACTGTGCTGTAGTAGTCGATCTCGCATAAAGCACGTGACCAAAAAAGCACAGGACGTCGGCAGCTGCTGATTGATTCGCCAGTTATACCCGGTGTAACAGCGATTTTTTTTACGATTAAAAAAATGACAAGTACGCACTAAAAAAATTTACTGACAGCATTCTAGTTAAACTATTAACATATTACACATCTGGTCATAAAAGAACCGTAATCAAATACAATACCGGTACATATGAGTGATGCCGAGCGATATCGATGGTGACTGTCAACTCAAACTGGCTTGCCTTGTCAGCCTTGTTAGAGAATCCGCGTCGAATAGACGTTCACAAGAGTGAATTAGCCCCTGACTACTCGCTCTTGTTGCTAACTGCGTTAATGCACTTAGAAGCATCATAGAAGAATCACTTTGCCTTTGGAATCTTAGTCATGACACAAAAGCAGGTGCGATTTGTTACTGTGCTGTAGTAGTCGATCTCGCATAAAGCACGTGACCAAAAAAGCACAGGACGTCGGCAGCTGCTGATTGATTCGCCAGTTATACCCGGTGTAACAGCGATTTTTTTTACGATTAAAAAAATGACAAGTACGCACTAAAAAAATTTACTGACAGCATTCTAGTTAAACTATTAACATATTACACATCTGGTCATAAAAGAACCGGTTTGACGACTAATGGATAGCTGTTTTACATTTTGAGCCATTTTTTTACTTCGCCCTTGCTCGATTTTGTGTGCAGTTATGTGAAGTTTAATGTTTTTTTACTTGTGAAATAAACATATAAATCTAACTAGGTAGTCTATGAAACTTGGTAGGTAGTCTAGTATGATATATCACCTTTAAAATGATATAAGTACTATGTAGCATTATTGTGCTTACTTGGCCAGCAACACAGCGAGATGGGGAACTTTGGCATTATCTACGTTTATTTTCAACAGCCTATGCTGTATCATGTTGGCTGCCTGCTGGCAGCACAGCCAAGGCTCGACATTGGCACTGGCCTGATGGCCCGATGTATGTTTTAAAGCTGTCGGCCAGTTTGGGCCACTGGTGTTTAAAATCGACTGGCCCGGTGGGCCAGTGGTTTCAATCCGACTGACCACCGTCAACGTTGGGAACCATAACCAGACCCTTCACAGAAAAATAGTACGACCTTAATATATTAGTTTGTTTAGTTATTTATGTCATGGACCACCATGACGCTATTATATTATATATGTATTTTGTGAATTTATTTTGTTTTAGTAATCGGTGACTCCACCTGGTGATTGATGGTTAGTGTTAATTAGCAGTGACAATAGGTGTCACTGCAGTTTGATTAGCAGGATTTGGGGGAGAGTGGGAGAGAAAGCAATGAGCCGAGCCACGAGGCTGTGTTTCCAGTGGGAATTGAGAAGTTGCTTTGGTGAGTTTAATTACTGCAATTGTATAATAACATTTGAACCATGAGTGCTGTAACATTTGAGCCATTATTGCTCCTTGATAATTGTGGACAGTTATTAATACTTACATAGTTATTGCAGTAGTTTAATTTCCCTTTGTATTCCCACGTGTAAAATCCTCTGATATGGGCTTGTAACTACCGGGTAATGATGCCACGGCTAACCGTTATGATTGTCATGTATATTGAACTGTGCAGCAGCATGCCACGTAGAGTGTACGTTTAACACTGAGGGTGTTTTTCTATGGAAGAAGTGACAAATCGTTGTGTTAGTGTATTTATCAAATGTTAAGTCAAATCGTCACTATCCATGTGGGTCGATCGAGAAATGGTAACCAGTATTGTTAGGGTTAGGTGCTAGTACTTACCGATATATGTATCGTGAGAGAATGTGTTTAGTGTCACAGCATGGTTGTTGGTGATGGATCACAAATTAAGACACTGTAGTTTGACATTATGAGTGCAAACTGTTTACTTGTAGTTGTACAAGTCTGGGTGTTTGGCACTAGGGTAATAACTAGGGGTCAGCAATGATGTAATTAATGTGTACATGGTAGATGTTGCTGGTTTTTATTATGAGCGATGTAGAAACATATTTTTGTTCTGCAGCGTGATTGCTTCATGAATGCTTTGGAAGCAAGAAGCCTGAGAATATATTCCTGATGACTGACTGTGGGCAGGTATATATCGTGATTGAGTCGTGCATTTCTATATTATATTTGCCATTTGGGGTGTGCATATGTACGTGTCTTAGAGTCATGCAGTCAGGGCTTTATGCAGGACCAAATTATTGCCAGTCTAACGTTTTGGTGGACACATGGATGTTAACTGTTAACCCAGTTTACAAACTTAAAAATGTGTCTGATGACATGAAATGGACTACAAACACACATGTGACACCATTTACACTCACTTCTAAGGCATAACTGACAATATCTATGGTTTTGAAACTTTTTGTGCTCCTTCATTTTTTCCCCGTCCACCCATATTTCTACCTGTCCACAATGGTTTTTATCCGTCCAAATGACGGGTGGACGGGTCTCTGCATAAAGCTATGCATGCAGTAGTAATTACTTAATGCAATACGTAGGTTTTGCAATATTGATTCAGTTAATTGCCAGTGTTGGCATGTTGGTTTAATTGTTGCACTTAAGTAGCGTGTGCCAGAGTTTACTCTTCTACAATTGTTGTATATTGAACTGTAATGATTGAACTGTATGTAATGATTTTGTTTTCTTCTTGTGCAATAAAGACAAATTGTAAACTGACTGCTCGAGTTTCTCGTCCTTGACATTTACATTCGCTTTGTTACATTTTCTTTATAACTTATTACACAACTGTATCTAAAATGTTGTCGTGTGTACACGAAAACTTCTACGCACTGTGGAACTCATATTTTTGTAAAGGCTCGCATGACTGGCGAATGGTGGTAACATGGGTTTATGCAGAACCAAATTATTGCCAGTCGCACATGTTTTGGTGGACATAATGTTAACTATTAAGCCAGTTTATAAATTTTAAAATCTGTCTGATGACCTGAAATGGACTACAAACACACAATATCTATGGTTTTGGAACACCTTTTTTGCTCCTTCATTTTTTTACCCATCCACCACCTGTCCACCCATATTTTTACCCGTCCACAACGGTTTTTACCCATCCAAATGACGGGTGGACGGGTCTGCATAAAGCAATGGGTGGGAATCACTCATTATTGGCCCAATCAGCGATCTTGTTACATGTTGCTGTTGGCTATGGTGTCACCAGCTATGGATGGTGTGCGATATCGTTGTTGTCTGCGTGAATGATAAAATGCTAGTGCACATTCTGTTATGGAAAGACATTGACGCAATTTGTTATAATGTCAAATATTTGACAGTACACCATTCCTGCAGCGGTGGATTTTTAAAAACAATCTTGGAAGAAACATGGCAAGTATTTTGGACAGTGTTCACACTGTTACCATCGCATATGGGCCCTCAGCCTTGCACACCAACGCAATGTTTACATAGTCACATACTTGTAGTCATAGAATAGCCTGTCATTAAATGTAACATGTGTTGTATGCCTTCAAATGGTAATTTATCATGGTATCACGTATGCCTGATTCTGCAGTAACACCTTTAGTGTTGAGCTTCAGGGACAACCAAAACCAAGAAATGCTTTAGATGACATATAGCTACAGTTTCAAGCCCCAAGCCATCTCCCTTGTTACTTTGTACACCTGTCAAAACATAGTAAAAGTCATGAATTCAACTTCGCCGACTGCTTTTGTCTCAGTGCAATTATGCAAAACAGAATATTAATAAAAGTGTCAATGAGTAAATCAATTGTCAATATTAAATATGAAAAGTGTGTTTTATAATGTCCGAGCTCATAAAATGGTCTAAAGTTCCATAGACATGACTGACTCTGTCACCAAATAATCACCATTATGTGGCCGAGTTAATGCAACAGGAAATGTCATCTCTGATCTAGCAGGCACACATACAGAACCAACTGTTCTTGCCAAACTAGACCTTGATGCTAGCTGCTCTAACTTGAACGTTCTGTTTCCTGATAACGTGATTTCACCTGCTTCAAAATTTCGTTTTGCTTTGTCAGGAAATCCATCCCTAATATTAGTGCATGGTGACCCTCCAGTACATGAAAGTCTTGCTCAAAGCAGTTACCAGATATGTGTATTGAAACAACCACTCTGTCCATCACTCTGTGTGATTTTCCTCCTATTCCAGTGACTTCAAATTTTGGAGAAATGTGTTTTACCAATTTCTTTGGCACTGTGGCAAGAAATGTTTCAGAAATTACCGAAATGTGGGCTCCACTGTCCACAAGAGCCTGATACGTGGACCCTCCTACTCTTACTGATAATAGGTTTTCCTGACATCACTCATCTGCTAGTGACTGAGTAATTTCTGCTGATTTGACAGTTCTAGATCTGTTTGGTTTCTGTCTGATGTTTCTGCGGTGCCTGTTAGTTTTAACAAGCCCACTCTTTCATTGTCTCGGTCCTACCTGGCACTGTTTTTAAAATGATCATACTGGTGACATGCATAACCCTGGTAAAATGTACTACACCACCTACCGCAACGGTGACACGGCTGGTCCTGGCGATATGACCTCCTCTGTGGGCGACTCTCCCGGGTCCAGCGGTCTGAGTCTCGTGGTGGTGACTCAAAGCGGACGGTGCGTCCCGATGTCTGTGGTCGCCTCTCGTAGTTTCCACATTGTGTGTAACGTCCGATATCGCATGGTGGTGACTTGTATTGCACCGTTCGTCTTCCTGGTGAGCGCTCTGGTGTGTGTGAACACGGGTTTCACGATGGTGGTTCCTGGTCTCCAGCTGTGCCACAATCCTCTCCCGGTAGCAATTTGCTGCTGAGGTGTTATTTCTGCCTTTGCTAGAGCAGTCATGGTGCTCAAGGCCGAAGGGCGTTGTAGCAGTTCCTGTATGCTTTGTGGCTGCGACTGTTCCACGAATGGTGCCACAGTCTCATGCAGTCCACCCATGATAAGTCTCTGCATGTCCATCAACTGGAGTCCCAGTGCAGCATTGAGTTTGATGGCAGTGAAGACCACAATGGACTGTCCTGGCTGTTGTCATCGCTGGTACAAGTCTCTCTCTTGTTGCCAGAGTGCTTGCTGCAATTCCCAGAAGCATTGCAAGAAGCGGTCTCGCAGTATTGGCCAGTCATTCTTCCCTTCGTCATCCAGTGACTGATGCCATGTGACCCATGTCAGGGCGAGGCCTGACACATCGTTCATGTTCTGTAGTCTGGCGTAACGCTCATATGGTTCGAGCCAGCTGTCAGATGTGACCATGTCGCCCACAGATGTATCCATCGAACATCTGGACCATGGAATTTTGAGTTATATAAAAAAATCCCTACCCGGATTCCCCACCAATTTATCGTAACGGTTCCTGCTAGATAAAGGGGGAGGTACCAATTAGCAAAGAAGTCCAAACAAGATTAAATAACTACAATCCACCATCAATTTACGATCCACTGCACTAATCACATCTACATAGATGTCCAGCTAGTTACAACACCAATGTGACCCCACAGAGACAGACACCCTGCAGGCTCAGCTCCTGCCAACCCCTTCACTTTCCTCTCACAATCTTCTATATCTCAGCTAGTGTGACTACACATTCAAATTTACCAATGGGGGTCTTCAGAATTCCTGCCAAGCATACTTCAAGATAACAACATTGACTATGCTACTGCTAATTACCGACACATGGTTTCTCTACCACTACTTATATCATATCTGATTTAAACACTATTTCTCTCATCTCTGGTATAAATATAAGATAAGATACCTACTCACCAATTAATTCATAACTTAATAATTTGTAGTAAGCCCTACCATACTTCCACGGTGACTGTACTAGTGCTGGTTCAATATCAGGTTTTGTTCGATACGTTATAAGTCTGATATTCATATAGAACACAGTTCCCAGTAGAAGCACAGTATGCAACAGAAGTAGTTCTGGTTCGATACCAGAATTCTTTGATATCGATCGAGATATTGCTGGTTTGATACCAGAATTCTTCAATATCAATCGATACCAGATTTTTATTTGACACTCGAGATTTACGTTGTTAGTCTTACAGTCTTGTCGATGGAGAGGCTATGTACAGTATTAGCAGGGGAGACCTAATGCACTCAGCTCCCTTGTCAATACGAGGAGCTATCTGGCGGCTGTAGCTGAAAGCAGGAGTATGAAGCAATACTACACACTACACTACAGCACTAGGCACATCACACAGACCTGTGTTAACACATCACACTTGTGTATGAGTAATTTGTATAAATATATCTCCAGATTAACAGTCCATAATGACAATAGTTTTGTCATTAGGTTAGCTACTGCGTAAACAACCATAACAAGGAACCATTATTTTTACATGAATTTTATGGTGATGTGCTACACTTGTGTCGTGCTAACTCGTCTTTGTGCTTATCCTGTATCGTCAAAGCAAGGTCATATGTTGCTTGGTCCCCAGTAATGACAGTTCACATATCGCCAAGTGCATGCAATATCTTCATTACTCGCGTCATCTCTTTCAACACAGCTGGGTCTGTTGGTGATGCTGATATCAGTGGTAGATACCCAATTTTGCTTGCCTCTGTTCTAACAGCCTGGCACAGAATGCAGAAAAGGCAGTCAGGGTAACATCCCCTGTATATGGCACATACCGCCACTGTGATGTTAATAGTCACCAAATTAACAACAAATGTTCTGTCCCAACCCTCTTGATCAGTTGATGTTGAGATTTCTGGATATTTGACTATCCCTGGCATGTAACAAATCATTTTAATAATCTGTTTGGGGGTTGTTTCATCATCAGGCAAGGCAGATATTGTTGATTTTTTTGTCTGATTATACAGGTGATCTGAAATTAATATTAAAAAATTAATATTACAAAATGTGTTACTGGATTGAAATTCAATAATTAATTAGAGCTCTTGGAATAGTTTTTTTGGGTAAAATCACAGGACTTTGGTGGGAAATGTTAAACGCTGGTGTGGAATATGTTGACCAATATAAATATATCCAAACATTGCTATCCAAATTCCAGTGAACTGTTACAAACAGGATGTGGTATATTTCCAGAATTTTCTCCACGGTACACTGAAGCAAAAACAACCCTCTTTAATCCTCCAAATTCATGTTCTGACACATGCATTACAAAACATGCATTGGAAGCAATGATGCTTGGTTTTATTCAAGTCACTGAAAAACAGCAGACTTTTTGCCATGTGAATTTGGTTCAGAACCATCGGTTGTGGAAAGAACTCAAATGAAACATTGTAAAATTACTAATTTGTTGTCAGAACATGAATTTGGTGACCTAACTTTTTCTCAGTTCAGATGCAGACATGCTTCTTTATATTATCATTCGGACATTCATATTCTAAAACAGAATCACACCATATCAGGGTGGCTGGCAAATAAGTCAGAAAATGAACAGGGAAAACTACTTAAAATGGCCAGGACAAAGTGTTGAAATGCGCAGGCGACATCCAGACCATGATGACTTTCTTGCACATATTATATGGAATTAATCAATATTTTCTGTTTATATAAATCATAAGCATTAACAGAATATACACCATAGACATTTAACGAGAGTTATTTATTATCTTACCCCAAACCCCTTAAGGTTTGTGTTCTTTATATCGTTGATCATGAATGTAATTTTAATAATATATTATGTAAAAAGTTAACTCCTCCGTGGATGTAGTCCAAATTCACATTACAATGTATTTTTTATTTACTTAGGTTCCTCAGCCGAAGCACTGGTGACAATGAAGGAAGGTTAGTTGTTTTGTCACTTGATGCTAAACACTACAATATTGTTGATTGAATATTTCACCCAAATTGTAATCTTTGCAAACAATTATTTTATTACTTCTGTATGCTATCCTAGAAAATGTCTACATGGGTCACATGATGGGTGACAGTATTTGTAGGAAATGTTTCTTCACTTCAAGCTTATTATATATTTCTTGTATGTACCTGTATTTTTTCAAGACAAATATTACTCTCAGAGCCTTTTCAAGATGGCATTTACACCTGATATCATTGTAGACAGGGCTCAGATTTTATACAGTATAACAATTTTGCCAGTCATAAATTAGTTGATGGACTCATGTATATTAAGTTATCAACTCACACACAAGCTAGTCTAGCTATTTGATTATGACATAAAATCAAGTACAAAGTACATGTGTGACACCTGTTTTCATTCTGCATTGTGCATAAGACATTAACTTTGTAGTTCGCTAGTCTTTTGTAAAGGCATCTCAGGACCTCCCCAAAAAGCGAAATGGTAAAATTGTGCCTGTTTCTCCTGTGGCTTTTAGCAGATCTCAGGACACAAACGCCTGTGGTAATTTGTATATAGGTGCGACTGCATAAGTAATTGCTCTGGTAGGGCCTGTATCAATAGCCCAGTAGAGATACATTGTCACCTGTAAGTGACAATTGACAACAAGTAGAATTTTTTTATTCTAGGCAACTATAGAGTGACAATTCATACACTTTATTAATATTGCCTGCTTCATTCACACAACATGGCTGTGTTTCTGGCCAATGCCAGTTATGTGATTACAGTGAAGATACTACAATTTGTATTTGATTGAATGTTTCTAAGGGCACCTGTGGGGCTCTCAAAAAGCTACATGTCCACATTTTGCCAGTGTCTGCCTTGACCCCCAAAGGGCCCCATCCTGGAGATTAGGCAGCCTGCTACAAACCATGGAGAATTGGTTATTGTGGATTCATGGCTCCCCACTTCCATGCACTGAAGGCCAGGTGGCTAATTGGTATTCCATCAAATTATTGTCTGTTGTTAAAAAAAAAGATTTCGGAAACTGTTGAAGGGCAATGATTTTAGTTAAAAACATGTTTTAACTTAAAATATAATATAGCAATTATATTAATAAGCTGCATATTCTACATCAGGGATCTCAATAGGAAAAATCACCATGGGCCAATTGGCCCTTACAGACAAATTTGTGTGGGTCATTTCAGTAGTGAATGGGTCAATGTATTTCAGCTATATATTAATGATTTTTACTTTATATATGTGGCATGCATCTTAAGTCTAGAGAGCAACTTGGCCAAGAGTCTTGGCCAAGTACTGCTCTCCCAGTCCTGGAAAATTTGGAGGGCGCACTACTAGACTGAGGACCTATAACTGATTGTCTGTCAGATTTGTAGAGTGACAAGGTGCAGAGGTTACAGGAATGCTAATATAGAACTTTTGGCTAAGAAATTTGTCATCACTCAAATGGGATTCAGTTACATACAGTGCTTCCACTGTAGGTGATAAACATCCTGCAGACTCCAGTCCCAGGGGTGAGACAGAGCAATTCATAATGGGCTCAACGGCCAGTCAAACCTGTGCTCCAGTTGGCCCATGCTTTGACATGGTCACATGCTATTAACAATCTTGGTGTGTGCCAATTAGTGGTTGACATCATGAATAAATTAAACACACATGGCGGTTTGTTTTTAGGGCAGAAAGCTGCTGCTGCAGCAAGCGCTCACATGTAAACAGGGTCGTGTGCTGTTGTCCACAAGTTCATACCCGGTGGTCATGCCCAAGAAAATGCAATTTTTCACTTGTTATAATTTATCAGCAAATGTAGATGGCCTATCAGTGTGGATACTTCCCATATGCCAGAATACTGGGGCATATAAGGGGTTATTGTGGAAAGTTGTTTGTGCAGGCAGCTGTCCATCGTATGCATTGCATGGATGCCCAAAGAACACACCATGATTTGCTGCACATGTTTGTAAATTGGTGTTATGTACAGTTTATTTACACCACAACACATCCATACAGTGATTTTAGTTTATTGTTTTGCTATGATAATGCAGTCATCATAGTGCTTTGATAATGTAACTTAATTGTTAGGCTTTCATCATTCCGATAAATATTCCCTTTGCAAAAAAATCTATTGATTTTTATAGAATATTGTATAGGATTTTTGCATAATAGTTTTCCATAGAATTATATAGAATATTCTATAGGATTGCTTCTATAGAAAACAATAGGATATTGCCTATAGAAAATATTTTATAGAAAACCATAGGATATTTCGTATAGTTTTCTATGAAATACTTCTACAGGGAATATCCTACAGAACATTTCCTATAGAATTGTAAAAAACAAACTATAGGATATTTCTTTAGAAAACTATAGAAAATATTCTACCGAAAACTATAGGATATTTCCTTTAGGCTATTTTCTATAGGATATTTCCTGTAGAAAGTATTCTGTATGACATACTCATTATACATGTGCACATGTTGATCTTCATAAATGTTTTATTATATCACAGTTGTATTCAAATACAAGCGAACAGGAAATCACCATAAATATACCCAATCATACACAATGCCAAATACAAACACATACAAAGAAAAGTATATTAAGCATTCAGGGTATATGTACATAAATGCAAGTAATGAGACTAATCATTTACAAAATCTTTATACACATGTACATTATAATACAATGCATACACATATGTGCACTGAAATCTTCATAACGGGGCCTTATTTATTTAGTCCCAGTATTTGTGGAATTTGTTTGCACAGCCTCAAGATGATTTTTTGGTGAGCATGGGTGTATCAAGGTTTTACCTGAACATTTTTGGAATATCCCCATCCCCTGATGCTTTGCCAGTGACTTGATATACACAATACTGAAATTACAAATTGTTTAAAACTCAGTAGCAAGTGTTGTGTAGAATTGGCAAGTATGTGCCCATATCACGCACAACAACACTAAATTCACTTTACTGGTTGCCAGTGGAATTTCGGATGAAATACAAGATACAGCTGCATGTCTATTCATGTTTAATTCTTCACATTGTCATGAACCAGAATATGTATCGGACATGTTGATTCATAGAACCATCCATGATTAAAATCACAGAAGGACCCAACACTTGTCATGCCCAGGGACTTTGTGACTTTTGCCCTGAGTACAAAAACAGGGCTCTGTGATAATAATAATAATAATATTTATTATATATAAAGCACAATATCGAACATGCTCAAGGCGCTGTACAATAACATATCAAACTACTCATTATATGTTATAAAATAATAATAATAAATACAACTATAAGAATTACGTTCAGAAAACAAATTTATACACATTAAATTAGACATATTAAAACTGTTAATTAAACATTGTAAATAAGTAAAGTCGATGACTAAAAAAGTACTCTATTACTTTATTTACATGCGAAACACATACTAAACGCTTGCACAAATAAATAAATACCGTCAAAACAATACATTATTATGTATAAAAATAAGGCAAGATAAAAAAATATTTAGGTCAATGTCTAGAAATGTTATGGAATATTTTAAATGTCACCAGTAACATGCATGATAAACCACTGTGGGTCTATAAATGTGCTGCATGATATCGAGACTTCTGTATGACTTCAGGGCTTCTGCAGTATATGTGCATATCCGGAGTGTTTATGAAGTATGTGTAAATGCAGCCATAATCTACAGAGGGCCACTTTTACACATCATCTACTCATTCCGTCCTGTCAGTGTCAAGCCTCAAAGCTGTACGGTTCTGGGACATCGTATTCTGATAATGACGATTTCTGCCTATATAGCGATTCAACGACACACTGTCAAGATGGTTTATTTCATCAGCCAAGTGTGCCATTAATCACATGTGTCCATCCACAAAACAAACTAATTAATAACAGTTATAACACCCACAAAACAAACGACTAACCAACATAACACAGCACACTCCCCTGGGCTTAGCGCAGCTACTTGTTTACGTCTTTCTGCCCTATGCGACCCTACACATGTGCGACCTACTTCACATTGTTGCCAAGTTGCCAAACACAGCAACCCCGAATTGGGCAGGGCGATCCCTGCAACATACACATTGACTAATATACAGTTTATATGTACGTGAAATATTAAATGGCTGGGATCAAAAGAATATGTGATATGGTACTTTTGTAACTTTAAAAGTACAGTGTAACATTGTTTTGTAACTTTAAAATGTCAAAGAACAAAGATTGTTTTTTGTTTCTCTCAGACAAATATAAATGTGGACAAATGGAAGGATACTGTTATATTTAGATAATAAACCAAGTTTTACAGAGGGAATTTGTTTATCGCTTTTATGTGAGATTTAGTAGCATTAATTAATAGTTATTGTATAATGCACTCGAAACAGCATACACTCCATGAAACGTATGAAATTGTCATACTCATTGCACAAAGTGAGATAGGTATTGTTTCAGGCTAGGAATTTATTAGTGACATACTGCCACCTCCCACAGTCTCACTGCATTCCCTTGAGGATAATTGTTAATTGTTGATGATAAGATGGCCTTATTCGACACTACCATTATTATTAACATTGTTGAATTAATTTCTTCATTACTTCATTCATTCATGTGTGAAGTTAATATCTGCATAATTATTACTGGATAATGATTAAGTCAGTTGAATAAAATAGCATTTATCTTCAAAGATCAGACATGAGCAGGAAAAATATGTGAAATCTATTCTGCAGCTAGATGTAGAATGGAAATATAAGTTATACTATTGAATGTCAAATTTATATTTTCCTTCGGTCTCAAGTAATATGATACAGCGTGCATAATTAATGATGTCTTTAAATATAAAATTACACCTCTTTTTTAAATATATGTATCTATTACCTAACATAGACTTAGCCTGGCTCCGTCGCTTCACAAGGTGCAATAGATACCCAAGTTGCTTGCCATAATTAATGAAATAATGACCTATCCCTACAGCTCCCACTACCTTATCCAATCACTGAGCTTCTTCTCTTCTCACTTGGCGCCGCCATTGTATAATGCTCGCCTTCGAGTAGCTCTGTATTTTGTAGCTCTCACATTTTTGTTTAAACCGAGTTACGGTGTATCGTTTTTCTTATCAATTCTGTTATATAGTGGACTATTTTCAGATCTCCTTTCGTTTGTATTTTTCTATCAATAAACCATTGTTCGACTTCGCCATTTCAATTTTAACTAATTATCATTGCTGATCACTCGCGACCACATCACCGGAGCAAATGCCCCGTCTGCACTAGACTCATGCGCAGCGGCGATAATCATCTGAACAAGTGTCGCTCTTGTCATGGGTGTACAGTCGACAACAAGTGCGACACTTGTTCACAGTGAACATATGTAGTTTGGACCGGTATAGTGGAACGTTCCCAAGCCTGACTGAATAGAAAACGCCACGCCGAAGCCCGCATTGATAGATGTACACATCCACAAGCGGGCTCACCTACAGACATGTAGCATTTCTAGTGGCAGCTTTCTGGGGTTTTCTCCAGTGCCATCCTCGGAGTTAGTCCAGGACCGTAACCGTGAGTCCATATTAGAAGAAATTCTCAACCTTCTCCGCAAACAGTGAGTATTACCTAATGTTGTAAATAGCGCGAATAATCGGCCCTGTGCTCCCGGAGGCTCAGTTTCGACCTGGGCGTTTGACGGAACTGGCCGGACAATAGTCCCGCCAGTTGGATTCCCTACTAGGCGATCCGAGCACTTACCTGGCAGTCCATGTCAATTGACTTACGCTGGCGGGCCCACTCCAGGCAGAAAACGGTAGACATTCCCCCGCTCCGGACGGAGCCGAACCGACCAATCAGAAACCGCCGCAGGCAGATTTTGTACTTGGAGCCCGGTTCTTCTGTCATGCGAACTGCCAATTTGTGTTCCGACCTGCATCCCAGCCGGCATTACTAGAACTAGTTGGAGTCTCCCGTTATCTGGGGACGGTAGCCGAATAAACAGACCACAGTTACAGTAAAATTTAGGCGCATTAAACCCGGAGTTTGCATTCGCAGGCTCCATGACACGGGGTCATGTTTCGCAATATTCAACTACTTTGCGACTCGCAGAGCCGGTTTTCTGACAGTCTCGTTGACTGACAGTCTTGTTCCTCGTACAGTGCCACGTTTGTCAGCATTAGCACAAGCTGACTATAACGCTCCTGTCGCTCCCCAGCCTGGATTTCCTTTTTCTGAAACAATGATCAATCACTTTCAGAAAATTCAGCAGGAATTACAAACCACTCCCGGGGGCAAATCACACCGATTTGCTTTGGTACCTCGCTCCAGAGAGGCCATGTACTCTCTGTTAGAGCTTTTTTCTACAGGTTTTCTGTTTTCAAGATATTCTCCTGTTGTAGATAAGGGCTTCACTGAGATTTCTCGGTCGCAGGTGGGGGAGGGGGAGCACGACTCGGCAGGGAGCAGAAATATTTCCGTGAACTCGCAGCCATGACACGCCGATGGCTGTGTATCTCCTCCTTCCAAGACTGGACAGGAGCTGCCCTCAAACGGTCCATACAAGGACTGGTTGAACACGTGGGCATTGGAAGTGTTTCCACAGAACAGCTTAAGGCAACACTACAGTTGTCTCATTCAGTGGCAACTGGTTGGTCCGATGGCGCTACATTGGATTGCGCCTTCGCTTACAACATACTACTGCATCAAAGGGATCAAGCGCTACGAGGAGTCTCCCCTTGTGTCAATAGAGGACCGGGAGCTCCTTCGCACGGCTCCATTTGGGGCTTTGTCACTATTCGACAAGCTCGCAACTAAACTACAGTTGCGGGACAAGGTGGCCAGTCGGCAACGAGACTATGCCCTATACAGGGGCTCGGCACCTTTTAACGTCGGTAAAACGTGCTACTCCACATCGGTCAGCACCGGCTAGATCCGCGCCACGGCGGCAGGCTGCTATGCCACTGTCGTTCTCACATCAGCATCCCTTTCTGGCCACTAGAGGACGTGGTCAGGACGTCCCTTTCGCCAACGAGGAGGACGGCGACAGAGGTCATGACTGTGTCCCAGGACTCAGGCACCAGTCAGACCAATCATTACGCGACTTTCGAACCTTGACCCTCTAGACATACCACGACAGGTGGTCGTGTTACCTCCTTTGCTTACAAGGAAGGTGGGAACTCTGTCCCTGTTCTGCGATGTTTGGAGACGAAGGAGATGCAGTGAGTGGGTGTGCAATGTTCTGGAAGTCGGTTTCCGTCTTCGGTTCCGAAAGTGCCCCCCCTTGGAGACCAGTCATCGATCTCTCATTTCTCCTTCCTAGAGATTCCCCACTTCACGATGGAGAGTGCGGAAAGCATTCGGCGAGCTTTCCCTCGAGATGCCTGGGTCACTTCCATCGATCTTGTGGATGCCTATTTCCACATACCCATCCACAGAGGTTACCGAAAATTTCTTCGATTTCAGACTTGGGACACCTTATACCAATTCCCGGGCACTACCGTTTGGCCTTTCTCCAGCACCTTGGGTATTCACCAAGATTATGACAGAGATCAAAATGCTGGTACACGTGATGGGCATCAATCTCTGTCAGTACATGGACGACTGACTCATCTATTCACCATCTCACGACCAGTGACTCCAAGACACTGTACAAGTGCTCAATCTCTGCCACATGATGGGCCTCCTCATTCACGACAAGAAGTCGGAACTGATCCCAAAACAGAAATTCCTTTTTCTGGGATACCAGTTCGACCTAGTTTCCTTCCAGGTCACTCCAACTCTGGATCGATATCACAAAATCAAAGCACTGAATCGCTCATTCCTACTAAGCCAAGGAGGATGTGCTCATATGTGGCAGATCTCAGCGTCCACAGAAAAACTGGTTCCTCTGGGACGGCTAGAAGCCCAACATTGCATCTCTCAACATTGGGATTTCGATGCTTTAACCAGTAATTTGATACCTCTCCCCCCCCGGCAGAGGAAGATCTCCAATGGTGGAAGTCAGCACACAATGTTCTGAGGGGAGCCCCAGTTACCCTGACAGAACCAGACACTCAGTTATTCACAGATGCATCGAACATCGGCTGGGGAGCACATTGGAATGCATTGATCCTGTGTATGAACAACAACCGAGAAAACACTCCACATCAACGTACTCGAGTTAGAAGTTATACACAGAGCCATGCTCCACTGGCTGCAGAAGCTTATGGGTCTGACAGTCCTGGTTGCGTCAGACAACTCCACTGTAGATGTGTCAGGCCAACCAAATAGTGCTTCGGGCACGACACATCCTTGGGAGATTTAATGTCCTTGCAGACATACTGTCGTGCCCTTCCCAGATGTCAGATACAGAATAGTCTCTGCACCCATTTGTCTTCTGAGCACTGACTCGGGAATGGGGAATCCCATTATTGGATCTGTTTACAACGAGGTGGAATCACAAACTTCCACTATTTGTGTCCCCTGTTCCAGATCCATCAGCCATGGCAGTAGATGCTCTGTCAATGAGCTGGGAGGCACTGTGGGCATACGCATACCCACCACCATCTCTGTTACCACGGGTGCTCGAGAAAGCCCAACGGGACCAGTGCGAACAGATCCTCATTGCCCCACACGGGCCCCAGGTAATCTGGTTCCCCCTACTCTTAGAGATGTTGGTACAATCTCCACTCTGGATACCCAACATTCCTCGGTTACTAACCCAGCCTCGAGGTCAGATCCATCACGATCCGTCCAATCTCCAGCTATATGCAAGGAGAGTATCCAGATTGCCCTCTGCAGCAGAGGCTTTTCGGTCGACGTTGCCTCCCGTGTCAGTAGAACCCAGCGAGAGTCTACTCTTGCGATCTATGAGACCAAGTGGAGGATCTTCACTGCTTGGTGTAACATACGACACATTAATCCACTCTCGGCTTCTGAGAGTGTAGTGTCGGATTTTCTTCTCCACCTTCACACGGAGAAACATTTGGCCATCTCGACCATTGTAGGTTATCAGATGGCAGTCGCCAGCACTCTTCATGCCACTTCCGGTGCGGAAATAGGACGGAATCCTGCACTGAAGTCGCTATTTCGAAATATCGAAATGGAACGGGCACCATCAAAGTCATTTTCCAGAGTAGAATATCGCCTTAGTTTTGTCAGCCTTGACAATACCAGCTTTCGAACCTCTAAACCAAGCATCGGATCACCTGCTTACATGGAAGACTGTTTTCCTCATCACGTTTACTTCCGGCAAACGTTGGGGCGAAATCCATGCTTTTGAGCATGCCCGACTACAATGGACCACAGGCTGGACACAGGTGGCTCTACGAGTAGGCTTGTCATTCATATCAAAGACGCAAGTATTGGGCAAGGGCCCGAAATGCATGCTTTCATGCACTATTCCAGCACTTGACCGTCATTTGAGCAATGGCATGGCTGAAGACCGACTGCTGTGCCCAAAACTAAGATTCTACCTAGAAAGGTCCATGCTTTGGAGGCGCCTCTATTTGTGTCGTTCAAACCAGGGCATGAACGAGACATTGTACCATCCACAATCTCCGGGTGGGTCCGGAAAATGATTCTGGAGAGCTACACAAATTCCCCTACACCTCTCCTTGAGTCCCACAAGGTTAAGGCACACCAGGTACGATCCATGGCTGCATCGCTCGCATTCCACTGACATGCCTCCATGGAACAGATTCTGCGAGCTGGTACCTGGCGCTGTCATAACATCTTCACCGACTTTTATCTCAAGGACCTATCTCTCTATTCTGCCAATGTGATACAACTAGAACAGAATCAAGTCTGCACTCAACAGGAGATCATTAGAGGTAGCATTGTCTATATTCCACCATATATTCACCTAGATTCTGCACCTTGTGAATTGACGGAGCCAGGCTAAGTCTATGTTAGGTAATACATTCTATATTTTTAGAATAAAAATATGTATTTATAGGTAACATAGTTACCTGGCTCCGCTTCACCATATCACCCTCTCTCCTTTCGCGCTATAGGGAGATTACCTATCACAGTAAGAGCCTTCCAGCCAAGTGCGAAGAGAAGAAGCTCAGTGATTGGATAAGGTAGTGAGAGCTGTAGGGTTAGGTAATTTTTTCATTTGATTAATTATGGCGAGCGACGGAGCCAATTAAGTACGTTACTTATAAATACCTATTTTAATTCTAAAAATATAGATTTTGTTGTATGTATTGGGTATATTGTTTTATTATTTATGAAAGTAGCTCATGAGATGATCTGAAAGAAAATATATGGTGAACGTATTTTTTTGCAATTTTACTGTTTAATCTTCATAATTTTGTCTTTTCTATCTGATAGTCAATGTGAACACCTAGAAACTTGGCAATATACAGTACTTCTTCTAAAGTTTTGTCACCAAGAAGGCTGGTGCACCATCTGTTGCTGGAAGTCATGGATAGTTTCTGTTCTAATGTGTTTGGTATGGTTTGTTTGATGTCACATTGCTTGGACAGTGGACAATATCAACAGTATGAATTTCAAGTCTCTGACTCAACATTTATAGCCAGAGATGATTCCATCTAAACTCCTAATTGTGTTTCTGTCGATATGGATACCTGATTTGGAAAATATAATCATAATTATAACTACTTGGTATGGTTAGTTCATATGTGTACGTCTGACACCAAATAAAAGTAGGACAAATTACTCTCTAACATTTCTATATACCAAAAACACATAATTTGATTGGGTTTAGCCAACAGATTAGTCAGTCCTATGGATATATGACACACTATTTGCAATGTACCCTCACACATCACAGATGTTTGAACATACAAGGGAAGGGTGAACATTTTAGGTCAGTGTGAATACGTCCAACACTATGCGTGTTTTTCACTGTATGACTAAAATTATTACAGGAGGGAACAAACTTTATATGGGACAATTATGTCCTAGTAGGTTCTTATAATATCTGACAGTATAAAGTCAAAAAAATTAGCCAGAGAGGATTCAATCTAGGCCCTAATTGTATTTATGTTAATATGGATACCTGATTTGGAAAATATAATTATAACTGTGGTATTCTGTATTTCACATGCATACATCCGACACCAAATAAAAGTACGTCCGAACAAATTCTTCTCAAACAAATTTGTATATACCACAAATATAATTTTATTCGGTTTAGTCAACAGATTAATATTTGCCCTATGGATATATGACACAATATTTGCAATGTACAAAGTACATGTACATATCACAAAGTTTTGGACATAACCTTACAAGGGTGAACATTTTAGGTCCGTGTGAATGCGTCCAACACCGTGCATGTTTTTCACCATATGGCAAAAAAATTTATTACAGAAATCTCCAAACTTTATATGGGATAATTATGTCATAGTAGGTTCTTATAATATCTGATAATAAAAAGTTGTGGCATTTTCTATCCCTTGATGCTAACGTGTCCGAAATGTACGTTCAACAATTCTTATCTGTCACCATTCATGATTACATCTAACAGTATGTTTTTTCTCAAGGATATTTGTGTAGTGGAAATTTTACTATTATTCTTATTATTACAGGCAAAGGACAAATGTTTCAAGCAGGAACACCACCAAGGAGAGGACACGTGAGTTCTTCAGTGTTTGTTTAGTGATATCATAAGAAATATTGTTCTTCTTTGTCTTTTCCCACTAGGTGGGATCAGCGGCCCGAATTCTTGATTTCCAGAATGTTCTGTCCTGGGCATCTTCCAGGGTGATCTGCAGTTCCTGCATGTCCTTCGGACTATCTCTCTCTTGGTATGCCTCTTAGTATTTTTCCTGGCACCATCATATAAATAATTGCTCACAATTTGTTGTTTTCTTCCATTCTTTGCATGTGTCCATACCAGTGTAGTCTCATTTCTCTGACTTTCTCTTGTATGCTTTTCACTCCTAGCTCCTTTCTGATGTCCCCACTCTTTACTTTGTCTCTCAGTGTTACACCTTTAATTCTTCTCAACATCCTCATCTCTGTCTTCTCGAGAATCTGTTCCTCCTTCTTTCTAACTGTCCAACATTATGCTCCATACAGAAGTACTGATCTAATGACAGTCATGTAGAACTTGATATTTAATTTCCATGGCATTTTCTTGTGACTGATAAATCCGGATAGGTCTCTCACTTGCCCTGTGAGACTTGCTCTTACTGCTTCCTCTGATCCTCCTTCTTCACTGATGATGACACCTAAATATTTGAATTTATTCACCTGTCTGAGGCTTGTGCCTTGGCTGTCTTTGATGTTTGCTTTTGTTCCTCTCCTGCTACTGACCATCACTTCCGTTTTCTCAGTGTTGACTTTTAAGAAATATGACACTGCAAAATGTATTTACCTATGCTTTAATTCAGTTGTTCTCTTGTGTCATTTCTCCCAGTGTAATGTGTCAATTTATCATTTAGGATCTGAATTTAGAATTCCTTCATTAACTGTTTTATCCAATAATAATATTGTGGTCTGAAAATACTCTTCATAGCTAAAACAATTTTTTTTGTAGGATTGTTAAAATCTAATGAAAGGATAAATGGAAGTTGTACTTAGCTTGTTATAAATGCATATTTCAGTTTGATAATCAATTTTATAATGTGAGTGTGATTTTACATCAGCCAGTGAGGATTCGTAAGCCAAATCCAAGGATATTTGGCACTGGTGAGGAGGACATAACAAAGGTTACCCCCAGACCCAAGAAACAGCCAAAGGTCACAATACATGTGAGTTCATAATAACACATTTCATATGTTCTAACTGGCAATTTCACATGTCCATGGATCGCTCTAGGAAAAAATGCCTTTACCATTTGGGCACATAAGAATTTTGTGAATTTCAACCCTTAGGATAATTTTATTGCTACTAATTTATTTGAATGGAGGGCATTAATTGAGTGGTAACTGGTTGGAATGCTGGACTGCTGACTAGATGGACCGGGATTTGAATCCCAATGCTAGTTGGCCAGTGGTTCAATGGTTCCATACAGATACATAGTATGGTCTAGAACTGCAGTTTTGTGACAATTCTCTGGCTACTAAGTTTTGACGATTGATTGTGGACCATTTAAAAAAGATTTAGCCCCCCGGTCCCTCTAAAAAATGCTGGCATTTTCCGCCATTCATATCCAAAATGGCCATTAGCACCATCTTGAAAAATTAACTTTTGAACCAAAGCGTCAAAAATCACATATGAAGACATTTTTTCGGGTAAGTCATCCATGTCAAGCATCAAACTGATGTCAGAATCGGAATTCTGACAGCAGTTTGACGCTTGACATCATTTTTACCCATAAATCCAAGATGGCCTCCATCTTGTAGAACGAAAATGTAACTTTTGAACCAGAGCACCTAGAAGCATGTATGAAGACACTTTTTCGGGTACATCGACCACGAGGATTCCAGTTTTTATATCAGTTTGACGTTATGACATCATTTTGACTCAAACATCCAAGATGGCTGCCGAGCGAGAAGGGAAGATGTGGGTTTTTGACGTTTGTTTTGGAGTAAATAATGGTATTGCTATACTTTAAGTACTACCTCTGTAAGGATATATTGCAGTAAAAAGTAAAATAGTTGATGAATGTATGACAAGAGGACCAATACATATACTTCAAGACAAGCTCTTTTGAATAGCTGTAACTTGAATAGTTGTCACATGAAACCACTTAAAAAATGTCAACAAAAATAATGTTACCCTGAACATTTTATTTTTGTGCCATTTTGCTTTGCCAAGTGGCACCATAACACAATTAAACATGCTTAGAGGTAACCTGTTATGCATTTATGTTATGCTACACATTGTTACGACATTATAGCTGATGAATCAATGTGACACTGAGAAATATGTGACACTGAGAATCAGAGCATTCTGCCTCACTAGATTCTGAATCATCAGATTCAAATGAATCCCCCTCCTACTCTGTACATCATCATCTCTCTCATACTCCTCCTCGCTGTCATCTTCCCCGCTCTCGTCAGCTGGCCCTGGTGCAGGTAGGTGCATCGGGAGGGCAAGTCGCGTGTGGCGGACAGGGCGACAGCGGCCACCCATCAGCTCCCAGCCATGTCTGAGTGGCGAGTGGTGGTGCTTCATGGACAGCGGCACATTAGATATGCCAAGCAGTTGGCACGGAGGCAGTGTTGGCATATGCTATCTGCATCTGGAGGGAGATGAAAGAAAAAATGTTCCACTCCATGGCACATGCCTCAGCTATGGTGCTATTCTAGTTGTCGCCGTAGATGCAATGTCGTGTGAACTCGTAGAGCTGCTCTACCACGTCCTCCTCAAGGTCAAGGCTGTCTCCACACTGCGAGAGCTACCGTTGCACCATAGGGCTCTTTGCCACCTGGTCATACACTGATTTCTTACCCTTGCTGTAGAAGCCTGAATTGGCATCACAGCCAGTCATACAGTGCAGCTGCATAATACAGTCAACCATCTAGTCAGTTACCAGGTCTCGGCAGAAGATTGTCTCCTGCTTTATCTTGATACAGAGCATACCGGGCAGTTGCTGTGAGATGTCCACTGCCGTAACATAGGCATCTGTATCAGCGGCATCAATGACAACAGGGCCACTGTAACCTGACAGTGTCAGCCTCAGACTGGTCAAAGCTGTAGTTCTGCATCGGTTGCTGGGTTGACACGTTGATGCAGTGGGAGCCAACTGAGTAGATAATCTCTGCATCAACACTCTGTGCTAGGTCAGTCAGGAAGCTGCATATCAATTTTTGTAGCCGCCCCTTGTTGCTGACGTTACACAGCAGCATTTTGAACGCTGTGGCACAGGGGAAAGTGTCTGCCAATTTCAAGAAGGTGTTGGGGACATGTGCCGTACCCTGCACCCGCAGGTCTCTCCCGTTGTCTTTAGTCGAGTATGCTGCGTTGTATGGGTAGTTCACACGGATGATACAGTCAGCATCGCCATGGCAGGCAAGGATGATGGATGACACCTTGTGCACGTAGTTCGACCACTTGTATGGGGTGCCATCTTGCATCTGCCGATCTTCTGATGTTGGTGTTGCCATACTCTAGATCATGCCCATGTCGACGAGTGCGACTTAGGATTCCTGCAGGTCTACATATTGCAGGTCTACATATTGAGTTGAATGAGGCCATGCACTCCTCGACAACACGATGTTCCAGCAACTGGGGCAGGTCCACAAGTTGACTGACCTCAACAAGGTTGATCACTGCCTTGAGAGCGGTCCGCTCCATCTTAACAGTAGGGGGTGGTGTTAGAGCAAATATTTTTAGATACCCCCTCCAAAAGATGGAGATGGTCTTTCTGACTGGGGAAATAGCCGTCGTTCGTCATCTGGTCGATGCTAACCCCCATGTACATACCCATTGAAACTAAGACCCCTCTAAACGGCCAACACTCCGCTCAGCACCCAAACTATTGATAGATGCGTTCTCTAGCTTCTGTGTGTCCATATGGGAAACTGAATACTCTGCAGACTTATCATAGTTCCAAACGTTAAACATGCCCCTTTTGTTACTGGAAGCCAGCTGCCAATTTGGGCATAAAATCTTCAGAACCTTTAGCACTTGGGGTAAAAAAGACTCTGGAACCATGGCTATGGCAACACATATGCCCTGATCGTACCACGCATGCTTGAACCTCTCAGTGGACTTAAATTTGAAGGTTATATTTCAAGAGAATATTTGCACCTGTATATGTCAGCTCCTGGGACAGCTTTTGGAACGTTAAGATGATCTTGGTACATGAGTATCAGCTGACGTGGTCAGAGAGAGGAATGATTCAACCAGATGTAGCCCAATTAGAGCCCCTGCACTGTACATAACCTTAAAGAGGTCCAAACCGAAGAAGCTTCTGATGATGGAGGCTAACTAGTTCGGGTCATTCTCGTACTTCTGCAGGCAAAATGCCAAATCATCCACATGATAGGTCGGCTAACTACACAGGTCGCAGCAAGCGATTGAAATGCTCATCTATCAGATTGACAGACTAGTTTTGTCGTACGGCTATGTGGGAGTCAAAATTTATTTGATTTATCCCATGGCTTGTAGAAAAGGGTATGATTCATGAGCCGACTCAGAGATTCAAGGGCTTGCTCGGTGACACCTGTAACGGTTGTTGTTGTTGCGTTGACCATAATTTTGTGTAGGTATTAATTGTCTACCTATACATTCTCTATTTCTGTCTATTGCCTTATGATAACACTGTTAAACATCAATGTTGGGTGTACATTGCAGAATAGACGGTTATGCTCTGAGTATAAAGTTTCCGCTGCAATTTCATCGACATTGAAGTTGTATTCTGTCTGATCTGTTATTACAAAGTCAATTTTCTCAAAGAGAGATTTAGACTTAACACCATTTGCTGCCTCATTGAGTTGTTTCTGGATTCTTGCTTCTTGGATTCATCTGTTCTGTTCGATGTTTCTGTTCATCATATTCTGTTCATGATATTCTTGACAATCTCTTTAATGCCAGAGCTTTGAAGCTATTCCCTGCTTATCTGAGACTGCTGGATTCAGACAGAGTGTCCAAATTAATGATGTCTGGCTAGTCGTGTTGTTTCCAAATTCTTCCAAACCATTTATTCCTTTTTGTGTGGGATGACAGCTGCTACAGTTTGGGGCTCAAAGATCACCTCCCATACCTATTGTTGTCGTATGCTACCATCCATGGCAGCAAGGCGCGCCGAGAGCTGACGTACTCGTCCCAGTTGCAAATGTGGACTGCGTGCACATTCTGCATCAGCGCATCCGTCATGGACAGAACGTCCCTTCACTAGTCCGCCATGTCACTGGCCCTTGTCTGGGTGAAGATGTTGGTGATGAGGCTCCTGAGGTCAGCATCCTCCTCCAGTGCCACATAGGCAGTCCTTGGGAGAGATTCGTATTTCTGAAATACTGAAGAAGAAAAATCTGAAGGTTCTCCTTTGTCTCATCAGCCAGGTCAGCCGTGAGCCTCCCCTTCATACATGAGCCTCAATCAACACAGCCCCCTCTTGTAATGTTTGCCTTTCAGTGCACGATCGACGGAGCCCTTGGCAGTAATTCCTCCCGTCACGAGTACCTTTCCTAGCTCACTCCGCCAGAAATGTCACAGTATTTGTTTGGGTTCTCTGCCTGTAGCAGGGCAATGAGGACGTACACGGGATGATCTCCCACTAAGAAGGCAAAGAGCTTGCGCACAGTGGCGATGATGATAGTCAGCTTGTCCATGATGTCCTTCACGACTGACTTGTCAGGGGCGCTTGACTGTAAGACATATGGAAACAAGCCTTGCTTTTCCCCTGTTCCATATTCAAGCCAGCATGAAACCCATTGTAGGACGGGATAGACTGATCGGCTGCTGCATCAGGGTGGTCACCTTTCACATCCGCACGAGCAAGGGCATGCTTACGCTGACGCTCTGTACGTGAGAAGAACATAGCTGGCATAAGACATGTGGGAGGCATTGGATGGTTCTACATGGCGTAAATGCTTGCGCCTCAGACGCCATCTCAGTTAATGCCTGCGACATAGTCTTGGCTTCTTTGATGCGCGCATGATCATCCTGGATGTTTGCAACATACTCCTGAACAAAACGTTCTAGATGCTGCAGAAACATCCAGTTACAGCGGTGTGCAATTATTTAACCTGAAAGGCAAATGTGCATCACTAAAACAAATTATACTTTCATTGTGCTAAATAAGAGATTTGTATCCTCATTAAAAAATCCAGCCAATATGGCCCTCATCCTAAAAGGAGCTTACTTCTAGAACCATTATTCATCAAGTCCGGCAGCAGGGTTCTCACTCCCTTTATATTAGTTGGGTTCAGGACTTCGATTCCTTAACCATTACATATTACATTGAACATAACCCTTGAATGACCTTGACCTTACCACATGACCTTGACCTTAATTTGATCTTTCGCCTTCAAAATCTGCCGGTTCCACCCAGCAGCGTGACACAGACAACAATTATGATTTCTTGCCATTCTCCTATTCAGGCGCTCACGCTGCATTTGATGATCGGCTTGTGTATTCCTGTTCGGATGACGATGGTGCCTAGAGTTCTGTCGACAAATGGTACACTGATCCATCTACACAATCAGTTGTCGTTCAACCGGACAAACAATGTGACAAGATATCACATTCAGAACGGGTCATCCTGGTCTGCACGTATCTCTCTGATGAATTGCCGGTGACAGACAGCCTTGTCTGCTTGCACAGTGCCACGTTTGTCAGCACTGACACAAGCTGATTATATCATCCCGGTCACTCCTCCAGCCTGGTTTTCCTTTTTCTGAGGCAATGATCATTCACTTTCAGAAAATTCAGCGAGAATTAAAAAACCTCAGGTGGGCATTTCACACCAATTTACTTCGGTACTTTGCTCCAGAGAGGCCCTGCACTCTCCGTTAGAGCTTTTTTCTACAGGTTTTCTGTTTTCACAAGACTCCTGTCATAGATAAAAGCTTCCCCAAGATTTCTCGGTCTCAGATGGGGGGGAGCACAACTCGGCACGGAGCAGAAGTATTTCTGTGACCTCGCAGCCAACACGCCGACAGCTGTGTATCTCCTCCTTCCAGGATTGGACGGGAGCTGCTCTCAATCGGTCCATACAAGGACTGATTGACGTGGACATTGGAAGCGTATCCACAGAACAGCTGCTGGAACAGTTTAAGGCAGCTTTACAGTTGTCTCAGTCAGTGGCATCTGCTTGGTACGATGGCGCTACCTTGGATTGCGCTTTCGCTACAACATCCTACTGCATCAACAGGACCACGCTCTACGAGGAGTCTCTCCCCTTGTGCCACTAGAGGAACGGGAGCACCTTCGTACTGCTCCATTTGGGGTTTCATCACTATTCGACGAGCTCGCAACTAATCTACAGTTGCTGGACAAGGTGGCCAGTCGGCAGTAAGACTATGCCCTATACAGGGGCTCGTCACCTTTTACCGTCGGTAAAACACGTACTGCTGCACATCGGTCAGCACCGGCTAGATCCGCGCAATTACGGCAGGCTGCTATGCCAATGCCACTATCGTTCTCACGTCAGCAGCCCTTTCTGGCCTCTACAGGACGTGGTTCAGAACGTCCCTTTCACCAACGAGGAGGACGACGATACAGCTCAGGACTACCTGTGTCCCAGGACTCAGGCACCGGTCAGCACTATCTTTATGCGACCCTCGACCCTCTAGACATATCACCACAGGTTGTGTTACCTCCTTTGCTTACAAGGAACGTTGGAGCTCTGTCACCTGTTCTGCGATGTCTGGAGATGAAGGAGATGCAGCGAGTGGGTGTGCAATATTCTGGAAGCACAGCCCCTTTCAGTCACCTCTTCCTAAAGATTCCCCACTTCACGATGGAGAGTGCGGAAGTATTTGGTGATCTCTCCTTCGAGACGCTGATCTTGTCTTCGAAAATGTCTTCGATTTCAGACTCGGGACACCATATACCAATTCCGGGCACTGCCGTTTGGCCTTTCTCCAGCACCTTGGGTATTCACCAAGATTATGACAGAGATCAAAATGCTGGTAAACGTGATGGGCATCAATCTCTGTCAGTACCTGGACGACTGCCTCATCTATTCACCATCTCAGGACCAGTGCCTCCGAGACACTGTACAAGTGCTCAATCTCTGCCATGCTATGGGCCTCCTCATTCATGACAAGAAGTCAGAACTGATCCCAACATAGAAATTCCTTTTTCTGGGATACCAGTTCGACCAGGTCACTCCAACTCTGGATCGATATCACAAATCAAGCACTGATTTGCTCATTCCTGCTAAGCCAAGGAGGATGTGCTCATACGTCCACAGAAAAAAATTGTTCCTCTGGGACGGCTGCACACATGCAAAGCCCAACATTGCATCTCTCAACATTTGATTTCAATGTTTTAACCAGCAACTTGTGGATACCTCTTTCCCCCACTGTGGAGGAAGATTTCCAATGATGGAAATCAGCACACAATGTTCTGAGGGGAGCCCCAGTTACCCCGACAGAACCAGACACTCAGTTGTTCACGGATGCATCGTACATTGGCTGGGGAGCACATTGAAATGCATTGACGGTGTCCGGTGTATGGACAACAACTGAGAAAACACTTCACATCAACATACTCGAGTTAGAAGCCATACACAGAGCCATGCTCCACTGACTGTGGAAGCTTATGGGTCTGACAGTCCTGGTTGCGTCAGACAACTCCACTGTAGTGTCCTACATCAACAAGCAGGGTGGAACACGGTCAATACAGCTGTGCAGATGGACCAAGAAGCTACTCCTCGTGTCAGGCCAACCAAATAGTACTCCGGGCACGACACATCCCTGGGAGATTGAACGTCCTTGCAGACATTCTGTCATGCCCTACCCAGATGTCAGATACAGAATGGTCTCTACATCCATCTATCTTCCGAGCACTGACACGGGAATGGGGAATCCCATTATTGAATCTGTTTGCAAAGAAGTGGAATCACAAACTTCCACTATTTGTGTCCCCTGTTCCACATCCATCAGCCATGGCAGTAGATGCTCTGTCAATGAGCTGGAAGGCACTCTGGGCATACGCATGCCCACCACCTGCTCTGTTACCATGGATGCTCGAGAAGGCGTAACAGGACCTATGCAAACTGATCCGCATTGTCCCACACTGGCCCCAGGTGATCTGTTTCCAACTACTCTTAGTTGGTACAATCTCCACTCCGGATACCCCACATTCCTCGGTTACTATCCCAGCCTCGAGGTCAGATTCATCGCGATCCGTCCAATCTCCAGCTACACGCATGGAGAGTATCCGGGATGCCCTCTGCACCAGAGGCTTTTCGGTTGATGTTGCCTGCCATATCAGTAGACCCCAACGAGAGTCTACTCTGGCGATCTATGAGTCCAAGTGGAGGATCTTCACTTCTTGGTGTAACATACAACAAATTAATCCACTCTCGGCTACGGAGAGTGTGGTGTCGGATTTTCTTCTCCACCTTCACACGGAGAAACATTTGGCCATCTCGACCATTGCAGGCTATCAGATGGCATTCACCAGCACTCTTCGTGCAATTTCTGGTGCGGAAGTAGGACTGGACTGAAGTCGCTACTTCTAAATATCGAAATGGAACAGGGGCAACATCAACATCATTTTCCAGAGTGTAATCTTGCTTTGGCTTTGTCAGCATTGACAAAACCACCTTTCGAACTACTGGACCAAGCGTTGAATCAGCTTCTTACATGGAAGACAGTTTTTATCATTGCGCTTGCTTCCGGCAGATGCTTTCAAACGTGCCCGACTACAATGGATGGCAGGATGGACACAGGTAACTCTCCGAGTAGGCCTGTCATTCATATCAAAGGTGCAAATGTTGGGCAAGGGCCCGAAATGTGTTCTTTCATCCACTATTCCAGCACTTGGGAAATCACTACAGGTAGCATTGTCTATATACCACCATCCAATTTACCTAAATTCTGCACCTTATGAAGCAACGGAACCAGGCTAAGTTTATGTTAGGCAGTAAATTATATATTTTTAGATTTAAAATATGTATTTAGAAGTAACATACTTACCTGGCTCCGTCGCTTCACCATGTCACCCTCACTCCTTCCCCGCTGTAGGGAGATTACCTATCACAGTACAAGCCTTTTTGCCAAGGGCAAGGACTCAGTGATTGGATAGGGTGGTGGGAACTGTAGGGATAGGTCATTTTTTCATTTTATTAATTGTGGCGAGCAACTTGCAAAGTGCAGAAAGTTTGACATCAGAGGAGGATGATAAAACCAAAGATGTGGAACACATCAAAAAGGTCCTGAAAATGAATGACTAAAAACATTCGATTTTTAACACCATACAACCTAGGAGAAACAAAGAGAATGTAAACAGCAGAGAAACCAACAGAAGACAACATGCCATGCTATGTTAGTAATGTGTCGGAACAGTTTGCAAGGATTTTCAAATCCTATGATATACCAGTGTATCACAAACCCATCAACACCCTGAGGTCCCTGCTGGTACACCCGCAAGACAAGACAAACAAAGCGGCAAAGTGTGGTGAGGTATACGACATACAATGCCAACACTACATAGGGGAAACTGGGCTCATGAAGTAAAGAATATCTGTCGTGTCGCCAACCCCTATCAGCAGTAAATGAACACAAGTTGAAAATAGGCCACCAGTGAAAATCCTCGACAGTGAAGAGAACTGGCTCAGGAGGAAAATAAACATACACAGGGGTAAGCCGCTTTTAAACGGAGACTTTGGTCGGGAACTCCCGCCGGTCATGCTACAGCTTGTATCACATGATGCTAGTCATGTGACACTATCAGGAAATTCAGTCCACTGAAGAAGACTGTGAGAAATGGTCGATATATACGTAAAAAAACAAAAGAAAGTTTCTTGAGAGGTAATTTCATTTTATTTAACATGAACCAAGAAACCGGATCTTTACATTCGAATAAGATGACACATGTTTATGTTTCAAATGACATACAAGTTCTGCTCTCTGGTAATGTTCAGTAAGACCTGAGAGATAAGGTATATAAGATAAGAAGTGAGTGGTCATGTTGTTGGTTTCAGAAAGTTGTGCTAAGCAGTCCAGATAAGAAGACAGCTCAGTCGATTGGTGTACGACTACGCAACCTTCTCAAACTGCCAAAAGCACATAAGTGGGTGTGTTATGAATGGTTCTATTCCAACCTTGACAGGTGAGTCAGTTTATACAGGTGTGCTGTAGCACATAGGTGATTCAGCGTCACAGGTATGTTGAATGATGCAGTGGCAGATGCACACAGGTGAATCAGTTTATTGGTGCACACAGGTGAGACATTAATCATCAGCCTCTATTGGGTATTATGTTTTCAGGTAACTTTTGCCATGCAAATATGAGCCAGAATAAACACATACCTAACTTGCAGGTACTACAGCTCTTCTTTTCACCACTGACCAGAAACAAAACAATTACAGGTTTAGATTACCCATGTCATTTAGTCTGTTCCAAATTTCATGGCTCTGTTTTAAAATAGTCACACTTTTTATGAGCCCCTAAATATTATATTTTAGCTCATCGCAACAAATCTGATAACATTTACAAAACTGCACCTACACTAATATTTGGGAAATCAAATGGAGCAAACAAATGAATTCAGGATAAGCTATTTTTTATGTGTATTTTGACACATAAAAATTCTACGATACCATGGTGGAAGCCATTTGTTCATCTCAAACAAAATGACTCCTGGGTCTTGGCAGAGCATTTAAAAGAAGTAGAATTAAAGGTAAAAGGCATAGTAAGTGTTTGTGCAATGTATTATTCTTTGAAATGATGTAGGAATAAATGAGTAAAATTCTATTCAGCTTTCTATCTGTCATGCAGGGCTTTGTTTGAGGGCGAAAATGACTTCTGTATCTGTCTACGCGAGTCATTTCCACAATTGAAGACACGTAACTTGACACGCATGCAGTGGTGCAAGATCCGACGCCTGATGGGCAAACCTCGCAGGTCAGTAACCCACTCCTACTATGGGTTACTCTGTTTTTATTTCACTAATCTAATTGTACAGACAAATGCACTGCTCTATGTCACTTTGTGACATATATACATTGCTAACTTAATAGACCAGAATCCTTCAGAGAACTTTGAAAAATTGTCTATGGGAAATTTTTATCTTGGTTGTTGACATTAGGCAGCCAGTCAGTGGTCTCACCGATGAGGCACTTTATTGTAAGTCATTAACCGTTACTGATTCATGTTACCGATTTCACTACGTATTAGAACATTAGCTATTTACATGTATGTAATTTTTTTTATTTGTACACATCCGTGAACAGGACAGTTGCCCCAGATTTGATGGTGTTAAAATAAAGTTTGATTATTATAACACATGGATTTCACAAAACCGACAATCACACTGATTACGTATATATCCATATATTAATAAGTTTATGTCTGATGACAATGACATTTAAAGTATCAAAATCCTGTTTGGAAGCCACCTGAATCCGATGGTGCAGATGGTGATGTATTAAATGGAATATGGATAAAGGGGACCACACTGTAATTTTTCTTTAGTAGTATACTCTATTTCCATTTTATTTACACATCCAAAACATTTGCCTGCTACCAAGTCTCTGTTTGGGCCTTCCTTGTTTCACTTGGGTTACGATCTTTTAATTTTGATATTACCTAGTCTATTAAAATCAAATGTGTTCATATAAACCTTCTAAACCCAATAATTCATCAATGGCATCCTATGGTACACTGTATATAAAAAGGTGAGTTCTTATATAGTGCAGTATCCAATCCTTAGGATTGCTCAAAGAGCTTTTCACACTATACTCCCTGGCAGACCTGTTCAATCGAATACTCTGGGAAGCTTCCAGCCACGTTGCAATTTCGCAGACTCCTCGTACACAAATATTCATCATTGTTAGGTACTCATCACTGCCAGGTATTCATTCATACACTTGAGTGAACTGGAGCAATGTACAGTGAAAAAACTTGCCCAAGGTTTTACACGGCAGCACAGGATTCAAACCCGGGTCCTCTTAGTTGAGAGTCCGATGCTCTACCTCTGAGCCATTGTCTCTCCAATTGTGGTTCAATAATGGATATTATGCCAGTTATATTGATTTACATAGGGATGTTCTATTTAACACAGGATGTTACAGTTGTTAATCCTTCGGGCCGAAGGTTCAACAGACTAATGGCATCACTCTACGTGCACTGTGCATTTATATCTCAGAAACTTTTGTAGATCTATTTAAAAAAATTTACATAGACTTTTCTTAGGGTACTGTACTTTAAGTTTGATTTACTCATTTACAGCCTATTAGCGGCCTCTAGGGCGATACAACTGGTAAGTTTTCAGTTTTTAATTTCTACTCCTTTGGGCAAAAGCTCCAATAGACTCATGGCATCACTTTGTATCTGCCGTGTGCCATGTATATGCCGTCTGCCATTAGGCTCACCATTAACTCTCAGATCTCCGAAACCGTTGAAGGTCTGTTTTTCTAATTTTGCATAGATGTTTCTTATGGTACTGTCACTGTGCACAAGAAAAAAAATTCATTGACATATTTTTAAGCCTCCCAGAGTCCTTTAGGGCCAAACAACTGGTAGATTGTCAGTTTTCCTATTTTATTCAAAAAGGTTTCTTTTTGTTGACTTTTTGTCTAATTTTTCATATACATATCTGAGGGTATCTTCAATGTACACAAGAAATTTGTAGTTCACTAGTCTTTTGTAAGGGCATCTCAGGGACTCTCAAAAAGCAAAATGTTGCCTCTTTCTGCCTGAACAATTAGCTCCACTCAGGACATGGACCTCCTGTAGATATTCAACTAAAGCCCAGGCCAGAGGCAGAGAAAAGCTGGACATTCCCTAATTTTCTATTGTTGATGGGGGCACTGTGACTAATTGGTTCCTGTGACAGCAGTTAAAGTGGACAGTACCTGCATGTTTTTAAGCTTCATAACTACTGATTTTCTATAAGTGCAAGTTTTGTTTAATTTTATGTTTGTTTATTTATCTTTAAAGTGATGTGACTGTGCTGTCTACTGGTTAAGTAAGTAACAAACATAGACATTGTATGGTCTGGACAACTGTAGAGTTACAATTCATACACTTTATTGATATTGTCTGCTGCATTCACACAATTTGGCTGTGTTTCTGGTCATCTCATATGAATAACTAGAGAAAATGCCTATTAGGTGATTACGGTGAAGAGCCTAGACAGTCACTAAAACACATTTCATTCATAATTACCAACTCACTAAATAGTTCAAAGGACTTCAGAGACACTTGGCCTATTTTTAGTTGTTTGGGCTGAAGGTCCAACAGACTTGTGGCATCACTCTGCGTCTGCTGTCTGTCACCGATTGGTGAGTTCTCCATACAAGATTGCTCAAGTCTAGTAGGGTTAAAAATTATTATGATAAACGATTATGAATTGGAGAAAGACAACCTGGAACAAAGAAAATTAACAGGCTTTATTACATTATTATAACTCCCTTTTCCAATTCACACGGTGAATAATCATGAATTACCCCGGTAGTTATTTACCCACAAACCTAATCTAACTAAGAATATAATTAAAAACTACCTGGGTAATCCCGAACTAAATATATATATATATATATATATATATATATATATATATATATATGACCCATATTAACAAAATGAGTCATATGTCTGTGATTTTCAAAATTGAGTTATTGGTACTATTGGAAAGAGCACAGTCTCAGCTTTCACATGATGTATCATTTATGAAGACACATCAATCATAAGTGAAGTTACGACTCGCCAAACATGTGTGGGATAGAAACACCTTTTTTGTTTCATGAAATTTACCTTACTTACCATGAACAGATCTTACTAAAATTCGGAACATGAATAGACAATGGCATGCTGAAGACATTCTGTAAATATAAAAACAAGATCTTTGTTAGAAGAGTACTGGTACAATAAATTGATGAAAATTCCTATACCTTTATTGGCTTCAACAGTAACAATCACAACAGACAGTCATATTTACTGCCTAACATTAACTTAGCCTGGCTCCATCGCTTCACAAAGTGCAATAGACACGGTTAATACAGCTGTGCAGACTGACCAAGAAGCTACTCCTCATGTGTCAGGCCAACCAGATAGTGCTCCAGACACGCACAACACATCCCTGGGAGATTGAATGTTCTTACAGACATACTGTCGCGCCCTTCCCAGATGTCAGGTACAGAATGGTCTCTACATCCATCTGTCTTCCGAGCACTGACACAGGAATGCAGGAATGAGGAATCCCATTATTGGATCTGTTTGCAACGAGGTGGAATCACAAACTTCAACTATTTGTGTCCCCGGTTCCAGATCTATCAGCCGTGGGAGTAGATGCTCTGTCAATGACTTGGAAGGCACTGTGGGCATACGCATACCCACCACCAGCTCTGTTACCACGGGTGCTTGAGAAGGCCCAACAGGACCAGTGCGAACTGATCCTCATTGCCCCACACTGGCCCCAGGTGATCTGGTTCCCACTACTCGTAGGGATTTTGGTACAATCGCCACTCCGGATACCCAATATTCCTCGGTTACTATCCCAGCCTCGAGGTCAGATCGATCGCGAACCCTCCAGTCTCCAGCTACACACAGAGAGGATCCGGGATGCCCTCTGCAGCAGCGGCTTTTCGGTCGACGTTGCCTCCCGTATCAGTAGACAACAACGAGAGTCTACTCTGGCGATCTACGAGTCCAAGTGGAGGATCTTCACTACTGGGTGTAACATACAACACATTAATCCATTCTTGACTACTGAGAGTGTAGTGTCAAATTTTCTTCTCTACCTTCACACAGAGAAACATTTTGCCATCTTGCAGGCTATCAGATGGCATTCACCAGCACTCTTAGTGCAACTTCCGTTGCGGAAGTAGGATTGCACTGAAGTCGCTACTTAAACATATTGACATGGAACAGGGGCAACATCAATGCCATTTTCCAGAGTGGAATTTCGCTTTGGTTTTGTCAGCATTGATAAACCACCTTTCAAACCGCTAGACTAAACATCAGATCAGCTGCTTACATGGAAGACAGTTTTCCTCATCGCACTTGCTTCCGGCAAACATCGGGGCGAAATGCATGCCTTTGAAAATGCACGACTACAACGGACCAGAGGCTGGACACAGGTGACTCATACCAAATTCATGTGATTCATATCATAGAAGCAAGAGTTGGGCATGGGTCCGAAATGCGTACTTTCATGCACTATTCCAGCACTTGACCGTCATTTGAGCAATGGCACGGCTGAAGACCGATTCCTATGCCCAGTACGGGCACTAAGATTCTACGTAGAAAGGGCCATGCCTTGGAGGGAGCACAAGCGCCTCCTCTTTGTGTCGTTGAAACCCGGGCATAAACGAGACATTGTAAAGTAAAAAAGATAAGTTCTTATATAGCGCAATATCCAATCCTCAGGATTGCTCAAAGCACTTTTCACATTGCTTCCGTGGCAGACCTGTTCAATCAAACACTATCTCAACTTCTCTGGGAAGCATTCAGCCATATGCTACGATTAATGCGTGAAGGCTGCTCGTACACATATCCACCACTTGTCTATAGCCAGGTACGCATTTATACAGCTGAGTGGAGAGACATGTAGCATATCTCATGGCAGCTGTCTTGAGTTTCCTCCGGTGCCATTCCAGGAGATGGTCCAAGACCGTGACCGTTAGTCCATGTTGGAAGATGTTCTCAACCGTTTTCGGGAATAGCCTATATTACCAACGCACGATTAGCGACGGTTCAATCGTCGTTGGGGGTGCGAATAATCAGCCCTGTTGTACTCCCGGAGGCCCAGTGTCGACCTGGACTGTTCGACGGACCTGTCTGGACAATAAATAGTCCCGCCACTTGGATTCCAAAAAGAATCCGAGAATATCCGGCAGTCCATGTCAATGGACTTACGCGGACGGGCATGGCCCGGGCGGAAAACCGGTGACATTCCTCCGGATAGAATGGAGACGAGTCGGAGGGCCGGAGCCCAGAGGGCCGGAGGCCCAGAGGTTAACCCAAAGCCGGATACCCAGCCGGTTCTCCGGAGAGCTGGAGATTGACGTCGTTTGGCGCAGGTCACCGACCGAAACCAATCAGAAACCGCTGCAGCATTAACGCTAACCTTGGGGTTGATGGCAACTGGGTGCCGTCAATATGCGTTACAACAATTGTGTTTCTCGTTGTAGTCAAGTTTGCAATTAAGGGAAACATTAGGCGCATTAAAACCGGAGTTTGCCTTCGCCAGCTCCATGACACGGGGTCCTGTTTCGCAACCCGTAACCACTCACGGATAAAAGAGTCAGTTTTCATCCGGCAAATCGACTTCATTTCCACCGAAATTAACGGTTGACTGGGCGTTGAAACGTTGGTCCCAGGAATACACAGGCGAGACCCGGACATGACTTCCCGACTAGCGACATTACACACGCGAGTCCCCAAGCCGTACACCGGCAGAATCTGCCGGTTCCGCCCGGCAGTGTGACACAGACAACAATTATGTTTTCTTGCCGTTCTCCTATAATTAGTGTGCTCACGCGGCGTTTGATGATCGGCTCGTGTATTCCTGTTCGGATGACGATGATGCCTAGTGTTCTGTTGACAAACAGTACACTGATCCAGCTCCACAATCAGTCGCCATACAACCGGACGAACAATGTGACAAGATATCACATTCAGAACGTGTCATCCTGGTCCACACGTGTCTCTCTGATAAATTGCCTGCGACTGACAGTCTTGTCCCTCGCACAGTGCCATGTCTGTCAACACTGACACAAGTCGCTCCCGCAGCCTGGTTTTCCTTTTTCTGAGGCAATGATCAATCACTTTCAGAAAATTCAGCAAGAATTAAAAATCCTCAGGTGGGCATTTCAAACCAATTTACTTTGGTACTTTGCTCCAGAGAGGCCCTGCACTCTCCGTTAGAGCTTTCTTCTACAGGTTTTCTGTTTTCATGAGACTCCCCTGTTGTAGATAAGAGCTTCACCAAGATTTCTCGGTCTCAGGTGGGGGGAGGAGCATGACTCGGCACGGAACAGAAGTATTTCCGTGACCTCGCAGCCATGACACGCCGACTTCCAGGATTGGACGGGAGCTGCCCTCAATCGAACCATACAAGGACTGATTGACCACGTGGACATTGGAAGTGTATCCACAGAACAGCTGTTGGAACAGGTTAAGGTAACTTTACAGTTGTCTCAGTCAGTGGCAACTGCTTGTTACGATGGCGCTACTTTGGATTGCGCCATCGCCTACAACATCCTACTGCATCAACAGGACCAAGCTCTACGAGGAGTCTCTCCCCTTGTGCCACTAGAGGAACTGGAGCACCTTCGTACTGCTCCATTTGGGACTTCGTCACTATTCGACGAGCTCGCAATTAAACTACAGTTGCGAGACAAGATGGCCAGTCGGCAATGAGACTGCCCTATACAGTGGCTCGGCACCTTTTAACGTCGGTAAAACACGTGCTGCTCCACATCGGTCAGCACCGGCTAGATATGCGCATCTACGGCAGGCTGTTGTGTCAATACCACTGTCGTTCTCACGTCAGCAGTCCTTTCTGGCCACTGAAGGACGTGGCTCACCGACGAGGAGGATGACGACACAGGTCAGGACTACCTGTGTCCCAGGACTTGGACACCGGTCAGCCCTATCGTTACGCGACCTTCGTTTGTAGACAAGGGCTCTATCGTGAAGCGCGCAGCACTCCGGTCACTGATACAGTTGATGCAACAACGTTGTAGAGGTAGTCTGCGACACTACATCTCCCGGGTGTTACAGTCACCTCTTCCTACAGATTCCCCACTTCACGATGGAGATTGCAGAAGCATTCAGCGGTCTCTCCCTCGAGACGCCTGGGTCACTTACATTGATCTAGTGGATACCTATTTCCACATACCCATTCACAGAGATTACCGAAAATGCATTTGATTTCAAACTCGGGACACCATATGCCAATTCCGGTCACTGCTGTTTGGCCTTCTCCAGCACCTTAGGTATTCACCAAGATTATGACAGAGATCAAATGCTGGTACACGTGATGGGCATCAATCTCTGTCAGTACCTGGACGACTGACTCATCTATTCACCATCTCTCGACCAGTGACTCCAAGACACTGATCTGTACAAGTGCTCAATCTCTGCCACTCGATGGGCCTCCTCATTCACGACAAGCAGTCGGAACTGATCCCAAAACAGAAATTCCAAGCCAAGGAGGATGTGCTCATACGTGGCAGATCCTGCTCGGTCTCTTGCGTCCACACAGAAAATGGTTCCTCTAGGACGGCTGCACACATATGAAACCCAACATTGCATCTCTCAACATAGGGATTTCAATGTTTTAACCAGCAACTTGTGGATACCTCTTTCCCCCACGGCAGAGGAAGATTTCCAATGGTGGAAGTCAGCACACAATGTTCTGAGGGGAGCCCCAGTTACCCCGACAGAACCAGACACTCAGTTGTTCACGGATGCATCAAACATCAGTTGGGGAGCACATTGGAATGCAGTGGCGGTGTCCGGTGTTTGGACAACAACCGAGAAAACACTTCCCACCAACATACTCGAGTTAGAAGCCATGCACTGAGCCATGCTCCTCTGGCTTATGGGTCTGACAGTCCTGGTTGTGTCAGACACCTCCACTGTAGTGTCCTACATCAACAAGCAGGGCGTATCATGGCCAATACCGCTGTGCAGACGGACCAACATACGCGTACCCACCACCAGCCACGGGTGCTTGTGAAGGCCCAACAGGACCAGTGCGAACTGATCGTCATTGCCCCACACTGGCCCCAGGCGATCTGGTTCCCACTACTCTTAAGGATGTTGGTACAATCTCCACTCAGGATACCCAACATTCCTCGGTTAATATCCCAGCCTTGAAGTCAGATCCATCGAGATACGTCCAATCTCCAGCTACACACGTGTAGAGTATCCGGGATACCCTCTGCAGCAGAGACCATTCGGTAGACATTGCCTCCCATGTCAGTAGACCCAACGAAAGTCTACTTTGGCGATCTATGAGTCCATGTGGAGGATCTTCAATGCTTGGTGTAACATATAACACATTAATCCACTCTCGGCTACTGAGAGTGTAGTGTCGGAATTGCTTCTCCACCTTCACTCGGAGAAACATTTGGCTGTCTTGACCATTGCAGGTTATGAGTTGGCAACATTCTTCGTGCCACTTCCAGTGTGGAAGTAGGACGAAATCCTGAATTGAAGTCGCTACTTCGATATATCAAAATGGAACAGGCACCATCAATGTCAATTTCTAGAGTAGAATCTCGACTTAGTTTTTTCAGTTTTGACAAAACCACCTTTCGAACCACTAGACCAAACATTGGATCAACTGCTTACATGGAAGACAGTTTTTCTCATCGCGCTTACTTCTGGCAAACATCGTGGCGAAATCCATGGCTTTGAACATGCCCGACTACAACATCAAAGATGTAAGTATTGAGCAAGGGCCCGAAATGTGTGCTTTCATGCACAATTCCAACACTTGACCATCAGTTGAGATATGGCGACTCATGTTCCCAATATGGATTCTACCTCGAAAGGTAGGGAGCAAGCGCCTCCTCTTTGTGTCATTCAAACCAGGGTATAAACGAGACATTGTACCATCCACAATCTCCGGGTGGATTCAGAAAACGATTCTGGAGAGCTACACAAATTCCCCTACACCTCTCCTTGAGTCCCACAAGGTTAAGGCTCACCAGGTACGATCCATCACTGCATCGCTCGTATTCCACAGACAGGCCTCCATTGAACAAATTCTGCGAGCTGATACCTGGTGTTGTCATAACACCTTAACCGACTTTTATCTCAAGGACCTATCTCTCTATTCTGCCAATCTCATTCAACTAGGCCCGGTAGTGGCTGCAGAATCAAATCTACACCCAACATTAGAGATCATTAGAAGTAACATTGTCTGTATCCCACCATCCATTCACCTAGATTCTGCACCTTGTGAAGCGATGGAGCCATGCTAAGTCTGTTAGGCAATAAATTCTATATTTTTAGAATTAAAATATGTATTTATAAGTAACATACTTACCTGGCTCCGTCGCTTCACCATATCACTATTCCTCCTTCCCCATTATAGTGAGATTTCCTATCACAGTATGAGCCTTTTGGCCAAGTGCGAAGAGAAGAGACACAGTGATTGGATGGGGTGATGGGAGCTGTGGGGATAGGTCATTTTTTCATTTTATTAATTATGGCGAGCAACTTGGGCGCGGCCAAGTCTATTGCACCTTGTGAAGTGACGGAGCCAGGTAAGTATGTTACTTATAAATACATATGTTAATTCTAAAAATATAGATTTTATTAATTGTGGCAAGCAACTTGGACGAGGCCAAGTCTATGGCACCTTGTGAGACGACGGAGCCAGGTAAGTATGTTACTTGTAAATACATATTTTAATTCTAAAAATATAGAATTTATTATTAGATTTTTTTAATATAGGAGAGGGGCAAAATTGGTCAAAAGTGGATAACAAATTAAACGTCGATTCGTACGTGCTATAGATCGCATTCATGAGCGTCGTACTTTTAAAAGTAAACTGCATTTTGATTAGCTAGGAGCGCAAATCAGGGCTCATGTTACAATTTCTGTACGCATACCACTAGGAAAAATGCATGTTGTCATAGTATGACCAAATAAGGCTGGGTTTACTACGTTCTGCGTCAGAAATTTACATTCCCATTCATACAGTAGGAATTGGGAAAGTGTTGTACCAGTGGAAAACCTACGCATTGATTTATCCATTATTATATATTACGTCATGTTCAAGCAATGTTGTTGCGTGTTTCCCGCGGACTCAGTCAGGTTCTGTTTTTGTTATGTATTGCTTTGATGATATAATTCGCATCAACATAACGCCAAAATGCCTTACAGTAGACATCGATAGAGGTTATTATGCCAATTCTGGCAGTTAGACTGACTTTTGGAGCTGTTTTGAAGTGGACTTTGAAGTAATATGGGCTGTGTTGTGGCCGTGGCATAGGTGTAACCAGAGATTGCCCGGGCCAGGTTGACACAGATTGCCGAAATGTTCTTGAATTTGAATTTTTCGTTCGAGTACCCTAGAATGTTCTTGAATTTCATTTAATGTTCTTGAAGAGTGTGCCGAACATCATGAGCAATAGTGATGAAACGTCGACGAAAGAATTATAGTAATATTTTGCAAAAACATTGAACATGGTAGTAACATGATTCACTATTTGTAGATGGCATATGGACTAGGATATATACCAACAATTGATTTCCCATATGCAGCCATTTGATTTCCCACTAGGTTTTTTAATTTATGGTGTTGAAAATTTCAGATATTAACTACCGGGTAGCCTCCATTCACACATTTTATTTATAAAATTGGTGAAAATGACATATCTCTTTCTCCTACAATCTAGCCTGTAACTTGACACGCCAGCATTTGTGCTTCAATCAGCCACCAATTGCCAATGTTGACACCTCTAGGCAAATTTCACCTGTATGCTTATGCACCTGGTCACTGTCTGACAAATGTCATTATTTCGCAGCTGTGATACCATGCTACGCAGACATCATTTCCATTCAACAAACCCTACATTTAGTGCTTCCGGAAATTTACAAAAACAATGCACAATGCAGTTCTTTTAAGCTGGACTACAATGGGCATCCACTTGGTGGTATGTCCCCCCTAACAATGAACATGATCGCTCAATGTCATCACTCGAACATGTGAGCCAATCAGCAGCGCTCTCTCGTTACATGTCTGGCCACTTGCCAATCATATCTACTCTTTCTTCGCATGTCTGGCCACTCGCGTGCTGCCATCCACAGTGTTTAGTTTAATTTCGTTTCACAGTATTTACTTTATATGTAGTTGCTATAATTGCCAAGCTGCAACTGAAAGGTGACTGCAGATTTAGATATAAGTAGTTTTGTGGACAATGATTATAAAATAGGATCAGGAAAGATCGCCACAACATGCAAAATTTAGTGATCTGCATGAAGCAATCTAAAAACAAACTAGGATCCACATATGAAAATTTGCAATGCACCAACAGCAGAGCTGGTGATTTAGAATGGTAGGCACTGGGAAGCAGAATAATACCAAAACAAATACCGTATTGTCCCTAATAGATGCGCACTACCTAATAGATGCCCACACACATGTATTTGAGTGATGTAAAAAAGCAACTGAATAGACGCTAAAATTATTAGCACAGATGGCGGCGAAATTAATGCTATTCGTAAATAACAATTGTGGGAAGGGCAACCGAACCGTTACTAGTGATACTTTTGTAAGTAAATATAATGGTAAATGTAAATGCTTACCACAAAGAGGGCTTTTATTTTATGGTACTATCAGAGAAAGGCTATCATGTGCATCAAACAAATGGCAGATTTGTTTACGTTGGATTAAACGTCGATTGTTCGCGTAAATATGGTGCCGCTTGCGTATTTTATTGCATCAATCAAGACACACAATTATAACAAATTTGGCAAATGAATTTTAGTAGAATCAAAGTTGAGATTGTCATCCGTTTCAAAACTCCATGTCCGAGGGCGCGGAGTGCAACTGGCATCAACCAACTTCGATAACAAGAATAAGTCAGAGTAATAGTCATATAAATTCATATTCAAATATATGTGTTTCAATTAATAAGCTTTGCTCCTGTCGATAAATCAGACAGTTGACAATTTGAATAATTGCGTCTATTATTGATTCATGGTTCCATACAGTTCTAGTCAGGACCACGTACATCATTATCGACATCGATATATGTGTGTCGACACTGATTTACCGTTTCTGATGCACATGGTCAATGCAGCTTTTACATGCAGTAAATCCACTCTATGTTCACATTACTACATTTATTAAACATTATTAAAGCAACTTGAAGAACACGTAGATTGTATCAAAAACATTACGCAGTAAAAATGTTGATTTAAAAAGAACTATATCTCAGGTCATTCACTTGGAGGCGCTGTACATATGCGTACTTCAGTGGCGCCACATTGCGGATTAGTTATCTACTCTGTTTAGAAGCCGATATAGCAGGTGACCACATTAGTCCCACTTTTGAGAAATTAATAGACGCGCACCCAAGCTTTCCCACTCGTGCACTGCACGTCTATTAGGGACTATACGGTAGCTTCCTAGGTGCAATATTAAGAAAGATATGATTTTTTTTAATGTGGTTTTCTGCCTAAATGTTTGGTCTTAGAACAATGGGAAACTTTGGTGTATTGGAAGTCTGGTCTGGTCTGAATGTTTTAGCATTGAAGTTTTCATAGAAAAGTATCAGTATTTTCAAACAAAATATGTTATAATATATTTTGTATCAACATTTTATTAATGAAAATTATTTATCAATTCCTTAATTAATTATCTAAATGAATTACCTTAATTATCTTAATTAATTATCTTAATTAAGGCAATTAGTATAGATTTGACCAAAAAATGTTTTTAATGTAATCCATACCTTAATTATCTTAATTAAAGCAATTAGTATGGATTTGCCCCCAAAAAAAGTCAATACAAATCAACCATGTTTGATATGTGTATATACATACCAAAATATTTAAGTTTGTGTTCATGTTTTGCATAAATTATGCAAATTAGCTATTCAGTATGGCCACCATAATAGCAAAAAAAATGTTTGCGCACGCTAGTCAAAAATATATTAAAGTGACAAGCTTGTTATTTAGTAGAGTGATTACTGTTATACATAGCTACTGCCTGCATATCACATAAATCAATTTGAATGAGAAATGTGAACAAATCTTAGAAATTATGTGAAAATGTTATGCAAAATAATGTTTTTCTACAACAAATCTGATTTATGTAAACAACGTGTTTGATTTAAGTGATTGCAAAGCAAACCTTATAATATGGATACATGCTTTCGTGGTTGCTAATGAAACAATGCGTGTTTACCTAGTTTTCCACAATGGCTCCTTGTAGTTGTCTACTAGATTGTAGGTGTAGACAGCATCATCACCATCGTATATGACATGCAGGGAAGCCTGGTACCTGAGAAATCACTTTCCCATAGCATATATCTCCAACAGCAAATATGTGCTGGATATGCTTCCCAACAAGGAGTGGGGTTGCACCTCTACTGACACACTTTGCAGCAGCATTGGAGGTGCCAACTACAGCAGCACAGTCGATGAGGTGCAGTAGATTGCTTCGCACGACTCTGTGAATTTGTGGAAGACTTCATCCTTTTCCAGCAGAGGCTCTGAGAAGGGACTAGCACCCTCAATGAATTGGAGGAGAGCACTGTCATCAGTGCTACCTACAACAGTCCAGAGAATCTACTAGACATTTGTAGTGGATGTTTAAGTCCAGAATGTGTCCTTTGGACACATTTGGTCAGCCTCCACAAAGGTGTTGCAATGAGCTTTCTCAGACGTCCCAAAGTGTTGCACCCAGCAAGATAGTAGTCTTCATGAAGATCGTGCAGTACAAATTTGATCAGTTTGTTGGGGTCCTTTTTTCCTGAAGACAGTCATTGATGTGTTTGGAAAGGTAGTACACGTTGTCACCTAGAAGGAAGACAATGTTGAAATGATTCCCCATAAAATTCACTAACATTGGTGCATGACGTTTCAGATGTTGTTGTTTAAGGTAAGTCTTCCAGTCTCGATGCGCTCCACTCTTCTTGTCACCTCATCTGGATAACATTTTGGATGCTCTTCTGATAAGCCGCACTACACCATTGTGTCCCCGTTCTATTTCAGAATTTGCAGAGACGTCTTCATCAGTCGCCTTCAAATGAAGAGCTTCATGGGTTTTTTAAGCTGCACACACAGTATCTGCCATGCCCATTGCCCACTAAAAGATGGAGGCCACAGAAGAAGTTGTGATGTTCTGAAACTACCTTCTGTTGATCAGGTGTTAAATCACTGAATCTAACTTTGTACATTGGAAGAAATTCCTTCCGGTACTCCTCCAGAATGTAGTCAAATTTTATATCTGTTGTTTCTCTGTCTGACATTGTTGATGCAATGTTGCACAACAGTTTTTGTCCAGCATTTTCTGAACCTGAGCAAATGGCACTGAGATGAGACACAATTTCCTTCAATCTGTCCAATGTGGTCTGTGCTGATTTGTGACCCATGTGTCCAATGCCAAATAAATAAGAATTGCCGTCCTTATCCGAGATAATGTACGAACAATACTTCTCACCAAATTTGGGTGTTTCATCAGTTTGAAGATTTATGTTTTTTCTGTCTTGAATTTCTACCATCTGTCTTTGTGCCACCAACAAACGCTGCTTGTACATGTTCCTTATTGTGGACTCACTTGGCAACTTGCTGCAAAACTTCCTGCCAACTCAAATACAGCAGACATGACTGGAGATACTTGAGCGTGTGCCATATTACATGGCAAGAGCTCCCTCCCATAAACACTTATTGACTTCGGGCTTGCAGGTTCCTCTCATCAAAAAGTTCAAGCTGATTACTCTCCAGTTCACTCATTTTCGAAACAAGAATAGCGTTGACTTCCCTTAACTCTCTGTTTTCTTCTACTTTCTTGTCCAACTCAATGGTCAAGTGTACACAGTCCTTACACTCTTCGTTGTAATCATGCTCTAATCAAGCACATTTCTCTTTTAGTCTGTCGACTTATGAAGATAGTCTTTTTGTAGCCAGTTTTTTCTGTTCAAACTTCTCCCCTAGTTTCCTGGTCTCAACAGAAAGCTGTACTGTTCAGTCGTGTCTCCCTTCTCTTTGCATTTTTTTATCTTGTGTGGTGAAGGTCTCTCCTTGATAATAAGTACAGTATTTGTGTTACTAAACACTCAACCTCCTTTGCCAGTTGTTTACTCACATCTTCCACAACCTTCACATCTTCTCTGTTTACAGAACAACAAGCTGCTTTTTATTTCAAACACTTCCCAAGGACCTGTGGTGGAGTGTACAGTGTATGTTCCCAGTCACCCAATTGCCCTCTTTTCCTGTACACTTCCCTTTCCTTATTGATCAGACGGTTCCATTGTTGGGCAATGTTTTGTGGTGTGACTTCCTTTGAGAAATCTGGAACTAATTTGGTCAACCATCGCAAAACATCCCAAATTGTGGATTTCTTTCCTGTTTTCTTGAGTTGTTTTGGCTGGTATATATTCCTTAAAGATAACTGCTTTGGTGGCTCTACGTCCCTGTCCTCCTCCAGAGCAGTAAGTACTTGTGCTGACAAATCTACTACTGCCAATTCAGATGCCATCTGATGAATTCTTTTTGAAATTATCAATATTTATATGTAATTATATATATATATATATATATATATATATATACAGTATATATATTTAAATTATATCTATATAATTTTATATCATAGTTATTAAAAACATTATTTATTATGGTGTGGAAAATATATATACTGCATGCATTATTTATTTGTCATATACACCTGTATACCGGTATATAAAATTATATATATGTCATGTCATGGCTCTATTCACAAATGAAGATACAGGAAGGAGGAAGTCCTCATCTGGTGCAGGCCGCTGATGGCTGATGAGACCTATCTGAGATAGGCAAGTCTTTCCACAGCGGCTGCACGTCATGATCCGCCCAGTATTTATTTCAGAAGGGTCCCGTTTTTTCCGCCTTTTCCTTTTGTCTTCCTTGTTGGCCTTTCGTTTGACATCAAAGGAAGTGGTAGCCTGGTAGACTGTGTGTCGCCAGTTCGTTCGATTGGCTGCTTGTATTGTCCACTGGTGGTAATCAATGTTGCATGTGATGAAGGACCTATTCAAAGTGTCTTTGTATCTTTTCCGAGGTGCCCCTTTGTCGCAATGGCCAGGTAGGCGATGGTCTTCCATCCTGCAGACATTGCCCAGCAATTTTTTTTTGAGCAGCATGGCCTTTATACTGGTAACCATAGCCATTTCAAGCACATCGATGTTGGTGACAAAGTCACTCCAATGTATATTTAGTATGGTACGTAGGCAATGCTGATGATAACGCTTGATGAGACGCAGATGGCGACGATAGATGACCCAGGACTCAGCACCATACAAGAGAGTGGTCAGAACAACAGCTTTATAGACACTGATTTTTGTGTCTTTCATTAGGTTTTTATTGTTCCATACACATTTGTAGTCTACCGAAAGCGCTGTTTGCCTAGCCTATTGTTCACTTCTTTGTCTATTTTGGTATCAGATGTGATTATACATCCTAAGTAGCTGAATTGGTGGACTGCTTTCAGTTATGACTGTTTTATGGAGATGCTGGGTGGGTGGTATTCTTCTTCTGAAGAGCTGAGCAGCTTCTGCAAAGCAAGATGTTATACTCTGCATGGCCGACTGTATGAGCAACAAGAGCAGCATCATCAATGAACAAAAGCTCCCTGATCAGTTTCTCCTTGGTCTTCGTGTGGGCTAGCAAATGTCTTAGGTTGAACAGGCAGCCATCTGTACGAAAACGAATATAAATGCCATCCTTGTCATCAAGATCCTCTGTGACATGTTGCATCATGCTAAAGAAAAAAGTGAAAAGCGTTGGCATAAGAACCCGGCCCTGTTTCACGCCATTTGTGATTTTGAAGGGTCGTGAGATAATGTTGCCATGTCTCACTTGGCCTAGTTGATTTTCATGTACAGCCCGTAGTTGGATGACCATGGCTAGGAACTTTGGTGGCCAGCCTAGCTTTCTAAGAATTTTCCAAAGTTCATTTCTGCTCACCGGGTCAAACGCTTTTGTTAGGTCAACAATCCTTTGTTTTGCTCTCAGCACTTTCTTGCAGGACAAACACCATGTCAGTGGTTCCCCGGTTGGCCCTAAAACCACACTGGCTCTCTGGGAAATATATATGCAAAATAAATAATGCATGCAGTATTATATATATATATTTGCAGTATCAAATATATATATATATATATATATATATATATATATATATTTGATACTGCATGCATTATATATATATATATGTGTGTGTGGCGGCCTAGGAAAACCAGTCAAATTGACAAAAATTCATTTGCATTTTTATTTAAGAAATGGAAATCTACACTATTTACATATCCTGTACTGTTTACTGTATTCAAATATTCCCACTAGAAGCAAAGTTACAGCAATTTATAGAGCGCCCCTATCAGAAATTACTTAAGGAGAAAAACGAGTTTTATAGTCGAGATTCATTCTTCACATGAAAATCACACACTATGTTGCATAACTCAATAACTGTTGCAGTTACATTATAAAGTTCTGTGAGGGAAATGTAGCTGTGTTTGTTACCTTTACTGTACTGAAAACATTATCCAATTCTTGTGGGTACTTTTAAAGTTACAAAAACATTTATCAAAACACATGTCACACTTGATTGCAGGAGAAAATCGAGTTTTAAATTCAAGATTCATTCTTCACACGAACACCACACTTTATGCTGCATAACACAACAACTGTTGCAGTTAGCTTATAAAGTTCTGTGAGGGAAATATAACTGTATTTGTTACCTTTAATGTCCTGAAAACATTATCCAATTCTGATGGTTACTGTTAAAGTTACTTTAAATTAAACAGAACACAAGTCAAACTTGATTGCAGGAAAAAACGTCACATTCATTTTTTTACTGCTGTATGTCCAGTGTTATTACCACGAAATAAATGTAGATGTATATCTTAGCTTTGGAATACTAAATTATCCAAATATTTTGGTTATTTAAGGACACCGTTACAGTAGTTTAAAGAGGGTATATAGGTCAAAAGTCATGGGTGTTTGTTAGCAGAAATGTACATTAATTATCAACACGCAAGAAGTAGCAGTCTTCCACGAAGTCAGAATTGTTCTCATCGTTGCCAATTGGTCGTATGATGAAGTAATCATTCACAAAGTCACTGATGATGTCGGCGCTGGCAATATCCTTCATATTCATCAACGCCAGTGCGTTCAGACAACGAGCGATATCGTTCGGCTTCGGTCCGTCCATGGGTGCCGCCATCTTTGAATTTTCGAAGATCGTAAACACGAAATGAAATTCGCCATGAAGTCTGTCTTTCCAACGAAATCTGCTCCAATAACATGTTAAACAGTTAAGAAATATGTACAGCACAAGCCATAGCAACATCCAACGAAACTAGAAACTAATTGAACTACTAAAACAACTCAAATCCAAGTTTCAAATACAAATCCGTTAACTTTCGCTGCGTAGAACGATCTTCCCAGTTACAAAATACCCAAAAAATGCAACTTACACTTGTGTATTCAGGAAAATACTTGGTGAACGTATAAATAAGTATGCTAGCAAAAACATCGTAGTAAAATCTCAAAATGGACTGAGTGACCCAAAAACACCTTTACGACACGTTTACGGGCAAATACGCCTAGCGACTTCCGACTGGTTTTCCTAGGCCGCTAAAAATTATACATGCGGTATCATATATATGTATTTTTAATAAATAATATTTTGAATAACTATTAATATATATTATAATATATATATATATATACAGTACATATATATATATATATATAATGCAGGCATATATATATAATATATATATATATACACACTGTATTATATAATTCATTATATATATATATATATATTATAATATACATTATAGTTATTCAAAACATGTATTATGGTGTGAAAATACATATATTTGATACGACATGATTTATATTTGATTTTGCATAGCATGTATATGTGTGTATATATATATATATATATATATATATATAATGAATTATATAATACAGTGTGTGTATATATATATATATATATATATATATATATATGCCTCATATATATATATATATATATATATATATATATATATATATATACATATACATATGCATACATATATATAATATATATATATATTTCATTTGGTGTATTCCGGAGGGAATCAATGTCAAAGAATCAATTTAAACTACTTTAAGCCTAATTAAATAATGTTACACGTGAGAAATTTGAGTTCAAACATACCTCATTACGTTCTTGGAAGACTAACTTGTTCCATAAACGATCGAATAAAAAATTGTACTGTAAAATCAGTGAAGTTCTCAAGATTCCAAATACGCGCATAATATATACAAATATGATCCCACAATGTTGCAAGCGATATTCTTTGAACACATGAAAATCTTGCGAAGGGCAATGTTGTTTATGCGACGAATGTTGACATGGGCAAACCGGATGCGCAGTGGCACCGCTTGCTTTCGCTAAACAAACACGTCACATACTACAATGTTTGTGAGTTCGCCTGCAACACATTCACAGGCATTGCATTGCAAGTATAACACTCTAGAGGCTATGTCAAATATAACCTTTTAGAAAACGAATGAAGGAAGGAAATATCTATTAGATTGAACAATGAACTAAAAGTACTGACTTAACTACGGAGGTAGGCAGAAGTATACATCTTCAGTGTGACAGTGATCTTGGGTTAGTCTTCCGAGGATCTTAGGACATATGTGGGTTTTACAAAGCATGATTCTTTTTTGTGTTTTGAAAATGATATACACAGTACAGCCCAACTGTTTACAGAGTACTGTAATTTTCAGTTTTTATGTGTGGTGTTAAAACACATCTACACATAAAAGTAATGTGTTTTTTATGTCAAATTTGAAAGTGTATTAAAAGAAAATGGTCTGAAAATACACTAGGTCTAAACAGTAGAGCCTTTTATTTTTTCATCTATCTCAGCTAATGCTAATTTTGACTAAACACCATTAACAGCCAGTCCTGCCGTTGCATTCACACAATTTGGCTGTGTTTCTTGTCATCTCATATGGGTAACCAGAGATATTATCTTTAGAATGATGTGAAGTAAATGCTACTCTTAATGCTGAATGTCTTATTGCAGGTGTTCTGCTGCGTTCTTCTCGGAGGAGCGTAATGCACTTCAGCGCAAAAGAGAGAAGCTGCGTATCCTACAACAGAGGAAGAACTCTGACTTGGATGACTTCAAAGACCTACCAGATGAGATCCCGATGCCCCTTGTCATAGGAACCAAAGTAACTGGTACGAATCATATTGCCCACCATAATCTGTCATGTAGTCATGTAGGTGAGATGAAGTGAAGTCATGTAAGACTGTTTTGTTCACCTTAGTTCTTTATGTGTTGGGAGTCATATCACTCGATCTATTTTGACCCCTTTATGACATACCCCAGCTCATCTTCCGTGATCTGCCACCCTATGCTGTTGATAATTTTCCTTTCAAGACCTTTCTTTACACCCTGCATCTTAATTGTGCTCTTCATCGTTTTTACATTTTCTTGGTCAATATTCACTTACTCATCCTTTTTATATGTTTTTTTGTTGACTGTGTATGTTTTGCCTAAATTTCCTATTACACAGAGCTTGAGTATTTTTTAACTTGCAAGTAAAAGTTACTTTGACCTGCTGTTACAGAACTCAATATGTCATGTTTTAGCCCGACTTCGTCGGCCGCAAGATGGTCTCTTTATTGGCGTCATTGATGCACTAGACACTGTCAACAACACGTATCGGGTGACGTTTGACAGGCCAGGCTTGGGGACCTATTCCGTACCTGACATTGAAGTGCTGGTAAGTAACGCAGGCAGTGTGATTGTGTGATGACACGGATTCTTTAGAAAGCAGTCCTTCCTAATAATAACTTAACAAAGTTGAAGGGCACAGAGCACAGTTGATTTTCCTATTGGTGGTCATGATAACCTTTTGTCAGATTATAAGGAAACTGTACCTGAGATAATATATACATTTTCACACATCATGTCATTGACATGGTCATAAAATGTAGTCAAAATCACATGTCTATAGGTCTTTTAAAATGCAAGCATGTTTGTTGCCCGTCAATATTGATCAAATTTAGCACGTTTTTCTGCATAAGCAGGGACATGTTAAAAAATTGCTAAAAATCACTACGCTAACTACACTCTACCTAACATGCGTCAGTACACTGAGGATACATCATAGCATTGAATCTACTGGTGTGCCTGCTTTATTGTATGCATTTCACATTTTTCACAGGTTTTAAATAACTCAATTCTTTTGGTACTACAGTCTATCTGTGCTTTGACCCCAATAGGAATTATGATTGTTTTTAAACCTTGAATTTAGGCTCTTTTGAAAGCTACATATGTATCATGCAGAAGGCCAATAAATCAGCGTCATCCTTTCATCTAGTAATTATTTACCCACTTCACAAGTGATCACCTGTGACATTCATTTGGGCCAAAACTGTATAAAAAAATTAATAGCTCTTATGGTGCTGACCACACTGCAACTTGCAAGTGACAGCTTGTGCATATGTGCATACAGGATTTGTCTGTGACAGCCCACCATATAAACTGCAAGAAAATCATGCATAATCATGTTACAGTGTGGTGAAATAACAAAATATATATAAACAGTTATGCCACTCCTACCCTATATAATAATGTACATATTTCACTTTAAAATAGGGATTTCAGAAACGTGAGATACCACAACTTGTCATATTTAGTGCTATTACCCAGGCCAATTAGTACACTTGCTCAGAACAATGGAACAATGATTGCTGTCTCTTTACTGAGCTTACAAGCCAATATTGATCAAAGGCTTGCCCGGTCACACTTCCTGTAAGTCTGTCATAAATCCTGATGCATCTTGGATTTTACTTTGAGAACAGGTGGGGACAGACATGTGTCAGTGGTACAGATAGACAGCTTACTTATTCCTCTTTCATGTCAGCTATTCAGTCTTGACATATGTCTTTAAGTAAATAATACATAGCTGACAAAGTTACCCCACCCTCCATAAAAATCTGATCTTCCAGGCACTCTCAATGAGGATTTCAGACTGACAAGATGTCTTTGGCTTCTGAAAATGGTGATGTGATATTCAGTAACAACTGTAATAGGATTTACTCTGCATTTGGTGCAATTAACTCTTTACTGCGCAGACCGTCCAAAACCGCCCAGTAAACTCACAGTTAGTGGGCCTTTCGTTTACCGCGATCAGATCCTTCTTTTACATTAAACAGCCAGCTCAAATTGCTGATCTAAGCTCTATGTAGGTCACGGAAACGTGTGCTGTCACCATCTTGTGAAAAAAATTATCGTTTGCGAATTAAGTGAGTTTATTTGGAAGGTAGTTGAAGTGCATTTATTGCCTAACATAGACTTAGCCTGGCTCCGTCATTTCACAAGGTGCAATAGACTTGGCCGTGCCCAAGTTGCTCGCCATAATTAATAAAATGAAAAAATGACCTATCCCCACAGCTCCCACCACGCCATCCAGTCACTGAGTCTCTTCTCTTCTTACTTGGCGCCGCCTTTGTTTAAGTCTTGCCTTCGCGTAGCTCCGTATTTATCAGTTTTGTGAGCTGATATAATATTTTGTTTAAATAAAGTTACGGTTTATTGTTTTTCTTTTTACCTCTGCAATATAATGGGCTGTTTTCAGACCACTTTTCAGTTGTGTTTTTCTATTATTAGCCGTTTTTCGACTTTCTTCGTGAACAGCCGATATTACCAACGTGCGATTAGCGACGGTTCAACCGTCATTGAGGGCGCGAATAATCGTGCTCCCGGAGGCCTAAATACGACCTAGGCGTTTGACGGAACTGGCCGGACAAAAAATAGTCGCGCCTGTTGGATTCACAAAAAGAGAATCCGAGCAAAATGCCCGGCAGTCCATGTCAATGGACTTACGCTGACGGGCCCGGGTGGAAAACCGGTGACATTCCTCCGGATAGAACAGAGTCGAGGCCGGAGGGCCGAGGCCGGAGCCTGGAGGCCCGGAGCCCGGAAGCCCAGAGGTCAGCCCGAAGCCAGAGACCCGGCCAGTTCCCCGGAGAGCCGGAGATTTATCCCGTTCGATGCAGGTCACCGACTGAAGCTAATCAGAAACCGCCGCAGCCTTAACGTTAACCTGGGAGTTGCTCACAACCGGGTGCCATCAATATGCGTTACAACAATTGCGTTTCTCGACGTCGAGATCACCCGGCTCCACAACACGGTGTCCTGTTTCGTGACCCGCAACCCACTCGCGGCTGGAAGAGTCGTTTTTCGCCCAGTGAATCGACGCCATTTCCACCAAAATTAACGGCTGACTGGGCGTTGAAACATTGGTCCCGTGAATGCACAGGCGAGTCCCTGACATGACTTCCCGACTAGCGACATTATGTAGGTGAGTACCCACGCCATACACCAGCAGAATCTGCCGGTTCCGCCCGGCAGTGCGAGACAGATAACAATTGTTTTCTTGCAGTTCAGGTGCTCACGCGGCATCTTATGATTGGCTCGTGTATTCCTGTTCAGATGACGATGGTGTCTATAGTTCTGTTGACAAACAGTACACTGATCCAGCTCCACAATCAGTCGCCGTACAACCTGATAAACAATGTGACAAGATATCACATTCAGAACGGGTCATCCTGGTCCGCACGTATCTCTCTGATGAATTGCCGGTGACTGACAGCCTTGTCTGCTTGCACAGTGCCACGTTTGTCAGCACTGACACAAGCTGATTATATCATCCCGGTCACTCCTCCAGCCTGGTTTTCCTTTTTCTGAGGCAATGATCAATCACTTTCAGAAAATTCAGCAAGAATTGAAAACCCTCAGGTGGGCATTTAACACCAATTTACTTTGGTACTTCGCTCCAGAGAGGCCCTGCACTCTCCGTTACAGCTTTCTTCTACAGGTTTTCTGTTTTCACGAGACTCCCCTGAGCTTCACCGAGATTTCTCGGTCTCAGGTGGGGGGGAGGAGCATGACTCGGCATGGAACAGAAGTATTTCTGTGACCTCGCAGGCCATGACACGCCGACCGCTGTGTATTTCCTTCCACGATTGGATGGGAGCTGCCCTCAATTGGACCATACAAGGATTGATTGACCATTTGGATATTGGAAGTGTATCCACAGAACAGCTGTTGGAACACTTTAAGGCAACTTTACAGTTGTCTCAGTCAGTGGCAACTGCTTGGTACGATGGCGCTACCTTGGGTTGCGCCATCGCCTACAACATCCTACTACATCAACGGGACCAAGCTCTACGTTGTGTCAGTAGAGGAACGGGAACACCTTCGTACTGCTCCATTTGGGGCTTATTCACTATTCAACGAGCTCGCAACTAAGCTACAGTTGCGGGACAAGACGGCCAGTCAGCAACGAGACTATTCCCTATACAGGGTCTCAGCACCTTTTACTGTCGGTATACACGTGCTGCTCCACATCGGTCAGCACCGGCTAGATCCGTGCAATTATGGCAGGCTGCTATGCCAACGGCACTGTCGTTCTCACGTCAGCAGCCCTTTCTGGCCACTAGAGGACATGGTTCAGGACATCCCTTTCACCAACGAGGAGGACGACGACACATGGACTCGGGCACTGTTCAGCCCTATCGTTACGCGACCTTCGACCCTCTAGACATACCACGACAGTTATTCATAAAATCTATTCCATTATATTCTGCACGTAGAACACATCAATTCATCAGAGAAAATGTCCGCATACATATGAGAGCAATGTCCATACCTGTACTCGGCGTGAAATTGTGGAATTCTCTCAACGAATCGCTTGTTAACATAATGTCCAAATATACATTTAAACGTCAGTACATTAATATTCTCATAGTCAAATATACCATGTAAATATACATGATTATAACGACAAATTAACATTTGTTGTGTGCACATATTTATTTGGTGTGTAACTGCATCATTACAATTAAAAACTAAGAATTGCCACTTATAATTTTTATGAAAAGTGTTCACAGGGGTAGACACATATAAGTGTTTCACTTCATGTCTACTCCTTTTCAAAACATTTCTTAATTGTATTTCATTCGTACCATGTGACTTATTATTATTTGTATTGCTTGCTTTTTAAAGTTGTGTGTTTTGAAATAAATTGAATTGAATTGAATTGAATTTGCATACAAGGAAGGTGGGAGTTCTGTCCCTGTTCTGCGATGTTTGGAGACGAAGGAGACGCAGCGAGTGGGTGTGCAATATTCTGGAAGTCGGTTTCCGTCTTCAGTTCCGAGAGTGTCCCCCGGTGATGGGTGCCCCATCAGCGTTTGTAGACAAGGGCTCTATCGTGAAGCACACAGCCCTCCGGTCACTGATACAGTCCATACAACAAAACAACATTGTAGAGGTAGTCTGCGACACTACATCTCCCGGGTGTTACAGTCACCTCTTCCTAGAGATTCCCCACTTCACTATGGAGAGTGCGGAAGCATTCGGCGATCTCTCCCTCGAGACGCCTGGGTCACTTGTGGATACCTATTTCCACTTACCCATCCACAGAGGGTACCGAAAATTTCTTCGATTTCAGAATCGGGACACCATATACCAATTCCAGGCACTGCCGTTTGGCCTTTCTCCAGCACCTTGGGTATTCACCAAGATTATGACAGAGATCAAAATACTGGTACACGTGATGGGCATCAATGTCTGTCTCATCTAGTCACCATCTCACGACCAGTGCCTCCGAGACACTGTACAAGTGCTCCACACGATGGACTTCCTCATTCACGACAAGAAGTCGGAACTGATCCCAAAACAGAAATTCCTTTTTTGTGGGATACCAATTCGACCTGGTTTCCTACCAGGTCAATCCAACTCTGGATTGATATCACAAATCAAGCACTTATTTGCTCATTCCTGCTAAGCCAACGAGGATTTGCTCATACGTGGCAGATTCTGTTCGGTCTCTTTGCGTTCAGAGAAAAAATGGTGCCTCTGGTAACGGCTGCACAGCCGTGTAGACCAACATTGCATCTCTCGACATTGGGATTTCATTGTTTTAACCAGCAACTTGTGGATACCTCTTTCCCGCATGGCGGAGGAAGAGGAATGGTGGAAGTCAGCACACAATGTTCTGAGGGCAGCCCCAGTTACCCCAACACTCAGTTTTCACGGGTGCATCGAATATCGGCTGGGGAGCACATTGGATGGAATGCATTGACGGTGTATGGACAACAACCAAGATAACACTTCACATCAACGTACTCGAGCTAGAAGCCATACACAGAGCCAAGCTCCACTGGCTGCGGAAGCTTATGGGTCTGACAGTTCTGGTTGCATCAGACAACTTCATTGTAGTGTCGTTCATCAACAAGCAGGGCGGAACACGTGCAGATGGACCAAGAAGCTACTCCTCATGTGTCAGGCCAACCTAATAGTACTCCAGGCACGACACATTGAACGTCCTTGCAGACATTCTGTCACGCCTTCCCAAATGTCAGGTACAAAATGGTCTCCACATCCATCTGTCTTCCGAGCATTGACACGAGAATAGGGAATGCAACTAGGTGGAATCACAAACTTCCACTATTTGTGTCCCCTGTTCCAGAAGGCACATACTCATAGCCACCACCAGCTCTGTTACCACGGGTGCTCGAGAAGTCCAACAGGACCAGTGCGAACTGATCCTCATTGCCCCACACTGGCCCCAGGCGATCTGGTTCCCACTACTCTGATGGATGTTGGTACAATCACTCCATTCCGGATACCCATCATGCCTCGGTTACAATCCCAGCCTTGAGGTCAGATCCATCATAATACGTCCAATCTCCAGCTACACATGTGGAGAGTATCCGGGATGCCCTCTGCAGCACAGACCGTTCGGTCGATGTTGCCTTCCGTGCCAGTAGACCGCAGTGATAGTCTACTCTAGCGATCTATGAATCCAAGTGGAGGATCATCACTGCTTGGTGTAACATACAACACATCAATCCCCTCTCGGCTACTGAAGTCACTGGAACAGGCACTATCACGTCATTTTCCAGAGTAGAATCTCACCTTAGTTTTGTCAGCATTGACAAAACCACCTTTCGAACCGCTAGACGAAACATCGAATCAGCTACTTACATGGAAGACAGTTTTCCTCATAGCGCTTGCTTCCGTTAAACGTCGTAGCAAAATCCATGCCTTTGAACATTCCTGACTACAACAGACCTGTCATTCATTTCAAAGACGCAAGTTTTGGGCAAGAGCCCAAAATGTGTGCTTTCATGCACTATTCTAACACTTGACGGTCAGTTGAGCTATGGCATAGCTCAACTGACCATCCATTGTACCATCCACAATCTCCGGATGGGTCCGGAAAATGATTCTGGAGAGCTACACAAATTCCCTTACACCTCTCCTCGAGTCCCACAAGGTTAAGGCTCACCAGGTACGATCCATGGCTGCATTGCTCGCATTCCACAGACAGGCATCCATGGAACAGATTCTTCGAGCTGATACCTGGCGTTGTCATAACACCTTCACCGACTTTTATCTCAAGGACCTATCTCTCTATTCTGCTGATCTCATTAAACTAGGACCTGTAGTGGCTGCAGAATCAATTCTGCACCCAACATTAGAGATCATTAGAGGTAACATTTTCTATATCCCACCATCCATTCACATAGATTCTGCACCCTGTGAAGCGATGGAGCCAGAGTAAGTCTATGTTAGGGAATAAATTCTATATTTTTAGAATTAAAATATGTATTTATAAGTAACATACTTACCTGGCTCCGTTGCTTCACCATATCACCTTCCCTCTTTCCCCGCTTTAGGGAGATTACCTATGACAGAATCAGCCTTTTTGCCAAGTGCGAAGAAAAGCGACTCAGTGATTGGATGGGTGGTGGGAGCTGTGGGTATAGGGCATTTTTTCATTTTATTAGTTATGACGAGCAACTTGGGCATGGCCAAGTCTATTGCACCTGGTGAAGCGACAAAGCCAGGTAAGTATGTTACTTATAAATACATATATTAATTCTAAAAATATAGATTTTGTAAATTATTGCATGAATTTTGTCTTCAGTCGTGTTGGCGTTGTTTACAAAAGCAATTATAATTTGAAAACTAACCGTTAAAATGTGATAAAAAAATTCTAAGATAAAACTAACATACATGGCTACATTAGTTCCACAGGATCACTTTTCTGTGTTCTAAGATTTTTTAATATGTCGCATGATGAAGTTGCTTATTTATTTTGTCATCATAATTGTTGACGTTTGCTTCAAGATCTGAAATGTAATTGATTGCAACACATAAATTTTAATAACACATTTTATTCACACAATCATTCTATTTACAGTGCAATTAATTTCATATATTTTCATGCATCGGTTGTCGAGTTATTCGAATTTTAATGCAAGCAACATGCAGATAATTCACAGATGATTGCCATCATAAAATTGTCTGCCCACAGCAGGGTGTAAAATAAGAAGGCTGTCTACCCAGTAAAGAGTTAAGGATGCGAAAAATAAGAACTGGGGATGCATTCTGCTGTGCGGTGGAATTAAGATGTAATGTTGGTGGTTTAAGAATAAAAGCCATCCATATATCATGAACCTATGCCATAACACTGTATTTGTGAGAGCATCAAGTATTACATTGGAACCACACTATATCAATAACAACTAGGGTTACTTTGGCCATATGCACATGGCTTATAACAACTGGCATTGAAATGGTAAAAGTAAGGCACATACATGTTAAGTCTCCCGGTTTCGCCGGAAGCATCCCGCATGTACTACATCTCGTGGTCTCCCGGCGGGAGCAGAACATCTCCCTGGTTTTCAATGAAACCCAAAGAAACAAATTCTACCTAACTTACCCAACTGGGTGTGGATAATTGGTTTTATTTCTGGCTGGGTATTATCTGGTGTATTTTTCTGTGTCGCCTCACAATGACAATGCCAGTTATCTAATTCTGGTAATTGCAATCGAGCCTGAGACTGAGCTAATTTAATGCTCACAAAGTCAAAGTACAAACAGACACCAGTGACAACTTGAACAATGGCCTGAATTGGAGATATTTAAATCACATCTTACTTTGATGACTGAACATTGAAAACAGTCTAATAAATATCTAGGTGCAATGCCTACCCCTTGCCTGTTGCTGACATTGTTTATAAGCTTTATGGGAGCACCACGAACAACTCCGATACCCTATTATCGCCCATCGTATACGTTCCGGTCTTGTAGGGCAAATCTCAATCTATTCACATCTATACAAATAATGCCCATCTGTAAGGAATCGTGATGTTGAACACCAGACTCAACACACTGACGATGTGAGACTGTTTATTGGTATAATTGACACCTATACGTGGTGTAACAATAAAACTAATGTTACATAGAGTGACTGAACCATATAATTATATTAATGTATATATTGACGTTTACAAATACTAATACAAATACACCTAATAACAATAACACCAGCAAAACTAGTTACATTCACAACATGTGTGATATAATCAACATACCTAGTGGTTCTCCCCTACAAGCTGTCCTTCCCGACAACGCCGGCACAATTAAGTGACCGTCCGCTGTCCATCTGCATGGCTCAGCCGCAGGCCGGCTTTTAAAGTCTGGCCCGACAGATGACGTGCTACCCCCACATGACCCGACAGATGACGCGCTACCCCCACATCCTCATAGCTTCCCTACCAGGAAGGCTACCATACACAATGCAACAATGGCCGCTCTAGCCCTTTGAGAGCCTGTGCCACTATATTATAATGTTACACCTTAACTACAATTCTAAACCTTTACACACATCCCTCCTCTAAAGAATCACTGTCCCGGTGATTTACATCGGATGCATCTAAAAGTACAGAAACAAGGCAATCTATAACTAGTGATCTTAAGTCTATATAAAGTGTAATCTAGTCGATTTACTAATAACATTAAAAAAATAAGGTGTTCCCTTGATATTGGCCTTGAGCCAACAGTCCTGTAAAATTTGTTCCTCCAGATTAGTGAACTCTGTTAACACAAGCACCGTGTAACTCTTGTTAATCTCCGGCTTTATAACCTCCTCCTACTTAGAGTATCGGCATGTGCATTTGACATCCCCATTCGATGTCAAGCTCAAAGTCGGCCAGTTTTGCTGCCCACTGAAGCTTTACAGCACCAAGCGTCGCAATTCAGGGGATGGTTAGGCCCATCTGTGAAGACCCTGAAGGTTGACTCCAACAGATAATTACTGAACTTGTTTGCAACTGCCTACCCCCGGGTACTTCAGCACGGTTTTCAAGTAGGTGAGGGGATTCGTATCCGTGAAGACCCTGAAAGTTGACTCCAACAGATAATCCCTGAACTTGCTTGTAACTGCCCACTTCCGCCAGATAGTGCAATATGTTGCTATGTTGCTGCCAATGAGTCATGGCACTCCCATATCTTCCCCTGAGCCGTCATGTGGTCGGTGGGTCTCTCATGATGAAAAACCCATGTCCAGCAGTCTCTGCACACAGATCACGAAATCGGCCTTGACGAATCCGATACGCGATACTGGTTTGATACGTGCCCATACATAATATCACTGGCACGTAATGTGTCACTTAAAATAAAAAAGGTTTCTAACACATAATATTAGCATAGCAATATAAAAATGCTAATGTGCAATCACATGTGAAAATAAGCTTAAAACATGCACAGGCTGACAAGTAAAACAAGGGAACATACAGAGAGATAGCTAAGTTTTGCAAATGTCAAGTGCAGCGTCCACCACAGCGTCGCACTGCCGGCTACGCTCACCGTCCTGTCAATCAGCTTGACAGCGGATGTTGACCCGGTGCTGACCTCAACTCGATCCAGCCACGTGCGCAGTAATGTCCTTGGTGCCGGTGTCAGATAGTATATTGACCCGCGTAGAAAAGTGACCCGGGGGTCAAAATACTATAATAGAAAATTTACCCCCCCTATGGAAAAATGACCCACCCCTTGTTTCTTTATGGATCTTTATTTTTTTTATGTATTTAAGTAGTAATCACATTGAGAGTAATGTTTTGTTGATGTTTATGCAACATTGCACTTTGATTGATAGATTAATAATATTATGGTTATGCCATAATACTGTTTTCCAATTAAAGATCTCCTTTTTAAACTGACAATGTTCAATTGACATATTTTGTAGACACTTGCACCAACACCAGTATTTTATTTTGTGTCCAATTCCATGGGAAACATTCTGCTAACTGCCTTAGATAAATGAAATGAGGTAGGGGGGTCATATTTCTATGGCATAGTATATTGACCCATGGCTCATAATAGTTGATGTTATAAAAATACTTTGCAATTTATAAGGTTATGTGATAGTGTATGATTCGTACAAGCATTACAATAAATATCCATTTGATAATTACCGAATAAATATTTTACAGTAATGGGGGGTCATATTTCTATGGTATAGTATATTGACCCGTGGCTCATAATAGTCAATGTTATAAAAATATTTGGCAATTTATAAGGTTATGTGATGGTGTATGATTCATACAACCATTACAGTAAATAAATATCCATTTGGTAATTACACTGGCACTAAATGGCAAGGATATGGCTTCCCAACTTCTAAGCAGGTTACCTGGTGAACCGTTTACCTTATCTAGTCAACTGCAATTGCTAAACCAGTTGAGATTTACTACCAAGTTCACCAAATAATAGGATACACTGACTCCCTTGCCAAAGAATAAAATAATTGGATGGCTTTTTTTAATATCAATGACATTTGCTAACAGAAATAAAAAAACTTTTTTAATTTTTGGGTGACCTAAATTTAACATTAGATATTATCTTTTGAAGTGAAATAGTTGTTTAGGTGCTGTAATCTAACATTATGATCAAAACCATTATTTCAAATATATATCCATAAAATATGGGGGCGGGTCATTTTTCTATAACTGAAAATCTCTCCCGCTCGACTGACCCGACTGCAACCCAACCCCTTGTCCTTAGCTGACCCAGGGCGATTCTGGCCAGACGCGCGACGCCTTCTGTGGTCCACAGCCGATGACCATCCGTTTTTCCTGCTTACCACTAGGTGTCAATTACCACTCACTGTTCAACGAATCCGACCGCTGCCACCAATTGTAAAGGATCATGATGTTGAACACCAGACTAAACACACTGACGATGTCAGACTGTTTATTGGTATAATTGACACCTAGTGGTTCTCCCCTACAAGCTCTCCTTCGTGACAATGCCGGCACAATTAAGTGACCGGTAGCTGTCCACGTCCGCTGTCCATTTGCATGGCTCGGCCGCAGGCCGGCTTTTAAAGTCTGGCCCGACAGATGACGCGCTACCCCGACATGGCCCGACAGATGACGCGCAACCCCCATATCCTCATAGCTTCCCTACCAGGAAGGCTACCGTAAACAGTTTTACACAATGTTATAACGGCCGCTCTTGCCCTTTCGGAGCCTGTGCCACTATATTATAATGTTACACCTTTACTACAATTCTAAACCTTTACACATCCATACATCTACACTACATGTGTATGTTTTAAAGTTTATATACTTTTTGCTAAGCATTACTATTTGAGTATATTAGACATATAAATAAAAAAACATTCTTCTTAACAAACGAGTGCATGCTTGTTTTAATATGTCTCCCATCATGCCCCTGTCACCATGGCTCAGACTGGCTTGTAAATAACAAATGCTATATTCAAGTTTAACATGTAAAGATGAAGTTAGTTGTATAATAAAATAGTTGTGTAATAAAATATCATGTAGATGCTGCTGCTTTTCATGCAAGGGATACTTTGCAGAATATGATGCATATCAGAAGTTGAACAAACATGCTAATGTTATACCTAGATGGCAAGAACACAAGTAAATTACTGAATATTGTAATGTTATTCATTTATAACCATGTCTTCTTTTGAACTGACGAGAGATAAACAATAACACTTTTTTTATATAAGATTAACAGGGAATTATTTTTAAATTGTGTATTAGTGAACGGTTAGTAATAATAATTTGTGTTAATGTGTTAATCAATAAAATGTAATCCTTTTTTGAAATACTGTGTATATTATTCGCATTTATGGTTAAAAAAACAATTTACGCATAAAGGCCCGATTTTCCGAGACCCTTCGATTTACGTATAAAAACCTGATTTTCTAGACCCTCCGATTTACATATAAATCTACTATTTTCGCATTTCTGAAACTTAACATGTATGAAGGCATACATTTTTTTCATACATTGATAAAGCAGGAAACACAAAGCCTAAAAAGGAATTTTAATGTCAGCAGTGATGCCTATGATAAAAAAGAGAGAACATAACAATTTCGGCAACATGGTGAGCCTCCTTACTCACCTTGTTCGACACAGTTGGATGATGACTGACACAGCTACTCAAGGCAAATAATGACTAGGCAAAACCAGAATGAGTGTGCATGTGTGTGTGGTTGTGAGTGCGTGCAAACACACATATGTGTGCATATATACATGCACACTCACATTTAAATACAAAGTGTCTGTACACTCAATATGTAGTACAGCCCTTTCAAACATGCATGATCAACTTGCCGAGACATACCGATACCTGCGACCATAATCATGGAATGGTTGAGTTACATGACACATGCAGTTAAGACCATTATATCTGACCCATGCATGCAGAGAATATTCATCAACCTAAATGTCATCATCAACGTCAAAATGATATCAGTCTCTTCACTATATACAATCCAGAGCATTCTATACCATATATATTGAAAAAGGTAAATCAGGCTGACCATTTCAAATTGCCCATGGCCAAAGCATATGTTCTGATGTAGACAGTACCCGGTAACTCCTGTTGTTACCAACAGTGTCGTTCCAAACTTATATGTGATGTTCTCATATATAGGTGATAGGTGGCTTGCATCGAGTCTTTTTTCTAGACTACAATAGACTAGAGTCAGCATCAATGATTAGAACTGTTTTCGACAAAATAGCTGACATGTTGTGTCAACATAACTTTGTGTCCCTATGTACACGTGTACCATTAAAAGCACCATATACATATGTACGTACATACATAATTTGATTGGGTAATATGCAAATAGTTAAAATAACTATACAAGTTAGTTATTTTGTGCTGTTTCTTAACTAATTATTTGTCTTGCTGTGCTCTATAGAATGCTAGCACAGAAAAGTTGCAATACAGTTCATTCACACAAATTCTCCAAAGGACAAACTTGGAGTGTGATAACGATAATCGAATATTCTCGAAGTACTGTACCCCCATCAGGTGAAGTACCGTGTTTTGTGCTATGTTTATACAGTAAGGCCCATGAGACAATATCCTTGTCAGCTGAAGTACTGTCTTGTGTTGTTTTTGTAGAGCAATGAGGCCCAGGAGACAATGCCCCTATCAGCGTTTACCAGCAGACAACGCCCCCGTCAGAGTATCTTCACACCACCGAGGTTTCTTGCAGGTCTCAACTCTCTAGGCTTAGTCAGTGTAAGTATCACTGTATTTCAATCCAATAATTATCACTCTTCCAGTGTTCTGGCAAATGTCTGGTATCTAGACGAATTATGTAATTTTTGAACAAGAATTATGTTTTAAAGTCATTTTTAAGGATCATGTTCTAACATCTGTATCTGTTTGTTGAACTGTGTTACACTACACATTTGAGTAGTATAACACAGAAAAATATCCACTTGCATTATTTATGTTTATTGCATATATGCGTGTGTGTGTGCGTGTGCGTGTGCGTGTGCGTGTGCGTGTGCGTGTGCGTGTGCGTGTGCGTGCGTGCGTGCGTGCGTGCGTGTGTGCAATCAATTTTTATGTGTAATATGTCAGGGTACGTATTGTATATGGTGCTAAAAAATCCTTTGACCATATATGAGCTATGAACGACCACCCTGATTAACGACCAACCGCTTTTTACGACCGTCTTTTCACTGACACACAGTCTATGCTGTATAAACGACCCCTCATCAATGACCATCCGGCATACAGCGACCATGGCAATTTGACTTTTACCCCCGACGAATGACCATCCTATAGGTGGCCAGCATATTTGTTAACCTAAATGTCGCAACGAACTCTTATTAAACGCATGACTAACGGGGTACGGACGCGCATAATGCCATAAAAACAATAAATCGCATGATGACGACCATTCGTTTTGGCAATTTTTACTTACCGAACAATGAAAACGTCAACTAACAGCCGCTAGACTTTCCTCACATATCTTATATATTTATGAACACGCACTGTTATAAAATTAAATCACTTACATTATTGAAACAAGTAAAATTCACAAAACAAACTCGCATAAGAACTCGCCATCAAGACATCATGGCGGACATGGACACCGTCGGTGGCTACGCGTAGCTCTGTGATTACTGTAATATCCATATTGTGTATGATTAAAGTTTAGAAACTTAGGCTAAGTTTTAGGTTAGTTTAGGATATAACCGGAATTAATATTTAATGACACGTTGATAAAATATCGACATAACACCACAGTAATCTACAGCCTGCGCGTAACCGCCGCCGACGATGTTGACTTTAGCTTATCATGATTTTGACTTGTGAATTTTATTCTTCACAGGAATTTAAATGATTTCATTTTATGACCTAGCGTATGTATATGTAATATGAGTTGTTAGAGGGGAAGTTTCGCGGCTGTAAGAGGTCGTTTTCATGATTAGATCAGAAAGTAAAAGATCATTTAGCGCCACTGGAAAGAACAACAAAATGGCGACCGCGGTGCGATTACCCAGACGCCATGAGGTGGCAGCACTTTTTAGCCCCTCAGACCGAATTTGAAATAAATGAGAAAACTTTTTATCCGATATTAAAAAAAACCGATTCCAAATGAGAATACTTTTTATCAGATAATATTATTTTTTTTTAAACCGATTCCAATTAAAAATTATACTGAAAAAACAGAATAGATAAAAAAATTATGTGTTGTCTGTTTTTTATTTTCTACGTTTTATTTTGTGTATTTTACTACTTAGCTTTTTATCAAAGGCATACATGCTATATGGACATTACTTATTATGATATACATAAATGTATGAATTAATCCAAAACATCAAAATAACCAAACCCCTCATGAGAGACCACCCCTCTTTTAAGACCGCTGTACTCCGATTTGGGGGGTGGTCTTAAATGAGGGGTTCTACTGTACCTTCGTAGCAAAGCATGGAACACATCACTAATCACTGTATACAATATACCATGCATTTTTAGTCCATTGGGCCAAAAGTCCAATGGACTCATAGCAGCACTTTGTGTCTGCCATGTGCCATGCGCCGTTGCTCTCGGATATCAGAAACCATTGAAGATCTATTTCAAATTATGCTTAGATGTTTCTTAAAGTACTGTCACCAAGCACAAGAAATCTAAATTTCATTGACACCTTTTTAAACCACCTGGAGTCCTTTAGGGCCTAAAACTAGTACACTGTAGGTTTTATTATTTTATTCAAAACTTTTCTGAAACTTCTAATTTTGCATAGACATTTGAGGTATCTTCAATGTACACAAGACATTTATAGTTTCTTAGTCTTCAGTAAGGGCATCTCAAGGCCACCCCAAAAATCAAAATGTAAAATTTGTGCCTGTGTATGCCTGAACATTTAGCTCCTCATGACATGGACCACCTGTGGATATCTGTATATATTCCACTAGAGGCCTCTGTGGCCAGGTGCATGACACACACCCAAGTCCAAATCACACCCAAATTAGGGTAAATAACACCTACCTCAGAGGTAGGTGACACCTAGCCAGTAGGAAAAGTTGCATGACACACTGGGTGACTCACAGCTGCTTGTATCAATGGCAGCAGTGGTTTACTGCTTGTATAAATTCTTTGACTGTGCTCATAATCATTGACATAAGGGTGTTTACTTACATGTCAGTCTGTCAATGTCGAATTCTAATTACTAAATTATATTATTGACAAATTAAATTGTTATTACCTGGTATTATTAAATGATTTGTTACTTTGCATTAATTTATATGTGACTACACAGTTCATAGTGACAGTATGTATATCTTCATAAATATGGACATTATGGCCTTTTAGTAAGATGTGTAGGTCTATCAAAGTGGCATGCTTATTATAAAATATTGACTACCCGGTAATTAATTAAATTATTATTAAATGATTTATTAATTTATATTTGTAACTTTCTATTAATGTAGTTACGCACATTGCATAATAATAATGTAATTATCTTCATAATCATGGACATTATGGCCTTTTGTTTTTGTGTTGGTCTGTATACGAATATTGATTTATTTATTAATTTATTAGTATTACATAACTATTAAATCATATCTCTTACCACAATTAAAGTTTTTTTTACAAATTGTATCTTTATATAAACATATATTCATGGACATTGTGGCATTTTACAAAAACCGTTCATTTATTATTACATGACTAGTTAATATATATTTATTCTCATAATAAATGTGGTTATGCACACTGCGTAATATGTATAAATGTCTTCATATTTATGAACTCTGCTGGTCTTAATTAGAATGTGTTGGACTGTTAACTTGATGCCCTACTTAGATAGCATTAACTAATTAACTGAATTCATTAGTATGAAACAAAATTGCAAATTTATTACTCCTTTCAAAACACTGCAAACAGTATTTTAATAGTTATATAAATAACAACATTATGCCATTTTAAATTCAGTTTTATTAAAATATTTATTAACAGAAAACACAAAAATTAGCTCATTGCCAGTTTTTCTTTAGGTCCTCCACTCTCCGCAACGTTGTCGATAGAGCGTTGACTTCTGCCATCACAGCATGCCATCCCTTTTTCTGTCCCTGTTCGACAAGGTTGATTTAAATCGGCCTTGTAACAGTTTTTGTATTTGGCCGTATGCCTGTATTAAGGCCATAATCTCAGCATGAGAAAGGTTGTCCTTATAATTTCGCTGTTGTCTCAGTGCTTCCACCATGAGGACTCTCAGAGGTGAAATGAATTCTGGGCAGATTTGTTCTCAAAAATCACCCAGCTAGGTAATTTTACCACTTAACTTGGGTGTTTGTCATGCATCTGGCCACTGGCCTAAGCCAGAGTGAAGCTGGACACCCCCACGTTTCTATTGTTAATGGGGCACTGTGACTAATTGGAACGAGTGGCAGCATAGGTAGGGGCTGTATCAATTAAATTCCCTATTAAAGTAGACAATACCCTGCCTTGTCTTGTCTTGTCAGTATACTGGCCAACACTCCTGGTGGAGTCAAACGGTCAGGGTTGGGTGCTTGTGCTTTTGGGTTGTTAGTCATGTATTAAAGCTTGTTTAAAATGTTGTGGTTTAAGAATGTTAAAGGGAACCAAAGGGAAAAGTTACATGCTATGCATGTGGAAGAGTTAATAAAAACGAACTATTCTGAACGGTAATCACATTTTTAAAGTCAGTGGGTTATTAGTAAAACAAATCTGAACACCTTTTCTATCAAAGTTCGTAAGTCGCGCCATTTTGACTGATGTATGACGTATGTGAATGTTTGACACGATGAGCGGCAGATCGGGCAAATCTGTATTTAAAATTCCATTAAAATAATCGCCAGGTGGCGCTTTGCGATGTGTACATCCGCTTCGTGTAGGGAAGCGAACATGATTTTCGTTCAGAAATAGCTGAATTTCGGTTGCAACGATAAGGGCCAACATTTTCAAGATAGAACTGAACGTGCTGGTAAATAGAACTGAATGCGCTGGTAAACCTGGTAAAGAAGACCCGCCGGAAGCCGAAATGCAGAGGCGAGTAACAAGCCGAGGCAACATTGACAAGTGGTCGAAACTCGCTGAAACTTCGAAACACTGACAGGTATGTTGATGGCCACCTCGCATTCGATCCCGGGATTCGGCGAGTTTCTACTTAGTCACAGCCATGCCGTGTATTATTCTACAAGTCAGTGGTGTAGTGTCGGATATGTTATACACAACGTGAGGTTTCCCAATTTGAAACGAATATCATATGGGGTCATGGATCATGGCTCTCCGATTTATCTCAGCCTGACACAAGAGTGACAGGCTCGGTCCTTCGCCCTAGCTTAAAACTGTTTTCAGGAATCAATTTCCAAATTGTCCACAACTGTGACAAAAATGCAGATTAATTGTTGTTTTTCAAATACTGGACATTATTATATTAACAGTAACGACTGTGGCATGTTTTTGTATTGTTGACATAGCATGACCTGTGCGGCTATGAAACAGATGTGTGTCAATCACAGATATAAATAGAACACACCAGTAGAACTATAGGGGAAAGATTAATTATCTAACTATGAGGTGTCAATATTGATTGTTCTTTTAATAGGGAGAGTTTGGAACATAATTCAGGAGGGCTAAATAAAGAAAGAAAATCACCACCCATGTTCTTTATGAAATCGACTTCATGCTGAATAATAGTTGTTTTTTAGCTGAAATATATGTACAGTGGAATGTCTCTATTAAAAATAACCATTTGAACTGGGTAAAAGTAACACAACTAGCAGAACGGTGATCTTAATTGCAATGTAACTTTGTTGTCGAGGTAACCATAATAATGGCGAGGTAACCATAATAGTAGCAGTCAGGTTCCACATTGCTACTAATATTTCTTATTCATGAAAAACTAATTTAAACATCTGGTTCTGTTTCAGATGTGCCATGATATATTACAAATGGCCATGGATTTTATATTCTGTGTTTGGAGCAGACAATGCTTCCAAATGTAACCGGTTAGACAACTTTCACATGTATCTGCCAACAAAAAGGTAAGTATATGTTTATGTAGTATAAACAGTGAAATGTGTTCCTCACAATTTATTGAAAATGAAAATAACATTAGAGCAACCAGAACACCAAGCAAACTAACATGATACAACATTTATATAATACAAATTATATTTCATACAATGAAAACACCACACATTATTCTATATACCCAACAATTCATGTTTAACAGTAACTGGTGGATCAGTTGTCCACTATGTCACAACTAAAAAAAGTTCCAATGATTTTATTAAAACACAACATGTATTCTACAATGATAATGGATTGAGTTACCTCCATTTTCATATGTCACCTGTCAACACAGTTCTTATATAGTGCGGTATCCAATCCTCAAACATGGGGTCAAATACATTTGTATTTGAAAGTATTTAAACACTTTTTAAGTATCTGTAATTGATGTTTAGGAATAAAAAGTATTTGGATCCCTCAAGAGTATTTGCATTTAAATACATTTCAATGTATTTGACCCAATGTCTGCTTAGCATTGTCCTTGTCAAAGTGCTTTACACTTTACTCCCTGGCAGACCTGCTTAATTAAACACCATGTCATGACTGTGGGAAGCATCCAGCCAAGCTGTAATTAATTAATCAAGACGGTTTGTGTACAAATATCCACCATTGTCTATAGCCAGTTACTTGTTTACACAGCTGAGTGAATTGGAGCAATGACGGGTGAACATACTTGCCCAAGGTTCGACACAGCACCACATGGTTTCGTTCTCGTAGTTGAGAGTCTGAAGCCGAGTCCAAAGCTTTAAACCACTGCGCCACTATACATAGTTGATATATTTATTTAGGCCTTATTTTATTTCAGATGTCCATGTCGGCCATATACACAGAGTTTGACCTGGTGGATCCATGGCAGGCTTGGTCGAAGGGTACAGAGAGTCATACCAGTGTATACCAGCCATAAGATGGAACTTCTGTGTTCTCAGCGGAAAACAAGATATGGGATAACACTCAGCAATTGTTGACTGCTGCCCTTACAAATTATCAGTTGATTTGTAAAGAAGCAGTTGGATTGATTATGAACAAATCAACTGACTCTTGACACCAGCAGATCTTGTTTCATTAGCTTGGGCATATCTGTACCAAGGACTGCAATTCCGACATGTACAGTCATTGTGGGCAGCGGCCAGAGTTCTGACAAATATGTAATTCACCATTCACTCTTTCTGTCTGCCATGGCCTGGTGGATCTGCAGGTAAACATACACCTGTAGTGTCTTCCGCAGCTCCAATTGCTTGTGTCTTGACCAGAAAAGAGCCAAGTTGTCAGTGGTCGCTAGGACGTGGCCGGATGTTCTTGCTAGAGCCATGGTTCCATCCCTATAAATAAACAAGACATGCTGTAGTGCTAAATATTGACTGTTTGAATTTACTATGTTTTTGTATGAAAAAGAACAATGTCCCTTACTTTGGTGCAGTGTGTTGGAAGTGGCGATATCAACAACCAGGACAGGATTAGGCTAGATACATTTATCAAGAAAGCAAATGGGACTGTAAGGATGGAACGGGTCATGGATAGAGTACAGAAGTTTTCTGGCAGATGACATACACTCACTAAGATCTTAATTTGACAGCTGACAGGAGTGTCAGATACTGAGTTCCATGCACTAGAACTGCATTCATATTATTGCACAGTGCTTGCACAGATAGATAGCAGATGGAGCACCATCAGCTGCTGTCTTCATTGAATAGAGATGTGTGTATGTTTGTGTGGTGATACATATTACATAAACTAAGGTATGATAACTGATTACATGATCACTTAGTGTTTATGCACTAGAGTTGACAGTGCTCAGTCATGCAATTTCCTAATGTTAGTAAACGTGGTATTGAATACATAATTGGTAAAATTATACTGCGTCTTACAAACATTTCATTCCACTATGACATTCCTCTCACAAAATGACCACAATAGCATTTATCGCTACATTGTTTGTGTCATGTTGTATCTTATATTAAGTGCTTTAATTTATATTATCCAATAAACACAAACGTTGGCACCTCAAAATATTAAACGAACAGGAATATCTATGACAATGTATATTGTTAACTGGCAAAATGTCATATTGAGACATCACGCCAATGTGCATGGTGGATCATCTGACTTACTTGCTAAACTATTGGATTAAATGATTGTTGAATTACATTAGTGATTTGCGCGACACAGTGGTTGAGGGTAGAACATTCCACTCATTGTGGTGGAGAAGAAACGGGTTCCAAATGTTTACAGAGTGTTTACCTGCAGATCTAGTGTTGTATTGGATAGAGTGATCTTGTGGGATATCTACAAGTCCACGTTCCATATAGTATATTATGCTTGTCTGTTAATGTTTCTTCTTGTTTGCTCAGTGTGTCCCCAATATTTCAAGAAACTACCAATAAAGGCAATATTGCAAATTTACAAAGTGATTTTTTACAGTACGTAAGTTATGTCTCATCATAGCTAATTATTCATCCTTTACTGTAAGCCTGTAACATGTCCTAGTATCAATGTTGTATGTGTATCTGAACTGATACAGCACACAGAATTTGTAATTTGTTCTCTCACTGAACAAATAACATGATTGAAAACAACATTCGCAATGCTATTTTTTAATGTTTGAATAATATGTTTACTGAAAAATATAGCAGTCATGTTGGCACTTTCAGAGCGGTCAACCTGAAAATAGGAACTGCATGCGTAGCTACGAAACACGAGAGGCAGTAATTTTGAAAACTTATTTAGCAAGTGCTATCAAAGTGCCTATATTATCGTTTATGCGAATTGACTATGATGTCTATGATCTGGCTTGCATTCAGCTGTTTTTTTGGTGTTATGGTCATACCTTATTTTTATGCCTCTGTTCATGCAAACATGATATATACCATTCAAAGTAGGATAACATAAAACTAATAATAATGAATAACAACATCGGACGGCCTAACTCGCTTGGACCTAGTTAGCTGCTCCATGATCCCATGTACATACCTTCTAGAACGTTAACTGTGGTGGACGTTTATGAACAATATCAGTATGTACATAAGTCATCACGACAGACATCACAATGTGTCTAATGGTACAAGATTTAAATAATTTAGATACAGAAGACTTAATCATATTTACTAACCTTCTTGCGCGCTCTGATGACTTGGTTACGGCAGGATTCAACCGGTAACCCGTTTCGACGACTATCGTTGCCGTTGGTGATTAAATATCGCGCTAATATCGTTTGCACAGCTCCATACTTCAAAACTCGACGTCGTCGATGTTTCTGCGGATCTTGGCCCAGTATATACGGCGAGAAACATCCTATTCGAAGCAACGTTCTTCGAACGGATGTCCTTCTTCGAAGTTCACGTGTCTTACAACATTATGTTTACAACGGCGAGACTTTAAGGCCGGTTCTGCGTGCTGAGTGGTCAGACCACGGTCAGACAACAGGAAGAGGCGCATCATGGACGCCTCTATGAAGCCGATGATTTCAGTAAAATTATCCACTTTGGAATTATTTTACTAATAAACCACTGACGTTAAAAATGTGATTACCGTTTAGAATGGTTGCTTTGTATTAGCTCTTTCACGTGTATAGCACGTAATATTTCCCTTTTGGTTCCCTTTAACTATTGCATCTGGTTGGGAATTCCAGTCTGTTATTGTTCGAGGGAAATATGAATATTTATAGCAGTTCTTACTGGCATGGATAGTGTTGAATGCTTTATTGTTTAAATGTCTTGATAGGCATTGTACAGGCTGGAGGAGGTTATTTACAGGCAAGGATAGGTGTCCATAGATGGCTTTGTGGAGTATGGTGAGGCGTCTGTTTGTTCGTCTGGTTATTAGTTGTTGTAGGTGTAACTGGTTTAGCATTTCTGACACGCAGCCCGCAGTTGTTTTGATGTTGATGGGGCATTTTGAGTGGAGATTGCGTCTGAAGAATGCTAGGGTGCGGTTTGCTTAGGCTGTTATCTGATGTATATATTTGTTCCAGTTTAAGTCTTTGGTTATGCATATTCCTAGATATGAGTGGCTGTCTGTTTCTTGTAGTTTTGTGTTTCCTAGAGTATAATTAAATTGTTTTATATTTCTTGCATCATCACAAAGCATTTGTCGGGGTTAAAGTGCATTTGCCAGTCATGTTCCCATTTAGTTAATTCGTCTAGGTCTTTCTGTAGTTCTTGTGAGTCTAATTGATTGCTGATTTCTCTGTACAGGACACAGTCATCTGCAAACAGACGTACTGTGGAGTGGATATTGTTAGGTAAATCGTTGATGTATATAAGGAAGAGAAAAAGGCCTAGTACCGTGCCTTGTGGTACACCAGACTTAACATGGGTCCAGGGGGAATGTTCTCCACTGACCACCACTCTCTGTTCATGGCATGTGAGGAATTTGGAAATCTAGGCACGTGTTTTGTTGATGATGCCATATCTTTTTAATTTGTTTAGGAGCCGGTTATGAGGGACAGTATCGAATGCTTTTGAGAAATCCATTATGATCATGTCTACTTGTGATTTATTATTTAGATATTTGGATAGGTCATGTGTTGTAAGTATTAACTGGGTTTCAGTCGAGTGTTTACTGCGGAAGCCATGTTGTTTGTCAGACAAAACTGAGTGTTGGTCAAGATGGTCCATTATGTTAGAGTAGATAATGTGTTCAAGGAGTTTGCAGCATATTGAAGTTAGGGAGATGGGATGGTAATTTGATGGAAGAGTTCGATCTCCCTTCTTAAAGATTGGGGTGATGTTGGCTTGTAACCATGAGAGGGGAAGTTCACCTGTTGGATTGTCTTTTAGTACTAGTAGGTGCTCCCTGGTTGTGTTTCTTAGTTTTATCTGTTTTACTTTTGCCTGTTTTACGTTTACCTGATCTTGTGTTATTCAAATTATTGTTTTTGGTATTATCCCTATGTTTGTACGGAGAAGACGTGGCTAGAGGTGGGCTTAATGGTTCGCAGCAATCAGAAGTGGAGATGTCTGACAGGATTGAAAAGCTGTTTGTTAGCTCTATGGTAGAATTTGAGAAGAATGAACTGGCGAAGTTGGGGATGCTGCGCTGGCAGCAAATCCATGAGACTTGACTATTTTGGAGGGCATTATATGCTATTGTTGACATTCCCATGCAGTCTACATGGTACCATGAATTGCAGTGCTCATAGCAAGTCGCTCGTTGGTCCCACCTTGCTGCTTTTTTACAGATTGCACAGGGGAATTTAGGCTGGTATGGACCAGGGTTAGGGTTAAGGTCACCAGATTGCATGAGAATTAAGATGGCAAAGCATGTTGGATGTTTTTGGTTTAGGGATGCTATCTTGTAAAAGTTGTTGGATTTCCAACCTGCTGTCGTCTTTGTGGATGCTGGAAAGTACTTGTAGTCAAAGTCAGGGGACATTACCAAGGCAATACTAATCAAACTTTCACTACAGCTTCCATAGGTTTTCTGTTCACGTTCTACCCTACGTGTTAGTCCACATAGTAGTACTATGCAGATGGCACAGTAGTTCATCTTGGATTGTGTATAAAATGTCAGTCAATTAAAAAAAAAATTAAACTACAGTAATTATAAAACTACAGTAATTATATAATCACAGTTGATATAGTAAAATAATGTTCATATAAGCATAGAGTTCTTGTAAGATGTCACATAAAAATTAGTTTGTTAAAAAATATAATTGCTCTGATAAAAATTGGGTACCTGTGCTATATTTTATTTTATATTTTGTAATTACTGCTTTGAGTTTTTTTTTATCAAGCTACAGTATGTTAAACTGGGGGAAAGTGCAGGGTTTGGGTTAGTGCAAACACAAACAGATATAATAGGTAGGTAACAGGAAAACAAAAATATATATATATTTAATTAGTGTACGTTAGCCCTGTGCCAACTCGGGGCTTGAGGTAAGTTGAAAACACACGGGTTACACCCGAAAAAGGCCTGTAAGTCCAGCAAAGGGAAAACAGAGGATGGGGTTTTAAGAATGTATAATGTATGTGTTATGTGCTGTATTTATTGTGTTAACTGAATTGATTTGGGAATGATTTTATTTCGCGCGCTTTAACTATTTGTTTACTTGTCCGCCATTTTGTTTGGAAAATTTAGGGTGGTTGTTAAGCAGAATAATTTGTGGATCTATGACATGGGAGCAGTTGATTTGCTCGTCCGTTAAGATTGGATATTGGCAACAGCTATAATGTGCAGAAATTTGATATATTGTGCAGCAGGAAAAAAAGAGATCGACAACACCTGACGCATGCGCAAAACCAATAGCCTGCATGTTTTATACTATATCTTGATAACTACTGAGTTCCATAAATGCAAATTGTGTGTATTTTGATGATTGTTTAATTATCTTTAAAATGATATATGACTGCGGCGTTTACTGGTTAAGAGTAAGTGACAGCCATCAAAAAGTAAAAATTCATACACTATTGAAATTGTTCGGTGCATTCATATAATTTGACGGTATTACTGTTATTATTATTATTACTGGTCATCTCATGTTATGAATAACCATATAAAAAAATTAATGTCAACTAGGTGATTGCGGTGAAGAGACTAGGCGGTGACTATGATTCACTAAAGCTCATTTCATTCATAATTACCAACTCTTTATATAGTCCAAAGGACTTGGTCATTTTTAGCATTGTGCATGCACATGTCATAAGAGTTAAGCAATCAGTTGTCATATTGCTGAACAGGATTCTCGCCTACTGAACATCAAGAGCAGCCAGTCTTAGATGATCATTAATGAGCTACACTATTTGGTAGCGATGAAATCAAAATTACCTGCATCATGCTCCAGCAGTGCCAAGCCACTCCCAGGCTGTGCTTGTGGCAGTAGAAGACAACTTAATCATCAGCCTCATTACTAAGCTGTAATTTTCTAGAACCTGTGTCAAATTTATTATAAGCATGTAACTGTTCTAGTTATGCCAGATGTTTGATGTCCCAAATTAATCTGCTTTGACAACCTCAGTAATGAATATCACTGGAGCCTCGCCATGGCATGTGGTGTCCCCAGACTGACAACCTCGATAATGAGTATCACTGGAGCATAGTCATGACATGTTGTGTCACCAGACTGACAACCTCAATAATGAGTATCACTAGAGCCTCGTCATGGCATGTGGTGTCACCAGACTGACAACCTCAATAATGAGTATCACTGGAGCCTCGTCATGGCATGTGGTGTCACCAGACTGACAACCTCAATAATGAGTATCACTGGAGCCTTGTCATGGCATGTGGTGTCACCAGACTGACAACCTTGATAATGAGTATCACTGGAGCCTCGTCATGGCATGTGGTGTCACCAGACTGACAACCTCAATAATGAGTATCACTGGAGCCTCGTCATGGCATTTTGTGTCACCAGACTGACAACCTCAATAATGAGTATCACTGGAGCCTCGTCATGGCATGTGGTGTCACCAGACTGACAACCTCAATAATGAGTATCACTGGAGCCTCGTCATGGCATGTTGTGTCACTAGACTGACAACCTCAATAATGAGTATCACTGGAACCTCGTCATGGCATGTGGTGTCACCAGACTGACAACCTCAATAATGAGTATCACTGGAGCCTTGTCATGGCATGTGGTGTCACCAGACTGACAACCTTGATAATGAGTATCACTGGAGCCTCGTCATGGCATGTGGTGTCACCAGACTGACAACCTCAATAATGAGTATCACTGGAGCCTCGTCATGGCATGTGGTGTCACCAGATGACAACATTGATAATGAGTATGACTAGAGCCTTGTCATGGCATGTGGTGTCACCAGACTGACAACCTCAATAATGAGTATCACTGGAGCCTCTTCATGGCATGTGGTGTCACCAGATTGACAACATCGATAATGAGTATCACTGGAGCCTCGTCATGGCATGTGGTGTCACCAGACTGACAACCTCAATAATGAGTATCACTGGAGCCTCGTCATGGCATGTGGTGTCACCAGACTGACAACCTCAATAATGAGTATCACTGGAGCCTCTTCATGGCATGTGGTGTCACCAGATTGACAACATCGATAATGAGTATCACTGTGCCTTGTCATGGCATGTGAAGTCACCAGACTGACAACCTTGTTAATGAGTATCACTGGAGCCTTTTCGTGCCATGTGGTGTCACCAGACTGGGAAACATGAACACCACCAGTCAGATAAAAAGAAACCTAAAGAAAATTAATACATCGCTCACCTAAAATAATTTTTCAAACATGAAACACTGCAAGTTTAATGAACTTTGATGGAATGACAGTGACCAACGCCTAGCAATGCTTAAACCAAGCTATCTGGTGCAGTGAAATGAGAGGTTGAAGCCAAAAGTTAGGGTGCATATTGTACATGGCAATATAGAAATTCTATCTACATTTTGTAAGAGGGTGTGGTTATTATACACGGCATATTATGGAGACTTACAGTATATATCAAGACTAAAAATTATGCTTGTCCATTAGCCCGTGACAACTGGATATTTCACCAGACATGTGAAATTGCTACACGTGTACTTGTAGTCCATGGGACACGTTTACGGTCAGAATTACTAGAATCACTACTTACCGGTAGTTGTCCCCTATTTAAAACGTCCACCATGTAGTAAGTTTTTTCAGTAAATATTATTCTCTAATGACAGTAAACAAACACTAAATTCAGTCTAATGGACTTTTGCCCGGCTTTTTGAGACCATTGAGACCATGAAAGCCATTTTTGTCCCATGATTGCAGCATTATCATAGTCTAACCACCCATTTCTGTCAAGACATGTATTGCAAGACAAATTCGATAGTTATCTCTCACTTCCAGAAAAAACACTGGAACCTTAAAAAGTATGTCATAATTTAAAGCTTCCCAATCATATCGTTTTGCCTATCGCCAATCTTTTTCATTTATGTCCTGATGTGTAATGTGCCAATAGTTTTACTAGTATGCACAGTCAGTTTAATTTTAAAATGTATACATGTCTTTTTTATTCGGTAAAAATTAATCATCATAATACCGGGTATAATTGGCTAAATGTCCTGCGTTTTTTGGGTCACATGTTTTATATGAAAACAGCATCCTACGACACAGTAACAAATCGCATGTGCTTTTGCATGTCATGACGAAGATTCCGAAGTGCTTCTTCTGTGAAGGTATGTATTAAATGCATTATCGCAGTTAACAACAAGAGCGAGTAGTCGTGGGCTAATTCAACGATAACTTCAACTTGCGCACTTCATTATAGGCCTACTCGACACGGATTCTCTAACTTGTAACCAGTTTGACAGTCGGCATCACCCAGCATAACTTGGCCAGATACAGCCTGTATTTCTAATTTTATATATATATTGTATTTGATTACGCAGGATCTTGTTAATAAGCTGTGTATTTGCAAAAAGTACATATCTAAAGAGAGTAGATGACTTGAGGGACGAAATGATAAATCATTGTTTTTGGAACTTTGGCAGTAGGCTCCGGTTGATCGTAGGGAGCATCTGTTATCTTGTGCAACAGAATGAAGAATTATGTTGGTTATAACAATTATTAAAACGGTGTATTGTGACTCACATTTTACTATTATTACTGCATGTTGTTGATTTGCATTACATTTTAGGGCAACATAATTTAGACTTTTATTACAACCATGATAGTGATGAATTTATTCAATATAAAATTGTAAACATGAACATAAAATGCTGGTATAGCTACTAGCTAGTAGTGTACACCATATGCAAATATTGCTACAGGTCACACTACATTGCAAATGAGATGAGGCAGAGGAGGGGCTAAGATTAAGGTAATCTCTTGGGTCAGGCAAATGCATGGAGGATACATAGTTAGCAGGAGGTCCGCATCTGATCAATCCAAGTGAATTAAACATTTTAACAAGCAATGTATACATTTCCAAAACATTTTAATATGCCCATTTCAATATATATTTGCTTTAATTAACATTTTCATTAATATCTTGGACATAGAAAACTAGGATAACCTTTGCAGTTGTATAATGCATATTATACCAAGTGTATCCAAACAGACTTCAGGTTCATTTTGAAGAAGGTAAACATGCGTGGTATGTTTGAATATTTGGTGAAGGAAATATACTGTTGGCATCACAATAACACCTTATTTTGTCACTTCCAACATTCACTTTGACATCGATACGACCTCCGATTGAACCATAAAATGTCAAATATAACATGTAGTAGTTATTACATGACAGAACCTGACAAAAATTTCTATATTAAAAATAAGAGAGAAAATATGAATGCGCTATGCTTGGGAATATTCAAATAATACTGTAATAATATCTAAGATCAGGCATCACTATAATGAAATATACCAGGGTAATTTTAATTTTATATAATGACAACACACACCTAATAAATTATGACCCTGCTTAGATAGCGACCTGTAGATGCTGCTGTAAATGAATATTTCTTGCCGCCTTTCTTGTGGAATGCTTTAGGTCATACATGAAATATTGTGTTATACTGCTGTATATTTATTGATTATGGCAATGAACACTCCATAATGACAACAATAATACCATGATGCCAGTTTTTGTTTACTGAATTTGAATATATGCTTTTCTTTTCAGGTCAACACGCAACAGGAAACTGAACAGTGAACTGGTATGCTTAGCACCACTAGGTCCACAAGCTAATCAGCTATACTGCCCAAGATACTGGACAAGATTCCACAACCATGGGCTGTGCAAAGGTGCTGCAGATTAAATGTCATGTGAATCTCAGTTGTGTGTTGCATCCATGACAGACTCTCCAGTACTGATGGTGTGTGCACTGACTTCCAGGCCAGTCAGTTACCCAAAGTGACTAGAGACCAATATAGAATGCAGGTTGCTTGACATGCGAATATGGTGATGTCTGACTAGCTTTGCTGTTCATGGTAGAACAGTGGGTGCCATGGTCTGGGAAATATGGCATGAGCCTTCGGTCAGCCTCTCTCGACACAATATGACAGGTTCGATATTCTTCAGTGAACTTCATCAGCTTGGCTATTGATGACATTACTTTGTGAGTTCACTCTCTTTGATGATACTGCATACCAGGTTCCTAACATTTTGCTGTGCATCCATATCTACCTACCTATACAAGAAACAAAGTGACAATTTACATGGCTCTGACATTGATGATATTTTATGTGATGATACAATTTACTGCCTAACATAGACTTAGCCTGGCTCCGTCGCTTCACAAGGTACAATAGATTTGGCAGTGCCAATGTTGCTCGCTAAAATTAATGAAATGAAAAAATTACCTATCCCACCACCCTAACCAATCCTGAGTCTCTTCTCTTCTTACTTGACACCACCATTGTTTAAGTCTTCCCTTCGCATAGCTCTATATTTTATCAGTTTTGTGAGCTGATATCATATTTTGTTTAAGCTGAGTTACAGTTTATCGTTTTTGTTTTGTTTTCACCTCTGCAATATAATGGGCTATTTTCAGACAACTTTTCAGTTGTATTTTTCTATTATTTATTACCTAACATAGACTTAGCATGGCTCTGTCGCTTCACAAGGTGCAATAGACTTGGCCACGCCCAAGTTGCTCACCATAATTAATGAAATGAAAAAATCAGTTTCGACCTGGGCGGTTGATGGAACTGGCCGGACAATAGTCCCGCCAATCCCGCCAGTTGGATTCCCTACTAGGGGATCCGAGTACTTACCCAGCAGTCCATGTCAATGGACTTACACCGGTGGCCCCCCACCGGGCGGAAAACCAGAGACATTCCTCCGGAACCGCAGACGGATGGAAAATCGAAGCTGGAGACTCGGCCGGTTCTCCAAGAGCCGGAGGGAAACCGGCAGGTTGACCCCATTCGGCGCAGGTCACCGACCGGGAAATCCCAGCGCTGGACGGAAACCAAAACGGAGAGCCAATCAGAAACTACTGTTCACGAATTTGGTAGCCGGGGACGGGGACGGTAGTCGAACAACAGACTGCAATTACAGGGAAAATGTATTCCCTCGCATAGACTTAGCCTGGCTCCATCGCTTCACAAGGTGGAATAGACTTCGCTGCGTCCAAGTTGCTCGCCATAATTAATAAAATGAAAAAATTACCTATCCCCACAGCTCCCACCACTCCTTCCACTCACCGAGTCTTTTTCTTCTTACTTGACGATGCCATCGTTTTTATACATTATATTAGTCGTTGGGGGGCGCGAATAATCGGCCCTGTTGTGCTCCCGGAGGCCTAGTTACGACCTAGGTGTTTGACGGAACTAGCCAGACAAAAAAGTTGTCCTGCCAGTTGGATTTCGAAAAAAGAGAATCCAAGCAAAATGCCCAGCAGTCCATGTCTATGGACTTACGCCGATGGGACCGGGCGGAATAATAGTGACATTCCTCCAGATAGAACGGAGACAACGCCAGAGCCCGGAGGGGCAGCCGAACCTCGGAGATTAACACCGTTCGGCACAGGTCACTGACCGAAGCCAATCCGAAACTGCCGCAGCCTTAGGCTAGGCTTAGGGCGATCACAACCGGGTGTCGTCAATATGCGTTAAAACATTTCCATTTCTCGACGTAGTCGAGATCGCCCGGTCTCCGGGAAAGGCAACTGAACAAACAGGCTGCAATTATGGGAAAAATAAGGCTCATTAAAACCGGAGTTTGCCTTCACCGGCTACACGACACGGGGTCCTGTTTCACAACGCACTCGCGGCTGGAAGAGCCGGTTTTCAGCTGGCGAATCGACGCCGTTTCCACCGGTTGACTGGGCGTTGAAACGTTGGTTCCGTTAATACACAGGCGATTCCCGGACATGACTTCCCGACTAGCGACATTGAATGCTGTACACCGGCAGTAGCTACCGGTTACGCCCGGCAGCGTGACAGACAAAATTAATGTTTTCTTGCCGTTCTCCTATTCGGGCACTCAAGCAGCGTGTGATGATAGGTTCGTGTATTCCTGTTCGGATGACGATGGTGGCTGGAGTTCTGTCGACGAACATCAACAACACACTGATACATCTCCACAATCGCTTACCGTACAACCGGACGAACAATGTGACAAGATATCACATTCAGAACAGGTCATCCTGGCCCACACGTTTCTCTCTGATGAATTGCCGGCGACTGACAGTCTTGTCCCTCGCACAGTGCCACGTCTGTCAACACTGACTCAAGTTGCTCCCCCAGCCTGGTTTTCCTTTTTCTGAGGCATTGATCAATCACTTCAGAAAATTCAGCAGGAATAAAAAATCCTCAGGTGGGCAATTCACACCAATTTACTTTGGTACTTCGCTCCAGAGAGGCCATGCACTCTCCGTTGGAGCTTTCTTCTACAGGTTGTCTGTTTTTACGAGACTCCCCTGTCATAGATAAGAGCTTCACCGAGATTTCTCAGGTGGGGTGGGGAGCATGACTCGGAACAGAGCAGAAATATTTCCGTGACATCGCAGTCATGACATGGCGATGGCTGTGTATCTCCTTCCAGGATTGGACGGGAGCTGCCCTCAATCGGTCCGTACAAGGACTGATTGACCACCTGGACATTGGAAGCGTATCCACAGAACAGCTGTGGGAACAGCTTAAGGCAACTTTACAGTTGTCTCAGTCAGTGGCAACGGCTTGGTACGATGGTGCTACCTTGGATTGTGCCATCGCCTACAACATCCTACTGCATCAACAGGAAAAAGCTCTACGAGGAGTCTCTTCCCTTGTGCCACTAGAGGAATGGAACGCTTTCGTACTGCTCCATTCGGGGCTTCGTCGCTATTCGACGAGCTCGCAACAAAGCTACAGTTGTGGGACAAGGTCGCTCGGCACCTTTTACCATCAGTAAAACATGTGCTGCTCCACATCTGTGCAATGACGGCAGGGTGCTATGCCAATGCCACTGTCGTTCTCACGTCTGCAGCCCTTTCTGGCCACTAGAGAACGTGGTTCAGGACGTCCCTTTCACAAACGAGGAGGCCGACGACACAGGTCAGGTCTACCTGTGTCCCAGTACTAGGGCACCTGTCAGTCCAATCATTACGTGACATGTGACCCTCTAGACATACCATGACAGGTGGTCGTGTTACCTCCTTTGCTTACAAGGAAGGTGGGAACTCTGTCCCTGTTCTGCAATGTCTGGAGATGAAGTAGATGCAGCGAGTGGATGTGCAATTTTCTGGAAGTCGGGTTTCCGTCTTCGGTTCCGAGAGTGCCCCCCATGACTGGTGCCCCATCTGCATTTGTAGACAAGGGCTCTATCGTGAAGCGCACAGTACCCCGGTCACTGATACAGTCTATGCAACAAACAACGTTGTAGAGGTAGTCTGTGACACTACATTTCCCGAGTGTTACAGTCACCTCTTCCTAGAGATTCCCCACTTCACGATGGAGAGTGCGGAAAGCATTCGGCGATCTCTGTCTCGAGACGCCTTGGTCCTTCCATCGATCTTGTGGATATCTATTTTCACATTCCCATCCATAGAGGCTACCGAAAATGTCTTCGTTTTCAGACTTGGACATCATATACCAATTCCAGGCACTGCTGTTTGGCCTTTCTCCAGTACCTTGGGTATTCTCCAAGAGTATGACAGAGATAAAAAAAATGCTGGTACGCTTGATGGGCATCAATCTCTGTCAGTACCTGGACGATTGGCTCATCTATTCACCATCTCACGACCAGTGTCTCCGAGACACTGTAAAAATGCTCATTCTCTGCCACACGATGGGCCTCCTCATTCACGACAAGAAGACGGAACTGATCCCGAAACAGAAATTCCTTTTTCTGGGATACCAGTTCAACATGGTTTCCTTCCAAGTCACTCCAACTCTGGATCAATATCACAAAATCGAGCACTGATTTGCTCATTCCTGCTACGCCGTGGAGGATGTGCTCATACGTGGCAGATCCTGCTCATTCTCTTTGTGTCCACAGACAAAACGGTTCTTCTGGGACGGCTGCACACCCGCGAAGCCCAACATTGCATCTCTCAACATTGGGATTTCAATGTTTTAACCAGCAACTTGTGGATACCTCTTTTCCCCCACGGCGGAGGAAGATTTCCAATTGTGGAAGTCAGCACACAATGTTCTGAGGGGAGCCCCAGTTACTCCGACAAACCACACACTCAATTGTTCACAAATGCATCGAACATCGGCTGGTGAGCACATTGGAATGCATTGACGATGTCCGGTATATGGACAACAACCAAGAAAACATTTCACATCAACGTACTCGAGTTAGAAGCCATACACAGAGCCATTCTCCATTGGGTGCGGAAGCTTATGGGGCTGGTGTTTGGTGGCAAATCGGCCTCACTTGCTTCAGCAGCAGCTCTACTCAGTTAATCGATATACATTGAAAGCGGTGTTGTTATTTTATCCGCGCAACTTTAAGCTCCCACCCACCCTCCCTTTATTGCCTGTTTTACTTATGTTTGTAGTTCGATTATTGTATAATTTTACTTATGTTTGTAGTTCGATTATTGTATAATTAATGTATTGTGTAGATGTTAGTTAGTAGGTAGACTGCAGATAGTTAGTAGGTTTAGTCTGACTTGTAGATCAGGGAGTTTGCATTGTTATGTGGCGATTGTCTGTATACTTTCACATGTATACTATGTATGGTGATTATTTGAACATGTGGTTATTGAATAATATTAAAACAATGTAGATCTACAAGTTCACCCACAACCCTGTTTACTCTTATTTGTTCACTAACCTGACCGAGTGTCAGGGCGATTTATTGCTAACAGAGTGGTAATCTTATATTAACACAACATAAATAGAAATACAAATTTGCAGTTGTGTATAAAAATTGAAATTAGGCAGGATTAACCAGTATCCGTGAGGTGGCGGCATTGTATAGATCACGGATAAACATTCAAAAGCCGGGAGACTCACCAGACTGTCTTCTCGGTGTAGTTCCGCAGCCGACCGACAGTTGGTTAAGCGAGACTACACCATTTCTGGATGCCCAACTATCACGCCAGAGATGGATCCTTTACTTGTATTCAGGGTATCTTTACAAGGATAACAAACACTAGTCATCATATGGATCATACCTTTTTTTACAATTCCATACTAATCTAATTTTTTTGGCAAAATTGAATCCGGATGCATCGAGATCGCCGCCGTCTTCGGCTGTTTTCAGAGTACAGAAAAACCTGTCTTGTGCAGCCTCTGTCATGAGCGACCTTTCATCTTGAACAACCATTTTCCCTACGCACGGATGTTTCTAATTAAAATGTACCCTCAATGAACAACTTCAACCAGCATTCACCCAAATTATTCACGCATCGTTGTTTTCACTTGTTAGCAGTGACCGGATCTAATGTTTAACTGTGACCTGTCATCGGACAAGCAGTCTACGTCATTCACTCAGCATTAAATAATACATATTTAATATTACTAGGTCACAGCAAACTTGTAAACATATGTTGCAAATGATATCTGATCAACTAAAAAATGTGTTGGTTTGCTCAGCAGATGTATCAATAAATTGATGCCACAAGAGAAACAAAAGTTACAATGAGTGCATGGCCTAAAGCATGTTGATTCACTCAAGTTATCACGTGAAATATAACGAGGCCTTTTGTAAATTTATCTCTTCAAATTATGTATGTTGTATAATATTTAGACATAATTTATAAATACGAAAATTTTGTTTTATTCGATGATATCACACTGATTCTAATAATAATAGCAACATAGCTGCACAAGCTTATAAGTGCTGTTTTTGTCGTGTTATCCTGCTGTCTGCCGTGTTTTAATTGATACATTTAAATTACCAGGGTAGTATGGGTTAAACAAATTAAGTTTAACATACCTGTGGCATTCCTAACATAACTAATTACTACTTATGTCTATACATAACAATAAAATCCATAGCTCAATTAATTCCAGACTGAAATGTCATGATGTGTTTTTAAATTTACAAATTACAATTATATGTACATAAATTGACATGCAATATATTGTCTTAGCGAATACTAATAAACACTACCCTGGGGTAGTCATCATACTTTTTTACAATTCCATACAAATCAAATTTTGTTGCAAAATTGAATCCGGATGTATCGCGAAGGCCAGACTGAGCATCGAGAGCATCGGGTCCATCTCTGGCATGACAGTTGGGCATCCAGAAATGGTGGCAAAATATGCATATTCAAAATAGTCCAGTGGCATAGCACAACATCTGGAAATCTTTATATTTGTTAATTTGTAAAAAATTGTATTAGTAATTCATAATTATACTGACATGAATTTTAGTCCCTTGCACCGTATGCCATGCCAGGCCTTGACATTAAACTTTTCTATCCACTAGTCCAGGGGGCCAGTAGATTTGAAAAGTTACTGTCCCGCTCAAAAAAGTTGCTGGCCCGAATATGGTAAACAAAATATGCTGCTACCGAGGTGCCCGTCGCTTTAGAAGACCAAGTTTCGACAGGACTGACATCATGAAAACTTTCCGAAGCTCTTATGTTGTGCGTGTTTTGTTTTGTTAATTTTTCAGATTGCAACAATAAAAAGAGAGAACTCAACATTAAAGGAAATGCTTTTAATCGTGGTGTCAGTCTGCTAATATATAATCTGAAGCACCGTTCGCACTATACAATATTAGCACATTTATTTACAGACTATTACATGGATTACTACATACTACAAGAAATTAAATATAAATCTCAATGACAACAGTCACTCTTCTGTGAGTGGTATGTCTCTTATACATATCTCATAATAAAGTCAGTTTAAATTTGAAAAATACTGTAAAACATTATTTATTATAGCCTGCATTATAGGCCATTTTATGACTCGGACATTATCTAAAAAAAAACACTTCATATTTAATATTGACAAATGATTTACTCGGTCATACTTTCTATTAATATTTTGTTTTGCATAATTACACTGAGACTAAAGCAAAGTCAGCTAAGTCGAATTCATGACATTGGCTACATTGACATTTTAGTTATGATTAAATATCAAGGTCAAGGGGATTGGCTTCTACAGCAGCTCTGCATCAAGCGTCTATTACCATACTTTTTCATCGTTGGACAATGCAAGGTACCTCTCGTGGCACTGCCTCGAGATGTCAGTGCTCCTGCCTGCCGAGGCCAACGACGACCTTCTCTCTGGTGCATTTGTCTGCAGACACAAGGCACGATGTCTCTGCCAATCAGTTCGGGGAGCAGAGGGCAAGAAAGATCAGAAAAATGGGTCTGAAGAGTATCACACTATCCTCAACACAAGTAGCAGAATGGATTGACTCTTTCTCCATATCTGCATATGTTTCTGACACGCTAGATCATTGCTACTCTCCAGATCTGTCAAGCAGTTCCAGCAAGACGCCACACAAGGAGGAAGGTGTGAAGAGATATAAAGTTGATGAGATGACCACCAGCATATCAGTACAGAACTTGGAAAATGTTCCCACTCCCTCGATATAGAGAATGATGTCCTGTATAACATCTATAATGGACAAGTGGCTCCAACGATGGTCAATGGGTCAGACTCCTGCATTCCGCAACTCACTCCCAACCAGATTTCATGCAAAGCTCAGTTCGCCAGTGAATACTATGGAACTCCGAGCAGCTCTTGTATCACGTGGTCTGGCCATGTGGGGGAAATGTGGGTGTGCTGGTGGGGTCACTGAAAGCGTGGCTTGCATTGTGTGCTGCTACAGAGAAAATCCTTACCTTTACACTGAAACATCAGCTAAGGACCATGAGAGGCAGTGGCAAGCTGGTGTTGGCTCCACCACATTCAATGTGGACCTCAACAGCCCTCTGCCAAGTCGTGAGGCAGTGACGAAGAACAAACATAACAACTGTGACCTGTCACGTATACTCAGCACGTTCATCCTGGGATATGGGGTGTCAGTTGAGAGCAGAGATGATGGCGTCTTCTTGCACGATGAAGCAGACATCACCATCATCAGCTATCTGTTTCAAGCCGCCGATGATGGTTGTCAGGTGGTCAGAATTCATGCTGCTGGTGTACTGGACGTGGCGTTACGATCTACAGGTTCATGTTGCTGTGCAGATGGAGAAGTGGGATGGTGTTTTCCTTGATATCAACGCCATATGTCCCAACTTAGGGGACACAGTGTGCTCACAGCTACTTGGAGCCCATGCACTAAGCGACTGTGATACTGTTTCCTATCCCTTCAGCAAAGGCAAGGCCTCTGTTGCAACTTTCCAGGGCGGTTTAAGGTGCTGGGTGAGGAGATTGCCACTCACGCGGACCTCATGGCAGTTGGACAGCAGTTCTTTGCAGCGCCGTATTGACAACCCTATGAGCACCTTGATGACCCAAGCTCTGTACAGTCTGTACACCCGCAAACGGGGGAAGCCACTGAGCATCATGTTACTGCCTCCAACGGACACAAACCATGTGCGATGTGCTCACCTGCAGATGTTGCTTCGGAAGGCAGCTAATCAACAGGGTCCTCCAGATGTCTCCATTTCAGAGTATGGTTGGAAAATAGACAATGGAATAACTTGCCCCAGCATTGACAGGACCACCATTTCTAATGAACGTCATTAGCTGCCGCTGTCAAGCGAAGGACAAGGCATGCAGGGAAGTTAATTGTGGCTGTTACCGTGAAACACTCAGCTACACAATCTACTACCTCTGCACACCAGGTGATGAACCCATTTACAAAGAAAGAAGAGATGGAGGAGAACGATGACCTGCATGACCATTAATATGATATGATTATGTAAATCTGGATGAGTTATAAGAACAATTCTCAGCATTGGATAGATTATGTTATTATCTATATTAAGTTGGTTTTACTCTGAATGTTAACATTAGATTGTATTAGCCATAGGCTAATACAATCTGTTTAATAAAATTAACTATAAAACCATTCATTGTCTTTTTGATTGTCAGTTACACGAGGTGGGGAAGTTAAGTAAATTTAAACAATTTTGAGCAACAAATGACCTTGACCTTGAATTTATATATTGACTGACCTTTAATCACGACAAAAATATCAAATAAATTCCTCGAGTCAAACTTGTATAAAAAGTGGTGTGCGAGCAAGGTTGTGGTTATGAGGTTGTCTACCCAGTGGCGACCAGTTGGATAAAGCCGTGCCCTCTCCAGGTATTCACATAATATGATATCTCCTCCCACGTCTTGAAGCCAGTCTGCAGGAAGGATTGTTGGAGAATGGAAGAAACCATCCTGAATGCGGGCAACGCACGCACCCATGGTTTCCCATGACCCATAAGTTATTTCCATGTATGATTTTTGACTATGATATATTAAAATAAGTAAATTTAAACAATTTTGAGCCAATAATTACCTTGACCTTGATTTTATGCATTTACCTTGACCTTTAAGGCAACATGATCTCCTAAAATCTGTTTTTGTTATTTTTCACCTTAGCTTATTGAAATTTTAGGATAACATCATTTATATATAAAAACAATTTTACACATTTATTATAAAAAAATTGTCCACCAGGTGGCGGTGTAGTCACCCCATAACTAAAATTTTGGTTGCTTCACCGTGAAAACTGTACCTGGAAAATGGATTGACCAAATGTGTTCAAACTTAGCATATCAATAGAATACATAAAATAGCAGACTATGACAGATTGATTTTTTTGGTTACTTTACAAAACCAATTTATATGAATTTTTGAATCTTTGCTAATTTCCGTAAGTAAATTTCTCCATCAAAGTCATGATTTTACATGTAATCCAAATAGGTTATCTAAAATATGAGACTGTCATAGTCTAGCAAATTATCTTGTGGAGAAATGCTGAAAATTTCAGAGGATTCTGTTGATAAATAACCGAGTACTAGCGAACAAGAGATTGCTCATCGACCAAAAAACACTTTACTGAGAAAACGGGCATTGAAGTTTCTCAACATTGCAATAACAAATTTCACAGGCAAAAATCGAACTGCTGTTATAACAATTCATGCAATGCTTCTATAGTCGACTGTCTTTCCATTGATATATATTGTTCATCATTTGGTTTTGAGAAAATGTGGGTCACGCTCTCTGTACATCTGACGCACAGTTTTGGCCGCATCGTCAAATAGGCTGCTAACCACCGTCATGTTGGCAGCAGTGACAGCCTTCACGTGCCTCGAGTAGGAATTGTGCTGCAGGGGCTCCATGTCCATGAAGCGGCACAGCTTGACGAGACCTGCATGGCCCACACCCATGTCCATGGTTGCGGCCACAGCCTGGCGGACGACAACAAAAGGCACGTTGCCTGCTTTCTCCTCTTCGACTCGGTCGGATGACAGCGTCGAGTTCAACACTGCCCCACACGTAGTGCAATATGTCTCGAGCAGACACACAAGGCCGAGGCGACGGTCGATGGCACGGATCTTCAGTGTTGGCTCACTGCACTCGGTACATGCCAAGCCTCTCACCAGTGCTGACATCATGCAGCAGCGAACAAATGATGTCTCGATGGGGCGTTGACGTGGCTCAGCAGCACTGATGTGTTCCCGAAGTGGCAGTCCCTGTCTGTAGCCAAACTTTCGCTTGGTAGCCGAGATGGGGGTTGTGGCTGTAGATGTTGATGGCTGAGGGGGCTCCAACTCAGAATCAACCTGCATAGAAAATTATTTGTTAGTATATTGTATGTCTGACAACTAGCAAAAAAAATGCAAAACTAACCGCTGGTCTAATGAACTGGACAATAATAACTGACATCAATATAACAAGCACAGGTTTTATATTTTGACATTCACATTTCTGACAATAATATCAAATATTATCAATCAAACTATGTCACAATATATGTGATTATGTCTAACATTACAAGAATCCTTGTATAACATAATCACATATACTAACGTATGTGGTATAGTATAAAAACATAGACATAATTGTCTGCAAAATGTAAACATTACAGTGCCACACAATCACAAAGTGTGACCTAATAAATTAGCCTGGACCTAGCGTTATGGCATCTTTGAATACTGGTGTCAGGATAATATTCAGCCCTCGTTATCATAAGTTGGCAAGACATTAGTTGCCTGAAAATATTATGAATGATATCCTGATGCAAATGTTGATAGTTTATACGTACGTCAAGCTGAATTGGGTCAGCGCTGGGTCCAGGCACGGCGGCCACGGCGGGTGCGTCGGCACTCACTTCATCATCGCCTTCCTGCTTTTTCCGGATCACCGAACGTGCCAAACTCAACTGTCGGCGTCTAGACAGTAGTTTAGAACGAAACTGCCGCTTGGTTTTTCCGTATCTTCCAGACATTTTCGATAAAATGCAATACTACGCGCGAAGTGAAACAAGGCTAAAATGGCGAACTGCGAAGGAAAATTCCTTTGTGGCGGGGCTTTCCTGGCCGACAGCCAATCAGCGCGCTGAGCCTGGGGGATTCTCTGTCATTGACCAATCGTAGCGACGCTTTCTCGCCACAGGGGGGGCCTCTTCTAGGTCAAAATGCTCCAAATGTACCAAGGATTTTGCAGAACCATTGCTACCATGATGCACTGCGAAAGTGAAGCTACACGTGGATGTATAATATGTTGGGGTGTGGGCAAATATGGCGGAGCATGCGGTCGTTGAAAATGCCGTATTTTTCTATCGTGGTTGCGTCAGATTATCACACTAAGACAATAGGCCTGTTATAAATGTTCGTTTTTATTGCACTTGGATGTTTTAGTATTATCTATAAAACACACATATCGATAGTTAGATAATAATAATATAGTAATATGAAGAAAAAAAAATTCAAAAAAATAAAAAATAAAAACTCGAAAAATCAGTATTTTTAGGAGAGCGTGTGGCCTTAATCATGACAGAAATATCAAAAATTAATTCCTTGAGACAAACTTGTATAGAAAAGTGCTATGATTCTAGGTCTATTAGTTCACACGTTTTACTTGGATCAAGCTTAATTAGCGTTAATAATGCTAATTAGCTAATTAATTTGTTTTCCAAAGTTGGTCCAGTACCAACAAAGTTAAAAAATCTTCCAGACACTCATGTGAATATATATCAATCAAAATAATATTACAATGTCTAGGTTCGCTGTCCTGCAACTGGACTATAGCATTTTATCATTCACGCAGAAAACAACGATATCGCTCACCATCCATAGCTAATGGCAACGTGTAACAATATCGCTGATTGCGTGAATAATGAGTGATTGTCGCGTTTCGCCAATCATGCCGGCGTTAAAAAAATATGAGTTCCCCTGTGCGTAGAAGTCTTCATGTACGCACGACTATATTTTAGATACAGTTGTGTAATAAGTGATATAAATAAAACGTAACAAAACGAACGTTAATAAATAGACTAATGTATTATGGTCGTACTATTTTTGTGTGAAAGGTCGGGTTACGGAAACGTTGATGGCAGTCAGTCAGAGTGAAACCACTGGCCCATTAGGCCAGTAGAATTAAAAAACCGGTGGCCCATACTGGGCCGACAGCTGTGCGCCATTAGCTCTCAGATCTCAGAAACTGTTTGATATATATGTTTCAAACTTTGCATAGATGTTTGTTAGGGTTCTCTAACTCAGCCCAAGAAATGTAAATTTGATTAACACATTTTTAAGTCTCCTAGGCATAATAACTAGTACAGTTTAAAGGGCAAAAAAGGCAACGGTTTGGTGTTATGCACCTAAAAGAGTTTACACAAACTAACCATTTGCATCTATAATCAAATTTTTCGCATTAGTTTCCTCAGAAAGTGGTGTTAAAGTAGGTAAATCTGGCTAAATCATCAACAGTATGAACAGGCCCATCTTGTTCGATACAACCAATCAAAATCCACCTTCTATCTGCATTTTGGAAAAGTAATACGTCACAGTGCCGTCTGTTGGTTCAGCTGTCATAACAGAGAGCCAAGCGGTTCGTTAAAAGTGCCTTACGTCGATTTACAACGAAATCGCGACAGCAATATGCCACACTGTTAATCATACACTTGTAGTAACAGTACAGTGAAAGACAGTATCAGTAAGATTAACCTTTGAATCAAGCAGAACTGAAACAGTGGTTCAGTGGATTCGTTGTCGTTGCCTTTGGGACAGTCACAAACACAGCGCGGATGCTAGACAACCCGATTTGATTGACCTAACCACGAAAATGACCACCAACAGCCGCCAAACTTCTCACATATCTTACATACATGTGCATACACTATGTTATAAAATAAAATATCTTGCATTCCTCTAACAAAGAAAATTCACAAAACAAACACGCAGTTCTCGAGTACAACTTCTTTGGCCGCCCAATGGTACCGTAAAATCGCTATAAAAAGTTAGCTTTACACAAAATACCGCCGTTCGAATATTTATAAATGTTACTTAATGCATTCGCACGCGCAAAATAGTTTAATTACTTATAAATAATATAATAATAATAAAAATTATCATCAGTATGATTTACAGGAAATTACAAGTGTTATTATAATATAATAATATTTTATTTATATAGCGCCACATCCATAATTGTTTGTGGCGCTTCACAACATAATGCTATTAAAAATACAATAAAGAGAAAACTACCCATGGATAATATTTAAAAATACATAATTAAAATACAGGTTAAAAGTGACCTATCACTCATAAATAAACATACAAATTCCATAACAACAATTGTGATAAATGAATGTAAAGGTATGGTTAACAGTAATAATTAATTAAAATAGTAAAATAAGTACAACGTAACAATAATTTTCATTCAGCACACACACAACCATTATGTATAAGAAAATATTACTGAAGCTATTTGTTCTACCTATGAATGATATTTCCACCATCAGATATGTAATAATAATTATTTTTGGACAAGACACTATTAATTATCGGAACAATAAATCACAAAAATGTAAACAGGAATATGAATATATGGTTGTAGAAAAAAAAGGTTTTGATGCATTAATTTTTTTAAATATGTTTCTGTTTTACTTGTTATTGTTAAAACATCGCTTATGTAATATAAGCTTGCGTGCTCGCAGTTTATAGAAATATTAAAAAATATGTTTGTATTTGAAAATAAATATTACCTGTGGGTAGCATTCTTATTGCATGTACTTTAATAACAGTATGTTGTGAAGCGCCACAAACAGTTATGGATTTGGCGCAATATAAAATAAACTATTAAAATTATATATTTTTATATTAAATTGTTACCTTTTATCAACTCTGTTAGGCCCATATCACCAAAGCGTTGCCTTTGTTTGCCGTTTAAAATTTTCTGTAGACCATAGTGATGCTGCTAATTATTATATTATTTATAATTAATTAAACTAATTCGCGCGTGCGAATGTAGTAAGGTTTATAAACATTCGCACTCACAAACGTGCCGTGCCATCTAGTGGTATTTTGACAACCCGTTTCTGTGTGAATTTTCTTCGTTAGAGGAATACAAGTGGTTTTTTGTTGTTGTAATTTAGTGTATGTAAGAAATGTGAGAAGTTTGGCGGCTGTTGTTTTCGTGGTTAGGCCAGAAAGTAACAGATACTAATGCAGACTTGCAAATTTTCCAGACTTTTAGACATATCTGAGAGTTTCTTCATTGTACACAAGAAATATGTAGTTCACTAGTCTTTGGTATGGTACGGTACGGTACGGTACGGTACGGTACGGTACGGTACGGTACGGTACGGTACGGTACGGTACGGTACGGTACGGTACGGTACGGTACGGTATGGGCATCTTAGGGCATCCCCAAAAACCAAAATGTAAAATGTTTGCCTGTTTTTGCAGGTTTTTTTTAGCAGATCACAAGACACAAACTCCTGTGGTGATATGCGGGACTAATAATTGCTCTGGTTGAGGGCTGTATCAATAACCCAGCAGATTCCTTTTCAAACTGGACTTGCTGTATGTGTGTTTTAAGCTATATCTTCATTTAAACTACCAATTTTATATGCAAGTTGTGCTTATTTTGATGATTGTTTAAGTGTCTTTAAATTGATGCAATATCTACTGTGTAAGTGACAATTGAAAAAAAATTCTATTCTAAACAACTATAGAGTGCAATTCCTTACACATTATTGATATTGTCTGCTGCATTCTCACAATATTTTTTATGGCTGTGTTTCTGGTCATCTCATGATTAACCAGAGAAAATGCAATTAGGTGATTACGGTGAAGATACTACAATTTCTATTGTATTGAATCTATTTTAATGGCACCCCAGGCCTCCCCAAAAGCTACATGGCCACGTTTTGCCAGTACCTGCCTGCAGGGGCGTCGATCCGGTTTTAAAAGTTTGGGGACGGGGGACCAATTAATATATACATATATGTATTTATTTAATATATATATATATATATATTATAATGTCATATAATATATATTATAATGTCATATAATTTATTTATATATATATATATATATATATATATATATTATAATGTCATACATTGATATATATATATATATATATATACATGTTTATTTTTGACATGTATAATGTGTGTGTGTGTGTGTGTGTGTGTGTGTGTGTGTGTGTGTGTGTGTGTGTGTGTGTGTGTGTGTGTGTGTGTGTGTGTGTGTGTGTGTGTGTGTGTGTGTGTGTGTGTGTGTGTGTGTGTGTGTGTGTGTGTGTGTGTGTGTGTGTGTGTGTGTGTGTGTGACCTGAAATATGTATAACTTTTTTTAAAATATAAAACAATTCATTGTTGGTCTGGCGCTAATTCTAAAATAAACAAAGGCCTTGATGTTAGCTATTTAAAATAGTTATGTTGGCAACATATATATTTGAACATTTGGGGGGTAGACTTTGGACCCAACACTGCTTGCCTGATTCATAGAGTGACACGATGCAGAGGTTACAGGGATGCCTGTGTGGGACTTCCCAAACCCACCTTTTGGCAAAGAAATTTGTCATCACTCAAAATGGGATCAAATTACATAAGTGCAGGAATCCGCTGGTTCCGCCGTAGGCGATATAAGTATCCACTAGGGCGACCAGGCTGCAATCCAAGGGGTGACAGGGCAAACAAAAATTAATAATCTATAATGTGTTTGATGGCTAATACCTATTAATATATCAACACAAGGGTGTAAAATGACAGAGCCCGGCATGATGAATATTTACTGGACTAAAATCAAGTTGTGGGCTGCGGCCAACCAAGCAATTTATTTAGTGATTTTCCACTAGGTACATGTAGTCGGAAGTTTATATCTGAACTCGTATAATTTCTATTAATTTTACTACTAGACCGATGTATTGTTTAGAAGAAAGGGGAGTGATCAGTCTCGCTATATATGCCTTTAAATTAGTTGTATGAACTGAAAAAGTATGAGGACATTTCCTATGCTGAAAAGTGGGGGGGTGGAACGCGTCCCCCTCGTCCCCCACCGATCGACACCCATGCTGTGTAGAACTTCCCAATCCAATATTTTGGCAAATAAATTTGTCATCACTCAAATGGGGAATAAGTTACACAAAGTGCAGGAATCCGCCACTTCTGCCGTAGGCGATAAGCATCAAGCAGCTAGGCGAGGGGTGAAAGTGCAACACAAATTTCATCATTTACAATGTGCTTGATGGCTAGAGCGTATAAATAATATCAACACAAGGTTGCAAACTGATAGAACCCGGCAACAGCACAGCGCGGCATGATGGTTATTTACTAAAGTAAGATCAAGTTGCGCGGTGTGGCCAGCCAAGCAGTTTATCTAGTCGATTTTCTAATGGGTGGTCGGAACTTTATATCGCGATTTTATAGTCTAGCTAGTCCTGTGTAGCGGCTTTTAAGAGAACGAGGAGTGGTGAGTCAGGCTATATGCCTCGCAATTCAATTATCATCATAATGGTAATTAGTTGCTCAATTTGAGAATCAACTTCAATTTTTGCAGGTTGGCTCAATAAACTAACTACCCAGGGCATATTCTGCAAAGTTGATTGTAGCATATCTGTGTTCACAGGACAATGACCCACTACTGGGAAGTTCTCCCCTAAAGGAGAAATGTCTGCCGAGTGAATATGGCGGATTCCCCATCAAGTTCCTCGTTTTAGTTGTAAGTTCAATGCTAGCGTCTTTTAACATTTATTTACATAATTTATTTTGTAGACTTGTGAACTAACAATAGCCTAGCAGATTGCCTTGTTGGAGGATTATCAAATGACTGACTCTAATATAATATTTGCTTGTGGTATATCAGGTGATGTGACTATCAGTTGACATGACTGACTGAAATCACTTGATGCATGTATTTGTATTTTGAAATATTATCAGCTGACAGAAATCTGAAATGACCTTAACACAATGTCTTATTGTATTATCTGTGGGCCTGACTTTGACACAGCATGCGTGTATATTACCAGTTGGTGTGAATATGCATTTCAGACACGTCTATCAAAGATCCTAGCAATCAAAAAGGACTGCATCAAGGACTTAAAGGAGATGAACACTCAAGCGGAGAAGATGGTAACCACTCCAGAGCTTCTGTCTAGCGATGACGTGTTTGGTAACATGGTAGGACTTGCAGATGATTGAAGGCTGTTTGGCATCATTTTTACTTTTACATACAATCATGCGACTACTTGGCTATGCCACTGTATATACAGGTTTAACTCAACTTTTTTGGCTGAAGGTCCAATGGACTTGTAGCATCACTTTGTGTCTGCCGTGTACCGTTAACTCTCCAATTTCAGACACTGTTGGAGATCTAATTTATTGCCTAACATAGACTTAGCCTGGCTCCGTCGCTTCACAAGGTGCAATAGACTTGGCCACGCCTAAGTTGCTCGCCATAATTAATAAAATGAAAAAATGACCTATCCCCACATCTCCCACCACTCCATCCAATCACTGAGTCTCTTCGCTTCTTACTTGGTGCCGCCATTGTTTAAGTCTTGCCTTCACATAGCTCCGTATTTATAAGTTTTGTGAGCTGATATAATATTTTGTTTAAACAAAGTTACGGTTTATTGTTTTTCTTTTCACCTCTGCAATATAATGGGCTGTTTTCAGTTGTATTTTTCTATTATTAGCCGTTTTTCGACTTCGCCATTTCAATTTGTAATGGCAGACGACTCGCGAACACGCCACCATCTGCACTAGACTAATGTGTGGCGGCGATAATCAGCCGAACAAGTGTCTCTTGTTATGGTATTACAGTCGACAACAAGTATGACACTTGTTCACAATGGACTGATTAAGTAAGGAATGGAATAGTATAAACGCTGCTCCGTTTCAGACACACGCAGCCTCCTGACGTATGTAACATCGTTACAATCCACACTATTAGATGTGCATCCACAAGCGGGCTAGCCTACAGACATGTAGCATATCTCGCGGCAGCTTCTTGGGTTTTCTCCGGTGCCATCCCCGGAGATGGTCCAAAATCGTGACCGTTAATACAGGTTGGAAGATATTCTGAACCGTCTTCGCGAACAGCTGATATTACCAACGATTAGCAACGTTTCAACCATCGTTGGGGGCATGAATAATCAGCCCTGTTGTGCTCCCAGAGGCCTAGTTACGACTTAGGTGTTTGACAGAACTGGCCGGACAAAAAATAGTCCTGCCAGTTGGATTCCCAAAAACAGAATCCGAGCAAAATACCCGGCAGTCCATGTCTATGGCAGGCCCTGGCGAAAAACTGGGGACATTCCTCCGGATAGAACGGAGATGAGGCCGGAGCCCGGAGAGCCAGAGCCGGAGCCCGGAGGTCCAGCTGAACCCGCAGATTAACACCGTTCGGCCGTATGTAATACCCGACGTCGGAGACCTGGCTGGTTCTCCGGAGAGCCGGAGATTCACCCCGTTCGGCGCAGGTCACCGACCGAAGCCAATCAGAAACCGCTACAGCCTTAGGCTAGGCTTAGGGCGATCGCAACCGAGTGTCGTCAATAATTGCATTTCTCGACATAGTCGAGATCGCCCGGTCTCCGGGAAAGGCAACCGAACAAACTGGCTGCAATTACGAGAAAAATTAGGCATATAAAAACCGGAGTTTGCCTTCGCGCCAGCTCCACGACACAGGGTCCTGTTTCGCGACCCGCAACCCACACGTGGCTGGAAGAGCCGGTTTTCGGCCGGCGAATCAACGCCGTTTCCACCGAAATTAACGGTTGACTGGGTGCTGAAACGTTGGTCCCGGCAATACACAGACGATTCTCGGACATGACTTCCCGACTAGCGACATTACGTAAGCGAGTACCCATGTCGTACACCAGGAGAAGCTGCCAGTTACGCCCGGCAGCGTGACACACAAAATGTTTTCTTGCCATTCTCCTATTCAAACACTCACGCGTCGTTTGATGATAGGCTCGTGCATTCCTGTTCGGATTACGTTGGTGCCTGGAGTTCTGTCGAGTAACATGAACAGTACACTGATACAGCTCCACAATCAGTTACCGTACAACCGGACGAACAATGTGACAAGATATCACATTCAGAACAGGTCATCCTGGCCCACATGTTTCTCTCTGATGAATTGCTGGCGACTGACAGTCTTGTCCCTCGCACAGTGCCACATTAGTCAATACACACACTAGTCGCTACCGCAGCCTGGTTTTCCTTTTTCTGAGGCATTGATCAATCACTTCAGAAAATTCAGCGGGTATTAAAAAACCCTCAGGTGGGCAATTCACAACGATTTACTTTGGTATTTCGCTCCAGAGAGGCCCTGCACTCTCCATCGGAGCTTTCTTCTACAGGTTTTCTGTTTTCACGAGACTCCCCTGTCGTAGATATTTCTCGGTCTCAGGTTGGGGGGAGCACGACTGGGCTCGGAGAAGAACTATTTCCATGACCTCGCAGCCATGACGCGCCGATGTCTGTGTATCTCCTCCTTCCAGGATTGGATGGGAGCTGCCCTCAATCGGGCCATACAAGGACTGATTGACCTCGTGGACATTGGAAGCGTATCCACAGAACAGCTGTTGGAACAGCTCAAGGCAACTTTACAGTTGTCTCAATCAGTGGCAACGGCTTGGTACGATGGTGTTACCTTGGATTGTGCCATCACCTACAACATCCTACTGCATCAACAGGACCAAGCTCTACGAGGAGTCTCTCCCCTTGTGCCACTAGAGGAACGGGAGCACTTTCGTACTGCTTCATTTGGGGATTCATCACTCTTTGATGAGCTCGCAACTAAGCTACAGTTGCGTGACAAGGTGACCAGTCAGCAAAGAGAGTATACCCTATAGAGGGGCTTGGCACCTTTTACCATCAGTAAAACACATGCTTCTCCACATTGGTCAGCACCGGCTAGATATGCGCATCTACGCGAATCTAGGTGAATGGATGGTGGGATATAGACAATGTTACCTCTAATGATCTCTAATGATGGATGCAGAATTGATTCTGCAGCCACTACTGGTCCTACTTGAATGAGATCTGCAAAATAGAGAGATGTCCTTGAGATAAACGTCGGTTAAGGTGTTATGACAACGCTAGGTATCAGCTCGCAGAATCTGTTCCATGGAGGCCTGTCTCTGGAATGCAAGCGATGCAGCCATGGATCGTACCTGGTGCGCCTTGACCTTGTGGGACTCAAGGAGAGGTGTAGGGGAATTTGTGTAGCAATCCAGAATCGTTTCCGCATCCACCCGGAGATTGTGGATGGTACAATGTCTCGTTTATACCCTGGTTTGAACGACACAAAGAGGAGGCGCTTGTGCTCCCCCCAAGGCCTTGACCTTTCTAGGTAGAATCTTAGTGCCCATATTGGGAACAGGAGTCGTCTTTAGCTATGCCGTAGCTCAACTGGTGGTCAAGTGTTGGAATTGTGCATGAAAGTACGTATTTTGGGCCCTTGCCCAAAACTTGCGTCTTTGATATGAATGACAGATCCGTTGTAGTCAGGCATGTTCATAGCTTTATGTAGAGACCCGTCCACCCGTCATTTGGATGGGTAAAAACGAATATGAACGGGTAGTTATATGGTGGACGGGTTGTGGACAGGTAAAAAAGGAAGGGCCAAAAAAGGTCTTCCAAAACCATAGATATTGTTAGTTATGCCTTAAAAGTGAGTGAAAATGGTGTCACATGTGTGTTTGTAGTCCATCTCAGGTCATCAGACATTTAAAAGTTTGTAAACTGGCTTAACAGTTAACATCCATGTGTACACCAAAACATGTGTGACTGGCAATAATGTTATCCTGCATAAAGCCCTACCAGGGCATGTTCAAAGGCATGGATTTTGCCCCGAAGTTTGCCGGAAGCAAGCACAATGAGGAAAACTGTCTTCCATGTAAGCAGCTGATCCAATGTTTGGTCTAGCAGTTCGAAAGGTGGTTTTGTCAATGCTGACAAAACTAAGGTGAGATTCTACTCTGGAAAATGACGTTGATGGTGCCTGTTATATTTTGATATTTTGAAGTAGTGACTTCCGTGCAGGATCCTACTTCCGCACTGGAAGAGGCATGAAGAGTGTTGGCGATTGCCATCTGATAGCCTGCAATGGTCTAGATAGTCAAATGTTTCTCCTTGTGAGGGTAGAGAAGAAAATCCGACACTACACTCTCAGTAGCCGAGAGCGGATTAATGTGTTGTATGTTACACCAAAACTCTCGCTGGGGTTTACAGACACAGGAGGAAACGTCGACCGAACGGTCTCTGCTGCAGAGGGTATCCCGGATACTCTCCATGTTTGTAGCTGGAGATAGGACGTACCTCGATGGATCTGACTGGGAAAGTAACCGAGGAATGTTGGGTATCCGGAGTGGAGATTGTACCAACATACCTAAGAGTAGTGGGAACCAGATCGCCTGGGGCCAGTATGGGGCAATGACGATCAGTTCGCACTGGTCCCGTTGGGCTTTCTCGAGCACCCGTGGTAACAGAGATGGTGGTGGGTATGCGTATGCCCACAGTGCCTCCCAGCTCATTGACAGAGCATCTACTGCCATGGCTGATGGATCTGGAACAGGGGACACAAATAGTCAAAGTTTGTGATTCCACCTCGTTGTAAACAGATCCAATAATGGGATTCCCCATTCCCATGTCAGTGCTCAGAAGACAGATGGATGTAGAGACTATTCTGTACCTGACATCTGGGAAGGGTGTCAAAGAATGTTTGCAAGGACATTCAATCTCCCGGGGATGTGTCGTGCCCGGAGTACTATTAGGTTGGCCTGACACATGAGTAGCTTCTTGGTCCGTCTGCACAGCTGTATTGACCTTGTTCTGCCCTGCTTGTTGATGTACGACACTACAGTGGAGTTGTCTGATGCAACCAGGACTGTCAGACCCATAAGCTTCCGTAGCCAATGGAGCATGGCTCTGTGTATGGCTTCTAACTCTAGTACATTGATGTGAAGTGTTTTCTAGGTTGTTGTCCATACACAGGGCACCATCAATGCATTCCAATGTGCTCCCCAGCCGATGTTCAATGCATCCGTGAACAACTGAGTGTCTGATTCTGTTGGGGTAACTGGGGCTCCCCTCAGAACATTGTGTACTGACTTCCACCATTGGAAATCTTCCTCCGCCGTGGGGGAAAGAGGTATCCACAAGTTGCTGGTTAAAACATTGAAATCCCAATGTTGAGAGATGCAATGTTAGTCTATGCGGGTGTGCAGCCATCCCAGAGGAACCATTTTTTCTCTGAACGCAAAGAGACCGAGCAGGATCTGCCACGTATGAGCACATCGTTCTTGGCTTAGCAGGAATGAACAAATCAGTGCCTGATTTTTAGTATCGATCCAGAGTTGGAGTGACCTGGAAGGAAACCACGTCGAACTGATATCCCCCAAAAATGAATTTCTGTTTTGGGATCAGTTCCGACTTCTTGTCGTGTGGCAGAGATTGAGCATTTGTACAGTGTCTCGGAGGCACTGGTTGTGAGATGGTGAATAGATGAGCCAGTCGTTCAGGTACTGACAGAGATCGATGCCCATCACATGTACCAGCATTTTGATCTCTGTCATAATCTTGGTGAATACCCAATGTGCTGGAGAAAGGCCAAACGGCAGTGCCCAGAATTGGTATAGGGTGTCCCCAAGTCTGAAATCGGAAGACATTTTCGGTAACCTCTGTGGATGGGTATGTGGAAATAGGTATCCACAACATCGATGGAAGTGACCCAGGCGTCTCGAGGTAGAGATCGCCGAATGCTTCCACACTCTCCATCGTGAAGTGGAGAATCTCTAGGAAGAGGTGACTGTAACACCCGGGAGATGTAGTGTCGCAGACTACCTCTACAACATTGTTTTATTGCATGAACTGTATCAGTGATCGGAGGTCTGTGTGCTTCACGATAGAGCCCTTGTTTACAAACGCAGATGGGGCACCCGTCATGGGGGCACACTCTCGGAAACGAAGACGGAAACTGACTTCCAGAACATTGTACACCCACTCGCTGCATCTCCTTTGTCTCCAAATATCACAGAACAGGGACAGAGCTCCCACCTTCCGTGTAAGCAAAGGAGGTAACACGACCACCTGTCATGGTATGTCTAGAGGGTCGAAGGTCGCGTAACGATAGGGCTGACCTGTGTCGTCGTCCTCCTCGTTGGTGAAAGGGACATCCTGAACCACGTCCTCTAGTGGCCAGAAGGGGTTGCTGACGTGAGAACGACAATGGCATTGGCATAGCAGCCTGCCGTAGTAGCGCGGATCTAGCCGGTGCTGACCGAGTATGGAACAGCACATGTTTTATTGACGGTAAAAGATGCCGAGCCCCTGCATAGGGCATAGTCTCGTTGCCGATTGGCCACCTTGTCCCGCAACTGTACCTTAGTTGCGAACTCATCGAATTGTGACAAAGCCCCAAATGGAGCAGTACGAAGGTGCTCCCGTTCCTCTAGTGGCACAAGGGGAGAGACTCCTCATAGAGCTTGGTCCTGTTGATGCAGTAGGATGTTGTAGGTGATGGCGCAATCCAAGGTAACACCATCGTACCAAGCCGTTGCCACTGACTGTAAAGTTGCCTTGAGCTGTTCCAACAGCTGTTCTGTGGATACGCTTCCAATATCCACGTGGGCAATCAGTCCTTGTATGGCCCGATTGAGGGCAGCTCTCGTCGAATCCTGGAATGAGGAGATACACAGCCATCGGCATGTCATGGCTGTGAGGTCACGGAAATACTTGTGCTCCGTGCCGAGTCGTGCTCCCCCCCTCCCAACCTGTGACCGAGAAATCTCAGTGAAGCTCTTAACTACGACAGGGGAGACTCATGAAAACAGAAAACCTGTAGAAGAAAGCTGTAACGGAGAGTGCAGGGCCTCTCTGGAGCGATGTACCGAAGTAAATTGGTGTGAATGGTCCACCTAAGGGTTTTTTAATTCTTGCTGAATTTTCTGAAAGTTATTGATCATTGCCTCAGAAAAAGGAAAACCAGCCTGGGGGAGTGACCGGGATGGTATAATCGGCTTGTGTCAGTGCTGACAGACGTGGCACTGGGCGAGGGACAAGACTGTCAGTCGTTGGCATTTCATCAGAGAGATACGTGCGGACCAGGATGACCCGTTCTGAATATGATATCTTGTCACATTGTTTGTCCGGTTGTACGACAACTGATTGTGTAGCTGGATCAGTGTACCATTTGTCGACAGAACTCTAGGCACCATCGTCATCCGAACAGGAATACACGAGCCGATCATCAAATGCCGCATGAGTACTCGAATAGTAGAACGGCAAGAAAACATAATTGTTGTCTGTGTCACGCTGCCGGGTGGAACCGGCAGATTCTGCCGGTGTACGGTGTGGGTACTAGCCTACGTAACGTCGCTAGTTGGGAAGTCCTGTGTGTTCCCGGAACAAACATTTCAACGCCCAGTCAACCGTTAATTTTGGTGGAAATGGCGTCGATTCGCCGGCCGAAAACCGGCTCTTCTGGTCACGAGTGGGTTGCGGGTCGCGAAATAGGACCCCGTGTCATGGAGCCGGCGAAGGCAAACTCCGGTTTTAATGCACCTAATTTTTCCCGTAATTGCAGCCTGTTTGTTCAGTTGCCTTCTCCGGAGACGCAATTGTTGTAACGCATATTGACGGCACTCGGTTGCGATCAACCCCCAGGTTAGCGTTAGTTTTCTGATTGGCTTCGGTCGGTGACCTGCGCCAAACGGGGTCAATCTCCGGCTCTCCAGAGAACCGGCCGGGTCTCCGGCTTCAGGTTTCCAAATGGCCGAAAGGTGTTAACCTCCGGCTTCGTCCTGACCTCCGGGCTCTGGCTCTCGTCTCCATTCTATCCGGAGGAATGTCACCGGTTTTTCCGCCTGGCCAGCCCCGTCAGCGTAAGTCCATTGACATGGACTGCTGGATGTGCTCGGATTCTCTTTTGGGAATCCAACTGGCAGGACTATTTTTTGTCCGGGTAGTTACATCGAACGCCCAGGTCGAAATTGGGCCTCCAGGAGCATAACAGGGCGATTATTCACACCCCCAATGACGGTTGAACCATCGTAATCGCACATCGGTAATATAGGCTGTTCGCGAAGACGGTTGAGAATATGTTCCAACATGGACTAACGTTCATGGTCTTGGACCATCTCCGGGGATGGCACCGGAGAAAACCCAAGAAAGCTTCCGTGAGATATGCTACATGTCTGTAGTCTAGCCAGTTGTGGCTGTGCATCTAATAACGCGGGTTGTAGTGATGTTTACATGTGTCAGGCGCCTGCGTTTCTGCAACGGAGCAGCGTTTATACTATTCCATTCCATACTTAATCAGTCCACTGTGAACAAGTGTTGTACTTGTTGTCGACTGTACTACTGTGACAAGAGACACTTGTTCGGATGATTATCGCTGCGGCGCATGAGTCTAGTGCAGACGGTGGCGTGTTTGCAAGTTGTCCGTCATTACAAATACGTTAAAATTGAAATGGCGAAGTCGAAAAACGGTTAATAGAAAAATATAACTGAAAAGTGGTCTGAAAACAGCCCATTATGTTGCAGAGGTGAAAAGAAAAACAATAAACCGTAACTTCTTTTAAACAAAATATGATATTAGCTCACAAAACTGATAAATACGTAGCTAAGCGAAGGCAAGACTTAAACAATGGCGGCACCAAGTAAGAAGAAAAGAGTCTCTGTGATTGGATGGGGTGGTGGGAGCTGTGGGGATAGGTAATTTTTTCATTTTATGAATTATGGCGAGCAACTTGGGCGCGGCTAAGTCTATTGCACCTTGTGAAGCGACGGAGCCAGGCTAAGTCTATGCTAGGCAATAAATTCATATTTTTAAGCCGCATTTTTTCAGACAGGCAAGGTGCTAAATTTCACGAATTTCTGTATAACGTAATGCTCAATTGTATGATGCAATTATGAACTGTGCGTCATATATATACGTCCCCAGAGGGCCCAAAATGACCGGCCAGTTTCTCATAAATTCTCGCAACATTGAAAGGCCAGGCAGCGTCTTTCAATGGTAATTTCAATTAGACTGTATGTAGAGCGCTGAAACGTGGGACATGTATTCAGGAATATACATGTTACATGACGGAAGCATGTTCGTGATACACAGTACAACGTAGTTCCTTGGCCTGCTGATGGGTCTGTCAATGACTATATAGCGAACTTCAAATATGCCATAGGAAAAAGGTTATGGGTCCAGGACGTGTATCTGATATTTGACAGATACTATGATTTCAGCACAAAGAGTGTTACCAGAGGATTTAGGGCAACTGGTGTCAGTAAGGTTCATCATTTGCAAGTCAACAGTAAACTTCCAGCGCAGAAGATTCTATTAGCCTCTTCCAAACACAAGAAAAAACTGATGCAACTGAAAGTTGATGATCTAGTCCAGGATAAGAAGTTTCACGAGGACAACACACGACGTCACAAGTTAGTGGTAACAGGAGCAGATCCGGTGCCTATCAAAATCAGTGAAGGTGGAGTTGTCATCTCATGGGCAGATCTGGCAACATCATACGAAGAAGCAGATAACGTCATTGTCCAGCAGGTTTTGAGTTGTGCCGCGGAAAATGCAGAAAGCAAAATCACTGTTGTTGCGGATGACACTGACGTCTTTGTACTGTTGCTGCATTATCATCACATGGCAAATCTCAAGAATGTTGTATTGATGGAGTCCCCCATCAAAGGAAGGACGGTGGTTAATATAGGCAAAACTGTGCAGAAGCATTCTGGGATAGTCGAAGGAATACTCCCGGCACATGCACTTTCTGGTTGTGACACCGTTGCCTCCTATTTTGGAATTGGAAAGGCCACTGTACTCAAAACACTTCGATCGGGGCACTCACTTAACTTGTTGGGTGCAACAGGGCATGCTATGGAATCTGTTATTCAACAGGCTACCTCCTTCATTTCAGCGTGCTATGAACAAACAAACTGTAGTACAATGTCAGAGACAAGGTTAAAGGTATGGTTGTCAAAAACAGGCAAAGGGTCATCAACACCGAAGTTGTGTACCTTGAAAATTCCAAGAAAATGTTAAAAGAGCTTTGGTATGGCAGTCACTGGAAGCACAGATTCCACCCGAGTTGGACTCAACGGAATATGGTTAGGTAAAAGATGACCAAAACAAGTCCATTCAACCAGTCACCCTCCCTGATGAAGTTGAACTAGTCCCATATATGGTACTACGTCTAATAAAATGTGGATGCCACAGTACTACTCCATGCAGTTCACGTGCTTGTAGTTGCAACTCTGCAAACATGAAATGCACACTGCGCCTGTTATAATCAGGTTGCTGTAACCCGACATCATAGTTAATTGGATGTCTTTGTGATGCACATGGGCAATGCAATGTACAACAGTGTAAATTATTTGGTGAATTGGTAGCCACCCTTAAATATGAATTGTATAATATGCTTTTGGTAGTCTGTGTGAGAATTCAGATATAAAATTAAAGAACATTTGTTATAATATAACACTTGTGGTCGTTTACCTTTTCATATCTTTCCCAAGATTGAATAGTATAGAAGACAACAGTGCTTGTAAACTGGCAGCCATCTTGGATTTCTAGATGACATCATCAGTATATGAACTTTGATCTGATACAGATAGATGTGTCTCCAAAATACCCAGCGATAGACGCCTTCACGACTAATTTGGAGTAAATAGTTAAGGAGATATGCCAGTTTTAGTGTTATGGCGGCCATCTTGGCAGCCATCTTGGAAATTACCATTATGTAATACGATATTAACATAATACTTAGTTATAATGGATAGCTTGACCCCTAATACCTAGGTATAGAGGCAAAAATCACCTTCCTATGATGAACAGGTAGGGAGTTATGGTCATTTATATGTAATGGTGGCCATCTTGGACGCCATCTTGAATTTCTCAAATTGCTCAAGGGTGACAACATGTCATCAAGCAGTTTATGAAAATAGAGACCCTTGGCTACCAAATCTTAATACAACAATGCAGGGTCAACCCTCTCTGCTCCCGGACTATTATAGGATACTATGCATAGAGCGTGTGTGAAATGCATCGTGTAACTTCCACACAACCAATATTGTCAACGTATTTTCCTTGCACATCACATGGTAACTAGCTTACTAATTACTTTTAATAACTCTCTTAGATGCAGCCTTATCAGTAAATAATGACTCCATTGTATTCCAGTCAATAGCAACTTCAAATGCAGCAAAAACAACCTCACACCATTCAAACCACGTTTTCGTGCCTCTTAGGTCAAAACGGACGTTTTTCAATTAGGAGCCATCCACATTAGCATTTTCCATAGGCGATCATTGTAACATTTCCTTCATTTCCTACTAATCTTGATGAGCTCTGTTATTGACAATTTCACAGCATATTTACCTTCCATAGACAGAAGTTCTTTGAAAAATTTGTGAACTTCTCGTACCTCAGGCTCCCACAAACTTCTTTCAAACTTTACACCCCCCCCTCCCATTTCTGCTTGAACCACCCACGGATTGCCCGTAATTACATCACCAAGCAAAATGACAACTGTATTAATACGCAAAAATGCACCGACTGACACCTATCATAATTTGACAGCTCTGATGCCACGCTGCACAAAAACATCATGCTGCTTTTATAGGGTAGTCTTTGGTGTACTCTTTGGTCGGGTAATGGTGAAAGAGCACCTTACATCTGAATAGTTCAAAGCACTTCAGGACCATTTGGCCCATTTTTTACTCATATCGTCGTTTCGACCACCATTGGTGGTCTTCATCTGGTACAGTATCTTCACTGCTCGCCAGATGGCCTGGTGAGCAGACTGTCCCAAACGTGACTGAGTCTGTATGGCTCCTTGTTTCTATTCATAGTTGGTGTAGTCTTTCTAAGCCAGATGGATTCAGATCTCTGAATAACCAGAGAAAATGCCAATTAGGTGACTATGATTCACCAAAACACATTTCATTCATAATTACCAACTTACTGTATAGCCCAAAGAACTTTTTGGCCCATTTTTATAAATGCAAATTGTGTTTATTTTGATGGTCATTTAATTATGTTTAAAATTGAGGCATGGGTGTCTATTGGTTAAAGATGTTTGGCGGCCTAGGAAAACCAGTGACGTCAAAAAATCATATGTATTTTATTCAAGAAATGGAAACGAACACTGTTTGCATTTCCAATACAGTTTACTGTATTCAAATATTCCCACTAGAAGCACTTACAAGAATTTAAAGAAGGCACCTGGGAAGGAGAAAAATAAGTTTTAAAGTCAAGATTAATTATTAACAACACTTTATATTGCTATAACAAAATAACTTTCGCTATTACTATATCAATTGCTGTCAATCACGAATGCAGGAAAAATGTACTCATAGAGTCTGGAATTATTACAGATCATGCCAAAATAAATGTTCCTGCAGTATATCATAAAATATCCAGTGCAGAAAAGAAAATGTAGGTTGTTAGAAAACTAATGATATGGTTATTCTTAAATTTACAATAATTTAAAATTAATTTGTTCTGCTCAAAAAAGTTCTAGTTGTTTGTTGGCAGAAAAACTGATGAAGTACATTAATGATCAAAGGTAGCAAATTCTTCCAAGGCTGGCCCCAGAGGCATGATGACATCTGCCAAATATTCTGTTCTGTCTACAAATGTAGCTGGGTCGTCATCAATGCAACATTGACAGATCCATTCATTTCCTCTTCCAAGTCCAACTCTGGGTTATACTCACTGTCATCTTCAATCAATTCAGAAAAGTCTGAATCACTGTCGTCATTGCTGATCGGGCTGTCACAAAGTAATCCTACACAAATTCACTGATGATGTCCTGCTTGCTATATCCTGCATGTTCACCAATGCCAATGTGTTGACACAACGAGCGACATCGCTCTGATTTGGTTCATCCATGTGCTGGTGTCGACAATAGCGCTTAGCTGACTGTCGGTCGGCTGCGGAACTACGCCAAGAAGACAGTCTGGTTACTTAGTCGGCTTTTGTTTGTTTATCCGCATGATCTATACAATGCCACCTCATGGACACTGGTTAATCCTGCCATAATTTTTATAAACAACTGCAAATTTGTATTTCTATTTATTTTGTGTTAATATAAGTTTAATTTTGAATAGTTTTTATAATGGAGCATTATTTGATAAAAAGGTATCCTTATTTAATTTGTATGTTATTCATGTGGGGCTAAACAATGCTGCCACCTCACTGATACTGGCTAATGCTGCCGTAATTCTTATTTTATAAACAACTGTAAATTTGAATGTTTACGTACTTTTGTGTTAATATAAGTTCAATGTTTGAATACTTTTCATAGGATATCATTATCTTGTAAAAGTATATTGTTATTTGAATTTTTATTTCGTAGTTGGCCTGAGAGCCAATCAGCGTCTCTATCCTAATCTGGGGTATGGCCTAACAAATGCAGAGCCTTTCTTTCCCCAGGCAGAGTTGAGGGGCTTAAAAGTGCTGCCACCGGAGCCTGGGTAACCGAGGCTATGTCGTCTATGGTGCAGCTGCATTTCCGAAACACGCCGTTTTGCCGCCGAAAAATCCCGTTTCGCACATGCATCCCACATTTGTGCGGCCTTCTGTTTCTTTCTCTGACTAAATTTAATTCACACCTTGCAGCAAATGTATAACGTTTGGCAGCGACAGGATCCACACCAATGTCATCATTACTCTAGAATTATCCAGGTAACCGCAAGTCACATGCATAGTGGAACTCCCCGATGCTGACATGTCACAATGGCGAATGCCAAATAAGGAGATAGTCGGTCAAATAGAGCTCACATTTATTTTGATTTCCCGAAAATACAGGTTAAAGGGCGGGGATGCCATCTACGCAAGCAGTTAGAGGACAGTTTTGGCGGTTCTATTCATACCACACAAATGGCAAACTGAAAGTATGGTGGCGTTACTAAGGTCTAAATACCGCGTGTTTTCGAACACATCCTGCGTCTTCAAAATTAAAACATATTTCACAATCGATAGAGGCTCATTTTGTTATCGCAAAAAGTCACTTAGAAGTATGTAATTATTATAAAAGTGAACTTTATTGATAGATTACATACAAAAGAATTAGAAAACGCCAAAAACACGTTTTTTTTTAAACATTTCAGCTGCCATGTCTATTTTAATGTTCTAAATATAAACAAATGTATTTTATTGTACAACGTACCTCTTTTTATAAGAATAAATGTGTATTCCTGCAAAAAAAGTTTGGTCCAGTAACTTTTTCGGGGGTCCAATAACTTTTAAAATCCAATGGATGTGAATACAAAACCTTATTGTCGACCCCTGCATAGGGCAATTGTATTGGAATTGTTGAACATCGTAAACACACAAAAAATTTGTTCTGTAGTCTGTGTTAAACAGCAGGGCTCGACACTGGGACTGGCCCGATGGCCCGATGCATGTTTTAAAGCTGTCGGGCCAGTTTGGGCCATCGGTTTTTTTAATTCTACTGGCCCGGTGGGCCATTGGTTTCATAGCCCTACTGACAATCTTAATAACATTGGTCTATTTATAAACGTTCATTTTGTTACATTTGATCTATAACTTATTACGCAATGGGTCTAAAATTTTGTTGTGCATACACAAAGTCTTACTTCCATGCACTGTGGAAGTTATATTTTGTAAACGTCCATGTGATTGGCAAATGGCTGGAATCGCTTATTATTCACCCAATCAGCAATCTTGTTACATGTTGCCGATGCCTATTGGTGGTAGGCGATGTCATTGTTGTCTGCATAATCAAACGCTAGTTCACATTCCGTAATGGAAAGACATCTACGTAATTATATTGTGAAATGTTTGATAGTGTTGCAAAAGACCATTCCTGTAGTAGTAGATTTTGTAAAACAATGTTTATATAGTCATAAGCTAGCCTGTCATTAAATCGGACACGAGTTATCTGTGTTCAAATGTTAATTTATCATGGTGTCACGTATGCCTGATTCTGCAGTGATAGTTTTCAGACACAACCAAAACTAAGAAATGTTTTTCATGACAGAGAGCTAGTTTCAAGCCCCCATGTATTATGTGTATACCTGTCAAAACAGGCTAGTGGATATAAAAGCTTAATGTCAAAGCCTGAACAGTTACAGAATATTTACAGATACAGCAACATCAATATATACTAATAACTAATCTAATTACAAAAACAAATTTAATCCATTTCCAAATAAACTTTTGCTGCATATGCAATTTTCTCACAACGTATTCATGCGTGCTGCTACTAGGGAATTGCGTGCTGTAAATGGCTTTCTAACAGTATGCCATGGGAACTTCTGTCCTAAGTTGTAAGCATTTGCAAGATAGTCCACAATTTATTTTTAAATGTTGCAACTTAGAGAACGAAATTTGCGGTTGCAAAATTCTAACAGGTACAACTTACACTCGGATAATTACGAAACTACTCTGTGAACTCATAAATTAGTATGTTAGCTAGAACATCACAGTGAAATATCAAAATGGATGCATTTATGGACAAATACACCTGGTGACTTCCGACTTGTTTTCCTAGGGCGCCACACTCAGTGATAATTTATTTGTGTATTAAATGTTTGAGACATGTGTTTCAGAAGTCGTACGGCAAGCCATTTGACACCCACTTCCAACAGCGATATGCAAGTACAGTCCTTGAACTAGACAGACTCAACAAGGATCTCAACGAGTATCTCATTGGCATACAACAGTACTATGATGAGGTAAAGTACCTCATAGACATACAACAGTACTCTGTTCCGGTAAAGCCATATTGGACTACAATGGTACTGTGATAACTTAAAGTACCTCACCTTAAAGTACCGCCATGCGCCGTTAGCACTCAGACCTCAGAAACCATTGCAGCTCTATTGCTAAAATGTTGCACAGACGTTTCTTATGGTTCTGTCACTGCAGAAACACTGGTACGTGTTCAGTATTCCTGTTTTTTTCACAAGCTGTTCTACTATTCCTCAGATTTTTGCATAGACGTACCTGAGGGTATGTTTATTGCACACAAGAAATTTGTAGTTCACTAGTCTTTTTAAGGGCATCTCCAAAAGGACCTCCCCAAAAATCAAAATATTAAAATGTTGACTATTTTTGCCTGGGCTTTTAGCAGATCTCAGGACATGACCTCCTGTAGATATCTGTATATTCTGCCAACTAAAGTCAACCCACCCTACAGCATCAGTCTACTTGGACACACCCAACCTTCTGTTGTGCAATGGGGATTGGGGACTGTGACTAATTGCTCTCCAGTGGCAGTGGTAGGGGCTGTATCAATAGCCCTGTAGATCTCTGTTAAACTGGACAGTACCCTGCCTGTATGTTTTAAGCTATATAAGGTGAGATCAGTTTATTCAGAGTCCTTAATCAAGAAAGTTCCATACATGTAGTAACACCAAAATGATTTTTAAAAATCTAAAGCTATCAAAAAATATGTGTGTAGTTCCATATTTACAAAAGTTTGTTATCAACTCATGAAGCCCTTTCTTTGATGGAGATATTAATACTAAGTCATTCGCATACATTAAATGGTTCACTTTTATTTTGCCAGTGTAACAATTGAATCTTCAGAGATATAGTGATAGACTCAGGTCATCCATATAAATATTTAATAAGTATAGAGACAAAACTCCATCTTGATGAACACCATTACTTACAGTAAAACTGTCGGATATAAAATTTCCCCACTTTACAAACATTTTCTGGTGACTATACCAAAACATTAATAATCCTAAACTATAGCATGGAACGTTTCTTCTCAAGTGTCATACAGGAAATAAAAACACCTATTGCTTGAATCATACATGCTGCTACATAGCTCCATGTCCACAAAGCCAAAAAAAATGACATTCTTCACTTCGTGCTATGCCACTGCACTTTTTTGAATATGCGTATTTTTGCCGCGCTTTCTGGATGCCCAAACAGGACACATACTGGCATCAGGTGCACTCTTTCTTTGCATTCAAAACATGTTTACAAAGATAACTTTTGGGTCGAAATGAGCATCAAAATTAATTATTATGCAATATTCTGATGTACCCAAAACACTGGGGGCAGTTTCATAAAATTGAAGATATTTTTTTATTCTCCTGATCTAATTGGCATTCATAGTTTATTCAGTGTAGTTTGACAGCAGTGGCATAGCCAGAGGTGGGCCACGAGCCAGAAAATTTGGATGGTGGGGAATGGAGGAATAATAACTGGCTGCCTGATTCATAGAGTCACAAAGTACAGAGGTTATAAGGATGTATGTGTCATCATTCAAATAGGATTCAGTTAGGAATTCTGCAATTCTATATTTGGCTGCAGCCCAATACGTGACAGAGCAACCAAAATGTCATCATTCTCAATGTGCGAGATGGCTAGTTCCTATTAAGTATTCAAAATAATAGTTGCCCGTTTACTAGACTAAGGTTAAGTAGCATTTTGTTGTTCTTCTTCTTTTCTTGACATCTCTGTCCATTCTTATCCCACTCTTTCTAGGTCACCTAATGCAATCCCCCATCGCAATGTTGGTCTTCCTTGCCTCCTTTTCCCCTCCACTTTCTGGGCATCTGCTCTCTTTGCCCGTTTTTAATCTCCCATTTCTTCTTAAAACTTTCCTTCACTCCAACCTCCATTCTCATTTCATCCATTCTTCTCTTATCAACTCTCTTAAATCCTGTGATTCTTCTTACCAGGTTGTTTTTCTCAAACCTGTTGTTTCACTGTTAGGGCCATCGTCTCTAGTGCACTCATGTATACCGAGGTAATACACGAGCTGAGCACATTTTCTTTTTTTAAGTTGCAATCCTCGTTGCAACCAAAGTCTTTAATCTGTTTGATTTTGCTCTGGATTAATGCTGTAGTGAATTTTTAAATTGTAATAAACAGTAACGTACATGATGTGAAGTTACTGGTTGAACACCCAATGCCACATCATCTATGCTAAGATAGGAATGATTAATTATTGTTTCTTCACAGTAAGTGACTATGTTGGTATTTGTCATGGTCTTTGTCTGTAGGTTTGGGACAAGTAATGTGAGGAATGTAGTGGCCAGCTATATGTGGATATTATGTAGGGGATTTGGGTTCTTGTCTCTTTAATAATGTTTCATTTCTCTCTTACTTTCTAACTTTGAAGCCTTTTGTGAATGGTTTTGCTGAATTGCCTGCTACATTGGTTAGTGAACTTGGTTGTCATCTTGGTATTCATATTAAGCGAGTTGGGTTTGAAATATATATATATATATATATATATATATATATATATATATATATATATATATATGTGTGTGTGTGTGTGTGTGTGTGTGTGTGTGTGTGTGTGTGTGTATACATAGAGTTTGTTTGGTTGTCAGATGACCCCTCCAATGCAAAATCCTGGCTATGCCACTGTTTGACAGATGGTTCAAGGACTTGATCACTGTAATGCTGCATGGTGTAACAGTGGAGTCTGTGTATTTCCTTATAGTCATGGCGATATATATACATGGCGATACAGAAATTCTATCAACATTTTGCAAAAGTCAGGGTGCATATTATACATGGGGCGTATTACACACACAAATTGATGGTAAGACAATACATTGGGTAAAATGTTCATCATGCTAAAGCCTTAGCAATACCATACTCAAAGACTTGTAAATATCAGAGTTGCACAATCTTGAAATTGATAAACACTGTAAGTTGTCAACAGTAAGAGATACACACTGAGGTGCTAAGCCATATTAAAAAGATCAAGTCTTCACAAAACAGTCAAATTATATTGCCAGCTGACTTGTTGTTGTGAGTGGGTGGGTGTTTGGCGTAGGAGTGTTTGGGTGGGTGAGAGACAGGGAGGGATAGAGGGTTCCTTAGTGAAGCACTGAACACAGAGGAGCTGTGATATATAATATATATATATATATATATATATATATATATATATATATATATATATAAACTAAGGCTCACTCACTCACCCACTGACTCACTCACTCATTTATTTATTTCTCAACGTACTAAGGTGTGAAGATGTTAGTTTGGGACAGTTGTATGTTGTTTCTTAGATCCCTGAGTGACCATAGTGGGGCTCTGATGCCAAAGCCTGTGGAGGTGTGGGGATGTTTGTGACAGTTGTATGTTGTTTCTTAGATCCCTGACCATAGTGGGACTCTCATGCCCCAGCCTACGGAGGTGTGGAGGACCTGTGATGCGGAAGCTGAGGAGATGGTGAAGAGGGCCAACCTCATACAGGTGAGGAGTCTTACATTTCAAACACACTCAGTATTATAATGGTTTTACCACACTTACCAAGTGAGAAGTCATGCAAAGGTGAAATTCACTATGAATGCTGGTGGTCTATGTTATTGCTGTGTTTATACCAGCCTCTTGGGAACCAAAACCCGATATATCGGATTTGGTGACTAGTGTTCACGTTGATCGCTAGATGTCAGCGGTGTTTCTGTGCAAAGCCACCATTGAAAGTCCCGTATGTAGCCAGATAATTTGCCGCAATTTTTAGACACTTCCAAGAATTTTCCAATTACATTTCAATTTTTGAGAGAATTTCTAGTTCAAGCGTGGATCGTCGACGATTCTTGATTCGAATACGAATACATTTATTTCAGGTAAAAACCCATGTACAATTGGTACATACATTAGCTAATCTAAGTAGCCTATAAAATATGTTTTAAAAAATGAATAGATAAAAAATTAATAAGGTTATAAGTTAGATAAATGTAAAATTGTAGAAAAACATAAAATAATGAGCAATATACAGGATGTGATTGTATAATAAATATGCAATTAATTCATGTAAATAAACACGGTTTGAAAAGTAAGTTATATAAACAACTTGCTGACTTTAAAAAAATATATAATAATAAATAAATAATAAAGTTATATGCGAGACATGATGACTATCTTACATATTTACTGTATACAACGAATTGGCCCAGCTAATCCACATTGGAGCATTTACTATTTCAAAGCAATTGTACATAACCCTAATCAAGTCATTATTTATGTTAAAAATGCGTTTTTTTAAACCATAAATTTTCTTACGCAATAGGGCGTCAAATGTATCAATAGCATTATTAGCAAACATGCTACTTGCGCTGTCCCGTCGGTTATATCCGTCTATGCATATTGTTGTAGGCAACTTTAGCTTTTAAATAAGAGCCCTTATTGAAGTTAACCCATAATTGGCAACAATAAGTTGTACAGCAATATGCATGAAACAGACGTAGTTTAACACCCATGGAACAGTGTTGAAATTTTCATAAAAATTAGCATAAAAATTACGAAGATGTCTCAAAATATCTCCGTCATCTTTCAGGTCATTGCATATTATCACACCTAAATATTTTGCTTCTTTGACATATGCAAGGTTGTTTACATTCATATATATATATCTGGACATTTCAGGTTAAAACCACGTGGTTTGAAGACCATACACAACGACTTGATAGGGTTATATTCAACATCATTTACAAGCCCAAACATTGCACATATGTTCAGCAAACCCTGAAGCCCACTAGGACTAGGAGCAATAACACATATGTCATCAGCATAGAACACGTGATTAGTGCAGTAGTTGTGTATGTGGCAACCTATACCAGCACTATTTAGCATATTGCTCAGTTCATCAATGTATACGATAAATAAATATGGGGACAAAATCCCACCTTGTCGAACACCATTAGAAACATTTAAAAAGTCTGATGTTGTAGAACCCCATTTGATACAGAATGTTTGGGTTCCGTACCAGTACAACAGGATACGGATAAGTACAACAGGCACACCTCGATTAAGCAATTTTCTAAAAAGCGTCCAGTGATTGACTATCAAATGCTTTTGATTTGAGGAATTGACGACTACGAACGGTCACTGGAGGCTTAGATTTGGGTTATTCAGACGGTAGTAGTGTTGTTGACATCGACATTGCCGACGGCAACGACTTGGTCTTGGATGTGATTTTGCCATCATTGGATGGCGATCAGGCAGCGAAATTGCAGGTATGTTTTGTTATTCAGGTGGAAGTAGGTAACATTGAGAAGAGATCTCCTAACATAACGTTCTTTACATCTATAAACGAACTTGTACTTCTTAGAAATCAGTAAATTAGATTGAAAACATAACAATAACTAGCGGCAGTAATTGGCCATGTTTTGTCTTTTGACAGCTGTCAAACGGTGCACTCGCTCGTTGTCTACCTGTCAGTTTGGGGGTGAGTGATATTAGGGGGCATTTGTTCGATTTTTTTGTAATACTATTCACTGTATCTTGTGTAATTGTTTTATTTTCCATGTTATTAGTACTCCCAAATAAGGCATATGGAACAGGCAATTGTTTCCTTTGTTATACCATAGATGAAAGTATATTTGATATATAATTTTTATTTCTTCGATATTTCAGCACCTGAGCCTGAGGAAGCAGGGAGCTTGCCGACCCACATTTCAAGCCATCGCAGCCTGCTGTCATTATCACCCGCGACACCTCTAGCATCAATTTATATGTAGATATGTTTAGAGACTAGGGAAAATATATACTTTACATATATTTGACAAGCATGGAATTTACTGCTTAACATAGACTTAGCCTGGCTCCGTCACTTCACAAAGTGCAATAGACTTGGCAGCGCCCCAGTTGTTCACCAAAATTAATGACAGAATGAAACCTGACCCATCCTTACGGTTCCCACCACCCTTCTCTATCACCGAGTGACCTCTTTATATAGGTCAGTGGTGGCCTCCTCTTCCCACTTGGTGCCGCCATTGTTTAAGTCTCGCTTTCACGTAGCTCAGTATTTCTTCAATTTTGTGAGCTTATATTGTATTTTACGGGTTATCGTTTTGATTTTTTACCCCCGCTGTATAGTGGACTAATTAAATGCCACTTTCTGTTATCATTTGCTCTTATTTGCCATCATTCAACTTCGCCCTTTAAATTTGTAATGGCAGACCACTCGCGACCACACCACCGGAGAAAGTGCCCCGTGTGCACTCATCTCATGTGCGGCGAAAACTACTCAGACAAATGTCGCTCTTGTCACGGCTGTACGGTCAACAGCAAGTGCGACATTTGTTCACAGTGGACAGAAAAAGTATGGTCGTGAATCGTAGAGCATTCTGCAGCCTGACACAATAGAAAACGACCCGCCATTTCTGAGACGCCGGCTTCTGACAGCCCACGCTGGGCTACGCACGCAGCCACAAGCGCTCGCTTGCAGATATCCAACATGTTTAGCGGTAGTTTTTCGGTGCCATCCCCGGAGATAGTCCATGACCGTGAGTCTGTGTTGGCTGAAATCCTCCACCTTCTCCGCAAACAGCGCGTGTTGCCAACCGTGGTAAGTAACGCGGCTAAACGGCCATGTGCTCCCGGAGGCCCAGTTTCGACCTGGGCGGTTGAAAGAACTGTCCGGACAATAGTTCCCCCATTTGGATTCCCAACAAGGGAACTTACCCGGCAGTCCATGTCAGTGGACTTAAGCCAGCGGGGCCCACTCTGGGCAAAAAAACGGAGACAGTCCTCCGGGAAACCTGCCTCCGGGCTGAAGCCAGAAACCTGGCCGATTCTCCGGAGCCAGAGAGAAACCCGAAGGTTGACCCCGTTCGGCGCAGGTCACCGATCGACCGGGAAATCCCGGAGCCGGATGGAAACCCGAGACGTCCCGCGGTTTGGCTCGGGTCGCCGGGCAATCAGGGAAACCCCCTGTTAGCCTATGGGCGGAGCCGAACCGGAGAGCCGTTCGATGTTGGCCGAGTAGGCTACGTTCAGCTCCGTACCAAATCCCAAAACCGCATTGGCTTTCCCGGTGTGGCTGGGATTCCTCTTTCTGTTCGAAGCACAGGCAGCATGCCTCTTCCCTCGGTACCTGTCGCACGAAAGCTAGCCAGAAAACAGGGATGTCAGAACCCTAGCAACCGGTGTTCGTACCTCCAGATACTGCTTGAAATTATCTACTTGGTTCAGGCAGGCTCTGGTTTCTTCGTCACAAAACCCGTTCTCCAACAACTGCCGTTGCCTCCATTGGCAGCCACCGGTTCGTCTCGACAGCTGCATAATAACCACAGGCTTTTGTTGCCGTTTGTGTATATTCATCTCGCAATGTCCCGTCTTGGAATACCGAACCCACGTATGACCACTCGGCCTCCGAACACGAGCCTGATCCATCCCCGACAGACGACCGATTCCCGAATGCGGATGAACTCCCGGAGGCATGGTCTCATACGGACCGCATCAACCTGGCGTGCTCGTTCCTGACTGACAAATTACCGGTTATGGACAGTGTCACTCCCGATACAGAACCACGGTTATCTGCGCTGGCCCAGGCCGACTACATTGTCCCTGTCACACCACAACCAGGCTTCCCTCTCTCCTCACTGGTGAATAATTTTCACAAAATACACCACCACTTGCAGCCACCCCCGTGGGCAAGTTGCAATGTTTTGCTTCAGTCCTTCGCACTAGGGAGACTACTCAACGGATGTGCATTCTTGCAGAAACTTCCCCTTCTCCCCTGTAGTTGACAGAGGTTTTGTGGATATTTCCCGTTCAACATAGGCTTGGACAAGCATTTTTTCACTCAAATTAACCATATTGCTACATGACTTACACATAGAAGTATTAACCTTTGTGGAATACAATTTATATGCTTGAAAATGTCATTATGTTGTCTCTTTATACGGCAAATTTCATTCTTGTTCCTCAAATATAATGTATTCAGTAGCATTTCAAAACAACTCACTACTCAACAAAAATCTGCCTGTGGCGATACGCTGCCTGTGCTAAGATGCTATGTTGTTACGCGAGCGCGAGCGCCTCATCGCACGTACTATCAGGGTGACTATTTAAGCGTAAAATAGGCTATGTTCTCAAACATTGCGACATGTCCATTTTTTACCAATTCAAACAGAATTAAGCTTATTTGGAAGACAAATTATTGCTCTATCGATTGGTGATACACACTACGCTGAACTAATAAGAAATCATCTGCTAAAACGCAAGTAAACATGACCACTTATGTCATGGTCATATTTCGTGAGCAACGTCGCTATTCCGCATCAGATCCCGTAGCGTGTGGTACCATTCGACCCGGCATGAAATTTGCTATTCAGTACAAGTAATTTTATGAATATAACATTGTATTTGTGGGGGTGCATGCCTTTGAAAGTTGGTGTTACTTTTTCCCTGAATCACAATACTTCGGTTTTTTTCAAATTTCACTTAAATGGCATATTTATTGCGTAACATTGACTTAGCCTGGCTCCGTCACTTCTCAAGGTGCAATAGACTTAGCCACGCCCAAGTTGCTCGCCAAAATTAATAAAATGACCTATCCCTACAGGTCCCACCACCCTTGATGCGCGCAGCCACAAGCGGGCTAGCCTACAGACATGTAGCATATCTAGCAGCAGCTTTCTCGGGTTTTATCCGGTGCCATCGTAGTTGTTGTTGGCCTACCCTTCATGCTGGCCAGTGCAGATTGGAAGGGGTGAACGAAACTACCCAAGTTTCGACACGGTACCGAACCACCGATTTGCTGGTACCAGGGTTCAAACTGCGTTCCCATCTAGTCGGGAGTCTAGCACTCTAACCACTCGGCCACCGCACCCTATATATATATATATATATATATATATATATATATATATATACAGGTATATATATATATTGCATACCTCTAGAAATTGAATAATAATAATATATGTTTCAGGTAAACTATGTTTAAATTAATTTACACTGGGATTGAACAGAAAATAATACATATTTTCTTTGTAACATGACATTAGCTACAAGAAACTGAAATGTAATAAAAAAGTATCATTACAAATTATATGATATGAATTGTTGGTTGTTGGAGAAAAAAATAATCAGCTGCTTTGCACTTTTGATCATATTGGCATATAATATATGTAGAAAAACAAAACTCTGGAACTCTTAAAACAGTGTATGTATGCACTTTATATATCATGTAAAATATTTTGTTATTAACAATTTGATAATAGTATATATATATATATATATATATATTATATAACAATATATATTAGGCTAAATGTGTATTATTGACGTTGGACTTTTACAAACACAGTCACTGACGTGAAAGTGTCGATGACGATGCCCCTTTTGCCCTTGCCCTTGCCATGAACCGTATCAGTGGTATTGATGTATAATGTGTATTAATAAACTGACTACAGCCTTTGTGTATACATATATGCGAATCTTTTTAACGAAATCATTGACAATGTCAGTGTTTCGAGGTAGAGCACAATAATAGTCGATGTTTATGCCGTATAAATTTTGTAAAGGAATTTTATTCAAAATTAATTATTTTGTATGATATATGTGTCAGAACTCTAATCTCTGTAAACATGTGTTACATGAGTTATTTTATATAAATATATTTACGAACATAGATATGCGGAACCCAGGTCGCATCATTTCCATAGGACATGGTAACAATATTCACTACTGCAGCCATATGTGTCTTAGTGGCCTAATCGGTAAAGTGTGTGACTTTGAGTCATAAGATCTCATGATCAAATCCTGGCATATACTTTTTATAAATGGTTCCTTTGGAATTGTGTAACTTAAGCTTGTATTTTATTTTAAACCAAATTTAACCTTATTAAGGATTATATATGTCAACGTATGCGTGGTAAATGTATTTCTTTTTACTAAATTCTACCTTATTTTTATACCTAAGACAGCTACAATAATTTCAACTTATAGTGTGAAACAATTTATGGTTAATATAAGATAAACAAAATTATGCAAGCCACAACATTATTTATGCATTATTAATAGCCAAAACTAATAAAAAAGAATATACATTTTCCCACATATCCAAACCTAGACAAGGAAGTTATTTTGTCCATGGGTTATACCCTGAAATGTAATGAATTGGTAAGTACTACATGGGGGGGGGTAAAGTTGTACGATGTTTTCGAAACAGTCCTATGCCTGTACTTCATACATGAGGCTGAGACAAAAATTTAAGTACGAGTACACTTTAAAAAAATATTAAATAATAGTGTGCTCTAATTTATATAACTCAACACAACTGAATATATAATGGTAATTATTTATTAGTTTTTGTCTGAAAATTGTAAAACCTAACACATTCCCTATGGAGTTAGGTGGTACAGTACCACAAACTGGCTTTCGAAACAGTCCTATGCCTGTACTTCATACAAGAGGGCGAGGTATAAGTATACTTATAAGTACACTATATAAGTACCTTTTTTTAAAAATAATAGTGTGCTTTAACATTATTAATGTATACATAATGGTAATTATTTAAAGCTTCCCAATCATTTTGTTTTGCCCATCGCTAATCCTTTTCTTTTATGTCCTGGTGTGTAATGTGTCAATAGTTTAATTAGTATGCACAGTCAGTTTAATTTTAAAATGCGTACTTGTCTTTTTTTACTTGGCAAAAAAAATCTTTGTTACATCGAGTATAACTGCCGAAATCATCAGCAGCTGTAGACGTACTGCGCTTTTTGGGTCATGTGTTTTATATGAGATCGGCATCCTACGGCACAATAACAAATCGCATGTGCTTTTGCGTGTCATGAGGAACATTCCGAAGTGCTTCTTCTGTGAACGTACGTATTAATTTAAGTGCATTATCGCAGTTAGCAACAAGAGCGAGTAGTCATGGGCTAATTCAAAGAGAACTGCAACTTCATTAAAGGCCTACTCGACGCTGATTCTCTAACTTGTAAGATTATAAGTCTAACAAACCAGTTTGAGATTCGGCATCGCCCTGCATCACTCAGCCAGATACAGCCTGTATTTATAATTGTATATGTATTGTATTTGATTACGTAGGATATTGTTAATAAACTGTGTAATTGCTAAAGTACATATCTAGAGAGAGTAGATGATATTAGGGACGAAATTATAAATCATTGGCTTGGGAACTTTGGCAGTAGGCTCCGCCTCCGGTTGATCATGGGGAGCATCCGTTATCTCGTGCAACAGAACGTCAAACAAAGAAATATGTGGTTATCATAATTATTAAAACAGTGTTTTGTGACTCACATTTTACTATTATCACAACATGTTGTTGATTTGCGTTATATTTTATGCAAAATAATTTAGATTTTTATGACAACCATGATGGTGATGAATGCATTCAATATAAAAAGTTTAAACATTAACATAAAATGCTAGTATAGCTACTAGCTAGTGTACACCAGATGCAAGTATTACACATAACATTCTTGCACTTGTTTCCATTGTGGTCAGTGATGCCTGGCTGTAGTCTATGTAATATCTGATACCTTTCAACTCACATGTGCCAGCTGTTCTAATCTTAATCTTTTCATCACAGCAATATATGAATGCATAATATATAACTGGAATTATGATATATTGCTACAGGCCACACTATAATGCAAGTGAGATGAGGCAGAGGAGCGGCTAAGATTAATGCAATCACTTGGGTCGGGCAAATGCATGGAGAATACGTAGTTTGCAGGAGGCCCACATCTGATCAATCAAAGTGAATTAAACATTTTAACAGTCAACAATGTTTAAATTTTCAAAACATTTTAATTTGCCCATTTCAATACACATTTGCTTTCATTAACATCTTCATAATATCTTGGACATGGAAAACTAGGATAACCTTTGCAGTTGTATAATGCATATTATACCAAGTGTGTCCACACAGACTTCGGTCAACACCTCTAAACAAGTATTCAGCATACAACGATAACTCAGAAATAAATTTATAAAATCAATTATTATACATTTTGAAGAAGGTATACATGCATGGTATGTCTGAATATTTTTATGATGGAAATATACTGTTGGCATCACAATAACACCTGATTTTGTCAGTTCCAACATTCACTTTGACATGGCTGAGCCAGAACATTTAAAATATAACATATGTAGTAGTTACTACATGACAGACCCTGACACAAAATTGTATATTGAAAATAAAACAGAAAATATGAATGCGCTATGCTTGGGGGTATTCAAATAATTATATAATAATATCTAAGATAAGGCTTCACTATAATTAAATATAGCAGGGTAATTGTAATTTCATGTAATGACAATATACACCTAATCAATTACAACCCTGCTTAGCTATCAACCTGTACGTGCAGCTGTAGCTGAATATTTCTTGCTGCCTTTTTTTCTGGAATGCTTTAGATCATACATGAAATATTATGTTATACAGCTGTATATTGATTGATTATGGCAATGAACACTCCATAATGACAATTCTAATACCATGATGCCAGTTTTTGTTTACTGAATTTGAATATATGCTTTTCTTTTCAGGTCAACACTCAACAGGAAACTGAACAGTGAACTAGTGTGCTTAGCACCACTAGGTCCACAAGTTAATAAGCTATACTGCCCAAGATCCCGGACAAGATTCCATAACCATGGGCTGTGCAAGATACTACAGATTAAATATCGTGAATATCAAACGAATGATCTCAGTTGTGTGTTGCATCCGTGAGACTCCTCAGTACCGATGGTGTGTGCACTGACTTCCAGGCAATCAGTTATCCAAACTGACTAGAGTCCTATATAGAATGCAGGTTGCTTGACATGCGAATATGGTGATGTCTGACTAGCCTTGCAGTTCATGATAGAACGGTGGGTGCCATGGTCTGGCAAATATGGCATGAGCCTTCGGTCAACCTCTCTCGACACTATAAGACAGGTACGGCATTCTTTGGTGAACTACATTAGCTTGGATATCGATGGCATTACTGTGTGAGTTCACTATCTATGATGGCACTGCATACCAGGTTCCTGACATTTTGCTGTGCATCCACATCTACCTATACAAGAAACAAAGTGACGATTAACATGGCTCTGACATTTATGATATCTTATGTGATATATATTTAGCAAAAGTCAACAATACAATTGTTTGGTATTTGGTATTTATGTTATAAACTCTACATGCCAGACATGTTACACTTTACTGAGACCTGTTCAATCAAACAACATATCGACAAATGTAGGAAGCGCATTCAGCTACACTTAGATTATTCTGCAAAGACCAACTATATAACGTAAAAGTATCCACCACTATCTATAGCTGGTACTCTTCATACAGGTGAGTAAACATATAGCGATTGCACATGTAACTTTCAGCCACATGGCGAGGACCCTGACTACCAGGTAGTTTAATCACTTTTCTTAAACAAAGTTATATTTTTATTTTACATAACACTGATTACTTTTTCTCATAACTATAGTTAACTTATTGTACTTTATTTGTTATTATTATTATTTATTATGTACACATAATACTTTGTATCTAGAAAGTCAAATATTTCTAAGAAAATTACTTCAGGAGTTAACCAGTTAAACTTTGTCACATTGTAAATATTTTGGACATATCATTTATAAAACCTTGTCAGATATGTCTGCCATTCAAGCCAAAGTGAGACTTGTATGCAAACTTGTCAAGAGAAATATGTTTAATAAAACATCCATTTATGTTTTACTGCTGTAAACATAATCTATTTATAGCATGTTTCGGTAATATCTATAATACATGCGTTATGAGTAAACTTTACAATTTTAGGTTAATTTCCAGGATTTCGTTGTTGTGTAACAATTCTTTCAGGATACTGAACAATTTGCCCATGGGATGTAGTGTTAGGCACACACTTGCAATAGGTAATGTCATCTCAGGTAAAGGCATAATTTGACAGCCTAATAAATGGGATTAATGTTTTTGAACTAACCAGCATTTGGCATACCATGTATTAGTGCTGGATTTGTTTTGTGAAAGAATGAATTGTGATAAAAGTAACTGTTTCTTTTATGTACCAAACATGTTTTCAACCTTTTCATAATTTTATATTACTGCTTTGTTTTTTATCTGATGTGCATGTGATATTAAAAATAAATACATATATCATGTGCTTGTATTGTGCTTGCCATTATTTTGTGGTCAATCTCATCAAAAAATTTCAATAAATCCTCATCCAGACAAATAAACCACCATACGCAGGGGCAGGTTCAGAAATCGATTCTAGGGGACACAAAAGCTTCCACTGGCAGATGAATCAAATTCATAATATGCTGACAGTTTAGATGTATATTAACATATATAATGCTTTACTGGTTAAGCTGTTTATTTGTTTAAACATTACAAGAGTGCATAGGTGTGTATGTGACAACAATTGTTATAATTGTTTTACCAGTAGAACTGACTAGTATAAAGAATTAGTGTTACTCACCCACAGAAGTACCGCAGCACTTCCAACTCGTTTTATTTTCAGTTCATAGGGAAGCCTGCACCCTTTGACTTTGCATAATCCATCCATCTCCACAAATAGACAACTGTGAGAAATAATGATTACACATAATTTGAATGGGCTAATAATGAATAAGTTTGTAATTATGAATTAAATGTTTCTTCACCATAATCACCTACCTCCATAGCTGGCATATCTTTCTCTGGTTATTCATATGAGATGACCACAAACACAGCAAAATTGTGTGAATGCAGTGGCTTTCTGTAAAGATAGAGTTATGTATTCCACTCCACTCAGCCTGTCCAATCAGAATGCCGTTGATACTAATAGTGTATGATGTAATGGGTATTTCAATGTATAATTTCCATAATATTAATTTCTATGTTTGTAACGTTAATATGGCAACATATAATTAACCAATATACACCACAGTTACACCATTAAAAACAGAATTAATCAAAACCAACATAACATCTTTCTTGCCATTATATAAAATATAATATTTTTTAAGAAACATCTTAAAAAATGCAGTTACTTTTGTCATCATATTTTATGAATATCAAATACCAATGATTACCTTCATTCTGGCAACCTCCAAAAGGCATTCTTCGTACACAATGCAGCATGGTTTGCCAGTGACATCTTCCGATCTTGTCATCAATGTCTTCATCGTCTGTACTGTACTCATCAGTCACAGTTTCTTCAATGTCATGCACAAGTTCACATGCAGTAACAGGCTGCAGAGTGGCAACATCTATGTGACATCTGAAATAAAACATAACCAAACCAGTGAGCATTACTGGACATTTAATAATCAACAATGGGCCAAGAGGTCCTGAGGTCCTTTGGACTATACAGCCATGAATAGTGAATTTGTAATATTGAATGAAATGTATTTTTGTGAATCTTAATCACTGCCGAGGTTTTCACTACAATCACTTAAATGGCATATTTATAGCCTGACATAGACTTAGCCTGGCTCCGTCACTTCACAATTTGCAGTAGACTTGGCCGCACCCAAGTTCCTCGCCATAATTAATTAAATGAAAAAATTACCTTTCCCCACAGCTCCCACCACCCCATCCAATCATTGAGTCTCTTCTATTCTTACTTGGCGGCGCCATTGTTTAAGTCTTGCCTCCGTATTTATCAGTTTTGTGAGCTGATATCATATTTTGTTTAAACGAAGTTACGGTTTATTGTTTTTTTGTTTTAGCCGTTTTTTTAATTAGTAATGGCGGACGACTTGTGAACATGCCACCGTCTGCACTAGACTCATGCGTGGCGGCGATAATCATCCGAACAAGTGTCCCTTGTCACGGTATTACAGTCGACAACAAGTACGACACTTGTTCACAATGGACTGATTTAGTATGGAATGGTATAGTATAACGCCGCCCCCTTTCGGAAACATGTAGCATCGCTACAACCCGCACTGTTAGAATATTATAAACCATCTCCGGGGATAGCACCGGAGATGGTCCAAGACCGTGACCATTAGTATAGGTTGGAAGATATTCTCAACCGTCTTTGCGAACAGCCGATATTACCAACGTGTGATTAGCGACGGTTCAACCGTCGTTTGGGGCCCTGTTGTGCTCCCTGAGGCCTAGTTACGACCTAGGCGTTTGACGGAACTGGCCAGACAAAAAAGAGCCCCGCCAGTTGGATTTCCAAAAAGAGAATCCGAGCAAAATACCCGGCAGTCCATGTCAATGGACTTACGCCGACGGGCCCGGGCGGAAAACCGTTGACACTCCTCCGGATAGATGAGGCCGGAGCCCGGAGGGCCGGAGCCCGGACGCACGGAGCCCAGACGTCAGCCCGAAGCCGGAGACCCGGCCGGGTCTCCGGTGAGCCTGAAATTTACCCCGTTCGGCGCAGGTCACTGACTGAAGCCAATCAGAAACCGCTGCAGCCTTAATGTTAACCTGGGTTTCCAGAGTAGAATCTCGCCTTTGTTTTGTCAGCATTGACAAAACCACCTTTCGAACTGCTAGACCAAACATTAGATCAGCTGCTTACATGGAAGACAGTTTTCCTCATCGTGCTTACTTCCGGCAAATGTTTGGGCGAAATCCATGCCTTTGAACATGCCCGACTACAACGGACCTGTCATTCCTATCAAAGACGCAAGTATTGGGCAAGGGCCCAACATGCGTGCTTTCATGCACAATTCCAACACTTAACCGTCATTTGAGCAATGGCATGGCTGAAGACCGACTCCTGTTCCCAATATGGGCACTAAGATTCTACCTAGAAAGGTCCATGCCTTGGAGGGAGCACAAGCGAGGTGCTTGTGCTTTGTGTCGTTCAAACCAGGGTATAAACGAGACATTGTACCATCCACAATCTCCGGGTGGATCCGGAAACGATTCTGGAGAGCTACACAAATTCCCCTACACCTCTCCTCGAGTCCCACAAGGTTAAGGCACACCAGGTAGGATCTACGGCTGCATCGCTCGCATTCCACAGACAGGCCTCCATCGAACAGATTCTGCGAGCTGATACCTGGCGTTGTCATAACACCTTAAGCGACTTTTATCTCAAGGACCTATCTCTCTATTGTGCCGATCTCATTCAACTAGGACGGTAGTGGCTGCAGAATCAATTCTGCACCCAATATTAGAGATCATTAGAGGTAACATTGTCTATATCCCACCATCCATTCACCTAGATTCTGCACCTTGTGAAGCGACGGCGCCAGGCTAAGTCTATGTTACGCAATAAATTCTATATTTTTAGAATAAAAATTATGTGTTTATAAGAAACATACTAACCTGGCTCCGTTGCTTCACCATATCACCCTCCCTCCTTCCCCGCTATAGGGAGATTACCCATCACAGTATGAGCCTTTTTGCCAAGTGCGAAGAGAAGAGACTCAGTGATTGGATGGAGTGGTGGGAGCTGTGGGGATAGGTCATTTTTTCATTTTATTAATTATGGCGAGCAACTTGGGTGTGGCAAAGTCAATTGCACCTTGTGAAGCGACGGAGCCAGGTAAGTATGTTACTTATAAATATATATTTTAATTCTAAAAATATAGATTTATGTATGTTACATAAAGTATGGTATGTTACAGTACAGTATGTTACAAACCAACCATATTTTAGGTCAATCTGACCATCATTTACCGGTAGTCATAGTCAGGTCATTTTTGTAACTTCTATGTTTGATATTGAAAATGTCTATATATAAATCATAACTATTTGATCTAACCTTGACTACCTAGTGACTTTCTAGATGTCATAGCTTGGCTCCAAAAGTCAAAATAGTAAATGGCCTTTTGTTGTCTCTGTTCCCTAAAGGTACACAAATATTATACATACCAGCAAATACAGGTATTTACCACATCTGCAGAGAATATGCAAAGATACAAACAGGACATTTGATGATGGCAGCATCCATTTGCAATTTATAATAAATTTAAAACGATAACAACATGTAGATTGCCTACGAGACCAGAATGACATCTGGAAAGTTTCCCAGTAGTTATTGTCACGCCAACTTTTGATGTAGTAATATGCCATGCTCTTGGACTGAGCGATGACTATAATATATCTATGCTGACCGCATCGGTTTTTCTTACCTGAAAAGTAAGCTAAGATGCATTGTTTATAAAACATAAACACAAATATGCATGGAATTATGTTGACAGATTGAATTAACAAAATGAAGTATATAGTGTTAGCAAATATACACTTATAAGGATGAATTTTGGTGGGTTCGTATTCTATACAAGTACCACCTATTTTATTATACTGTCAAGTTTCACACTGATTCATGTGATATAAAATGAAACCATAGACAGATTTACACAGAGCAGACAGGACACAATTATTTACACTAGCTTATTTACATTAGTTTAACTTATCACAGATATCCCAAAAATGTGATCAATGTTTTGTTAAAACGACAAAGATGTTTGGAGGCGTGTTTTGTGTTATGAACAGAAAATGCCCCGAAAATTGGAACTGAAGTCTGACGTCCTTGGCATTTGTATAATATCGGGGTCCACCTCAATTATGTCAGCTTAACCTAAATTTGATATCACATCGGTGCTCCAGCTCCATCCTTCTACAATATCACATGCAGATGTTCCGAAAATAATGGTTCTTACTAAACTTTTTTTGAGGACTAACAATCAACCACCATCGTAGTAGTCTGCGTCTTAGCGACAGCAGTCATGTGACAATGATGATTAAAATCTCAATAGATCAGCTTTGACCCCTTCATTGAAACGACGAAGATGTTTGGAGGCATGTTTTGTGCTACGAACAGAAAATGCCCAAATATTGGAACTGAAGTCTAACGGTCTGACGTCCTTGGCACTTGTATAATATCGGGGTCCACCTCAATGATGTCAGCTTAACCTAAATTTGATATCACATCGGTGCTCCAGCTCCATCCTTCTACAATATCACTCCTCCTGCTGGTGTTATTCCTACCCTTCAGTGTTGTTGTCCCTTTGTAGCTTGATTACATCTGAGAATTTACAAAACATGATGATGGTGCCTGAGTTTCAGGTTCCATACAGTCAAGTAGTACACCGGTGTTTGGGAACAAGGCAAAATATTCTGGCATGGATTGCTTAATCTAGTTTTTAGATGGCCATTTGGGAACTGTCCCAAAAATAAAATACAAGCAGTTGGCCCAAGTTATGAGAGACCTGAAATCTTACAACCAAATCCTGTTCCCTGAACCCTTGCTTTACAAAGACAAATGAAGAACTGCTCGATATATGTGGTACCTTTCAGAACATTCAAACGTATAAAGTTACTGAGATCTGTGCTGAATCTGTGTCCAGGTGACCACCTTCCCAGTAGTTGGTTGCAATGCAAGATATTCTGCATGAAACAGTGTACAGCTGTAGTAATTAAATCATGTGGGTCTTTGTTAAACAGTCTCTTGCTAACATAGCAATCTTTGCCTGCATCAGTTTGATGTTTTCTTGCAACTTTCAGATGGTTGATGTCTGTGTCGTTGCAGGCCACATTTAATCATGGTAATGTGTCACTGTCTGATCATTTGGGCAGTGCACTTTTAGCAGATCAGCACAAACAGCACTTGCATAAACAGCAGTTATTTGATCACTGAAAGCAAACAAATATCAAATTGTTAATGAGAAAAAAATGTTTTACATGATACATAAATAGCATACATACACTGTTTTAAGAGTTTCAGAGATTTGTTTTACTGCATAAATTATATGGCAATATGATCAAAAATGTAAAACAGTAAATAATATTTTTCAACAGTTCATATTATATAATTTGTAATAATGATACTTTTTTTTAATTTTTACATTTTATTATTTTATATTTTATATTATGTTATATTATTATATATTACATTATTATATTATTACATTACTTTTTACATTATAATTTATTGTAGCTAAGTTCATTCATGTGCTCTAAGATTATATGTCTGTGTATTCACATGACACAATGTCATATACCCAGCTTGGCATTTATGATCTGTAGACACATTTTGTATTTCAGGGTCGGAGAATGGTGAAGAAGGACCGAATCCTTACTCTCATTGGAAAGCTGAATTCACTTCTTCTTCAAATCAGGGTGTGTATTCACTTTGTTACCTAATCATACACATTTCTTAATAGGTAGTGTAAATGAAATTAACAAAACAAAATGTTAATTATTTTATATACAGTGTGTGTATATATATATAAGGCTAAATGTTGCATAGGGAGACCAGTGCATATACGACCGCCTACAGGAGATATATATTTTTATAGTTTAATTGGAACATTCCTACAATACAAATACACACCACATACTACAATATTGTTGATATTGTAATAAATAACATACACAAAAATTGTTCTCCTTAAAACCTATATGCTTATACATGTGTATGCTGCATTCGGGAGACCGGTGTGTAATCGAAAGTTAGTTATTAGTTATACTTATTTGCAGTAGTATATATTTAACGCAAACCTGGTATATCCAAAACCCAATACAACAATAACAATATCAACTTAAATATATATGCCGATACACAAATTTACAGCGCCGCATTTAACAAATGTACAACGTATGGCTAGGAGATCCGTCAAATATTTGTTTTATTAATGTGTGTATATATTTATTAAAATTAATACATTAGTACAAGCATATAGTACACTGAGCACGGAACGCTAATCCCTCAATTAATAGATAGCAAACCTTTTAAACTATAAGCACTTCTCTGCCGGGGTCCCTACTATCTAAAATATATACTGTATATATATATAATATATATATATATATATATATATATATATATATATATATATATATACAAGTGTCTGCAATAAATGTGCTCAAAACCAATCAAAATATAAAATAAAGTTTATAATAATTGCATAAGTTAATTCATTTATATCTAAACTATCTCCACTAACAAGGATAATCATTAAATAAAATGCATTAGTTATGCAATCACACATCAAAACTTTAAGGAGACCGGCTCCGGTCTCCTTAAAACAGCGGTCTCCCGTACGCGGTGCTATATGCATAACTGGTCTCCCGCACGCGGCGTTTAACCTTATATATATATATATATATATATATATATATATATACATACCCATGGGTATATATATATGTGTGTATATATACCCTGGTACATATGTGTGTGTATAAAATTATATATATATATATATATGTATATATATATATATATATATATATGATATATATATATATATATGTATATATATATATATATATGTATATATATATATATATATATATATATATATATATATATATACTAAAAATTTGCTACGGATAACTGAGCAGGTGACCAGAAAGTGGAGGGAAAATGGAGGCGAGGAAGACCGAAATAGCGATGGGGACATAGAAAGAGTGTGAGAAGTGGTTTAATCTTCTCCCACTCTTTCTATGTCATGTTAATGCAAACCCCATTGCTATTTCGGTCTTCTACCCCTTCACTTTCTGGGCATCTGCAATAGTGATCCCTAGCAAATTTTTAGTAGTATATTTATTTACCTTAGTAATCTATATATATATATATATATATATATATATATATATATATATATATATATATATATATATATATATTGTATATATATTATGCATATTAAAAAATTATGTATATTGTAGTGGTCATTTTTCAGACATTTGCTGAAAATGACATGCATTCCTTTGAGTTTGTGTCACTGCAAGACACGCTCAATGACATCAAGTTGTCTGTTGACCCAAGCAACATAACGTGAGTACTCAAATAGAGCCTGAGCCAGACCTCCAAATTTGGGCAACGGGTACATTTTTAGGGACAAATAGTGATTTTTGGATAAGCCTACGCAGTTCTAGAAAGTACTTTCTAGGACTGTATGAATGTCGGGTGGTTATAAACAGAAAATGACTAGATGTATTGTGTTTGTTACAGTACCTTCCAGAACTGTGGATGTCAGGTTGTTATAAACATAAACAGAGAGTGACTAGACTGTGTTGTGTTTGTTATAGTATTTTCCATAACTGTGAATGTCAGGTTGTTATAAACAGAGAGTGATTAGTCTGTGTTGTGTCTGTTACAGTACCTTCCAGAACTGTGTGGAAATCCATGTGAAACACATTGAGAGTGGTCTCAGTCAGATGGGGAACCTGCATGCCTTTGCATCCACACAGTCAGTTGCTACAATCTAGATACATCGACATCACCGCTCATCTACGTCTTGCCCAAATGAAGATACCTTTGAAATTTGGTGTTTTGCAGCAGCCTTGGAACAGTGCCAGATATGTGTCTACTTGCTTCTCTTTCAATACTGCGTAGTCTTTTTTTAATCCTGTTCATGCCCACTGACACATGTGGCAGAAACAAAGTTGCTCCACTTTGCTCTGTCTATAGCTTGTTTTACAGCCTGACCCCAGCTCAGATGCAGCTGCTAGAATTCTCCTTCTACAGTCTTCCTCCATATTTTTTGGGTTGTCCACTTTTTCCTTTTCTTACAGGTGTCCATCTAAGTGCTGTTTTGGGGATACTGTCACCTTTCTTTCTTAAGACATGGCCAATCCATCTCAATCTTCTAATGGTATCTTGTTCATACTATTGTGTCAGGTTATACTGAGCAGTTCTTTGTTTGAAGTTTTATGGCCAAAATATCCTCATATTTCAAAGGCATTTAGTGTCGGAGGTAGAAAGGGGTTTGAGGTCAAGTACTGTCATATGCCAGCATACTGAGCCATATAGAAAGGTGGAGAAGGCACAGCTTTAGTATAGCTGCAGTTTTGTTCTTCTAGAATATATTGTTGATTTCCAAACAGGTTTCGGTCTGACAAAAGCATCTCTGGCCTTGTTTATGCAATTCTTGATGTCAACAACGGCCCCTTCATCTTTGCGTATGATGCTTCCCAGGTAGGTGAAGTTGCCCGGCGTTAGCAGTTCTTATTGATCGAGATAGAATAATATAGGATTTCTCTGGTTTATTCCCATCACCTTGGATTTCTTTTTGTTTATTTTTAGTTTGAATAGTTGGCTGGTCGTATTGAGCTTTTTTGTCTTCGTAAGTCTTGTTGCATATGAGACAGCATGGGTATTTCATCTGCAAAGTCGGCATCCTCAAAGAAGAGCAGTGTCCATCTTATCCCTCATGCTGATCCTTCTGTAGTTTTCTTCATAACCCAATCAATGATAAGGTTGAATAGACCACTGACATCACGTGTCATTGTCTGACCACTAATTTTACATTGAATGCAATATCTGACTGTCCTGTGGAGCATGTATTGTTTTTGTAGAAGAGCTTGATGAAGTCTACAATATGTGGTGGAATTCCATACGCATGCAGCATCCACCAAAGACGTCTCTATGGGTACTGTCAAAGGCTTTTTCAAAGTCTGTAAAGTTTATTCACAGTTCTCTCTGCTATTCTGTGCACAGCTCGATGATGTTTCCGAGAGTGAATATATGGTCTGCGCAGCCCCTTCCTTCTCGAATTTCTCGAAATTGAGCTTGTTCCTTTCTTACCACCTTTTCTGCTGCCGTTGATAGTCATTTGAAAATAATCTTGCAGAGGATCTTGCTGGTGATTGAAAATAAGGTAAAGCCTCGCCAGTTGTTACAGTAAGTCAGGTCACCTTTCTGGGGAATTTTCACAATTGTACCTTTGCTCCAATTGTTGGGAATGGTTTGGTTTGTTTTGTTGGTTTGGAATGGTAAACAAATAACGGTTGACGTCTGGCTGCCAGTTTTGGTCTGTTTTTTCAGTTTTGAATAGTTCTGCATTTTGTTGGTCATGACCAGGTCACGGTGCCTTTCCATTCTTGAGTTTCTTGACAGCAGCAACAATTTCTTCTTTTGTGGGTGGCTGCCCTGTCTTCAGGTGCTTGGTAGATCTGATGGATTGTCTGTTTGTTTGTATCCCCCATGTCTCTTTCTAGTAACATTGATATGGTCAGCCGTGTCGATGTACCGGTCACATTGGGCATTGTCAATGCTTGTTCAGTTTGCAACAAGATTGATGTTTTACGGATTATGTGACTGATGTGAACATTGATCTTCTAGCCAACACCAAGATAGATATGACTGGGCATTGGTGAAAAAGATAACAAACCCATAAAAGACCTGACACTAAACGACTATAACATCTGATGCGTGCCGACTATAAGTTTGTACATATTCCTTGGAAAAATCGTCCTAGTACCGTAAACTTTGTTTTTATTTGTGGTGTTTCAATACATCTACACATAAAAGTAATGTGAGATTTTTTGTCAAATTTGAAGATGTAGTACAAGAAAGTAGTGTGAAAATACACTAGGTTGTATCACAGACAATGGTGTTTGTGTTTTTTCTGTTTGACCCACCTCTTCCTCAGTTAGCCATGCCATGTGCAAATATTCCTCGCAAGTGACTTACCTCCTCTCACATGCCTCTCATCTATATCTTCTAGTGCTGCGAAGCAGTTGTGCACCTGCAGAACAAACTGTTTTCTGATTTCAGCATCTTTCATTTTGGAAACATCAAAGTGCTTCAACATCCTAACTGGTATTCCAGTCCTTCTGAGGTTCAGTTTGACATGTGCTGCAACAAGGTGGTGATTGCTGCCAATGTCTGCTCCTTTTCTGACACTTTTCTTGTAAGGGTCATCGCCACTAGCCACTTACGTGAAAGTGGTCAATCTAGTTCTTGTCCTTTTGGTTAGATGAAAGCCAAGTCAGTTTGTGAATTTCTTTGTGTGGAAATACTAAATAGAGTGCCTCCCATAGCCACACCGTTTAGGCCACAGAAGTGAATTAATCTTTCGCCATTGTCACTTACAGTCCCAGATCTATGGTGTCCGATAAGTCTTTCATGTCCAGCATTTTCTTATCCTACTTTTTGCATTCAGATTCCACATGATGATCACCAGGTCATGGTGTGATATTTTTAAACTTAAGGTTGCTTTGAAAAAAAGTTTTCCTCATCTTCTGCATTGTTTGTTGGAGCATATGCCTCTGGGGTGTTCATGTTTACTTGTTTCCCTTTAAATCTAGCATATAGGAGTCTTTCACTGACAGGTTTCCATTCCATAAGACATTTCCATAGCCATTTCTTCAAAATCTAGGCTACACCTGTATGGTGATGTCTATCATGTAATAAACAGGGTTAAAATTGGGTCAACAACAACCTGTCATTTTGCTAACAAATGGTCATGCTGTACTACTATGTATGTAACACGTGTCACTTTGGACCACAAGGCATAGTTTGATATTGTACAGTTACATCATGTTTGGAAGACAATATTTTGTGGTGCTGACATGCAATGTTACATGATAATAAACTGTCTGAATCTCATTTATGGTTAATCGTTTACTGAATATCAGATTGTTGAAGAAACCCAATTAAAGAATAGTGTATTAGAAGTACAGATGGTTTATAAATGTCTAGTCACACTGCGTTCAACTAGAACATGCCAAACAAGTTAAGAAAACAAATGAGTTCAAACAAAACATTAGTAAATTAGCTTTTCTAAAAATGCAAAGATCCCAGATTTATGCTTTCACCCTGCATGTATTAGATTTTTTGCAGTAGACACAGCATAGCTTATTGTCAAATCCTACGTGTCATATATTGACGTAACATTCATAATCCCTGACATCTGTCTATTGAGAGAGACATGAAGACTTTGGGCCTGGCATGTAATCATTGTTCTCTGCTGCGACTAAAAACCTAGTCATTTCATTGTGGTGTAGTAAATGTATAATATAGAATTGTTTGCAGGCTGGAAATATGTCGTGGTAACAATACATGGAAAACAGCTTCTTGGTTAAATGAACTAATTTCAGCAATAGCAAAATGTCTTCACATAAATGGTTGAACTGATTGACAAATATATATGTACACATGGGTAACAAACAGACAGTTGATCATAAAACATTAACAAATAATAATAAAACAGTAGTTGAGAATTATTCTTTATGAAACAACAAAATTGAAACCTACTTTAGATGTGAAGCTCATTTTATAGTCACTGTTAGTAGACCTACTGATTAGGCTTGCTTTTAGGTGTCTACTGATGTATTAATTGTGGACTGGGACAGTGTGAACTGTGTTTGGAGCAGTTATACTCAACTGTTGATTTGACACTTGAAGTTTGTAAGAGTTAAATGACCCACTGAGTTATTCTGTTTGTACATAGACAGCAGATCAATAAATGAATGCATGTATGTATATATTACAATGTCATTATGCAGACACAACTTGTAAGTCAGATGTTGTATAGTCCACTCATTGTTATGTATGAAAAACATTTGCATAGCAAATTATTAAATATACAGCAACCTATATTGGGTATTGTAATTTACTTGTATAGTAAACTTACATTGCCACACAGACATATATTAGAGGAAGTATTCAGTGAATATGCATTGAAAAAATCCGGTAATGCTACACAAACACCAGCAAATGTAAGCACATACGCATGAATGGACTAGTCAGCATAAAATAAGTTGGCCCACTGCAGTCCGTTGGTATGTGCGCGGTACACTTAGTAGTGTCTAGAATCGCAATTCTGTGACCATTCTCTGGCTATGATGGTTTGATAATTGATTTTAGTTCTGTGGACCTTTTATAAAAAAAATTGCACCCAGGTCCCTCTAAACAATCCTGGCATTTTTTGCAAGAGCCAAGATGGCCACTCACGCCAGCTTGAAAAATTAACTTGAACCAGAACATCTACAATCATATATGAACTATGAAAACACTTTCAGAGCAGTGGGCAACACTTGTTTAAGTCTTCCTCAACTGCTTAACTTGCATGATTCCGAAACCACACACATAGCTAAATATGGATATAGTATAACATGTTCGTTAATATGAAGGAACAATATGTACATTAATGTACATTTACCACCAATGGAACGTTGACTATTCAGGTGGCTCGACAGGTGTGCTGGAACGGTTCCGGAACGGATGTGTAGTCACCTACAGCTCGCTGTATGCTTCACACGAGACTGCTACTTCACACATAGTTAAATATTGATATCGTATAACATGTCCGTCAATATGAAAGCATAACGTCTACAATAATGTACATTTTCAGCCGATGGAATGTCCCGGAGGCACGTTTTTACTCACCAGGTAGGTTCCGCAACAGAGTATTTTTTGACCAATGAGTAACGAGCATGTGTCCACGTGGACAGCGTCTGTTTACACGGTACACATGTTTCTACAACAATGTTTCTACGTGGTTCTGCTTGTATTTATATTGTACATGTGGTAAAAACAAGTATTCGTAACTAGTTTGCTAAACCTAGACATACCAGGTAGTTGTTTCGAATTCCGTGTTTACTGTCTGTAATTTATGATCATTCTCTGCGCATTTTATCTTGATGAACTGAACAGAAGTATTATAATTTGAAATAAAAATATGATAGAAATAGTTGTGTACACCCACTTTGATGAGAAAGTACATGTCATTTGATTTGGAAAATTTAATGCTTGTAGATCTATTTATAATAATTACTGACATATTTATATTAGTTACCTCTTCTCATACATCTTCATGTCTCTGAAAACTTGTGACACAATGGACATATCCATCTGGCAGGATGTTCTGAAAAAAAGATATGTACTCATAAATCAGTCTAATTATACTTACTAAAGGCTACCAGTTTGACTACCCCTGGGGGGTAGTCCATAATTTTATACTTTATAAGAGTTTAATGCAATTTATTTTGCAGTCTATAATGGTAGATCAACTACTGTAATGCTATTCTTATTTGTAAATTGTGTAGACTATAAACAAATCTATGCTAATGTTTATTAGTAATTTTTTACTTCGTAATGTTATTTGAAATAGAATATGTGCAACTCCAAACAGGCTCTTCAACAAAATCTGCCGCCCCTGTGATTTTGCGTGCGCGTCGTCTCGTTTACTTGGACCTAGGTAGTGTTTTGTTTTAACTCTGATTCGCGAGCATTTTTTATGATTGACGTCATCCGCTGGCAGGTCCATCTTGTTGGTAAGTCGAACTTTACTTACGTCGTTTTATTTTTCAAATTTGACCAAAATTAAGCTAGATTTCATCGATATGATGACGTAGCTGTGCTTCATTAATAATTTACCAACATTTATGTTATGGTATATTGAAATATTTTTTGATTAGGGTAATTTAGGATGTTTATTTTAATCGGTGGTGAAGAAATATTTGGGGTGCGCGGGCTCCAAAGATGGTTTTGAGCCATTCAAACACCATGAAGTTACTGTTATCATGGGTTGTATCTCGACGAAATCGCGTGTGTGTGTGTGTTACAAAACAGTCGGGTTAAGCAATATAGGTGTGGGTATATCAAAATATTTTGTGTTTAGCATAATTTAGGATGTTTATTTTAATCTGTGGCTAAGACATATTTGGTGTGCGCGGGCTCCAAATATGGTTTTGAGTCATTCAAAAGTTTTGAAATTTCACCATTGTTAACCCAGTTAGCGTAGGCGTTGTGTAACGTGTGTATTGATGGAATCGTGTGCATGTTACCAAATTATTGGTTTAAGTTCCTCTATAATATATGTTTATCCTAATCTATGGGACTTATGTTGGTCAGTGGTGAAGAAATTTGTGGCGTGCTTCGATGCAAAATATGGTTTTGCGCCATTAAAAAATCATTACATTTATTTAACCGATCTGTCATTCTGTGCTGTCAGTTTATATTTGGCCTTGGCCGATGCCGAGGCCCAAGCCCAGTTAGGCATTGCTATCTCAATATCTGTTTTCAATATTGACTGTCATTCACTTGTATTTATTTGTGTGTTGTTTATATTTTGATGATTGTTCATGGGCAATTTATTTATTTTGATCCTGTTTTATGACATTGTTGTGAATAAAATATCACTACAACTATTAATAATAATGCTATTACTTCTACTTCTAGAAATATAAACATTACTGAGAATTGTGTATTTGTTATTTCTATTTTATTTATTTAAATGCTTGGCATGGATATACAATAATTCTGACATAATGTGTTTGATTAATTATTGTATTTATTACATGCACTTTGAATTGTTTTACAGACATTACTTTACAACTTCATTACAAGACACTGGAATTAGACGGTTTCTGTATGACACGAGACACACTGGAGTATTAACATTCCTGTGTAGATCTTGCAGAATATTGTGAATATTGCAAAAAGACAGTATTGTGAGGTGGAGTAATGTGAGCAGCTTCTTCATCGTGCACTTTATCCCTATGGAGGGTAATGCAGAAAGCAGTCTTGCATTTGGCACACGAGACGTTGGAATCGGTGACGAAACAATGAACATTTATAAACATTACTTCATCAAGTGCATGTTAAAATGCAGAATATTATGAAATGGTAACAATTTATTACTGGCCATTACTGAGCCTGCAGCATTTGTCCAACCTGTAAACACACAGTCACCCATAAACAACTGAAGTATGACAACTGTGCTTCACTGTCATGCATTGATCTGTTGAGTTTGTTATTTAGATAATAGTTATTAATAAAGTTATTATTTATGATGTAATGACATGTACCGGGTATTTATTAATGGTTGATCCTAATGTTTCATGTGGTTCTAAACATTGCATAAAATATATTTACTTCATAATTATTTATTGCAGGCTTTCATCAAAACATAGCCATTACCCTGGGGTAGTCGAGTTAGCATGCTAACATTAGCCAATATTAACTTATTAATTAAGTTAGTGTTAATATGAAATTACTGGGTAATGTGTATTTACTACCATAATTAATGTAGGAATGTCTTAATAATTATGGACATTACAGCCTTTTATTCATGTGTTTGTCTATACGAAGCACATCTACTAATTATATATTGATTTATTAATTAGTTTATTATTAATATTACATAATTGTTTTGTTTATATATCTTACCTTAAGTAAGGTGGGTTTTATAAATTTCATGTTTATATAATATTATAAACATGGACATTGTGGCATTTTACAAAAAGTTTCTGTCTATCGAGGTTGCATGCTAATTATGACCTATTAACTAATTAATTTATTTATTATTACATGGCTAGTTAATATATATTCTGACAAATCCCAACCTTTGCATACAGTATGTGACATTTTTGATTTTACAAATCTTATCAAAACTCCAACATGTTTCATGAAAGACGTACCCCCTTCAATGTTGGATGTTATCCTAACAAATAGACCGTCCCTTCTATTTAACATCACAAATTCCACATGCGGCATTAGTGATTGGCACAATATGATTTCCTGTGTGATTAAAGGTGCGGCTCCACCAAACAAACGAAAAATTCAGTGTCGCTCATACAAACATTTCTATGAGAAGGTCTTCAGTGAGGCAGTGGGTGTTATCCCTTTTGATGTTGCTTATGTTTTTGATGACGTGGATGACATCTACTGGGCTCATGAAGTTCTCCTCACCTATGTTTTAAATGACCATGCCCCGATCAAAGAGAAAACTGTCAAAACCAAGCAAACCCCATTTATGAACTCCAAACTTTGAAAAGCAGTCTTTAAAAAGTCAATGTTTTTCAACAAATACAAAACATGGCGTACTCCAGCCAACTGGGAAGCTTACCGTATGCAAAGAAATCTCTGTACAAAACTAAAACGACAGTCAATAAGACATTATTTTTCCGAGAGGTGTGCCGGTGGACCCAAGTCTAAAGACTTCTGGCCCACCTTAAAACCATTTTTGTCAAACAAAGGGCTCTTAAAAGACCCTGTAATAATACTCTCAGAAAACGATAATATCATATCAAACCAAATCTCTGTTGCGAGTACCCTGAACGAGTTCTTTGTAAATGCCGCCCAAGACATATCATCTGTACCTATCCCGGATGACATATTAAACCACCCCAGCATCCAAAAAATAACAGACCACATCCCTGCTCCTACTGCTTTTGATTTTAGTCCCGTCACCTCTGAGATCATAAATACATTCATCACTAAATCTAACTCAAAAAAAGCCACTGGGGTCGATGGCATCCCTGCAAAAATCATAAAATCTTGTAGTAAAACAATTTCGGAACCACTTGCAAAATTAATAAACCTCTCATTTGCGACCTCAGCCTTCCCAAACAGACTTAAAGAAGCGCAAGTCATCCCGGTGTATAAGAAAAAAGATCCTTTAGACAAGCAAAATTACAGACCGATTACCATTCTCCCGTTCATCTCTAAGCTATTTGAAAAGGCCATCAACTCCCAATTAAGCACTCACTTTGAGAATATGTTCAACCCTTTCCTCGGTGCTTTCAGGCCGGGCATGGGGTGTCAGTCCACTCTATTGAGACTAGTAGAGGATTGGCGCAAGGCACTTGACAGCCATAAGTATGTCGCAGCTATTCTCATGGACTTGACAAAGGCCTTTGATTGCCTCCCTCACAGCCTGCTCTTAGGTAAACTCAGTGCTTATGGCCTTTCTGATAAATCATGCAGTTTAGTTAGTAATTATCTCAGCAACAGGAAACAGCGAGTGAAATTAGGACCTCACTACAGTGAGTGGGCTGACATCGTCAGAGGTGTAACCCAAGGCTCTATTCTTGGCCCTCTTCTTTTCAATGTTTTTATTAATGATATTTTTCACTTTTTGGATAAGTCCTCTCTCTACAATTATGCTGATGATAACACCCTGTCTTATGCTCACTCAAATTCTGACACTCTCATTCACACCTTGCAACAAGATTGTACTTCTACATTACAGTGGTTCAATATCAACCAGATGAAGGCTAACCCATCCAAATTCCAAGCAATTAGCTTCGGCAAGAGGGGAACAAGGGACATAACAAATTTTACTTTTGAAAACACTACCATTCACTGTGAAAACTCTGTTGTCCTTCTCGGCATTGAGATTGATCATTCGTTAACTTTTAACACACATATCGCTAACATCTGCAAAAAGGCAGCTAGACAGTTAGCGGTCTTAAAACGTCTCGGTCATCTCCTTACTCGACAAGGGAAACTTGCAATTTTCAAATCATTCATAACATCAAACTTCAACTACTGTCCTTTGATCTGGCATTTTTGTTCAAAAAACTTGAAAAAATTCAGGAGAGAGCACTTTGATTTATTTACAATGATTATTCATCCACGCATCATGACCTTTTAAAGACCGCTAACACCGAACACCTCCACGTTAAAAGGATAAAAGAAATGGCATGCGAAGTATTCAAAATTGTAAATAATATTGCTCCAACTTTTATTCAAAATCTCATCATGCTAAAATGTTCCCAGTATTCCATGCGAAAGGATAACACTGCAGTTGTCCCTAAGGCAAACACGTCTAAATATGGACTTAAATCATTTGTTCATGATGGGCCCCGGATCTGGAACAGCCTGCCAAATGAAATGCGAAAAATAGTAAACTACGGCGAGTTTCGCAGACTGATCCGGAATTGGGATGGCCCATCATGCAATTGTTCTATATGCAGGTAAACAGCTAACAGCTAACATGTTTGTCGCTATGCCAATATTATGAATATAGCTTTCATTGTATACATGCAATATGGATATGTGTAAAATATTGTAAAGCCTTAATTTAGTCTATTTTAATGTTTTAAAGTATTTTTTATTTAATAAGTTTAGTCAAATAATCACAGAAATATGTTTTAATGTCTTAAATTATTTAAATTAGTTTTATATATACATATCATATATTCTCTACATTTTAACTTATACGTATGCTAATGTCTTAAATTATATATTATTTTACTCTATTTTAACTAATATACTTTGCATGTTTTATGTACCATTTTCAATCGCTATGATTGCCCAAAGTGAAAAAACAAAACAAAAAACATATTATTATTATACATGCATGTATTATTTATTTTGTACTCATTACACGTGTTTTATATGTTTTATTGCTGTCATTTTAAATACCCTGTATGTTTTTTATGTCTCGTTGCTTTACACTTGTTTGTCGGAAAATAGCTCAGATGAGCTAATGTTATCAATTCACATGTAAACCGACGTTAAATAAAGCTTCTTGTATCTTGTATCGTAATCAATGTGGTTATGCACACTGCATAATATGTATAAATATCTTCATATTTATGGACTCTGCTGGTCTTAATTAGAAAGTTTTGGTATATTAACTTAGTGCTGCTCCATTCTAATAGCTCCTGGCTACCTCACTGATCCGTTTGCGTTAAACAATAGTGTGCATGGTTGTCACACTTGTAACTGCACAAGTATTCCTGTCAAGAAGTACAACTTAAGTTTGGGACACTTACCCGGAATGTATACAGAATGCAAGCGGTGTAGAGATCTTTAAAACACACATTTTAAGGTTCTCATGAAAGATGTACACACATGCAAGCATTTCATGATAGATATGCCTGAGTGATTGTTTGCATTTGGCTGGTAGATTGTTTAGATAAATATGTGTGTGGTAGTGGTAGTTATAGTAAGGATTTTATCTCTGAAAATCATAGTTTTATTGTTAGTATTACTATTATTGTTATGTAGAGGTGGATGAGTTTGAACATTTTCCAGTCGAATATTGACTGTCGTTTAGCCATGCCTTTTGGTATGTCCATGAAGTGCACATAATCTTGTCATTATAATTAAAGTTTTAACTGTAAAAGCCTAATGATTTACTAGAATTATTTATTACCTGAATGCTTATTAACAACTTAAATGGAATATTTGTGCAGTTGCAAGTGTTACAAACATGCACTCTATTGTTTCATGCAAACCGATCAGTGAGATAGCCTGGAGCCATTGGAGTGGAGCTCACAGCAATAATATTCAACTAACTATAAGCAGTCTGTAAGATTAGAAGAGGTACAATAGTATACTTCACCTATAAAAAGGCGTCTCCCAAGGATCAATTTATATATATATATATATTATCTGTAAACAGATCTGTTACAGTAGTTTATCATAGAAGGTTGAGTATAGTTTATTAAATTGTCGAAACATAAAAAGCAGCGCCAAAACAACCAATATTCACCTATATGTACTTAGATATACCATTTCGCCGATGCAATTTCTGCGAGCTTATTTTTAAAATGCTGCCAGTGCGATCGAAGTATCCCACCGAAACTACCAACTTTTACCGGCCACCCGAAGTGGCAGTATGGCCGAAGCTTCCTTCGACCAAAACGAATTCGTTTTTCGTTTTTCTTACTTCACTTTTGTAAACGAAAAAGGAATTCGTTTTTCGTTCGCAAATTTGAAAATGAATAAGAATTCGATTTTCGTTCGCAAATTTGAAAACAAAAAAGGAATTTGTTTTCGTTCGCAAATTTGAAAAAGAAAAGACCATACATGCTCTAAAAATTATGTTGAGTTCGTTGAGATCAAATGACCAGAGCATGATCACACATTATACAGACGGTAAACATGCAATTCGAAACAACTACCTCTAGGTTTAGCAAAATAGTTACGAATGCTGCGTGCTCGCGAATAGAGTTCTACATAGCGCCTCCCTCCGGTCTGCCAGCGTTGGCATTCTTGCTATGGCGATGACTTCGTCGTAACACGGGCCACGACATATTATGCGCATAGCATTTTGGTCGGATAGCTTGCCTTAATTGGTGATTTTAAAACACAGATTCTTCAGATTTATAAATAAAGCTATGGATAATAACCCGTGTAGCTAACGTATGCATCAGACATTCTTTATCCAGTTGTAACGCAAACTATCGTCAAATGAATGAATGCATAAACAGCTTTGACAAGGTATGACATGTCTGCGAATGATACCGGTCGTGTGTGGCAAACATGGCTAATGTGAATGTTCTATCAGAAATGATACACATTAGAAATGAATTTAAGATATGTCAGATTTTATACGATGATGATGTCAACAGTATTATTATTGTTGATATTATTGTGTGTTAACGAACTGTAGGGATTGTACACATTCGATCTTCCGTGTTATTGTGGCAGAGGTATAATGATGCGATAAAATGACAGAGATTTCCGTTTGATTAAAATGGTATTGATACAACTTAGAAAGGTAGGGCCACGATACGCCTACAATTTCATGCATGCACTACATGCCTACACTTCCCCACAAGCACCATATGCATAACCATGTATGTAGACATCCCTTCCCTACATTACATGCTTAGCCGTTGAACACGTACACACGTATATACTACGTGCGCATGCAACCCCCGCACCTATTTTGAAGTTCTACTGGCGGGCAACGCCCAAAACAGCCACGCACAAAGATAAACATTAGCACAGTTTTCAAGAAGACACGTGTTTGCGCGCGCGCACACACACACACACACACACACACACACACACACACACATACATTTCACGTCTTAATTTGTGACCATTTATTAAAAACAGTTTTTATTTTATGTAGGTTCTATGGCGCTTGTTTGACGTCAACATTGTCGATATTAGAAACGTTGAAAATATACACCTATTAAGTTTTTAAATGGTTGCAACCCTACCGCGCGCACACACGCGCGCTCGAACGAACGTGCACACACACACACACACACACACACACACACACACACACACACACAGAGATGGAGTAATTGTACTCGTGTGCTCGTACTCGTACTCGAGTACGAGTACTGTTTGAGTACTCGTACTCGAGTACGAAGGAAAGTAATCGTACTCGTACTCGAGTACATTACCAAAGTAATCGTACTCACGATTACTTCTCACGATTACATTTTTTTCATATGAACAGTTGCAAGCAAATATATTAGACAGATAAAATGGGCAATATTACAAGTAATCTAATAAATGTAATAATACTCAAGGTATTCATTTTCTATTACTGTTGAGAATTTCAGTTAAATAAATATTCAGTTAGATTTCCCTAATTAATACCTTCTCTTCCCAGAGAAGCAACATCTCCTCACCCTCCTGCTTAGTACAAGTTATATTGTGACAGTCCCTGGGAAGCACTGCAGGAGATAAGCATCCACTAATATCTTGCTTTGTAATTTTAGAAGCCAGGCCACAGCCCTACCTGTACTGTTTGCTCTGTCGGTATGGTGTGAATGACTGGTCATATTTCCAATATCCAGAATCCTGACTGGGTCTGGGCAGTTAGCTGTTAAATCCCTGTCTATTATGTTTAATTAAGTGCAAACTGTAAACCTGTCTAAATCTACAACTATTCTGTGTTTGTTCCATCCAGACACGGGGTCAAATACATTGAAATGTATTTAAATAAAAATATTCTTGAGGGATTACAAATACAATTACAAATACTTTTTAAATATATTTCAAATACTTTTTCATATATTTTTCAAATACCTTTCATTTTGTATTACTATGTAGGCAAAAGAAAAGCAACATATATATTGAGACATCTAGTTTATAGGCATAATTAGTCTTTTGTTCATATTATTAGTATTGTTATTGCTAACTGCATCACAGTGACAACTGACTGAAAGAGGTAAAGGCCAAAATATATTGTTTGTATGTTAAGCCAGGAGGTCCATAATAATGGTATAATAATGTAATGCCTATGTTGCCCTCAGAAGAGACACTGCTAATCATTGCTATGATGTTGTGAGGAAGGCTCAACTTCAAAGTCAGCCAAGAAACCAGAATAACCTGGTGCCAAATTGAAGCCTGACTAAAGAACAAAAGGGGATATTGACCTATGGTCACTGTTAGGTGCTAATGCATCCTCTGGCTCTAAGCAAACACAAGTTGTGGTCACTGCAGGGCCATGGGGGAAGCCTGCTGTTAAGTATCTTCATCAGTAATTAGCACTGTTGGGTGAAGTTGCAGTGCATTAAGGTAATCAGTTTGGCAGGCATTACATGTGACAGTGAAAAAGAAATGTTGATACTGACAATGTATTTGAAAAAAGTCAAATACTTTAGGAAAGTATTTAAATACAAATACTTTAATTCCTAAACTACAAATACTTTAAAAAAAGTATTTAAATACTTTCAAATACAAATGTATTGACCCCATGTCTGGACCCATCTGATATACTACATATTTGAATTGGATACTCTTGAATATGCCCCCCTGGTTTTGGAGTGTTGTTATTGTAATGTATTTGAAATTCTTAAATGCTTCCTATTTGTATTTGATTCAGAAACCATAAATTAAATTATTAATCCAGCATTACATGATTCATCCAATACCTGAGAAAGTCGTCTAGTTATTAATAGTAATAACACCTGGATAGTGGATAGCAGTACAATTAGAACATCAGTGACACAACAGAACAAGAATGACACCTAGGGATTCATGAAAGTCGCCTTTATGTTAGAAACAGGATATTCATTAAAGTAATCATGATTACATTCCAAAGTAATCGTACTCGTACTCGAGAATATTGTAAAGTAATCGTACTCGTACTCGAGTACATTTGTATTGTACTCGCTCCATCTCTCTCTCTCTCTCTCTCTCTCTCTCTCTCTCTCTCTCTCTCTCTCTCTCTCTCTCTCTCTCTCTCTCTCTCTCTCTCTCTCTCTCTCTCTCTCTCTCTCTCTCTCTCTCTCTCACACACACACACACACACACACACACACACACACACACACACACACACACACACACACACACACACACACACACACACACACACACACACACACACACACACACACACGCACGCACACACACACACTGACTGTCGCATGACGTAGAACAATAGCTGTTGTTTCCTGGTACGAGGCGCCAGACTGGCTATTCACATTAACATTTTGGTCTTGTTGACCAGTCACATGTTGTGGACACTTGCGCCAGTTGGCTGACAGTTGGTTTGATATGGATTTTAAACGTGTTCTTTCAACCGTACTGGAAATTTGTGTTTTACACAAACTTCAGAAAAACTACTAAGCCATGCAAGAGCAAGTGTCCAGTATCTGCATGGGCTTACTCCATGGACGGACGGCGTGGTTCAAAGAAAGTCTCTGGTATGTCGCAATAGCAATCGGCGCTTAAGAACAGCGAATGCACCCATTTTGATTATGCAAGTGCATAGCACAAGGTACGGCAGAGGCAATGTTTCTAGTTGTCGGTAATAAACTTGCTGCCTGATAATGTAATAACTTTCGCCTGATAATGTACTAACGTACATATTTCACGTAGGACTTAGTCGTTTTCGTGGATTTCTTGCACTTAGTCCAATTCGTCTATTTCGTAATACTGCAACTTTTGCTAGTTGGGTCTTTTTAGATTAAATCCAATGTGCTGGTTCCGAATCTGAAGTCAGACATGTCCAAGCAAGTCAGGATTTTGAGTTATACATTCTCGCACCATGTGTTATGCATTCTCGCACAAATTACGAATGACGGGTTCCCTTTCCATGATATAATGTCAGTGCATCTATTGCCGCAGACGTGGGGTTTGTTTGATCAATCCTAGTGTGAATGCGGAATCTCACAATGCAGCGCAATTGCAGTGGATGTTGGATGGGGTGGGGTGGGGTGGGGTGGGGTGGGGTGGGGTGGGGTGGGGTGGGGGTGGATGAACATATTGGGAGTTTTCAATATGTTATGGCATAATTTTGAAATCAATAAACCAATTTTTGAATTGGCCAACACTGTCCGTTTTACAGAATATCTAAGAGCCATCTTTAAATCGTTGCCTCCAAACATCTATATTTCCACATCAGCTTCAAGGTTCGACGATACGTAGATCATAGAAGACATAGGGATAACAGGCTCTCTTAAGATACAGAAATAATACTGTTTGATGGGGCCATCTTTTAGAATGACGGATAAGTCAAAAGTAATACAACACATAATTACTTCTAAAAAGTTTGTATTTTGACATAAACTTTTGGTCTCTAAGCCACGTGGTTCTTAAGCTATGGATATAATACTTTTAGAGATTTTGTCGGGCGCCATCTTAATAAATGGCGGATATTACAAAACGGCGGATATTTCAAAGTCAAGAAAGGTTAACAGTAATACAATCTAAATAATCATATCTAAAACGTTACATCTTGACATCAATTTTATGGCTCTAGATTACGTAGTTCTTAAGATATGGGTAAATAGCTGAGCCGGACGCCATCTTTACAAATGGCGCATATATGAATGTTAATGAAGGTCAAATATACATTGATGTATATCGCTATCCACCAAGCTGTCCAATGTCATCAACATTACTGCTCAGTGTGACGTAGGTTTTGAGATATTATGACATTTGTATTGACGACCGCCATCTTTAAAAAAGCGAAAGCCGGAAAATTCCAAAAATGGTTTATTTGAATTCCTTGTCCCATATTTCTAGATGAAACAGTTATTAACGTACGGCGAAATAAAATTTGGCGGCCATTTTTTTAATTGCCGCTAAGTCACTATGGGACCAAATAAAAAATGGCAACAAGGGTTTTTAAGTTCTTTATACTATTTAGATGATTTTAAAACCTGTTGCCAAGATTATACCAAAAACATGACAAGATTGAATTAGTTGAAATTTACCGACGGACTAATTTGAAAAATGCAAACCCTTTCACATGTTCGGAAATCGGTTCATTTAGGCTATGCGCGTAGTATCCTAGGTAAGTATGCGTTCATCTACATAGCGCGAAATAAAAATGAACCAAATAGTCCCAAGAATAACTGTGAAGAATTCATAGTGAGTTTGATATAGCACAAGCTACATTAAATAAATAGGCTGTCCGACCACAATGCAAACATATATTTTGCAATGCTATTACATGTTATATCTATTTGCGCAATCTGCTACCGACTAGTTCGGCTTTTCATCGCCCCGCCGGCTTTCCTCTCGATTGCTCTTCAAATTGCTAAACGCAGATGTATGTATGTATGTATATATATATATATATATATGTGTGTGTATATATATATATCAGGTTAAACGCCGCGTACGGGAGACCAGTTATGCATATAGCACCGCGTACGGGAGACCGCTGTTTTAAGGAGACCGGAGCCGGCTTCGTGCAAGAAATCACCATAAAATCCACGAAAACGACTAAGTCCTACGTGAAATGTGTACGTTATTACATTATCAGGCGAAAGTTATTTCATTATCAGGCAAGAGGAGTTTATTAAATTATCAGGCAAAAGTATTACATTAACAGGCGATTATTACATTATCGGTTGTAACAGACATCTCTTCCATACACTACCTGCTTAGCCGTTGAACACGTTCATTCGTATATACGCTGCAATCCCCCGCACCTGTTTTGAAGTTCTACTAGCGGGCAACGCCCAAAAGAGCCACGCACAAAGATAAACATTAGCACAGTTTTCAAGAAGACACGTGTTTGCGCGCGCGCACACATGCCCACATAAACACACATTTCACGTTTTAATCAGTGACTATTTCTTCAATTGTTTTATTATTTTATATCGGTCCTATTGCGCTTGTTCGACGTCAACATTGTCGATAAACGTTGTCGAAACGTTGAAAATATATACCTATTAAGTTTTAAAATGTCTGCCACTCTCCCGCGCACGCACGCTCAAATGAACGAACGTACACACACGCGTGCGCACTGACTTTCGCATGACGTAGAACAATAGTTTTTGTTTCCTGGCACGAGGCGCCAGACTGGCTATTCACATTTGGTCTTGTTGATCAGTCACTTGTTGTGGACACTTGCGCCAATTGGCTGACAGTTGGTTTGATGTGGATTTTAAATATGTTCTTTCAACCATAACAAACTTCAGAGAAATTACTAAGCCAAGAGCAAGTGTCCAGTATCTGCATGGGCTTACTCCATGGACGGACGGCGTGGTTCAAAGAAAGTCTCTTGTATGTCGCAATAGCAATCAGCGCTTCAGAACAGCGAATGCACCCATTTTGATTATGCAAGTGCATAGCATAAGGTACGACAGAGGCGAAGTTTCAGTCGTCGGTATGTGTGAAATTAAATACAAGAGGAACGAATTATCAAGATGTTGAGCCAGTGTCCATGTATGCGTGTTTGGAAATTGACATGTTTTCTTTTCTTCAAATGATGCCAGGATATCATTAAACGTGGTAGTTGTTGCACATGGTGTATCCAGGTGAAGATTAAAATCGCCAACAATGTAAAATTATGCGTGCATGGTTGCAACATTTTCCAAAAGATCCTGGAATTCTTCAAAGAAGTTACCCTGGGTGACCCGGAGGGCGATGTTAACACACATAGATTCAAAGCGGGTATATTCAGGCCTGGTGTGCAGGTTTACGTTGAATAGTTTTGAAATAAGGAAGCCAACACTACGGCCTCGTCCGACTGGACGTGGTCGATGGTGGAAGGTATAGCCAGGAGGGGAAATGTCGGAAATGCATGTAGCTGTGGAGCCAGGTCTCAGTGACAGCAAGAATGTCTATTGTTTTGGAAATTTTAAGATCGGTAAGAGAGGCGGTTTTTTCACGAATGTTAGTGGTGGCCAGGCGAATGTTGTGCGTGATCACAGGTCCATGATTAAGACTAACATTTGATGTAAGACCACAGTAAGTTGCTATTCCACCATTACCCGACCAATGAGTACCCTTTAAAAGCAGCATTATGCTGGTTGTCTGAATTTCTGTGAGCACATATGTAGTATGGAGTGATTAGAAATGATGTTTTCGTGCAGCGTGGCATCAGAGCTGTCAAATTACGACACCTGTCAGTCGGTGCATTTCTGCGTATTAATACAGTTGTCATTTTGCTTGGTGATGTAATCATGGGCAATCCGTGGGTGGTTCAAGCAGAAATGGAGGGGTGTAAGGTTTGAAAGAAGTTTGTGGGAGCCTGAGGTATTAAAAGTTCACAAATTTTTCACATAACTTCTGTCTATGGATAGTGAATATGCTGCGAAATTGTCAATAACAGAGCTCTTCAATATTAGTAGGAAATGAAGAAGGAAACGTTATAATGGTCGCCTATGGAAAATGCAAATGTGTTCTGACTCCTAATTGAAAAACGTCCGTTTTGACATAAGAGGCACGAAAACGTGGTTTGAACGATGTGTGAGGTTGTTTTTGCTGCATTTGAAGTTGCTATTGACTGGAATACAATGGAGTCATTATTTACTGATAATGCTGCATCTAAGAGAGTTATTAAAAGTAATTAGTAAGCTAGTTACCGTGTGATGTGCAAGGAAAATACATTGACAATATTGGTTGTGTGGAAGTTACACGATGCATTTCACACACGGTCTATGCATAATATACTATAATGAAGACAGCAAGAGTTTGTGCTTCAAATGTCCCTGTTCAAGAGCGTGAATATTTTGTTTCATATTTGAAAAATGCGCCAAATTCACGACATATTTCCAGTACGATGCATTTAGCTGCCATTACATTAGCGTTTCTCCGTTTCTCCGTTTCTCCGTTTCCCCGTTTCCCCGTTTCCCCGTTATTCCGTTTCCCCGTTTCCCCGTTTCTCCGTTATTCCGTTTCTCCGTTATTCCGTTTCTCCGTTATTCCGTTTCTCCGTTTCTCCGTTTCTCCGTTTCTCCTTTTCTCCGTTTCTCCTTTTCTCCGTTTCTCCTTTTCTCCGTTTCTCCGTTTCTCCCTTTCTCCGTTTCTCCGTTTCTCCGTTATTCCGTTATTCCGTTTCTCCGTTATTCCGTTTCTCCGCTTCTCCGCTTCTCCGCTTCTCCGCTTCTCACTTCTCGCTTCTCCGTTTCTCCGTGTCTCCGTTTCTCCGTGTCTCCGTGTCTCCGTTTCTCCGCTTCTCCACTTCTCCGTTTCTCCCTTTCTCCGTTTCTCCCTTTCTCCGTTTCTCCCTTTCTCCCTTTCTCCCTTTCTCCGTTTCTCCGTTTCTCCGTTTCTCCGTTTCTCCGTTTCTCCCTTTCTCCGTTTCTCCGTTTCTCCCTTTCTCCCTTTCTCCGTTTCTCCGTTTCTCCGTTTCTATGTTTCTCCGTTTCTCCGTTTCTCCGTTTCTCCGTTTCTCCACTTCTCCGTTTCTCCGTTTCTCCGTTTCTCGGTTTCTCCGTTTCTCCGTTTCTCCGTTTCTCCGTTATTCCGTTTCTCCGTTATTCCGTTTCTCCGTTTCTCCGTTTCTCCGCTTCTCACTTCTCCGTTTCTCCGCTTCTCCGTGTCTCCGTGTCTCCGTTTCTCAGTTTCTCAGTTTCTCAGCTTCTCCACTTTTCCACTTCTCCGTTTCTCCGTTTCTCCCTTTCTCCCTTTCTCCGTTTCTCCGTTTCTCCGTTACGCCGTTTCTCCGTTTCTCCGTTTCTCCGTTTCCCCGTTTTACCGTTTCCCCGTTTCCCCGTTTCCCCGTTTCTCCGTTTCTCCGTTATTCCGTTTCTCCGTTATTCCGTTTCTACATTTCTCCGTTTCTCCGTTTCTACGTTTCTCCGTTATTCCGTTATTCCGTTTCTCCGTTATTCCGTTTCCCCTTTTCCCCGTTTCTCCGTTTCTCCGTTATTCCGTTTCTCCGTTATTCCGTTTCTCCGTTATTCCGTTTCTCCGTTTCTCCGTTTCTCCTTTTCTCCGTTTCTCCTTTTCTCCGTTTCTCCGTTTCTCCCTTTCTCCCTTTCTCCGTTTCTCCGTTTCTCCGTTATTCCGTTATTCCGTTTCTCCGTTATTCCGTTTCTCCGCTTCTCCGCTTCTCCGCTTCTCCGCTTCTCACTTCTCGCTTCTCCGTGTCTCCGTTTCTCCGTGTCTCCGTGTCTCCGTTTCTCCGCTTCTCCACTTCTCCGTTTCTCCCTTTCTCCGTTTCTCCCTTTCTCCGTTTCTCCCTTTCTCCCTTTCTCCCTTTCTCCGTTTCTCCGTTTCTCCGTTTCTCCGGTTCTCCCTTTCTCCGTTTCTCCGTTTCTCCCTTTCTCCCTTTCTCCCTTTCTCCGTTTCTCCGTTTCTCCGTTTCTATGTTTCACCGTTTCTCCGTTTCTCCGTTTCTCCGTTTCTCCACTTCTCCGTTTCTCCGTTTCTCCGTTTCTCGGTTTCTCGGTTTCTCCGCTTCTCCGTTTCTCCGTTTCTCCGTTATTCCGTTATTCCGTTATTCCGTTTCTCCGTTTCTCCGTTTCTCCGCTTCTCACTTCTCCGTTTCTCCGCTTCTCCGTGTCTCCGTGTCTCCGTGTCTCCGTTTCTCCGTTTCTCAGTTTCTCAGTTTCTCAGTTTCTCAGCTTCTCCACTTTTCCACTTCTCCGTTTCTCCGTTTCTCCCTTTCTCCCTTTCTCCGTTTCTCCGTTTCTCCGTTTCTCCGTTACGCCGTTTCTCCGTTTCTCCGTTTCTCGTTTTCCCGTTTTACCGTTTCCCGTTTCCCGTTTCTCCGTTTCTCCGTTATTCCGTTTCTCCGTTATTCCGTTTCTACATTTCTCCGTTTCTCCGTTTCTACGTTTCTCCGTTATTCCGTTATTCCGTTATTCCGTTTCTCCGTTATTCCGTTTCCCCGTTTCCCCGTTTCTCCGTTTCTCCGTTATTCCGTTTCTCCGTTATTCCGTTTCTCCGTTTCCCGTTTCTCCGTTTCTCCGTTTCTCCGTTATCCGTTTCTCCGTTATTCCGTTTCTCCGTTATTCCGTTTCTCCGTTTCTCCGTTTCTCCGTTTCTCCGTTTCTCCGTTATTCCGTTATTCCGTTTCTCCGTTATTCCGTTTCTCCGCTTCTCCGCTTCTCCGCTTCTCCGCTTCTCACTTCTCGCTTCTCCGTGTCTCCGTTTCTCCGTGTCTCCGTGTCTCCGTTTCTCCGCTTCTCCACTTCTCCGTTTCTCCCTTTCTCCGTTTCTCCCTTTCTCCGTTTCTCCCTTTCTCCCTTTCTCCCTTTCTCCGTTTCTCCGTTTCTCCGTTTCTCCGGTTCTCCCTTTCTCCGTTTCTCCCTTTCTCCCTTTCTCCCTTTCTCCGTTTCTCCGTTTCTCCGTTTCTATGTTTCACCGTTTCTCCGTTTCTCCGTTTCTCCGTTTCTCCACTTCTCCGTTTCTCCGTTTCTCCGTTTCTCGGTTTCTCGGTTTCTCCGCTTCTCCGTTTCTCCGTTTCTCCGTTATTCCGTTATTCCGTTATTCCGTTTCTCCGTTTCTCCGTTTCTCCGCTTCTCACTTCTCCGTTTCTCCGCTTCTCCGTGTCTCCGTGTCTCCGTGTCTCCGTTTCTCCGTTTCTCAGTTTCTCAGTTTCTCAGTTTCTCAGCTTCTCCACTTTTCCACTTCTCCGTTTCTCCGTTTCTCCCTTTCTCCCTTTCTCCGTTTCTCCGTTTCTCCGTTTCTCCGTTACGCCGTTTCTCCGTTTCTCCGTTTCTCCGTTTCCCCGTTTTCCGTTTCCCCGTTTCCCCGTTTCTCCGTTTCTCCGTTATTCCGTTTCTCCGTTATTCCGTTTCTACATTTCTCCGTTTCTCCGTTTCTACGTTTCTCCGTTATTCCGTTATTCCGTTATTCCGTTTCTCCGTTATTCCGTTTCCCCGTTTCCCCGTTTCTCCGTTTCTCCGTTATTCCGTTTCTCCGTTATTCCGTTTCTCCGTTTCCCCGTTTCTCCGTTTCTCCGTTTCTCCGTTATTCCGTTTCTCCGTTATTCCGTTTCTCCGTTTCTCCGTTTCTCCGTTTCTCCGTTTCTCCGTTTCCCGTTTCTCCGTTTCTCCGTTTCCCCGTTTCCCCGTTTCCCCGTTTCTCCGTATCTCCGTTTCTCCGTTTCTCCGTATCTCCGCTTCTCCGCTTCTCCGTTTCTCCGTTTCCCCGTTTCTCCGTTATTCCGTTTCTCCGTTTCTCCGTATCTCCGTTTCTCCGTGTCTCCGTTTCTCCGTTTCCCCGTTTCCCGTTTCTCCGTTTCTCCGTTTCTCCGTTATACCGTTTCCCCGTTTCCCCGTTTCCACGTTTCTCCGTTTCCCGTTTCCCCGTTTCCCCGTTTCCCGTTTCTCCGTTTCTCCGTTTCCCCGTTTCTCCGTTTCCCGTTTCCCCGTTTCTCCGTTATTCCGTTTCCCGTTTCTCCGTTTCTCCGTTTCCCCGTTTCTCCGTTTCCCCGTTTCCCCGTTATTCCGTTTCTCCGTTATTCCGTTTCTCCGTTTCTCCGTGTCTCCGTTCTCCGTTTCTCCGTGTCTCCGTTTCTCCGTTTCCCCGTTTCTCCGTGTCTCCGTGTCTCCGTTTCTCCGTGTCTCCGTTTCCCGTTTCCCCGTTTCCCCGTTTCTCCGTTTCTCCGTTATTCCGTTTCTCCGTTATTCCGTTATTCCGTTATTACGTTTCTCCGTTTCTCCGTTTCCCCGTTTCCCCGTTTCTCCGTTTCTCCGTTATTCCGTTTCTCCGTTATTCCGTTATTCCGTTTCTCCGTTTTCCGTTTCTCCGTTTCACCTTTTCTCCGTTTCTCCGTTTCTCCGTTTCTCCGTATCTCCGTTTCTCCCTTTCTCCGTTTCTCCCTTTCTCCGTTTCTACGTTTCTCCGTTTCTCCGTTATTCCGTTATTCCGTTATTCCGTTTCTCACTTTCTCCGTTATTCCGTTTCTCCGCTTCTCCGCTTCTCCGCTTCTCCGCTTCTCACTTCTCGCTTCTCCGTTTCTCCGTGTCTCCGTTTCTCCGTGTCTCCGTTTCTCCGCTTCTCCACTTCTCCGTTTCTCCGTTTCTCCGTTTCTCCCTTTCTCCCTTTCTCCGTTTCTCCCTTTCTCCCTTTCTCCCTTTCTCCCTTTCTCCGTTTCTCCGTTTCTCCGTTTCTCCGTTTCTCCGGTTCTCCCTTTCTCCGTTTCTCCCTTTCTCCCTTTCTCCGTTTCTCCGTTTCTCCGTTTCTATGTTTCTCCGTTTTCCGTTTCTCCGTTTCTCCGTTTCTCCGTTTCTCCGTTTCTCCGTTTCTCCGTTTCTCCGTTTCTCCGTTTCTCCGTTTCTCCGTTTCTCCGTTTCTCCGTTTCTCCGTTTCTCCGTTATTCCGTTTTCCGTTTCTCCGTTTCTCCGTTATTCCGTTTCTCCGTTTCTCCGTTTCTCCGCTTCTCACTTCTCCGTTTCTCCGTTTCTCCGTGTCTCCGTGTCTCCGTTTCTCCGTTTCTCAGTTTCTCAGTTTCTCAGCTTCTCCACTTTTCCACTTCTCCGTTTCTCCGTTTCTCCGTTTCTCCGTTTCTCCGTTTCTCCCTTTCTCCGTTTCTCCCTTTCTCCCTTTCTCCGTTTCTCCGTTTCTCCGTTACGCCGTTTCTCGGTTTCTCCGTTTCTCCGTTTCCCCGTTTCCCCGTTTTACCGTTTCCCCGTTTCTCCGTTTCTCCGTTATTCCGTTTCTCCGTTTCTCCGTTTCTACGTTTCTCCGTTTCTCCGTTTCTACGTTTCTCCGTTATTCCGTTATTCCGTTTCTCCGTTTCTCCGTTATTCCGTTTCTCCGTTTCTCCGTTTCTCCGTTTCTCCGCTTCTCACTTCTCCGTTTCTCCGTTCTCCGTGTCTCCGTTTCTCCGTTTCTCCGTTTCTCCGTTTCTCAGCTTCTCCACTTTTCCACTTCTCCGTTTCTCCGTTTCTCCGTTTCTCCGTTTCTCCCTTTCTCCGTTTCTCCGTTTCTCCGTTACGCCGTTTCTCCGTTTCTCCGTTTCTCCGTTTCCCCGTTTCCCCGTTTTACCGTTTCCCCGTTTCCCCGTTTCTCCGTTTCTCCGTTATTCCGTTATTCCGTTTCTCCGTTATTCCGTTTCTCCGTTTCTCCGTTTCTACGTTTCTCCGTTTCTCCGTTTCTACGTTTCTCCGTTATTCCGTTATTCCGTTATTCCGTTTCTCCGTTATTCCGTTATTCCGTTTCTCCGTTTCTCCGTTTCCCCGTTTCTCCGTTTCTCCGTTATTCCGTTTCTCCGTTATTCCGTTTCTCCGTTTCCCCGTTTCCCCGTTTCTCCGTTTCTCCGTTTCTCCGTTATTCCGTTTCTCCGTTTCTCCGTTTCCCCGTTTCTCCGTTTCCCGTTTCCCCGTTTCCCCGTATCTCCGTTTCTCCGTATCTCCGCTTCTCCGTTTCTCCGTTTCCCGTTATTCCGTTATTCCGTTTCTCCGTTTCTCCGTATCTCCGTTTCTCCGTATCTCCGTTTTTCCGTGTCTCCGTTTCTCCGTTTCTCCGTTTCCCCGTTTCTCCGTTTCCCCGTTTCTCCGTTTCTCCGTTTCTCCGTTATTCCGTTTCTCCGTTATACCGTTTCCCCGTTTCCACGTTTCCACGTTTCTCCGTTTCCCCGTTTCCCCGTTTCTCCGTTTCTCCGTTTCCCCGTTTCCCCGTTTCCCCGTTTCCCGTTTCCCGTTATTCCGTTTCTCCGTTATTCCGTTTCTCCGTTTCTCCGTTTCTCCGTGTCTCCGTGTCTCCGTGTCTCCGTGTCTCCGTTTCTCCGTTTCCCCGTTTCCCCGTTTCTCCGTTTCCCCGTTTCCCCGTTTCTCCGTTTCCCCGTTTCCCCGTTTCCCCGTTATTCCGTTTCTCCGTTATTCCGTTTCTCCGTTTCTCCGTTTCTCCGTTTCCCCGTTTCCCCGTTTCCCCGTTTCTCCGTTTCTCCGTATCTCCGTTTCTCCGTGTCTCCGTTTCTCCGTGTCTCCGTTTCTCCGTTTCCCCGTTTCTCCGTTTCCCCGTTTCTCCGTTTCTCCGTTTCTCCGTTTCTCCGTTATTCCGTTATTCCGTTATTCCGTTTCTCCGTTATTCCGTTATTCCGTTATTCCTTTATTACGTTTCTCCGTTTCTCCGTTTCTCCGTTTCTCCGTTTCTCCGTTTCCCCGTTTCCCCGTTTCCCTGTTATTCCGTTATTCCGTTTTCCGTTATTCCGTTTCCCCGTTTCCCCGTTTCCCCGTTTCTCCGTTCCTCCGTTCCTCCGTTTCCCCGTTCTCCGTTTCCCGTTTCTCCGTTTCTCCCTTTTTCCCTTTCTCCCTTTCTCCCTTTCTCCTTTTTTTCTTTCTCCCTTTCTCCCTTTCTCCCTTTCTCCCTTTCTCCGTTTCTCCGTTTCTCCGTTTCTCCGTTTCTCCGTTTCTCCGTTTCTCCGTTTCTCCGTTTCTCCGTTTCTCCGTTTCTCCGTTTCTACGTTTCTCCGTTTCTACGTTTCTCCGTTATTCCGTTATTCCGTTTCTCCGTTTTCCGTTTCCCGTTTCTCCGTTTCTCCGTTACGC